>CM067550.1:16305000-17555000 GCA_034509755.1 Anisodus tanguticus
GGGCATCTTTCTTTTCGTGATATCTGTACTAGCTACAGGTGGTAACGCGTATATAACGCATTTTCCTTTCCCCATCCCCTACATATACATATTCCATACCATATAGTAGTGTATATAACACAAGTGGGTCACGAGGTAATACATGAAAAAAATGCAAATGAAAATGCATGAATGACAATGAAACATTCTGAACTTATCGGATGACATAATGTCATTGTACCTTCGGCTAACATTGGGAATATTAACATCTTTTCCATATACCTCAATAAGGATTTAGGAACATATTTAGACATGTTTTTAACATATGAATCAATAACAAGAATATTCTTAACTACTAGGAGTAGAATAATTTATGGAACAATATCACGGTTATATTTCGTTACATGGAACATGCCAAAAGAAGAAATATTTTGCCTTAACATACTTCAATAATAATGGAACCAACCCCTTTTAATATTTGCTTGTTGGAACGTTGCTCTGAAATAATATTGCAGGACGTTTTATTCTAAACCAAAGAGTTAAGAATGCATTGCTATTCACCTAGTGCACTAACTGGTCACGTTCTCTTTTGGTATTACTTCTCCAAAGCAATGAAATGTTTTACTAAAATGAGATGTTGAGGGGTCTTGGCATTTGTAACTGTTTGTGGAATCTTTAGGACCATCAGATCCTCGTGTACAATTCTTGCATTTTCCAAGATTGAAAGACACATAAGGGAATTCAAGAACACAAGCTACAAGATAAGAGAAAACACATGATACTTATGTTAACTTCTATTTTCATATGTGATAACCTAGCTTTGTCATGTATCATCCCCTTTAATATTAGGAACGAGATAATGCTCCCTCCCCCCCCCCTACTTCACTTGTTAATCCATAAGCTGCGACCTATTTGGGTCATTATCTTAGTCACATAAGTGACTCATTTACACCTTACACGTAAAGATTCCCACCTTGTCCTATACTTAATAGCCCACTTAATTTGTCTCCCACTAATTCATTCCTTGACTAATTATACACACAATTAATTTTGTGATCCTAATTCACTTAAATCTTAATAACTTATAAGACCTTCATACACTCAATGTCATAATTATGCGATATAACATTAGTCCATAACCCCTTTGGGGAGATACAACTATTATTATTAATCTCCATCGTCACACTTATTGCGTCCAAAATTATTTCAGGGTTTTATCCTTTTATATATTTAGCTCTTTATTAGCATACGTAAATATAACATAAATTCCCCAAAGCTCGGGTCTACTTTTCTACGTTTAGGTGCTCAAACCATCGCCCAAAATTATGGGATGTTACAGATACTTAAGTAGCCTTCGAACCACATGCCAATGAGCATGACTTGGATTATGAGTAAAACGAATCAGTTTTCCTACAGCAAAACCAATATCAGGTCTTGTACATGTCATGGAATACATAAGACACCCAATTACCTTAGCATACTCTAATTGTTTCACAGGTCTCCTCTATTCTTAGATAACACTACATTGTGATCAAGAGGTGAAGATGCAATATTACAATCAAAGTTTTTAAACTTCTTTAACACATTTTCAATGTAATGTGACTGAGTCAAGGCCAAACCACCAGTATGTGTAGTAATTTTAATGCCTAAAATCACATCCGCTTCACCCATGTCTTTCATGGAGAAATTAGCAGATAAAAACTCCTTTGTGTCCACCACTTGTTGGAGATCAGTGCCAAATATTAACATGTCATCCACATATAAACAAATGACAACTCCCTTGTTTCCAACAAACTTACTATATACACACTTGTCAGCATCATTGATAAGAAATTCATTAGCAAGTACAACTTGATCAAATTTTTGGTGCCATTGTTTGGGAGCTTGTTTAAGCCCATACAATGATTTGATCAACTTACACACTTTGTGTTCTTGACCAGGAACAACAAATCCCTAGGGTTGTTCCATAAACACTTCCTCATATAATTCACCATTTAGAAATGCGGTATTCACGTCCATTTGATGAATAACAAGACAAAAGATTAAGGCTAATACAATCAACATCCTTATTGTTGTTGTCCTTGCAAAAGGAGCATAGGTATCGAAGTAATCAATACCTAACTTTTGAGTGTAGGCTTTGGCTACTAAATGAGCCTTGAACTTGTCTATAGTTCAATCTACTTTCATTTTCCTTTTGAAAATCCACTTACAACCAATGGGTTTACAACCTGGTGGTAGATCAACCAACTTCCAAGTTCTATTACCCATAATTGAATCCATTTCATCATTAATTTCTTCTTTCCAAAAGGAAGCATCTGGAGACTTCATTGCCTCCTCAAATGTGACAGGATCAGCTTCTAAATTATAACAGAAATGTATGTAAGTGTCAACAGAAGACTGACCCTACTTCCTCCCACGAGAAACATAAAGAAATCATCTCCAAAATCTTTAGCTTTTGGCACCCTTTTACTTCTTCTTGGTTCCACTACTTCCTCATTAGTTGAGTTATTATTAACTAAATCATGCTCTTCCCGTAAATGAGAACTAGATGGTAACGTTATGTCATGAGATATAGGAATGGTACTAAATCTATTTTCATCGAAAATAACATCCCTAGACTTAATTATAGTATTAACAAAATATGAATCATTAGGTTCAATAACCTTAAATCTATAGGCTTTATTGTTCATAGCATATCCTATAAAAACACACTCAATTCCTTTCTCCCCAAGTTTCTTTCTTTTAGGCTCTGGAACTTTCACAATTGCTCTACATCCCCAGACTCTAAGATGACTTAGGTTTGGTTTTCTTTTGTTCTAGAATTCATATGGGGTAGTCTTACTTCTCTTGTTAGGTATTCTGTTAAGAATGTAACAAGTTGTATGCAAGGCTTCACCCCAATATTCATGTCTTAAACCCGACTTGGATAACATGGCATTTACCATTTCTGTTAGGCTCTATTTTTCCTTTCGGCCACACCATTCTGATGTGGTGTATAAGGTGTTGTAACTTGATGCACAATTCCAGTTGATTCAAATAATGATGGATTATAATATTCCCCACCTCTATCCGACCTAAGACACTTAATAAAGGTTTCACAATGAAGTTCTACTTTACTTTTAAACACTTTAAGTTTTCAAGTGCTTCACTTTTTTAATGTAACAAATATAAAGAACAAAATCTAGAATAGTTATCAATAAAGGTAACAAAATAACGTTTTCCGTCTATTGTCACATTGTCGCTCATGTCACATAAATCACTATGAACTAAATCAAGCAATTTTGAATCTCTTTGAACAGAAGGAAATGGCAATCTAGTGATTTTAGTGAGCATACATGTTCTACATTTTACACCATTCTTGTCAATTGAAGGAATTAGAGATTGTAGAGCCATATCTTTCAACTTTCTAAAATTTACATGTCCTAAACGATAATGCCATAAATAAGAAGTATCAAGAGAGTCCAAAACATAAGCATAAACATTCATCACTTTTTTAGTGTTAACAAGATTCAATTTAAACATACCACAATGTAAATAACCCTTTCCTACAAACACCCCACCCTTAGAGAGTACAAAGTTCCTGCCTCATACACTTGTTTGAACCCATATTGGTTCAAAATACTACCAGACATCAGATTCTTACTAAATTCTGGAGCATGATAAACATCATTCAAAGTTAAACATTTTCCAGAAGTAAAATCTAATACAACACTTCATTTGCCTAAAACATTAACAGGAGACTTGTTTCCCATATAAAGAAAAGTTGAATCTTCCACTGGTTTATAGGTCTTGAAGTGAGACTTGTCCTTGTAAACATGTCTTGTATCACCCGAATCAACCCACCAATCATTGTCATCTTGGACCATGTTGATTTCGGAAATCATGGCAGTGAAATTTTCGTTGCCATCTGCAGCCTTTTGATTCTTTTGTCCTGAAACCGAACTACCAGGATCTTTCTTATTTGGATAGTCACATTTCATGTGAGGACCACCACAATTCCAACAAGCAAACTTCTTTTTCTTGTTGCTGTCTGTTTTGTTCTTATTGTTCTGCTTGTTTGAATTGAACTGCCTTTTCTTGCCTTTCCCTTACTGGATTGGCCTTCCTCCACAATGTGAATATCATGATCTTTGTTTTCTTATTTCTGGAATTCTTCTTCTACATGAAGATGGTTAGCAAATTCCTCAAGAGTAAGATCCTTTTTTTTATATTTAAGGATGTGTTTGAATTCCTTCCAAGTTAGGGGCAGTTTATCTATTATATTAGATACAATAATAGATTCATCCATATTCATGTTATGTTGTTTGAAGTTACCAAGGATGCGTCCAATATCATAGAATTGCTCCATTACTAACCTTTTTCATTAGAATAACTGTTAAATTGGGTAACAAGAAATTTCTTACTTGTTGCATCTTCACGCATGTACCTTGCCTCCAATTGATCCCACAGTTCCTTTGCATAAGGTATGGTCTGATAAGAATCGAACAAGGCATCAGTCACCCCGTTCAGAATATGGCCTCGACATATGTATTCATCATTCTCCCTTTTTGCCCTGGCGCGCATCTCTACAATGGTCTCGTTCTCCTTTTCTTCTGATTGTGGAGTAGTCAAAATATAAGCAATGTTCGATGTGGTAAGAAGAAAGTGCATCTTTTTCTGCCATCTTCGAAAGTTACCACAATCAAACTTGTCCAGTTTGACAAAGTTTGATGTCATCTCCCTAATACTTTCCATGAAAAAAATAAGTAGTCTTAAGATTGTTAGTTATAATTTGCAGAAAATGTAGAAAATCGACTTCGCAAGCGAGTACGAACTCTCCCCTTAAGACTATTTCACCCCCATAGAGTGCACCGGGAAGGATTGAATGTCTTAGGGATACTAAGAAGTCTAATCAAATATCATTTGCACTAAAACACCGTTTGATTCCTCCTTTATTGAGAATTTTTCTTATTGTTTTTCACTAGTGGGAATATGGCAATCTATTTATAGATAGATGGTTCATGTTCATGGTGCCTCTTGAGATTTCACCAACAGTTATGATTAAATTTGTTGGTTACATAACCAACTATCATGACTTTTCATGATTATCCGAATTAATTAAATTAACTAATTTGTTCTGTCTAAATATATCTTAATCTATAAGGGAGAACTCTCCCTTATAAACACAATAATACAGTGTTTACTCATCAATGTGGGACATTTTCAACATGACAGATGGAGAAGGCCTTATTAATTTCTTATTAAACCCCAAGGAGGGGTTGCTCAATTGTGATACTTGTTCAATCACTTTTATAAAGAACCAGATCTCATTAGTCAAATAAAAACAAGTGTACTTGGGCTCTTTCCTTGCAGATATTGTACAACATCGCGATATGCATCAAGAACTCAAAGACCTCATGAAATGTCTTCAAGATGTAAAGTATGTATGTTTCTTCTCCATCATGAGTTATAGACCTTTTTGGTATATTATGTTATATCTCTCTGATGTTATGCAATTGCTTAAGTGTGTTGAAGCAGATGTCAAAATGATTTGTCTCAGAGTTCCAGATTCTTCAGGTTATAGCTTCCCCAGGACAAATGGATTAGGATTTCTCAATTGTTTTTTGGCCAAATTGGAGGAGCTATTACATTCTAAACTCGATTCAATTAATTACTTAAAGCATCAGATTGAATCAGTTAAGGAGGCCTTCTTGTGTCTAAGATCATTGACTGGTCATTTTTCAGAAAGCTACGATGAGAATGATGAAGTTTATAACCTTATAACAAGTGTTGTTGAAATGGCATACAAGGCAGAATATGTTACTGACTCGTGCTTGACCTTATCTCATCCACTCTGGTACAAAGTTCTTTGGATGTCTGAAGTTGTTGAGAATATTAAGCTTGTGATAAAAATTGTTAGTGAGACTTGTGAAAGAAAGAAGCTTGATGAGACAGTGCCTGAAGTTGCAAAGACCTCAACTACTATTTTGCCATCTCTATTCGCTAATACTCCAAGAGAAAATGAAAAAATGGAGGGATTTCAGGATGAAACGAACGTAATAAAAAAGCGTACTGGAAGGATCACCTCAGCTAGATGTTATATCAGTGGTCGGCATGCCTGGAATCAGTAAGACTACTCTTGCCGAGAAGATTTACAATGATGCAGTAGTCACCTCTCACTTTGATGTCCGTTCTCAGTGTTGTGTGACTCAAATATATTTATGGAGAGATTTGTTGATTACTATTTTGAATGGTGTGCTTGAGCCAGTTGATCGCAATGAAAAAGAAGATGGAGAATTAACTGATGAGTTGCGTCGATTCTTGTTGACCAAGAGATTCTTAGTTCTCATCGATGATGTTTGGGACACTAAAGTGTGGGAGAATTTTCATATGTGCTTCAGAGATGCTCAGAATAGGAGTAGAATTATTCTAACAACTCGACTGAGGAACGTTGCCAGTTATGCTCAATGTGAAAGTGAACCCCATCATCTTCGTTTATTCGGTGATGATGAGAGTTGGACATTATTACAGAAAGAGGTGTTTCAAGGGGAGAGTTGTCCGTCTGAACTTGTTGATGTGGGATTTCGAATAGCAAAATGTTGTGGAGGGTTTCCTCTCTTCATTGTATTAGTTGCTGGTGTTCTGAAAGAGAAAAAGAAGAAAGCAGAATTGTGGAAAGAAATTGAAGTCTAGTTTCGCAGAATATTGGTAGCTTGGAGGAGAGCATGTATGTGATTGCATTCAGTAACAAGAATTTACCACACCAGCTGAAGCCTTGTTTTCTCAATTTTGGAGGATTTCTGAAGGGAAAGGATATTCATGTTTCAAAATTGGTTCGGTTTTGTGTAGCTGAGGGGTTTGTACAAGCAAATATGGAAAATGGACCAGAAGGTGCTGCACAAGGTTTCTTGGAAGATCTTATTAGTAGAAATTTAGTGATGGACGTGGAGAAGAGACCAAATGGCAAGCTGAAAACATGCCGCATTCATGATCTGTTGCATAAATTCTGCTTGGAAAAGGCCAAACACGAGAATTTCTTTCGCCGGATCAATAGGTATAACTGTATATGAAGTACACTAATTCTAATTATTTTTTTTGTTTTTTATTAATCAGATTCAGTGGAGAGGATACGTTTCCTGAAAAGTCTAAGGAATACCGGTTGTTTGTTCATTCTTTTGAGGATCAGATTGATCTGTGGCATCCATCTCACTCAAATATTCGCTAATTACTATTCAATGTGATTGATCCATGTAACTTGTTATGGTTGCGTGATATCTCCTTCATATTTGACAGCTTCAAACTTGTTAAAGTGTTGGATTTGGAATCCTTCAACATTGGTGGTACTTTCCCTAGCGAGATACAATTTCTAATTCATTTAAGGTACATTGCTGCCCAAACTAGTGAAAGTTCAATTTCTTCATCTATGGCTAAGCTCCGGAATCTCGAAACTTTTGTGGTAAGAAGGTTGGGAGTAGAGGTCATATTACCTAGTTCGCTTCTAAAGATTGTTAAAATGAGGAATATACATGTAAACCATCGTGCTTCATTTAGTTTGCATGAGAACAATGGTGAATCACTTGCTAACTCTCAATTAGATAATTTAGAAACATTTTCCTCTCCACTTCTCTCTTATGGTGAAGATGCAAAGATGATATTCAGAAAGATGCCAAAATTGAGAAACCTGAGTTGCATATTTTCGGGGACATTTGGTTATTCAGAGAAAGTGAAGGGAAGGTGTGTTCTTTTTCCCAGATTAGAGTTTCTAAGTCACCTTGAATCCCTCAAGCTTGTCTCCAACAGCTATCCATCTCAACTTCCACATGTCTTCAGTTTCTCCACAACACTAAGGGAATTGACTTTGTCAAATTTTCGTCTACCTTGGAGCCAAATTTCAACCATTGGAGAACTGCCTAACTTGGAGACTCTGAAGTTACTTCTCAGAGCCTTTGAAGGGGATGAATGGGAAGTGAAATATTTAGAGTTCCCTAAACTCAAATACCTAGAATTGGACGACCTAAACATTGTAGAGTGGTTTGTCCCCGATGATGCTTTTCCTATGCTTGAACGTTTGGTTTTAACGAAATGTAAGCGATTCGAGAAAATCCCTTCTCCTTTTGAGGAAGCTTTATGTCTGAAAAGCATTGAAGTAAACTGGTGCAGCTGGTCTGCTGCTAATTCAGCCCAGGAAATTCAAACAACGCAACACGAAGATATGGAAAATAATGCATTCAAAGTTACAATACATCCTCTAGATTGGGCTAGAAGTTCGTCTTCTTAACTCTTTATCTGGTATGTTCTTGCCATGTTCATTTGAGTACATTTCCACTCATTCGTTTATTTGTTACTGTAATTACTTATGTCAATTACATGCTCTTACTGAAAAGAACAACAACAACATACCCAGTGAAATCCCACAAACGTGGGGTCTGGGGAGGGTAGAGTGTACGCAGACCTTACCTCTACCTTAGAAGGTAGAGCGGATGTTTCCGAAAGACCCTCGGCTCAAGACATAGCATAGACACAAGCAAAGCAAAAGACACGGTCAGACCCGGATAAGAAATTTAAGGCAGTATGAAAATGATAATAACAAAAGCGAATAAGTTATGATAGCGCATTCTGACACAGAAGCTGTAATTAATACATGTAAATACGATAAACAAAGTACACAAAAAAACACATAGCAGCAGAAATCAAATGACAGGGGGTTATAAAGCAATATTGCCCCTACTAGTATGATAGGCTAAGCAAACCTACAATAATAACACTACAACTACTAGTTTGTAAACGTAAGTAGGACTCCGCCCAACTACCTACTACCCTTCTACCCTAATCCGTGTCCTCCACAACCCCCTTATCTAAGGTCATGTCCTCAGTAAGTTGCACCTGCGCCATATCCCGTCTAATCACCTCTCCCTAATACTTCTTCGGCCTACTTTTAGCCCTCCTGAACTCGTCCCTAGCCAACCTCTCAAACCTTCGCACTGGGGCATTTGTGTCTCTCCTCTGCACATGCCCGAACCGTCTCAACCTCTCTTTCCGCATCTTATCCTCACCGAGGTCACTCCCACTCTGTCCCGAATATCCTCATTTCTAATATTATCCCTCCTTGTATGCCAACGCATCCATCTCAGCATTCTTACCTCCGCAACTTTCATCTTTTGGATTTGTGAAGTCTTGACTGGCCAACACTCCGCCCCATACAACATAGTCGGTCTAACTACCACCGTATAGAACTTGCCTTTAAGTTTTAGTGTCACCTTTTTATCGCACAAGACTCCAGATGCGAGCGTCCATTTCATCCACCCTACCCTAATACGATGTGTAACATCGTCATCGATCTTTCCATTCCCTTGGATAATAAACCCGAGGTACTTGAAGCTTCCTTTCTTTGGAATGACCTGAGTACCAAGCCTCACGTCCACACCTATCTTATGGTCGCTCCCATTACTGAACTTGCACTCCAAGTATTTTGTCTTGGTCCTACTCAGCCTGAACCCTTTAGATTCTAGAGTCTGTCTCCAAATCTCCAGCTTAGCGTTCACTCCGCTGCGAGTCTCATCAATCAAGACTATGCCATCTGCGAATAACATACACCAAGATACCGCCCCTTGGATTTGTCACGTCAGTCCATCTATCACCAAGGCAAATAAGAATGGGCTCAAAGCTGATCCCTGGTGCAGCCTCATCATCACTGAAAAGTACTCCGAGTCTCCTTCTACTGTCCGTACCTTAGTCTTGGCATCATACATATCCTTGATTGCCCTAGTGTATGCCACATGTACACCTCTAACATCCGAACATCTCCATAGAACCTCCCTAAGGACTTTGTTATATGTCTTCTCGAGGTCGATGAAAACCATATGTCAGTCTCTCTTCCTCTATCTATACTGCTCCACCAACCTCCTAATAAGATGAATGACTTCTGTAGTCGAATGCCCCAGCATGAATCCAAACTGGTTCTCAGAAATAGACACGCCTCTTCTCACCCTTATTTTCACGACCCTTTCCCAAAACTTTCATAGTGTGGCTTAGCAGCTTGATACCCCTATAGTTGTTGCAACTCTGGATGTCACCTTTGTTCTTGTACAGCGGAATCATTGTACTCCACCTCCATATACCTTTAATCTGAGTTCCATATCTTGGTCATAATTTAGGGAAGAGTATCGCACTAATAAATTTTCTCAGTGCATTTTTCATTCAGCTTGCAAACAGAAGATGGAGGAGGACCTCAGCTAGGTGGATTTTCTGTTGAAGGATCTTCAGCAATAAGTGAAGTGTTCGATATATTTCGATAGTGATTTGTGATTAAACTTGTAATAACTTTATGAGCAATAGCTCACGTACTTCCTCTGAACTTTGTGTAACTATTGGAAACGTGAAATTATTGGTTATCATAGCTACCAAATAAATTGCAGTTTCCAATTTACTGTTCTTTGTAAATGAAGTGTTGCTTATCTTGAAGATATTTGATTACTTATAAAGCAATTATTCATTTCGAAAGAAAAAATTATTAGAGGGATGCAAAGAAGTCTGTCAAAACCCTTTCATGACTAAATGAGGAAATGCAATAAAGGTTGTTTGTTTTTTATTTGTCGTTGCCATATTGGTGAAAGGAAATACACGTTGAAGGGTGAAAACTTAAATCATTTTATTCTTTAGATTAGGAATTTCTTTTTGCAGAATTTCTCTTTTTGCAGGTCTAAAGTTTGCATTTTACAGATTGAAATCATCTTATGTAATAATTATAGAAGAAAATTAAGAAGCACGCTTTACACATTCTGCCACAGGATCTTTTGATGAGGCAAACTTAGCACAATTTATAAGGTAGTGAGCTGATAATATAGCACTGGTTTAACAACATATCCAGTGAAATCCCACAATGTGGGGTCTGGAGAAGGTAGAGCATACGCAGACTTTACCTCTATCAAGGTAGTGAGGTTGTTTCCGAAAGACCCTCGGCTCAAGAAAAACATAAAAAGAGGTCAGATAAGGACAAGAAATTCAAAGCAGTATGGAAATGAAAAATAACAAAGCGACTAAGCCATGGTAAAACAGTTTGAAGAAGGGACAATAGCTACCACATATAAAATAGGATAATCGAAGTACAAGAAATAACAGATAGTAGCATAAATCAAAGAAACTATAGAGCGATACTACGACTACTAATATGAAAGGATAAGAGAGACTACCTACTAGCCTTCTACCCTAATCTGAGTCTTCGATAACCTCCTATCTAAGGTCATGTCCTTGGTAAGCTATAGTTGCACCATGTTATGTCTAATCACCTCTCCCCACTATACATAACTATAATTCACAAGTACCAGTATTCACTTGATTATGTCAGACTAAGTCTAAACAATATGCTCACTTTGCCAGGAAGTTCTACCAGATGCAAGATATATTGCTGTCAAGAGGCTGTTCTTCCCAGAGGATATATGGCTCGCCAGAATACTTGGCCCACGGACAATTAACCGAAAAGGCAGATGTTTACAGCTTTGGTGTTCCTTTATTGGAAATTGTTACTGGAAGGCAGATTAATAGAAGCAAAAGTACTGACTCCAACAGCTTAATTTCCATTGTAAGTAGTGAACCAATTCTTATATATTTCCGCATCTATACAATTGCAGCAAGAAACGTTTTGCTAACTGGTGTAGCTGTTTCCGTGGATGAAACAGGCATCACAGCATTTTCAACATGGGAGAGTAGAGGAACTGTTTGATCAAAATTTTATGTGGCATAACTACCGTGGCATCAATGTGAAAAAGGAGGTTCTAAGAGTGGTACATATGGGTCTTTTGTGCACACAAGATGTTACAGTGGCCTCAAACTGAGACATAACATAAATCTGCGAGAGAACGAATCTTGTACATGTTCCTTGAGAGCAGATGTTCGTTAGCATCAGGATAATGTAATAGTGAAGTGTTTGCACAAATCATCGGGGAAGTTATCAAGGTTACATAAGTATATAAACATTACCAGAAAGAGAAATCAGAGATATTTGAGAACCCTTGTTTTAATGCGAGTTAGAAAATGTATAGAGTGCTATTTCAAAGAATGGAGGTGTTGATTTTTACACATTCTGAATGATTTCGGTATATGCTTCTTCTGTTATTGTGGACTCTTGGAAAGTCATGTCATTATACATTTTAGCTAGAAGTATAAGTAAGATTATTTTTATGGTACCTTAATTACCTTCCAACTGAACTGATAATTGTGAATATATTCAGCCTTTGTAGCTCTAGAAAATGGAAAAATTGAGGAGTTTTATTCTACGGAAAAATGACATACAGGAAATCCATCAGGAAATCTTTGAATTTATTTCTGAGTTTATGGTTATTGATTAAGCTTGGTCCCACGCTCAGTCAGGGTGGAATTAAGAGGAAAGAGGTTCAACCTTGGAAATTTGGTGTGTAGGTTCCTTTGGACTGTATCTTCTGTGGATCGCAAAGGAAACTTTTGAAAACTTGTTCTTTGGATGCTATATTATTAGTAGTGTTTGGAGAAGATTGTTGAATTGGCTGGGTTTTCAGAGAAGCATTGGTGAAGGCCGACGGGATCTCAGCCGCTCTACCTACCAAGGTGGAGGTAAGGTCTATGTACACTCTACCCTCCCCAGACTCCATGGTGTGGGATCTCACTGGGTATGTTGTTGTTGTTGTATTGGTGAAGGCCGACGGGCAAAATGAACTGCGCTGGGCATGTCAAATCAGGGGCGGATCCAGAGAGTAACATTCAGGTTCACAAGAACCAGTAGCTTTTGTCCAAATACAATATATATATCCACAAAGTATTTGTAGATATTTGATTGTGAACCCAATTATTATTGTATATTAACTTGAAGTCGTTATAGGAACATAAACTTCAAATGTTGTATCCGTGTATCAAATGGCAAAGAGAAGATATGGTGGTAGTTCCATCACAAGCAGTGTGTTTGTTGTGCTAAAATATCTCGTTTGGCGTGAGAGGAACATGCTGCAATTCCAGAAAGGAAGATTTGATGCTAATAAAGTTTGTGTAGACTTAAATTTCTTTGAATAGTTGTCCTTATTTACTGTAATGTGGTTGAAACTTCACTTCTGTTTGTTCTTTTGGATGTCATAGAGTAGTTTCCTTCTGTAAGCTGTTAGTATTAGTATACTGATACAATAGTAGATGGTTGGCATCTGCTTGCCTTTGTAACTATACAATTTTTGGTCAATAGAATTTCCTTTACCAAACTAAAGGAAAAATTATACCTTGCCAATAGGGTAAATATTTTTTTCTTTTTTTATTATATATGTACCTCTGAATTGCCTTGACAATAAGATTTTTTTAAAGTGTAGTGGTAAAGAAGATTAAGAAGTTGCCTTTAGGTCATAAGTTTAAATTCCAACTATAATACTTCTTTTGAATCCAAAATTTCTGACTCTATCGCTCTGCTCGGGCCTGGCAGTTGCCCCGACAGCCGGGTGTAGGTCGCGCGCTTAAGCGCCATCCATTTTCGGGGCTAGTTGATTTGGCGCGGGCCAATTACAGCTTGTTTGGGTGGCTGCTACCTATTGTATTGCTACTTTAGATACTATAATATTTTGATTAATACTTAAATTTTATTATATCATATAGTTAAATTCATCATTATGTAAGGACAGAAAGCCTCTTTTTATGTAATCACCGATCTGGTGTAATCGCGTTGTTACCTTCTTTTTTATTTTTTTCATTTTACCTTTGCATAGTATTTAATAATTCTATTTTATTCTGTACCCTACCTTTTCTATAATAACTCTACTTCGTACCCTATTTTTATTTATAATATTGTATTATTTTTTTCAAATTGCTGATGTGTGACATTATGTGGCGACGAAAAATAATATAATCTATCTAAACGTTGTATTCATCTATACATGATATAATAGTAAAACTTTATAAAACGATAGTACTCCCTCCAATTCAAAATGTTTGTATTACTTTTCATTTAGTCAGTTTCAAAAGAATACTTTTTTTTCAATCCTTTAATTTCAACTTTTCAGATGGTATGTTTAAGATCACAAGATTAAAAGACATCTTGGTACATTCTACATATATTTAATTATCAAACCATAACATTCAAAAGTCTTTCGGTAATTTATTAAATTCCATATCAAATAAAAACCACACAAATATTTAAACGGACGGAGTATATAACAACCATCCAAACAACTTGTTAGTCAGTCAACGCTTGGTCACTGTTTATTACTGTAGTGCTTGATCTTCTACTTATTATCTTTCACCTATTGTGTAATAAATGAACATAACCATTCAGTTCTCAAAGAGATTATGCTAGCCTAGAACACTCATCAAAATGCGTGTTGAAGTGACTGCCAACAAGGCAGCATTAATTAGCAGTTGCAGTTATGGAAGTTTCAACGCTGGAAGCAGCACGGGGAAAATATGTGATTTCCTAGAGGAGATCAAGTCTGTCAATGCAGATGTCAGAGATCTATGCTTTCAGTTTCTGCATGAATTAGCCCGTGACAGATCTGGAATGCCTTATCAACGTGTTATTAGATATGCTGATGTGATCTCTTTCGTGAGGAATAAAATTCCAATAGTCCAAGAGAAGCTGAAGTTTCTTGCTGATATTTTACAACAGCGCAATATTTGTGGAGAACTCAAAGACCTCATGCAACGTGTTCGAGATGTCGCCTATGGGGCAAAGTTGGTCATTTTCTTCTCCGTCAGTGGTGATACGCATGCTTGGTTTCACCTGTTATATCTCTCTGATGTCAAAAAAGTGCTTAATTTTGTTGAGGCAGAGGTCAAAACTATTTGTTCTAAAGTTCCAAACATGACACGCCTTAGCTTTCCAATAACCAATGGATTAGGATTTCTCCAATGTTTATTGGGAAAATTGGAAGAGCTGGTATATTCTAAGGTCGATATAGTGACAGAACTGAAGCCTCAGATTGTATCGGTCAAGGAGGGATTATTGTGTCTAAAGTTGTCTTCTGATCATTTGGAAGAAACCTATGATGAGCATGATGAAGATTGTGGTCTTACAACCAGTGTTACTGAAATGGCATACAAGGCCGAGTATGTCGTAGACTCTTGCTTGGCCAGTTCTTACCCACTGTGGTACAAAGCTCATTGGATATCTGAAGTTGTTGAGAATATTAAGCTTGTCAATAAAGTTGTTAATGAGAACGTCAAAAGAAAGAAGATAGATATGGACATAGTTGCAAAAGGTTCCACTAATCTCGTCTCATCATTATCAGTTGCAAAAGAAGCAAATGAAGAAATGGTGGGTTTTCAAGATGTGATGGACAAAATAAAGCAGCAACTACTTGGAGGATCGCATCAACTAGATTTTATCTCGATATTTGGTATGCCTGGAAATGGCAAAACCACTCTTGCAAAGAAGATTTACAATGATCCCGTAGTTGGCTCTCACTTTGATGTTCGTGCTATGTGTCATGTGACTCAAGTATATTCATGGAGAGAGTTGTTGCTTACTAGTTTGAATGATGTTCTTGAGCCTGCTGATCGCACCAAAAGGAGATGACCAGTTAGCTACTGACCTGCGTCATGTTTTGTTGAACAAGAGATTCTTAATTCTCATTGATGATGTGGGACACAACAACATGGGACTATTTGCACATGTGCTTCCAAGGTTCTCATAATAGGAGTAGAATTATTCTGACAACCAAGCTGTATGAGGTTGCCCATTATGCTAAATGTAAAAGCGAGCCCCATCAGCTGTGTTTACTCATAGATGATGAGAGTTGGACGTTATTACAGGAAGAGTTGTTTCATGGGCAGGGCTGCTCACCCGAACTTGGAGATGTGGGATTACAAATAGCAAAATGTTGTGGAGGGCTGCCTCTCTGTATTGTCTTAGTAGCCGGTGTTCTCAAAGAGAAAAAGAAGAGAGCAGAATCGTGGAAAGAAGTACAAGAAAGTCTGGGTTCCCACAACTTTGTTGGCTCAGAAGAGGGCATGTCTATAATTGAATTTACCACACCATCTAAAACCATGTTTCTCTATTTTGGAGTATTTCTGAGGGGTAAGGATATTCCTGTTTCAAAATTGTCACGGGTGTGGTTAGCTGAAGGAATTGTTGAAGACCATCAGGAAAAGGGACCGGAAGATGTTGTCAAAGGTTACCTGAAAGATCTTACTAGAAGAAATTTGGTAACATATATGAAGAAGAAATCCAATGGAAAATTGAAAACATGACGCGTTCACGATCTGTTGCATCACTTTTGTGTGGAAAAGGCCAAACAAGATAATTTCCTGCACTGGATCCACAGGTACAAAAAAGTATACTGATTTTATTATAATAATCTTCATTTATATTCTCACTTTCATGTTTTTTTTAATAGAGACCAATGTGGGGATTCTATTTTTTATCCTCAAAAGCCTTAGGAATACCGATTGTCCATATATTCTAAATGGGATTGTTAGAGTGGGTTAGAGTCCCACATTGGTTGGGGAATGGACTGGTGGTTTGCTTATATGGACTTGCGCAATCCTCCCCTCATGAGCTAACTTTTGGGGTTGAGTTAGGCTCAGGTGTCATATCTTTACATGGTATCAGAGCCATGGTCATTCCCGTTTGGGCTCCCGATCCACGTTAGAGTGGATTAGAGTCCCACATTTGTTGAGGAATGTACTGGTGGAGCTAGGTCCATTCCTGTTTGGGCTCCCGGTCCACGCTCTAGTTGGGTCCTGGGCGTAAAGAGGGTGTTAGAGTAGGTTAGAGTCCCACATTGGTTGGAGAATGGATTTGTAATTTTTCTTATATGAACTTGGGCAATCCTCCCCTCATGAGCTAGCTTTTGGGGTTGAGTTACGCACATGTGTCATATCTTTACATGTTAGAGTCCAATATTGGTTGGGAAATGAACTGGTGGTTTGCTTATATGGACTTGCGCAATCCTCCCCTTATGAACTACCTTTTGGGGTTGAGTTAGGCTCATGTGACATATCTTTACATGGTATCAGAGCCAGGTCCATTCTCGTTTGGGCTCTCGGTCTACGCTCCAATTGGGCTCTGGGTGTGAATGGGGTGTTAGAGTGGGTTAGAATGTAACATCCCGTACTTTCGGATCACGGTTTGAATCGCTAGGCGTATGTAAAATCGCTAGGCGTGTGTGAATAGACCCGAGCGTTTGGAAAATTTATGTTATATTTATGTATGCTAATAAAAAGATTAGCGTATAAAAAGATGTAGTCCCGAAATCATTTTGAACGTAACAAGTGTGACGATGGGGATCGGAAATAAATTTGGTGTGCACACAAAGAGGTTATGGACTAGCGTCATACCACAAAATTATGACATTGAGTATATGAATGTCTTATAAGTTATTAAGATTTAAGTGAATTGGGATCACGAAATTAAATGTGTGTATAATTGATTAATTGTGGGATCAATTAATAATTGTGGGGGGACAAAATTGAGTGGAGATTTCACGTGTAGGTGGGAGTAATCCACCTAAATGACTAAGCTTAACAAATACATGGGGTGGCAGCTCGTGAGAATTGTTGGTGGGAGACAACATAATGAGAAATCATTCTCATTTTGGGAGTTTATATTTTGGTTTAGAGAACAACGAGCAACAACATTCTTGAAGCTTTGGTTTTATTTTGAAAAGAGAAGCGGCCAACATTATTCTTGAAACAAAAACATTTTAGTTGCCTTGTAAAATCAAAGGAAGGAACGTCCTAAAAATTACTTCAAAGCAACGTCCAGCAACAATAATAGAAGTTCCATTTTAAGTTCAATTCCAAGTTGTTAAGCTTGGATTCGAGGTATATTAATGCAAATTATTTCTTTCTTTTGGCATATTCCATGTAACGAAATATAATCGTGATATTGTTTCATAAATTATTCTACTCCTAGTGGTTAAGAATATTCATGTTATTGATTCCTATGTTAAAAGCATGTCTAAATATGTTCCTAAGTCCTTATTGAGGCATACAGAAAAGATGTTGATATTCACAGTGTTAGCCGAAGGGGTAAGGATATTGTGTCATCCGATAAATTCGAAATGTTTTATTGTCATTCATGCATCACAATCATGTACATACCTTGACCTCAAATGAGTTATATACTCTACTATATGTATGCATTATATATATGTATGGGAAATGGGAAAAGGGAAAGACGTTATATACGCACACCACATGCAGCTGGTACAGACTATCACGAAAGAGCCCATAAGAGGCCATTATTGATGCCCTAGTGTGGCCAATATGATAATGAAATGATGCCCACAGAGGCTGTTATGGGAAGGAAGATGTCCTTGTGTAGCCAATATTTATATGTATACCGCATTTGCATTGTGCATAACATTTTGTCATATGTATTAGGGCCCTTAGAGGCATTTACTGTTGGTCGGCTGTTTCTGTTTCAGTTATTATTATATCCCTGTTATGATATTATTCATACCGGACATACTCAGGACATCAGTCGTACTGACGTTCCTTTTGTCGGGGGACGCTGCATTTCATGTCCGTAGGTTCACGTAGTCAGAGCGACGATCCACGTTAGTAGGTTGCTGACTCAGCGGATTTTTGGAGCATTCCCCTTATTTCGGAGTGTCGGTCTATCTTGGTACGGTATAGTTTTGCATGTCTATATGGGTATGGCGAGGCCCTGTCCCGACTTGTTGATGTTGTGTACTCTTTAGAGGCTTGTAGACAAGTGTCCTGTGTGTAGTAGTCTTGTATGGCCTTGTCGGCCTTTGGGATGTATATATATATATATAAGTTGGTTATCTAGTTGAGATTTTCCATAATCCTTTTTCGGCTTAGTCCTTATTTTATTGTGACTAGGTGTTGAATGTACGATTAGTGGTACTCGGCGGGTGGGATCCGAGTACCCCTCGCGGCCCTCCAGTTTGGGTCGTGACAAACTTGGTATCAGAGCATGTCTGTCCTAGGGAGTTTATGAGTTGTGTCTAGTAGAGTCTTGTTTATGGGTATGTTGTGCACCATACTTATAAGCAGGAGGTTGCCTGACATTTAGGGATGGTTTCTATTCTTTCATCTCATAAATTGTGCAGTAGAGCTGAGTTTTAAGAATTCGAGTTTAACTCATGCCTGTTACCGTTTCAGTAATGCCAGTTACCAAAAAGACTTCGGTTAGTTTATACTCGTAGCCAGTAAATGAGCGATTTCTACCAAGACGATTGATACGCCAGAAGGGACAGTACTATTGTTAAAATTCGAGATTATAGAAAGTTTTTTCACTCATATATGGAAGATGGAAGAGGTAATGCAAGCCTGGAAAGTAAAATGTTTAGTAAGGTAAAGAAAGTACTAAGCATTGGAATGCAGAAGATTGTAAGTATTTTCTCTCTAGACCTTATCATATTTACGATTACAACAATACCTTCTTCCAGAATGATTATAATTAGCAGGGGGATTGAAGTTGGATTGAGTGTAAATACGAGTGGTATGCTCTCCATTGAGATAGATTCGTCAGGGGACATGAGTAAGTTGTTTTCCCAGGGATCGGCAAATCCTGTAGCACTAGAGGAGTTGAGGAAGGCTCATGTACCATCAGTCCTACCCCTAGCTTCGTCTGATTAGGATGTAAGAAGACCGGTGCAGGTATTGAATAAATTGGTTGCCTCTCAGAAACGACCTCATCCTGAAGCATTTGATAGAGATAGGCCCTCGGGGAGTCAGGTTGCTTATAACCGAATGAATTTATTAGTCGAGGGTCAACAATATTGAAAGGGTTCAAATATGTCGATATCTCTGGGTCGAAGTTGTAAATGTCGAGTGAGACCGCCTCGACTGTCTTGTAGTCAAGTAGCAACTTTGACAGAGGCATCCGAGGGAAAGAAATTCAGAGAGCAGCAGTATATCGAGCATAGCCACAAAAATGCTTGAAAGTAGCAAAAATTTCATTTCAAGTTCAGCAGCAACTCGAGGACATTTGGGATTTGAAAATCACCAAGTCATGCAAAGAAAAGAGGGGTGAAGAATGAGTATGACAACTTGCTCAAGTAACATATGGATTATTATATTAGATAAATGTTAGGATATCCAAAGGAGTGGGTGAGCACACAAAATAGCTTCATGAATGTAACCTCCGTATAATAATAGGGGCAATTGAGGACGAGAATTATGGTACAATCAAAGGATGGTGGTAGGAAATATGGAAACAGTTAATAAGTATAAATGAAATGGTATGATTAAGTATCAAGGCAGAAATGTTTTCCGCTTAGTGACGAATAGAATGAAGGATTACAACAAGAAGGATAAAGGTGAATGAGATTATAGTTATGCAGGTCTCACAAAAGTATGATTATTCTAGAACGGCGTAAGAATCAATGGTGGAGGAGGGACATAAGGAACTCTTCGGCCAAGGTGGTGATTCTCTGATGTTTAGGAAGGGAGTATGAGATGTACTTGGAGATAAGAGATTTTCCCCAAGGCAATTTGAAATGGAAATGTAAAGGTAAAACGAATGAGCACTCGATCGGTGGGAGATATAATAATGATAAAACAAGAAAGCTTGACAAGTCATGGGATCATGTAACACCGTAAATTGGATCTAAACATACGAAGCATCGGTTCCACAACATATGCAGTCATACCTTCCAGGAAGTATGTAAACAGAAGTAACAATGAGTAAAGCTTGAGATTAGAGCCTAAACAGATGGAAGGGGGCCAATGACGCCTGTGGATACAATGTAGACATTAAAAATACATGTCAAAGAGATAATGACATTATAATAAAGATAAGAATTCAAGCAAATACAGATATCTATGAGCATTATTGAACTGATCAAAGGTTCTACGAGAAAGATAAAGTAATGGGTTTACAACTTAACAAGACCGAGGGAATCTTTTCCAAAATGCCATTTACGGAAAGAATTAGCCATGAGGCCAGTGGAGGAATTCAAATCTAAGCATACCGACTAGGTTAGGATATAGTAGGCCAAAGTCATGTGATGTAAAATTCTTCAGAATCTTCTATGTACGGAATGAGGGAATGAATTAACAGCTCATCCCTTATGGGTTGGTAACGCCAAGGATCGGAGTCAAGAGAAATGTTTAAGATTATATAGGTATACAAGAATATATACCAAAAGGAGTATGACGGGTAAGAAAATGAGTGGACAAGTAGTAAGAACGAGAGTTGTTTATAGCTACGAGTAATGAGAAAGTATTGATTCCTTGTAGACCATGAATAAGAGTTAATTGTAATGATATGCGTACTTCAGATTGGATGATATTTTTCATAAAGTGTTCACGATTGAGATACTACCAATATAAGAGTTTTCAACACACCAACTAGTAAATAAAGCTAGATGGACAGTAGAATCATTCATCCACAAGCGGCTGGATTAATGTGAGAATGAAGGAGAGAATTTTACCTGAAGGAACGCATCAGTTAGCTAAGTAAGAATCCGATTTGAGGATTCAGATGGTGATATCCTTATAACTCAGAATACAGTAGGGTCATCCCTTATACGGGAAGAAAAGAAGCGTCATGATAAAGATCCCATTGTTAGAAGAAGATTAAGAAAGATATTTAGCAAAATAAAATCGCAACCTTCGAGTATAATAGGAGAGGGATCCCCAGGTTTCGTGTATTCCCAATGTAGCGGGATTACGAGACAAGATTATGACGGAGGTACATCGGTCACAAAATACACCATGGATCTACTAAGATGTATTATGATCTCAAGAGCATGTATTGGTGGAACAACATGAAGAGAAGCGTTGCGGAATTTGTAGCTCAGTGTCCTAATTGTCAATAAGTAAAAATAGAGCACCAAAAGCCCGGTGTCTTGACTCAGAACATTGAGATTTCGATGTGGAAATGGTAAATGATTAATATGGATTTCATCATGGGTTTACCTCGTTCTTACCGTAAGTTTGATTCTATTTGGGTAATTGTTGACAGACTGACCAAATCAGCTCATGTTTTGCCAGTCAGAACTACCTACACAGCTGAGGACTACACGAAGTTATATGTTAAGGAGATTGTTCGCCTTCATGGTGTGCCTGTTTCTATCATATTTGACCGAGGTGCTCAGTTTACAGCTAACTTTTGGAAGTCATTTCAGAAAGGTTTAGGCACTCAAGTTAATCTTAGCACAACTTTCCACCCTCATACAGACGGGCAGGCCAAGCGTACGATTCAGATACTCGAGGATATGCTACGAGCTTGTGTATTGGATTTTAAGGGAAGTTGGGATGATCATTTACCCCTTATTGAGTTTTCGTACAATAATAGTTAACATGTTAGCATTAAGATGGCTTCATACGAAGCTTTGTATGGACGGAGATGTAGATCTCCTATCGGATAGTTCGAGGTAAACGAATCAGAGTTATTTGGGCCTGACGTAGTACACCAGGCCATAGAGAAGGTAAAGCTGATCCAAGAATGATTGTTAACAGCTCAGAGTCATCAGAAGTCATGCACAGATGTTCGACGACGAGACTTAGAGTTTCCGGTAGATGATTGGGCATTCTTGAAGATTACGCCTATGAAGGGTGTAATGAGATTCGGGAAGAAAGGAAAGCTCAATCCAAGGTATATTGGACCATATCGTATAATTCGACGAATCGGTCAAGTAGCTTATGAATTGGACTTGCCTTCGGAGTTGGAGTTTGTTCATCCAGTTTTCCATGTCTCCATGTTGAGAGCGTGTGTTGGGGATCCTTCTCGAATTGTACCGATTAATGATGTGCATGTTACAGAGGATTTATCATATGAAGAGGTTCCTGTTGCAATCCTAGATCGACAAGTCTGCAAATTGAGGTCTAAGGAAGTAGCCTCCGTGAAAGTTCTCTGGCGGAATAAGAACATGGAAGAAATGACATGGGAGGCGGAAGAGGAAATGATGCACAAATATTTTGTAGCTAAAAAATGTTAATTTGGATTTGCAGCTAGGCAACTGAAGTATTGTTGTGTTGGCCGGCAATTTATTGGGTCAAGTTGAACGGATTGTGCTACGATTTATTGTTTAGCCTATTTTGATACAACTCATCTTAGCTAAATCGAACTTTGGGCAAGTTGGGCCATGATTCATTTAGTGATCGGCCATTGTAACCTACCCAAATTTGACCAAACCAGGCCATTCGCCACCATAGGTATAACTTCTAAATCTATTTCTTGTGAAACTTCTTTGTGAGGAATGGAATCCATTTTTAGCGTATGTTTCATTTAAACTTGCAGACAAAAGGTGGAGGGAGGATCTCAGATAGGGAGATTTTCAGTGAAGTGAACTGTTTGAATAAATGTCAACATTGAATTATGATAAGATTATGATTTATATGAGCAAGAGGTCATATATTTTCCCCTATCTTTGAAAATATTTTGATATCTCAATTAGAGGGGCATTTATACTTGAATACTTGGTCATAAACATATGATATCCAAATTGAATCGTATCGAACGATAATACGAAAAGTATTAGCTAGTCCATGAAAATGAATCTGCTAATCCCATCTTAATCTTGTCTCGACCTTAAACGCAATGTGAAGAAATATTCCCTAATATCATCATTAAATGCCCCTCTAATTGATATACAAAATTAACCTCTAAACTTAACATCGGATAGAAATAACACTCTAACTAACTTTCTGAAATACAAATTTCCATAAAAGAAATTCTCCGAGAAAAAGTTTATTCAAATAATGTATCCACAATTGACAAAACTCATCCCTCATATTAAATTAGAAATACAATCACTAGAATATACTAGAGGACCCCTAATGTTATAAAATTCTCAAGTACTACTATATTACAAAACCAAACAAAGCATTTATAAGGGTGAGGCTTAATTCATATAGTCGTTCTCAACTAGCTTAAAATTAAGGTGTAATTATTATCGTATGCACAGAACTCATCCACAAAACGTCGACATTCGAAGCATAGAAAATCAAAAAGAACTCTAACCACCATATAATCAAAGGAGTAGACATTTTGTGATATTGGGGTAAGCATATTGAAGTTAGCTTGAGAATATTTACATGATGGTGAATTCAACATTAATTAATCTCTACCATTATTCATAGAGACTGGATTAATCAAGTATTAGCAAAATAACTTCTTTCTTTCTCTTGTTTTCCAAAAATATATAAATATATATATATTTATCTATAATGAAAAGGGAAATCAGACCATCATGATCTACAATTTCAACTCAATCATCTGAGAAAATTTGGTCACTAAGATTATCCATAACAGCTAGCTGCATATTCTCTGATGGTTTCCAATGTCGCTTCCTTTGATTTATAAACCAATTGTTGATCTGCTTCGGATCTAGTCCCGTTGATTCTGCTAGTGAATTTTTATCAGCTTCCTATATCCAAATTTCAATATCAGTCACATAATCGTATATTTGAAAAAAAAATGAATTGATCCACAATTCCTCGAGAGGGGATTAATTAACAAGAATAGTAATATAAAGGGTTTTATAAGAAGCAACAAAAAAAAAACTGAAAAAAAAATAATTAACCGAATAATTCAAATTTAGGACCGGATACAAGCCAAACTACTATATATATGAAAGTTTTATACACGTAATTTATTTTCTAAACCCCTTAATTGTTTCCGAGGAAATTGTCTCCTATGACCATTTACAGATTTGAATGAAAGAAAATGACCTTTCAGATCACTTGTGTGTTATTTTTAGATTTCTCAAGTAAAAAGGACATAAAACTAAGAACAAATTTGTAAAAGGACCACAAAATCAGTAAGTTCCAGTGAAATTTAGTAGACTAAGGTTTATGTGTTCAAGAAAAAAACTATGCAGTAAGCACAAATAGCATATAATTTCAGTTACAAAGATTATTCCACATGCTTATCAAGGGTACGTTATCAATTACAAATAGAACTAGTTTGTAGCGTGAGCAAAGGCGGATCTCTAGAGTTAGGGGTAGGTTCAATATACCCATCATTTTCAGCAGATATGTTAGATACACATGTGAAAACCCCTAAAAAGTAATAAAAATGTGATTTTTTAGACCAAGAGAGATTGAAAAAAGAATCTTGAACCCACTAAGTTTAAATTTTGAATTCGTGTAAACGATAATAGTAGCATGAGCAAAAGCGGATCTATAGAGTTGGGGGTAAGTTCAACCATCACCTCGGCAGATATCTTAGATAAATATATGTGAAAGCAGGGACGGATCTAGCACTATAGTTGCAGGCTCATCAGAATCCCATAATTCGGCTCACATGTTGTATTGGTATTACAAATTCACTTAATATATGTACAAATAATTAATGCCGAACTCAATAAACAAAAAAAGTTATAATCTAGAACTCATAAATTTAAAATCCTAAATCCGCATCTATCCGACCCTAAAAATGTAGTATAAAATGAAGTTTTAAACCAAGATTTTGAAAGAAAGAAGAATTTTGAACCCATTTAATTTAAATCCGGAAAACTTAACATGAACCAAGCAGCTTGATAGGAACAAGAACAAAAGGCTAAAATTAGAAGTACAAACCGTAGGGTAAGGCCATCTATAGTGGTCATTCCACCATGCAAGTAACATTTGTCTTGCCTCTTTTGGTAGCTTCCCTTTCTTCTTTTTCTTTGAGAATTCCAATTTAAGACTACTTAGGTGACTCCCAAACTTACGTAGGAGTCTATCCTTGAGTTCATTATCCTCACTTCTCATTGATGCATCTTGTCCTTGTGCTTCCCGATAACTGAGCTCCTCATCTGATGATACACCACCATCATCTGCCAAAAAACCAATCCACAATTAACTCCATTTGGATCAACATGGAGTTTGTTACTTGTATAACTGCTTCTTTAGTGCTCGTTTCGTGTTGCACTAAACAATAAGACATGGTATTTGTTAAGAGTCCCACATCGGATATGGAATGGGAACATGGACTCCTTATATGGACTTGGACAATCCTCACCCTACAAGCTAGCTTTTGAGGTTAAGTTAGGTCTAAAATCCATTCTTTACATGGTAGCAGAGTCGGACTCATTCCAATTCTTTGTCCACCGATGTTGGACCCCCAAATTATATTATCCACGCTCTAGTTAACAAGGTCTGGGCGTGCGGGGAGTATTAAGAGTCCCACATCGGATATGGAATGGAACACCTTATATAGACTTGGACAATCCTCACCCTACAAGCTAGCTTTTGACGTTGAGTTAGGCCCAAGATCCATTTACATATAAGGTGTTCCCATTCCATATCCGATGTGGGACTCTTAACACTCACCCGCATGCCCAGACCTTGTTAACTGGCCTAAGTCAACCCCAAAAGCCAACTTGTAGGGTGAGAATTGTCCAAGTCTATATAAGGAGTCCATGTTCCCATTCCATATCCGATGTGGGACTTTAACACTCCCCCAAACGTCCAGAACTGGAGCGTGATTAATATAATTTGGGGGCCCAACATCGGTGAACAAAGAATCAGAGTCAGGTTCATTCCAATTCTTTATTCACCGATGTTGGGCCCCCAAATTATATCATTCACGCTCCAGTTAACAAGGTCTGGGCATGCAGGGGAGTGTTAAGAGTCTCACATCGGATATGAAATGGGAACATGGACTCTTTATATGAACTTGAACAATCATCACCCTACAAGCTAGCTTTTGGAGTTGAGTTAGACCCAAGATCCACTCTTTACAATATTCATTGATAGGAGTGATCGCTTTCTAGTTGTAGTTGGTACCGCCCCGGTTCACTTCAGCATGAAAGGAGCACATTCTTTGAGAAGAATCGAAATTATTTCCAAAGAGCTCGCTTGTACACGTGTGAGCTCATCATTCATCTTGTCAATGGAAATAACGATTTCAACACACACCCAAGCACACAGAGTACGCGTTAGAGAAGCTCTCAAGCTTCGTCTTTCTAAGGATGTCTTGCACCCCTCAAGCGAGTGAGAACAAAGCTAAAGGAGGCAGTCTGGAAAGAACTTAACTCATACTATTTAAACGTAGGTGAGAGAACTTCTCTTCAACGAGTACGATGGATAAACAAACAAAGAGTTAACTTTCTGTAAAACTTTCTTTATTATTACGTAAGATTAGAAGGTAAAGAAAGTGTATGCTGATAGAAGGAATGACCTTCACACACATACTTGGGTACATAGATATTAATGCCATAGTGTCTCTATTTACTGTTCCATTCAGCAAAACATGAATTCTCACACAAGAGGTAGCTTAAAGTTGTAAAAGCTTATTAGAAAATATCGACTTGAATGTTATAAGAGATTACCCACACAAAATTACAAAAGAAAAGGAACACATCAAGAATTCTACTTCAGGTTGTGAAACAAAATAGTAACAATTTTATTCACTCTGATCTAACCATAGACTACATATCAAGAACCTATAAAGCTAAGAGGACTACAATGATAAAGGATTGATGAAATTGCTAGCACTGATAAAGAACATTTTTATTTTTTATGGAAGTGCAATATCGATCTGAGTTTCCTATACACCATATCCTAGTTTACCCTGGGGAGACTTGAGTTCGGGATTGGATCCCCTACCACCTTTTTGGAATCCTATCTGAATCAAATTATATACCACGTTCAAATTACTTATTATTAATCGATAAAATTCATGTCTGTAAAATAAAGGGATCCTCCAATATTTGTCAAATTAACGCCACGTGTACAATTAACCACCTTCCAGTATAGAAATGTTTCCCTTCATTCATTTCTTTTATACATTCAATTGCAGGTCATTTCTCTTCCTCAATAATATACACATTTTGATTGCCTTTATTCTGATGGCATCTACCACAATGACGCCATAAATGTTGAAGTTGGCAAATGAGTTCTTGGAGTACTATGTGGAACAATTCTACAGGTGGTATGGATAAGCAAATGAGTTTCTTGGATAGTATGGTATGTCTGTTTAAAATATAAAGAGGGAGAGACATTAAGTTCAACCATATCATTAGAAAAATTCCACTCTTACATAATATCATTATAAAAGGTGTTTTTATAGGTGTCAAGAGACACTTCTAGACTCAAATTTAATAAATGAACATCATGAACTTAATCTCCTTGAAAACATTACAATGGACCTGGATAATACAAAAGATGATGAACATAGATAACATAAGACCATGCACCTAGATATCTTAAAAGTCGTGGCTAACAGCAAAAATGCATCTAGTATTTCTAGAATATTCAAAATAATATTTCTAATACACTCCTTTAATTTTGAGTTTTCATTTTCATATTTTTCATCACCCTTAATGACAGGGCCCGTCTCAAATATTTTGGGGGCCCTGTTCTAATTCGTAAATTTTAGGGGGCCCTTTAGTTTAATTGGGCTAAGACCTGCGAATTATGAGCTTTTACAATAAATTATGAATAATACTACTTAATAAAAATGAAAAAAAGAGGCCCCTAAAATTTTTTATTTTTCGGGGGCCCTGTGCGGTAGCACAGCTTGCACGGGCCCAAAGACGGCCCTGCTTAATGATTTCTACATCCTCTTTAAGTCGCCTTCAAAACTAATCCTTCAAAGAACTAGGTTGGTGATATGGGCATAATTTTTCACATTCACAAATCGCTGGTAATAACTTCAACTTTTCCAACAATTCCTTCAAAATTGGCTCAAACTTAACAATCACATGCTACATGCAATTAATTCTCTATTTTCTTCTTATAACTTTTGGCTTTTGTAAACACAAATTCATGGGAGACTTCTCTTGTCTTTTACTTTTATTTTTGTGAAGTCCTTCAAGACCCACACCTTCTCGACGGGTTGCTCTTTCTTCACAAACCCGACGGAATCCACTCCTCTTTGCAAATAACCGGCCTCTCAACAGCTCCTTGAACCCGGAGGCACGGCTTTAATGAAGATCGCCAAAATCCTCACATTTACACCTTTGAAGGTCAAACCAATGCTCTAATACCACTTGCTGGAAATATGAGGCTGGTCCTTGATAATATCATAGGGTATAGGGTACCAAAAGGATGGAAGAGGGAGAGAGACATTAAGCTCAATCATATCATTAAAAAACCTCCACTCTTACATAATATAAGTATAAAGGCTGCTTTTATAAGTGTCAAGACACTTTTACAATCAAGCTTAATAAATTATTTCACACACATCATGAACTTAATCTCCTTGAAAACATAACAATGTATCTAGTTAATACAAAAGAAAATGAACATCGATAACATAAAGACCATGCACCTAGGTATTTTAAAAGTCATAGCTAACACCTATTTTACTAGACATCTATTTTAAGTTAGAAAGCAATCAACACAAAGGAGCGAAGGACTGCATGCCATTTTTTTTCTCACCAAATTAGTGCAGGAGCACACTTAAGAATTTTGTTATCATCACGGGTTAGCAATCGGAGCAAACTCTGAGAAAATCTAAACACAATTCCATGTGTTCTGAAGTGAGAGTTGTTGGTTTGTTTGGTTCCAGTAAAGCAGTTTCAAACGGCTTCAACTCGAACAACTTTCAAAAAGATCAAAGATGAAATGGGTAGGATGTTAGAACTGTATTTGACATGGACGAGCGTAGGTTTGAGGTACAAGTATACCTTAAGTAATAGAGCACTTTGTTAATAACGCTCCTATTACGAATAATTTATATGGAAATCAATTTGTATTCAGGGTTGAATAAAGACTTGTGTGGCAATGTTTTGATTGAAATCGCAAGAAATTTAAGTTACTGGACATTATATGCCATCAAATAATTAAAATGATGGGTTTGGTGAGACACAGTCGGCTAAATAATAGGTAATTTTTTTTTGATATCCAGTTTCCTAGCTTACACCAGACTAGTAGTCTCGGTCCCTCAGCACTACTATTAGTAAATGGGATGTGCCTGAATGACCAAAGTTTGAGAACAGAGCAACTGATATCACTTACAAGGTCCTTCCCAGAAGAGAGCAAATTGCTTCCACCAGTGTTCGAACCCACGCTGCAGGTCTCCTGCTGAATTTTAAGTTTCTTCCTTTGTCATCCAGCTATGCCCCGGAGGACAATAATAGGTAAATATTGTGTAGATGGCGAAGGGATAACCATCCGGACTTGAAGAAAAAATTTTACAACCTCATTCTTTGTATAAGTTTGACAAATTCAAGGAGCACTTAAATCTTTGCGGACAGTATACATTCCTCTTTCATTTGTGCAATATGTAATCATTCAATCGAGTCACGCTCCCCGAGCCCATCACTTTTATTATGTAGCAGCATAAAATATCTATTGATTCGAACTTCTTGCGATCATAGTCTTGCCCCACAAATATATTTTCAACCTTGAATACAAATTGATTCTCATTGAAGTTGTTCCAAATAGAAGCATCATTAATAAAGTACATTAACATTATTACCCCAGGGTGTGTTTGTATCTCAAACTCAAGCTTGTCTATGTCCAATGAAAAATCTCAGTTCAACATACTCATGCTTGTCTACGTCAATAAAGAATCATAGTTCAACATCTCTGTTTTGTCTTGAGACTTCCTTAAAGATTATTCGAGTAATAGACGTTCGAAGCTTCTTTTCCCAACCAAACGCGCCATCAGCCTTCGCTTGGATAAATCTGAAACTGTGATCAGTTCATCTCTTTTTCATATTTTGCTCAGACTGCTAACTGGTGCTTACCAATAAAATTCTTAAGTATACTCTAGTATTAATATAATGTCATAAAAAGCATACATTTCTTTTGCTTCTTTGTATTGATATCTCAAATAAACGGCACACATTTCTTTCTTTCACCATAAAACCTGTCATTATTTCATTAAATAATGTGTTGTAATCAGGGGCGAATTTATGTGTAAAAAATAGGACGTGAACCCATAACGTTCGGCTAAACTCGATATATTATGTGTATAATTCTTGAAATATATCTAATATTATTTGAAGGAACTAATGGGCAAAATAGACCGAATGATGCATAGGTTTGGCGTGGATAATAAGTCTTAAGTTTGAGGCATGGAATCCCTTAGCAGTCCTGAGCTTAAGTTGTTAGATAGAACACTTGATTATATTCTCAACACGCGCCCCTCACGTGCTGGCCTGATTTTTTTTCATGGTCCAAGCACGTGAAAATTCTTTTTGAGAATGGGTGGTGGTGAGGTTCGATCCTAAGATCTTTGGCCTGCTCTGATACCATATTGAAGTGTGTGACCATCTGATCTAAAAGCTTAAGCTGTTAGATAGAATACACTTTTAATATTTGATTATATTCTCAACACTTTCATCTCAACTTATACGATTTCCTTTTTCTTTTTTATTCTATTTCAAAACTTAAGTTCCACTTCCCTCCTTTACCAAATTTTTATCTCTAAACTTAAATTTTCTTTTTCCCTCGTATAATACAAATAAAAATGTAGTGTTTGAGATTTCACTTAGAATTTCAAATAAATTTTGAACCCCTAAATCACTAAGCCAACCTCTAATCTTGTGTTTAGGGGATTCAAAATTTATATATGTTCATAAAAAATAAAAATATTATCTTATATATAAAGTGTAATATTTTGTCAACCTCCTGCCCCCTTAGATCTGCCCCTTATGGTGCACTCATTCTCTTGAAATCCTGGATTCGTCTCTAGCTAAAATAGTTCTCCTTCTCTTCCAATTTTTTTTGTATCATTAAACTTTCTTTGACTGTTGCTACAAATTAGCTTAGAAGTGTTTTTCTAAGCCAACCAAACATGCACGTCCCTAATGACTACCAGGTCTAAAAGCCAAAAAATGAACAGTTATTAATACCATCGATTTATATTTCTCAGCCTAAGTTTTCAGTTTTATATATCAAAATGTGTAAGAAGTGAAAATTTGAGTAATTTTTATGTCATATTGTGTCCTTATTTCAGACTTCGACCTAGGACATTTCATGACTTCCGCATGATTGTGTCAAAAAACTTCATCACAAAAATCACCAAGAAATGTATTGAGATAAATGGCAGTTCTCCCCTCTTAGCTAAATATTTTGAATTTGAGCTTTAAAAATAGAGAAACTCTTGCTTAAGTCTTGTTCTTAGCACTTTTTCTTTATGAGCCCTACGCTACTGATTTAAATTTGTCAGGCTAGTAAATTTGATATATCAGATAATTATAACAAGAAAATTAGCTTGTTATCCTTAAATAATAAGTTTCAAAAACAAAATTCTATAATAGATGCAGTATTATATATTGTGCAACATAATTCGAATGATTGTTACTTCAGAAAACTAGTTAGAATTAATATAAATAAAATGTAAGCCAGTAGATGAAGTTAAACTTTTTGAAGATAGTAACTTTGAAATAGAAGTGGGTGTCCGTTGTATTAAAATGTAGGAGAGCTTAAAAGGATATAATCTTATATACAGAAGGTCTTGAATATTTTAAGCCAATATTACATGCCCAATTCCTTAAATTTGCCAATATATTTTGTTTGAACAAATGATAAATAATTATTAGACACTTTTGATTCAAATTTGAAAAAATATTTTTCTCATGTCAAATGTCCATTATGTAAACAAGATAATCATACAAAATATGTTAATCATTTAATTATACGCATTAGCCTCAATAAATCATTAAACCTCAAGTCAGTTGCAATTGAGGCTGATGTGTATAATTAAATGAGATGACATATTTTATATAGTTAACTATCTAATAGATACTTGAGAACATGCCAAAAAAATTAAAATTTAAACCGAAAATGTCTAATAAGAACGTTTTATCATGTGTTCAGATGCTCAATCGAAAAAACCCGTAATTCAAGTGTCTAAAATAAATTTACTGACAAATTTAAAAGGTTTTCAGTGTATTAGCCATGTTAAAGATACATACACTATTTCTATTTCTATGACAATATTTGACTCGATTTAAAAAAAATTGACGGATAAGCTTAATACATATATTATAATAAAAATATTATATGATCTTATTAAGTTTATTTTTAAAGCGCATGTACGGGTAAAAAGGATTGTTGTATAAAATGAAGGGAAAGTTACATATTTGGTGAATCATTCAAAAAAAAAAAATTATCGACCAAGTATTATTTTAGTGAACGAATATACTTATAAAAATCCCTAAAACGAAAGGGAAAAGTAATAGAGTTGGTAAAATAGAGAAAGAAAGAAAAGTGTTAGTTGTGGGACCTAGGAGGAAATATAGATTGATATATGAGGAAAGAGACATTGGGTAGCACAAAGACCCATGACTGGACTGGACTGAACCCCACCAAGATTTGACTACCTCTATGAAAATGCCAGAAGCTGCAGCCTGCAGCCCCCTCAGGTTCAGTCTCAGTGGGTTTTCAGTAACAAAAAAATATTTAGTTGCGTCTTGCGCATGACACTCACCCAAGAGTGCGATCTACTAATTATTTAATAAATAAATATGTTAAAAATCAGGATTTAAATATTAAATTTAAAAATATCACTTATTTAATACTTTTTTTTTATATTTTTTATCCGGTGTCCATTATCCGCATTGAAGCTCGACTGATCCTCCTATTAGCACCGTTTAAGACCCATTCGAAAAAAATATTCCTTACCAAGGATTTATTCATATCCGGACTCGAAAGTGAGACATCTGCTTAAAAGAGTAATATCCTCATCCGCAACACCATATTCTTTGGTGATAATCTCTCCTTTTCTTTTGTCACAAATGAGTACTTTTTACTTAATATTTAGTTTCACATTTTAACTTTAAAATATTTATTTTATTTTTAATAAAATAATTAACAGTCACACATCCAATTAAATTCCATAACATAAATTTAGTGGATACATTATACGATATTTTGTGGTAGAGGAGAGAGAAGAAAATGTGTCCGTGTGCAAGTGTTTTGAGTACATGGATAAGGAAAGGAACAAAAGAAAAGAGTTTGGATTGGCAGCGTAAAGCACGGGAGTCCATGTGATATATCGTCCACCCGCTCTACACGGGCTTTCTTTCCCATTAATGTTCTTCTTCCCTTGGTCCTACCCATTATGTCCCTTCTTCACCTTTCTCACTCCATTCATTTCTAATTTTTTCTTTAATAATTCATATTTATTATGCAAACAAGACACTATTTTTATAGTTATAAACAAAGATATACACGCTTGGACTGTAGTCATGTAATCAAAGCACAAAAAAAAAATTATTTCATTATAACCATGGTGATTGAGTTCGCTTACGCGCAACTCAATTAATTTCATGTTATACATGTCACCACTTATTAGTAATAAGTATCAGTTAACTTTATCTACCAATGCTAGGACAGATAGAAAGCGAATATGAACCTTAGATTTCATAGTTCTTAACTCACTTTATTGAATACTAGGCGACACACTTGATTAAAAAAAAAAACTTTTTCTTTTTTCTAAAAATAAAAAAGTGAACAACCTAAGTTAACTAACTTTTGTACGTTACCATAGTTGAAACTACGCTATAATGTGAATACATCATAATGAAGATGGATTTCTCCTAACGGTTTAGCAAATATAATACTAGAAGAGATAAAAACTCAAGTTGACATACGCTACCAGAGAGCGAGGAACATAGAAGTCTAATATTCGTTCATAGAAGGACGAATGCGAGAATTTCTAATTTGACTGAAAAGTCTTCCGAAATATTAACTGTCAGAATATATATAGTAGCAACTAATGAATATAAGTTCCCAATGATGAACCTAAATACACAACATGAGTGAAAGGGAGATAGTTTACTATTAGGTGAGAACAAACGGATAAATACCGATAAGGTTAGTGAGGAAACTTTGCCCTAAAACAGAAGATGGTTCCAGAAATTGGTTTCAACACAAATAAACACACTTAACAAGGCAAATCAAGAAGGGCTAGTACTACCAGCGCGTGCCTTAATTTAGAGTAACACAAAGGAAAATAGAGGATGAAAAAACAACCACAACAATAACTAGTGCTCCGCAATTGCAAACAAATTGACGTTATATACGAGTCCTTCATTAGTTCCTTACACTCCATGTGAAGATTTATTATAATTTGACTAGTTTATCTACCACGTCAATGACACTAGAAATTTAGACCTATATGTGTGAAAGAATAACTATACTATTATGATAGAGAATACGTAAATATTTCCCAAATATTTTATAATTATTATTTTAGTGTAATTATGTAAAGTAGATATTCTCATACGATTAGGAGTACAATTGTAAACACACACACACACACACACACACACACATATATATATATATATATATATTGTATTAATGAGAAGATTCCAGACAATGAGAATTACACTATTTTACATGGTATCAGAAGTCAAATCCTAACACCCTTCCTACGCTAAACTCTAGTCGACCTCCCCCCCCCCCCCTCCTTGGTTACAGTGAAACCCTCCCAAACCCTAAAGAAACTCCGTCTCTTTCCTTGGTTACGACGGAACCCTCCCAAACCCTAAATATTCTACACCGCCCCAATCACCCTTTCTCCTTACTTCCGGCGGCCACATGGCTCCTCTCGATTCCTCCTCCTCCACTCTCGATTCCTCCTCCTCCACACAAGACATCACACATCCTCCTCTTCCCTCCTCCTCTCCCAACACCTTTCATCCGGCGTTAGCCGTGACGAACATAAAAAACTTTATCCCTTTGATTCTTGATCAGGATGATGGCCAATACTCTTCGTGGGTCGAGTTATTTCAAATACATGCTTGTGCCTACAACGTTCTTGATCACATCAATGCCACCACACCCTGTCCGTCCGACATCGACAACACAATGTGGGAACGACTTGATGCAATCGTCAAGCAATGGATATATGGCATCATATCCAAGAATCTACTTCATACTATTATGAAGATAGGTGCTTCGACTCACGACTTATGGACAAGACTAGAAGAAATTTTTCAAGACAACAAACATACACATGCTGTATCTGAAGGAACAATTTAATAACACCCGTCTTGAAAACTTTGCTAATATATCCGACTATTGTAAACAATTGAAACTAGTTGCAGATCAACTATCTAATGTGGGCACTCCGATTTTAGAAACAAAGATGATTTTACAACTAATTAATGGTTTGCCAAAGGGTGAGTACGATACGCTTGCAACGATGATCCAACAAGTCGATCCCCTCCCTAGTTTCAACAAGGCCCAGTCACAATTACTATTGGAGGAAACTAGGCGTGCCAAACAAGACGAATATAATCAGAAGGAGTTGGTGGTTGATGCACCGGTGACCGCCTCAACACCCGCCAGACAACCGGAATACACGAACGGTCAAGCTCCGTGGGGTGGCCGAGGCGGCAGAAAAGGCAGAGGCCGCGGCGGCGGATGCGGCGGAGAGTCTGCAGCCGAGGAAGCAATACCAATGGAAAATTCTAGCAGGCCTCGTACCCATCTCAGTGGCCCGCCCCACTGCCATGGTCAATGTCAGAAAATTGGGCCTCACCCCATGCCCATACCCGACGGCACCAGCCCAAGGTAGTGGCCAGTGCCAGCAATCGAGTAATTTGGGCCTCATCTAGGCCCACGCTAGGCGGGATCAACACAGCAGACCCATGTCTCGGTGGCCCAACAGCAACAGAAACCATACGGCCTCCTTACCTAGGGGTGAGCAAGGGTAAAGGGTACCCAGATACCCGACCGAAACCGACACTAACAGGTAGGTTCCAGGTAGATATATTATAATAACGGGTAGGTTCCGGATAGTAAACTTAGGAACCGATCAATATCGGGTCCGGTTCCGGTTCCAGCAAATAGAGACATGGTATCGGGACCCAAAATCGATACTCGGAACCTATGAAATATTAAATAGTTTTACTTTTTTAATTCCATTATTTTTAGTTAATAAAAAAAGAATATCTAGCGGATTATATGGAAGATGCAGAAAAATATGAGAAAGGTAAGTCACTAAGTATTTATTTTTGTTTTATGGATTTGAGTTATTTAGAATTTTTATTTTTGTGTATTATCTTTTGTCTTGGAATCTCACAATAGTTCCATTTTATTTTTGTATAGCTTAGTTGTGTCACGGAAGACATAATGGCGGATTAGTATGCAAGTGGACATGTGACATTTATGGGCGTTTATTTTATTTTTTTAGCATCTCTTGTGTCTTTAGAAGATGTAATTTTGTTTATGTTTATTGGGAGTTTTGTAATGAATGAATCAGTATCAGATATATCTTTGGTCTTGTGTTTTCTTTCATATAATGAATCAGTTTTGTCTTGGAACGTTTATTTTTGTTTATTTGAACTTTATTTTGGAATGTTTTTCATATAATGAATGAATCAATATCATATTAAGGAACACTTCGGATGAGGCTATTGCATCTGATAATCAGATATCTCTTTAAGCAACACAAAAATTTACAGGGTACCCGGGAACCTACCCGAAACCGCAGAGTCCGGTTAATGATTGCTACGGGTAGGTTCCGGGTAGTAAATTTAGGAACCGATATTTTACTGTGTAGGGTCCGGATAGTTCAAAAAAGTTAGGGTACCCAGACCCGCTCACCCCTATCCTTACCCCTGCCGAGCTGGGCCAAGCCTATAACACTATGAATTTACAACAGCCGGACGATGCTTGGTACATGGATACGAGTGCCACTTCTCACGTCACTCGTAACTCTGGTGTGTTTCAGTATCTTACGTTCACAAGGCCCGATATTTCCTATGTTGTTCAGCAAGTGTGTATGTTCATGCATGCTCTATGGAGACTCACTTCACATCTCTTAAACGTGTGATTCGGTACGTTAAGGGTACTCTTGACTATGGGTTACATCTTCATCGATTGGGGAGGCTGCCCAGGCACACGTCGATCTACTTCCGGCTATTGTGTATTTTGGGTGATAACCTCATCTCGTGGTCTGTTAAACGGCAAGCCACACTTTCCTGCTCGAGTGTAGAAGCAGAATATAGAGACGTTGCAAACATTGTTGCTCAGATTTGTTGGCTCAGCAACCTCCTTCTAGAGCTCCATTGTCCCTTACGTAAGGCATGTATTGTCTATTGTGATAACATATCTGCTATCTACTTATCTCATAACCCGATTCAGCATCAGCAAACCAAACACATTGAGATGGATATTCATTTTCTTCGTGAGAAGGTTTCCATGGGCCATGTTCGGGTGTTACATGTTCCTTCTTCATATCAGTACACAAATATATTTACTAAGAGACTTTCTCGGCAGTTGTTCCTTAACTTCATATCCAGTCTGAGCTCCGGCCTCCTCCCGCTCCGATTGCGGGGGTGTGATAGAGAATACGTAAATATTCTCCACATATTCTGTAGTTATTATTTTAATGTAATTATGTGAAGTAGATATTCTCATCCGATTAGAATTACAATTGTAAACACTTATATATATTGTATTAATGAGAAGAATTCAGATAATAACAATTACACTATTCTACATCTTACATATTTATTATAGTAAATCACAGGTATTCAGCTTACATCTCAAGCATATAACAATAACAGCATGCATCAACTTAACATGAAGTAAAGCCACAATAATATGGCAAAACAGACCACAAAGAAATTAAAAGCAGCAGCCAAATGGAAAACAGCATCAAGCAGTTAACACGTTTAATGCTATCTAAGCACGTGAACATATGCAGTGCTCACTCATACAAAACTTCCACTAAAAGTAATAATCTTTTGATGGGGAAATTAAACAAAAAAATTATTATCAGCTGAACTGGTAAGTTAAACCCAAAGGCACACGAGGCCAGCTTAATAAATTATCTGAAAAGTTAAGTTGTACTTTGAAACATAAAACAATTACAGTTTGTCGAACACAAAGAATTTATCTACTTCACACCCATAAATTATTGACAACTTTTTTTCTACCTTAAGAAAATCCTTTTTTCCCAATTCTTTAGTGTAAGGCTGCTACCCTCTACAGATCAAATGCCATTTGCCTCAACTTAAACTCTTTGGACAATGACAGCTTCTAATGCGTGGAGAAGTATAAAATAACACAACTTTATCCCATTTAATTAGTTAGTTTATTATTATATTAATCTAAGTCTTAATTAATCCAGATCAAAGCAAAGGACTTTTGCAAAGCAAACATAATAAACAACCAGTTCCAATTGTACTTAGCATGTATAGTTAAGGCTGCCAGGCTATAGGACAGAAGATCATGAGAATTGAACAAAAGATTAATGTTGTCACGTGACACGTTAATTAAGATTCTTGAATTTAAATCTCTTTGCGATAAGAACAAGGGTGATAAATCATTAGCTAAAGGAAAGATAATCACTTTAACTGCCACACCAATGAGATATCAAACAATTCCCAATGAGTCTGCCAAACACACATAGCAAGCACTATATTATTGGAACTTGAAATTCCTTAAAGAGAGAAAAAATCATGAAAACATCCTTTTGCAGAGGTTGCAAATAAGACCAATTAATTGCAGTTCCACATGCAAGGCACATTTGGAGAATACATGCAGCTATTTGTAGATTGTACTCAACATGGTCTTTGTTGACATAGAGAAATTAAAGGACAACATCATTGTACTAAAAGTTGTATTGTTCGGATCTTCCATAAGTATAGTCACACTTAATGTCGAATTCTTAGGAAATGCACAACTTCTAAAAAATCCGACATGTATCCGGCGATATTTTGAAGGATCCAGGGCAACACAGTTTAAGAGTGTAGTCACGAAGATGAATGTAAATAACGCTACAATAGCGACCTTGACCAAGATGAAGTATCTTGTAATGAAAATATATTGAAGCTGAAAACTAGTCCCAGAATAAGAATTATAAACCCTATTTTCAAACAGGATGTTTGCTGATTATTTCTTAGATTTCCCTTTTTTTTCTTCTGGTTTAGTTTAATTTTTTGGGTTAATGTAGTACTCTTATTTGTTTGTAGGAACAAGAGTTACAAGCATGTTCCATAGTAGGGCATACCCAACACATGTCATGATGACTCGATCGGGCAAATACCTATTGGTACCTAGTTTTCCATCAAATTAATCAGCTTAAGCTAAGCAGTTAAATTAAAGTAAGAATAGTCCGCATGGGCAGCTCAATTGGTTTCAAGGGGGATATTTGGAGCAAAGACCAAGGATCGAATCCCGTCAGCGGCAGTGTGGGGGTTTCTTCTTGAAATAAAGGAGGGCCCCTTGTGCGCGCGTTGCGTGATGCAGTCTAACCTTTGAAATCAATTGAGTCACCATGATTTACCTCCTTCACAGACCTGTCGGACCGGGGTGTGGGGGCTTCTGGGGTGGGAGATTCCACCTTTTGAAGCAAAGTAAGAATACATATAATACATATCACTTAGTCACATTTAAGTGATAAATGTATGAAAAGACACATGTACTAATTTTTCCCCTCAAAATACCAAAAACAAATAAGATATGATTGTATAGTGAGATAGTCTGATTTGCATGTTTGACACCATATAGGTCATTTGATCAAAAATAGAAGAATGGCAATAGCAATATGTTCCTTAACTAAGCTTGCAAATCTTTCTTGATTTTACGGGAAACCAAACAATTAACTATATAAGATAATTTTACTCCAGACCAAAACCCTTAGGGGTCGTTTGGATGAAAACACGTTATCTCAGAATTAATTATCTTAGGATTAGATGTCCCACCCTCTCATAGAAACAAAAATAACACTATAATTACGGAATTAGTTATACCGCGATTTTCTTCCTATCAAATGTGAGATAAACTCGTCTTAAACTGAATTTCAAAATTAATTATCTCTTATGCTTTGTACCAAACGAGTCCTTGCACTTCAATCATACTAGTACGATAGTCACATAAATGCACATAAAATATATAATGGCAGCTTCAAATGTGCTCCCTATATATCATGAGCAGTGAACTAGGAAAAGCAAGGCTAGGGTAGATATAGAGGGCATATATAACTGTTTATTGAAAGAGTTACTATAGCCATGTCACCTCAATTGCGTTACGTCAAAATCAGAATCTCTGAGTTAAAGTGGTTTTAAATGCAAAAAAAGAAAATTTCTCTGACACCCAAACAAAAGGCAAGAGAGACAGGTGAAGCACCACAAAAACTATATTGAGTAAAACTAGGATATATAAGGAGGTCCCAGTTGCACTGAAACAAGATCTAGCCCTGAGGGAGGGAAAAAAAATAAGTCTTTTACTAAGTTTGCTACTATAGTTTATTCAGTGAATTACATGCCAACAAAATAAGCAAAATTTTCCAAAAGCATATACTCAGTCACGGCCTGAATACACAAGGCAAGATACTCTTGGTCATACATATCATTATTTTTATTTCTGACACCTTTTGGTCATTTTTTTCGGTTCTCTTATGCTCTATTATTATTGCGCCACCAAAGTGATTTTTAATTATTCTTTCCCTTAATTTACAACCATAATCAATGCAATACTCCGCTTATAATCTAGTGGAACTGGTGATAATATATTTTGCACAACAATGTAAGTTCAATTTTCACGGTCTCTATGTGTGCAAAATAAGTTAATCGAATTTAAAATTTAAACTTTATGAATTTAATATTTAAAATTTTTAGTATTGAATTTTTTATATTTTTAAAGATATAGGTTCAGATGTACTATTTGTTGTAATTTTAGTCGATTTTTACATACAAATCGTGTTCGCATCAAAAATGCTGAATTCACGTGAACTCAGTATCCGCCACCGAAGGACGTGTAACTCCAAAGAAATTCATAGCGTGACAACTTCCGTTTATAATTTGGAGTTTGAAGTAAGAATAAGAGAAAGAGAGCATGTAGTATATTTGACTGACCTTTGCAAAGATCACTGAGTTGCAGTTCAATCTTGTTGAGGAACGTTGTTGCTTCATCGAAAGGCCTAGACAGATCCGACTTATACTTCAACAATTTATCACAATACGTTTCCTATTTGACAAAAATAACCAAATGGTCAAGATTTCAAACAAACTGTTCACAGATAAATACATTAAATTAAGTTTCATGAAGAAGCAAGAACAAGAAAAGTCAATGAGTTAACAATAAATTCTACAAACAAAAAGAATAAAGAACTAACCATAAACTCATCGAGTTCAGGATCAGCTCCTATGCATATTGAAGTAGCGTTTGGTTTACGAAAATCATTTTGTTGCCTTATTTCCTCTAGCAGATTTGCTATCTCCGGTGGTACTCCAACCTGAAAAATAAAGTTTCGTAACAATTTAAGTTATATGCACTAATATATTTTTAATTATGATGAAATCAATTCAGAACCTAAAAGCCCAATTACACGCCAAAAGGATCAACACAAGTACTTGAAAATAAAGAAGAAAGATAAGATCGATATCCAAATTTACACAAGCTAAAGATTTCGAAAGCCATACCCCTCTTGGTGAAGAATAAGGAAAATCATAAGTTTACAAAACCTATGAAAAAACATATCTCTAAGATATGATGATGAAAAGATATTTAGGTTAAAGTTAGAAAACCCAGAAAAAATTAGTTAGATCATAGAAAATTAAATATGTGCAAAACACTGAAAATTAGAGTAAATATTATGTTTTAATTTTTTTTAAAAAAACTCAATTTTGATGACTAACACAAAAGCTTAGTAGTAGTGTTAAGGAGTACTTAACCTTTTGGCAATCAATATAAGCGTCGAGTAGTTTAGGATAATAAGGATGAGAGACGATTTTAGCCTTGATAATATTTGAACCATCTTCATCATAATCTTCATTATTATTATTATTATTATTATCATCGCGTCTGCTACTTCCACCACCACAATTGCCACCTCTAATTTGATGAATATTATTATTTTTAGTGAAAGAATTAGCAGCTTCCGATGATAATTGAACATCATCGGATCCAAACATAGGAGTATTCAAAGTGTTGTTGTTGTTGTAGTTGTGGAAATTGTTGTACTCAGTTTGCATCATCAAATTCTCCGGTGACATCAACGCCTTGTCCGCATAATCACTTGTTGAATGGAAACCATACATTTCATCATCCATATATCTAAATAACGAAAGTAGTGTGAATAAGTAAGAAATAATCAAATGGAAAAATATAAGTTATTGGCTTGGAATTGGAGGGGACGGATGAGAAAATTAAAGCTGGTGTTTTTGTTTGTTATTTGAAGTGGGTGTTCTTTTTTTTTCTTTTTTAAAGGGAGAAAAAAACTAAAGGAGAAGAGGAAAAGAAGGGAAGGTGAAGAGGAAGAGAGGTACCATACTAGTTAGAGATAAAAGAATCTATTTAAGTATTTGGTTATTAGTCAGATCTTACACATGTAACAAATATTCTGCATAAATTTAAAGGAGAATATTTATTTATGAGATTATAATGTGAAATTTAAATAATAATGAAATTATTTAGTGAATATTTTTTATAGATGCTTAGTTTATTCTATTATATTAATAAATGAGTATAATATAAAATATGTGATTTTAGTTTTAATAAATGATAATTTTTTATATCAAATTTTAACTTTGGCATTCTTATAGAACTTGGGAAGAAAAGCTCCAGAGAATGACACATTTAATTTTTTATGTAGAGATTAGTTCTTCCGAAATTGTCATGACATAATGAATGTGCTATAGAAAATAATATCAAAATTATGATACAATTAATTTCAAATGTGTTTTATCAAAAATAAAAATAACAATCAAACACGAGATTAATAATCAAAACATGCTGTTTTAGAATTATTATCCTTTATTCTACGAAGTTAACGACCCCCAAAAGAGGTTAGCATAGTCAATAGTTTTGACTGCTCTCTAATATTTAAAATACTTACAAAATATTAAAATATTGGCTTAAAGAGTATTTTAAGTGAGTACCACTAGTATTCACACACTTATTAATAATCTTGAAGTTTCACATACTTTCTTATTTCTTCAAATTAAGTTAATGTTTAAATATAACTTGAAAAAATTCTCTACCAAGTCATTGAGTAGTTTCTACTAATCCACTTCTTAACATGACTTTTAACACTGTCTTCTTCAAACTTCTTCTTCCACTTATTGAGTTCATTCTCTTTACTTCGTGTCCACTCTTTTATCTGATAAATTACTCTCTCTGTTTCAAACCTACTCTTAATTCAACCAATGAGGGCTCCTAAAAAATTAATGTTCATTGATGAAAAAGAAAAAGATATCATTTGTCCCACATATAAATTCTAACATCAGGTCATACGTACAAAAATGTGTTGGAGATATATAATGTTTCACATCGATTATGTAAAGGGACTCTTTGGGATTCTATAATAAAGATAAACTAGTCAAATTATAATTCTTTTACATTAATAATAAAGAAGTTAAAGGATTTGTTATAAAGAAATTAAAATAAATTAGGTGAGTGTAATATCTTAAATTACAAAAAAAGATTAATTAACGTTATGTAGCTAAATTTAAAGGAGGTCTATGAAATTATCCCTAGTTTCAAATATATATAATGCTAGACCACAGTATTATTTTTCAAAAATGGCACAGCATATGAATCATGATACTGAGAAATCTTTAAGATATTGACATAGAAAATGCAAATTAATCAACAAAGAGGATACATAAAATAAAGAATACACATATCACAACAAATACAAGTTCAAGTCATAGATATATGGAGAGATAGGGGAACAAGTTAAGATGGTGCATTTATAAGGCATTATAGCCAATAGGTGCTATATAACTATCACAAGATAATATGGCCATTGTTACTGCTTTTTCCATGTATATTATATTATCCTAATTCTAGATCGATCTTTTATTCTTTTTAATTATCTTATGTTTCGTTTTCACAAGCAACTAAACGGCCATAATCAGGTAGTCCTCTCAGGGTCAAAGCCATCGCCTTTTAATGTCAAAAATACCCTCCATACCTGTCCACCTCTTAATGAATGCACAAGAAAATCCACTCTCAAATCCACATGTTCCTGTTGACTCAAAATGGGTGAAGTTTGACGCAGACAAAGTGCATAAACGATTTTGTTGCGGAAGATCGTGGGATTAGCTCGTAAGTACACATAAAACAACTAGAAAATAACACACGGATTTAACGAGATTTGGTTAAGTCTACGTTCTTGGGGCAATTAACAGAGAGTTTTCCATTATGATAGAGATGAAGAAAAATACCCTAAATTATTTTTACTATAGATCATGCTTTTTATTATTGATTTAATAATATTTATATCCAGCGTCGCTCAAGCCCATGAGCCGGCCCAATTCAGCATCGTTCAAGCCCACGGGTCAGCCCAACCAAGCGTCACTCAAGTCCACAAGCCAGCTGGTTTTCTCAGGCCGGGCTAAAAAGTCTCGTTCTTAAATGGATTTCAGAAATTTTAGCCCAATCGTATGAAATTACAAGTAGGGCTGGGCTGGCCCAACGGGCCTAGCCCATATTTTTGGTGAAAAGAAAGGTTTTTATTAATTACCAAACAAATATAATTTCTACTCTATTTCTGAGACTTTGGCATCCCTCTGTCTCAATCAAAAACCTATAACAAATAAGTACACTCTATCATCCTAAGTATGCTGGTATAATTTTTCTATCCATTGTCTACCTTGCCTGCATTCCTTCTTTCTTCTCTTCTTGTTTGTACGTATATACACTTCTTATTTGATCTTGTCACAAATCAGGTCTGGTCTTGGTACTTTCAGCTGCCAGACTGCTTCATTCTTTGCTCTCCAAATATTGTATATCAGTGCTACTAGTATAGCAATACTGAACTCTCTACAATTCTTCCCCTTCTTGTTCCTTGTCATGCGTCTCCAGAATCCATTTAATGTTGTATTCTGGACTCCCAGTTTCATCCATTGGCATCAAGGTTAATCAAACAAACCTTTGAGAATGGGCACTCAACAAAAAATGTGCAACACTCTCAACTGGTCCACCACACAAAACACAATATTCATCATCAAGTATACCTATCTTTTTCAGTCTGTCTTGTCAATAGCTTGTTATGGCCTACTAACCACCCAATAAAAATAATGCTTGGGGATGTTTATTGTGTTCAATACCTACCTGCTGGCTTGCCATACTTCCATCTCTCATTTCCTTCAAAAATATCCACTTTTAATGGTGTATTCCTCATCTGTCTTTTGCCACCTATTTCCCACATAACCTGCCTTATGTCTTTGATTCAACATATTTTCTTCCAATATCAACAACAGTAATTTAGTTGTTCATAAGTCTATTCACATCTTTAATATAGATATGATTGCCCATTTCACCCACATATTGTTAGCTGTCTGTGTCGCATTTCACACATATTTCACCACTGCTGCTCCATTCCACACTACACTGTCCAACACCCCCAAACCCCCCGTTCTTTTTGGTCTGCACACCAGGTCTCATGCCACCAAATGAGATTTCTTAGTTACTTCTTTACCATCCCATAGGAAATTCTTGCATATTGCAGTCAACCTTTCATAACTTTCTTAGGGAGGATGAAAATTGAGGACCAGTATAAATGAATATGGAATAGGACAGAGTTAATAAGTTGCACTCTTCCTGCATAAGATAGGTTCCTTGAGCTCCAAGCTCTCACCCTTGCACTCAACTTGCCAATTAGAATTTCACAGTCCACTGCATTAATTCTTACAGCTGAGATTGGCACACCTAAATACCTGAATGAAAGCCTCCCTCTTTGGTATCCTATTTGATCACAAATATCCTTCATACATTGAGGGTCCATGTTTGAGAAAGTTTGCAACCCTCTAAGCAGTAGCATAACAGATTGAAAGTTCCCTTTACAAATAGTAGCATATTGTTGGAAATTTTCCTTTGGTGGGAGTTGCGTCCACCCATCTTTAATGACTTAAACACTAGGGTTCCGCATGTTGGAGACTTTGATTCTTCTACTAAGTGAGTAGATGACCGTAGGGCCAAGTATCGTCAAATTTCGTTGAGAAATGAAAGAGATATTGGTCCACGAAGTGAGGTGTTTGAAGCATGAAAATGTGGTATAGACCAATTCTCCCTCATCGGTGGGGGAAGGAAGATTTGTTTAGTTTATAAGTCTCAAAATTGGTTAAGGGTTTGGGACCCCAAGGGGTAATCCATGTGTTTGAAGGAGGGAGGACCTAGATGTGCTTTGGTTCGAGGCTAAGTCCGCACGCCGCCGCCCGTCCGGTCCGGGCTCGGGTCACAGGCTTTGGGCTTCTTCTGATATTATCTTTTTTGGTTTTGGAACGTTAACCTCCATTAATCTACACATCAATTCAGTCATTACTTGGCTGAATAACTCCTCACTAAAGCTCCAATACGTTGCACATTAATTCAGTCATTTATTTGGCTGAATTACTCCTCATTAATTGTCATTACATGGCCATTAACAACAATTAGTTGGGCAGTTGACAAGTCCCCTCCATGCACTATATATTGAAGCCTTTGGCTCAATTGTTGAGACTACACACAAACGAAAAAACAGAATCTTCCTACTACTTTCCAGCATCATTTCATTACACTAAGTTCTTCAAAGTAACACTTGAGTTTCCTTTGCTCATTTGTTGAGTTGTTGTTTTATCTTGAGAGACTATTATCCAGAACGTAGAAATGATATATACGGGTCAATCTTATCTTAAAGACAGAGTATCATCACTCGACCTAGCAAATCAAAGTGCTTGTAATCTCAGTTTCTTGTTTTCAGTTTATTGAAATTTCAGTTGTTTTAATTTCATTTTATTATAATACTTAGCAGTTACTTATTTCTTGTTTCCTGCAACCATTGTAATCTACCCATATCATTTGCAAAGCACATATGATTTAGTCCAATACTCCTGACCCCTTCCTCATGGATAGAGTGGGCTTTTAGAATACCAGAGGACTGAATAATCCTTCTAGTATTGTTTGAGGCGGATTCGACCCTAATACATAGCAAACCACAGTTGTTTCCCAATATGCCACCTCTTTCTTAATACCCCGCTGTCCCAATCTATGTCACACCAGTTTTTTTGTCTGTTCTAAAAAAAATGTTATATTTTTATATTTAGAAATAATTTAATTTTATGAGATGATTTATAATCATTCATTTATATAAGATTTATTTTAGATCACATATTTTAAAAGTATTCGTTTCTTTCTTAAACTCCATCTCAAGTTAAATGATGTCATATCAATTGGGATTTGGGACGGAAGGAGTATTCAATATTCAGTTATGATTTGCAAACTACATCATTTAGGCATTTTATATTTTCCTCAGTAAGTGGTGCTCTGCTTTTTACGAGGCAGTCTATGAGATTCTAGAATTTCTAGTACATGTGTGTACCATTAAAAAATGAGAAAAAATATATTAAATGAGAATTGATTCCGATACTAGGTAATTAACTCAACATTCAAATTAAATGCACCATTCAACCTTCATGGATCATGGGTGTCAGCAATTAATATTATATCAATGATAGAAAATATGTACATAAAATATCTAAGACCGTGAATTCACGTGCACTATAATTTACCCAATGAATTTGCCCCTCCTGGTATCCTATTGGTGCATGGTGTTGGGAGATTTTTCTCTTTATGGTACTTTATAAAGCAGTACGGGAAGTATTTAACTATTACAAGTATTCGAAAGGATAAACAGAGATTCAATAATTCAACATGAAATCTGAAAATTACAATTGTTACACAAGTAAAAACTGGAAATTCCAGTTTTGTAGAAAACGGAAAAATGTAAATTGTTTTTGCTGAGTCGAGTGTAGCACTCTGTCCTTAAGACAATATTGCCCCGTATGTATCCTTTATACGTCCTGGACAATTTGTCTCCCAAGATAAAACAACAATGGAACCCTTGAGCAAAGGAAACTCAAGAGCTACCGTGAAGAATATTGAGTAACGAAATGATGCTTGGAAGTTGTAGGAAGAAGAAATTTCTGCTTGTGTATTTTCGTGTGTTGCCTCTCTTGTTTCTTTTAGCTTCTTGTTAGTCCTCAACAATGGTGTAATGGGGTGTTTATATAGGAGAGGGAGGGGTTGTTTACTGCCTGAAAACTGCCTCCATAATAGCCAAATAATGGCCATTATGGAGGTTGTAAAGTCACCAACATAAATGGGAGAAAGACCAACTGTTTTGGCCATTATAGGAGGGAGTAATTCAGCCAAAATAAATGGCTGAATTGAGTGCTTGGCATTTGTTTTTGACCGTCGAAATTCGATTTTACGAAAACTTCGGGGACCAAACTGTACATCTGAAAGAATTCTGGTCCAAACTGTACTTCTGGCCCAAAAAGATAATATCACAGCCCACGACCCGTGAACCCGGAACCGGACGGGACGGGACGGGCGCGCGGCGGCGCGCGCGTGGTCTTTCCTCGAACCGAAGCACATCTAGGTCCTCCCTCCTTTAAACACATGGGATACCCCTTGGGGTCCCAAACCCCAAACCAATTTCGAATCTTATATACACAACAATTCTTTCTTCCTCTACCGATGAGGGAGAATTACACACAATACCACACTTTCCATTCTTCAAACACCTTACTTCGTGAACCAATATCTCTTTCATTTCTCAATGAAATTTGACGATTCTTGGCCCTACGGTTATCTACGTACTTAGTAGATCATGCATGTGTGAAGAACCGGATTCTCCAACATACGTTACACTAGTGTTTAAGCCGTTAAAGTTGGTCGGTCGCAACTCCCGCCAAAGGCAAATTTCCAACACATGGTACTTAGCATGTGAGGCCCTTCTTTCATTTTCTTGAATGCAGATACAATTAACCACGTTCAGGTGCGGCCAGTTAGGTTCAGACTCCAGGTGCTTAGCCCTGCCATCTACTTGGGTGGGTGTTCATTCTTTACTCTTTACTACTTATCTTATACATTTAATTTCAGCATTCAGGGCTTTGGCGTGAAGACGTTTTGTATTCAGTATTCTTAGACATGACTTAGCTTATAGTGTGTTTTTATGGCTTTCAATCTAGATCTTTAGTATTCAGTTTCAGACTTGAATAATTACGTATTATTAATTATGTTGTCTTTTCTAGTTATATCAGACAGTTCAATCAAGTTATCTTATATCCAGGTGGATTGGTATAAAGATTCGCTCAATGACCTGTTAGAATGGGGTGTCAATCACCTCCCACCCCAATTTGAGAGCGTGATAACAGGCTTCAAAACTTCTTGTACTAACGCTTAACGCAAGCCTCTGTATATTCACATTACTTCATCCGTCTCTGAACTTTTTGTGGTACAACACCAACTTGGCACAAGCTTAGCGCGACAGATATTCACATTACTTCATCCGTCTTAATTTATATGACACTTTTCATTTTTCGATAATCAATTTGATTAAACTTTGAAGCTAAATTTTCAACATTTTAATATTAAAATTTATATATTTGAAAATTACATGAAAAATACTATAAATTACAACTTTTTTTCATATCAATTTGGTGAAAAAATATATATCTTAAAATGTTGATCAACGTTCATACAGTTTGAATCTCGAAAAGCAAAAAGTGCTACCTAAAATGGGACGGATTTTTTTATTTTTTTTCAATTTTCAGTTAGATTGCAATGAGGATCTTCCAGAATTCAAGATGCAAATAAGGGATTTTTTGTTTTAAAAAAAAATCTATCATGCATAGAGTGAGGGAAATGGGAATTGGAAGAGGGGATCATAAGGGAATGAATCAACGCTCATCAACAAGGTAATTATTCATGGAGGAGACAGCCCAACCAACAGATTTCCTCTATATAGCATAATTATTTGTTATTCTGATTTTTTTTTTAATTCGATAGCTAGATTCACCTTTACAAAGAATAGTTTATAAATTCTTAAATTTAAGTTTGTTAAAACGAGTGAAAAACGAGCAGCTGAGCCCAGTGATAAAATCAGAAAATTCGATGAGAAGTGTAATGTAAAAATTTAACGAAAAATAAGTGGGAGATGGGGCTCTTTTAGCTGTGCCTATTTGTTAAAACGATTTAACAGATGGCATTGATCAAATAAAGTATTTGACTAAATTACTCTTATATCTTTCCTTATTAGATGATTAATTAATGACTATAGGTTTAGTATAGATTGCGTACATATTATTCTTTCCAGAACCGACTTGTGGGATTACATCGGATTTATTGTTATTGTTGATGTGTAGTATATATGGAATTGAAAATCCTCTATTTTCTAAAGTGACAAATATTTTGTGAATTAATTTTTTAAATTAAAGTAACGAATAAAAAGGATCGAAGAAAGTATAGCTTTAAGTTTGAACACGTTAGAACATTAAAAGGTTGGGATATATTAATGGTAAAAGGTTAGAACATAAAGAGTATGACGTAAAAATGGTATAAAAAGTTTTAAAAACTTGTTTAAAGAACTAAAATTATTGACAATTAATCTTCTTATAAAGAGGAGAAAATGATAGTTGATTAGACAATTCAGATTAGTGATGTTATAGGAATAACTTTACTTAACAGTAAAAGGATACTTATAAGTTTTATCATAATGAGTACAAAATTTTAAAAAAAATTATGATGCCTCAAAAGAGAATCAAAGTACTTTAGAGCTACATGAATAAGAACTTTAATTATTTAATCAAGGGATTAAAAAGGGTTTCATGTACTTTGTAACTAAAAGATTAATCCTTTACATTAGAAGAATGTTGCCCCCTAAAGTCTAATTTGATCGACTTTTCCCCTTTCTTTTTATTGTAGCAGATGAATCACTTTTATTCTATGTGGAGTTTGCCAAATTAACCATCTCTAACTGATTTACAATGTTCTATTCTTCTAATGTACCTCCGGAGATTTGCAAAAATAGGATCTTTTGTTACCATTTAAATTTAAATTATATATTGTTTAAAAAGTTTTACAAAAATAAATTAGCGGTTAATATTAGGTAGCAAAATCGATGGGAAAAGTTATGGACCGCCAGGATTGTGGCTAAATCCTATTACCAGAATTTGGCCACAAGTTTTGATCGATTTCAAGTCGATAGACAAAACTTGCCAATCATGAATCCAAATGGATTATTAGGATTTGGCCTTATTCCTGATGAATCGTCATAAAATAGTACCTAGATATTTCATGAACACGTTTTGCTTCAAAATTGTTTTAAATCAACTTCAAATTTTATATCGAATCGTATATTTCAATCCTTAAAATTTTCAATTGTTAGATTCAGCCCAAACATTCAAAATTCAATAGACCTACTTTGTCTTTTCAACAAAGTTTTTTTAAGCTCAACAAAATTTGACAGTAGTTTTCATTCAATTTTCTTCCACCGAATCAATCCAAATCAACAGGAATAGACATTATAAGCTCAATGAAGTATTACCCACTCAATACCAATTACAATTAACTAATGGATCTCCAATTGTTTACAACATAGATTTCTTTTTGTTTCAGTTTTAATTATGTGCCTATAATTTATTGGAAGAAGAACAAAGAGAAGGAGGAGGGAGAAGGAGAAGAAGAAGGGAAAATGCACAAGGAGAAATTTTGGCGTTTTTTTTTTTAAAAAATAATATCAAAAATTAAACACCAACTCTTAAACAATCATTCTGTGAAATTTCTTGATTTACCACAAGAGGTGAGTATTTTAATTTTGATTTATTTATAAACAGAAGACGAGAAAAAACAGAAGACAGAATAGGGAACTACATCAAAATCTCCACACACACACAAAATAAGGTGTAATTAGTAATTAGTAGTTTACTTGTGAAGAATTAATCTAAATAGTTATTTGTTCAATTGTTTAAATAAAAAATAAATGGCGAATGTATAATATAGTAGTTTACTTGTGAAGAATTAATCTAAATAGTTATTTGTTCAACTGTTTGGAAGCTTACTGTTTCAGGTTCTATTTTATTCTCTGATGGGGTTCTTTTTACCCTTTCCTCACGACATTATTCCTCTATCGGTCACCCAAGAGTATTTAGCTTTTAAGGTGGTTCTTGCTGATTCACACGAGATTTCACGTGCCCCATGCTACTCGAATCAGAGCATAAGCTAGTGATGCTTTCGGATTGGACTTTCGCCATCTAGGTGCAGCATTCAGGCTGCTTCACCTAGCAACATGACACTTGCATTGCTCTTTCACAACTTCGTTTTCACGGTTTAGGCTGCTCCCCATTTCGGTCGTCACTATTACTGGAATCGCTTTGGCTTTCTTTTTCTTTGTATGCTAGATGTTTTAGTTCGCCAGGTTGTTTCTTGCCTGTCGATGGATTTAGCAGCAATTTGAAAGGTTAACCTATTCGAGAATTTTCAAATCTATGCTTATTTCAACTCCCCAAAGTATAATTCATGTATAATATATATACAACTGTATATAATCTTGTATATAGACTAGGAAAAATAAATATCCAAAGAGGCTATAATTGCAATTGCTTAGAGAATGTAATGAATGTTCTGAAACCTCATCTCTTTAAATTTCTTTTTAATATCATTAATCCACAAAAGAAGTACCTTAAATGCAGTTATACCTTAACTAACTACTTACGGATTTTCCTACAAAATAAAATTCGATGAAAAACAAAATCTTTGTAGATAGTTATTACTTCGGAGTTTGAAAATAGCCAGATATGTTACTTGAGAATTGTGGATTTTTCCGCAAGAAAAATTGGTAAAAGAATTGCGAACAAAAAAAAAAAATCCCCAAGTAATTCACCGAGAAAAATCCAAGTAAATCCACAAGAATTTAGGTGAAATTTAGAATATAAAGGGATTTTCCTAGGAATAATTATGGAACAATTACGCAAGAAGCATCCTATAAACTCTAGGTAGATTCACAGGAACATGTTTGCAGAAAAATTCCCATGAAAATTTTGCTGGCAAATTCCTATAGAAATTCCCCAGAAAAATCACGGTTAACCAAAAAATTCTGTCACTTATTATGATTGGTCACATATATTATTTAATTTAAAAATTAAACTCACCAACTTTTAAACTCAAACTACCCATTTCACAAATATATAATAGCTAATTTCACAAATATTACCCCGGACCCTCTTACACGAATGCGAGCCCAAGCCTCGCGAAGAGCACAACCCCAACCCTTTGCGAACACGTGACATGATATCTAATCGCAATTAGCAAAACCTGGCAACAATATGGTGTCTGCCGATCTTCGTTTTAATACCCAACACTCATTCGCAACCTCTCGAACACAAACCAAATATGCATTTCGATCATAAAACACGCTATCAACCTGCAACCTGCTTGCACACTCAAAATACCGATGCGAAATTGCTTTGCCTGATGTTGATCGTGATCAACTCTAATCATGTAACTTAACTAGTTTCTCCATCAAAGGTCCAAAACACTCCTGAGCCCGTCGGTATTCGTTCTAACCACTCGACTAAGCCTAAATCACGTTCTGGGCCTCATGGATTCGACGAAACTCTGATTCTAGTTCGTTAACCACTGATGTTGGCTTTGGTCAAACTTTTCCATTTCCTCAACTTAAGAACTTCCAATTTTATCATTTCTTCTCCTATACTTACCCAATTGCCTCGAAAAACGTGTCCGTCAAAAAGCTCAAAACTACCTAGCAGCTCACTGCAATTTATGAATTCAATCTAGGGGAAGTAGGCTTTAAAATATGGGTTTGACAAAATTAGTAGCTTTGACCCAAACTTTATAGTTGTATTAAGAAATATATATAAAAAATAAAATTTAATCCAATTACTAACATATGAAATTGCTATCCTGAAATTTAAAACTCATAAAATTTAAATCCTAAATCCACTTCTAATTAGATGCATAAGTCTCTACAGTAAAACCACAATGATTTTTAACTGTTTTTACGATGGCCAACATTATATTTTGCTTCTCCAATGGGTGTCCACTTCTCTGTTACATGCATCAAGAATTGGCAATATTCTTTTTCTTTTTTCTTTGCCGTGGTATATATAGTATACTCTAGTAAAAAAAAGATTATTCTCAAAACTTACGTAATTGTAATAATGATCTTGACTATTTTATAATGGCCAACAGGATTGATTCCCATTTTCTCAGTTACTGTTCTTTTTGCTTAATTTGGTCATTACAGCAGTGTAGTCATGCATCCCAAAACGGAAAATATTAGGTAATCCTAATATTTAATTAAAGAGATAAGTGAATAAAGTTATATGTAACATGTCACTTTCCTAAAAGATTGTTTGCTTTAATCAATTAATAGTAACTCGTTGGCTTTTAGTATTTTTAAGCTGTAACACGTTTCTAAAGTAGCACAATAAAGGGATCATTCCATCCCAATCTAGTATATATAGTAGTAGTACTTTTTTGGGTGGAGTAGGAGGAAATGACTCGTGAAAAGCCCGATAATAATAAAACTAATTTGGAAATGTCGTTTAAAAGCTCTCGTCGAAGTCTCTATTTTAGGATGTTAAATTTAGTTCATGAAAATATAAGTATACTTTTGATTCTCCCAAATTTGGAGGAATTAAGTTAGATCTATATATATTTGATTGTATTGCAAATACTATAGTAAAACTCTATATAACGGTATTCTCATATAACAATATCACACTTCAGACGTACACATTCAAACTAATTTAGTGACAACTTAGCTTGTAGAGGAATTGTTGGAATTTTTGTCTCTATATTGTACTTTATAATGCAGTACGGGAAGTATATTACTATTACAAATATTCGAAAGGATAAACAAAGATTCAATAATTCAACTAGAAATCTGAAATTACAATTGTAGAACGAGAAAAAGTCGAAACTGTTTTGTTATTGCTGAGTCGAGTGTGGCACTCTGTCCTTAAGACAATATTGCCCCGTATGTATCCTTTATACGTCCTGGACAATTTGTCTCCCAAGATAAAACAGCAATGGAACACTTGAGCAAAGGAAACTCAAGAGCTACCGTGAAGAATATTGAGTAACGAAATGATGCTTGGAAGTTGCAGGAAGAACTGTTTTTGCTTGTGTATGCTTCTGTATTTTCGTGTATCATATGTGTTAGTCCTCAACAATGGTGTAAGGGGGTGTTTATATAGGTGAGGGAGGGACTGAAAACTGCCTCCATAACAACCAAATAATGGTCATTATGGAGGTAGTAAAGCCACCAACATAAATGGTGAAAGACCAACGGATTTGACCATTATAGGAGGAGTAATTCTGCCAAAATAAATGGTTGAATTGAGTGCTTGGCGTTTCTGTTTTGACCGTCGAAATTCTGACTTTCTGAAAACTTCAGGGACCAAACTGTACATCTGAAAGAATCTGGGATCAAACTGTACTTCTGGCAAAGTTCTCACGACCCGTGACCCGTGACCCGAGAACCCGGAACTCAGAACCGGAACCGGACCGGACGGGCGGGCGGCGGCGGCGCGCGTGTGGTCTTTCCTCGAACCGAAGCACATCTAGGTCATCCTTCCTTTAAACACATGGGATACCCCTTGGGGTCCCAAACCCCAAACCAATTTTGAGTCTTATATACACAACAATTCTTTCTTCCTCTACCGATGAGGGAGAATTGAACACAATACCACATTTTCCATGCTTCAAACACCTCACTTCGTGAACCAATATCTCTTTCATTTCTCAATGAAATTTGACGATTCTTGGCCCTACGGTTATCTACGTAGTTAGTAGATCATGCATGTGTGAAGAACTGGATTCTCCAACATACGTAACACTAGTGTTTAAGCCGTTAAAGTTGGTCGGTCGCAACTCCCGCCAAAGGCTAATTTCCAACAATCCCCTCTTGAAAGAGATTTTGGCGCACTCACATGGTGTCTTTTCATTTCCAGAAATATTTCAGCGGACCGATGTTGCATAAGGAGAGGTAGCTTCAGCTTTGAACCTTCCATAGTTGAATACCATCGGACTTACTTATTGCGCGGTGAACGTGATGTCTTGAACCGTCAGTGTTTAGTGTAAGCCAAGTCAATGATACCAACACAACAAATTCCCTTACTCTCTTCTTCGTAATGTTTTGTCCGTTTTGTCCATGGACAACGTCTTGGATTCTTAAGTGCGTTCATTTGAGGCAGCCCGTCCTCGCACTTAAATAGGTGGTCTCCTACATGGTATCCTGCTATACCCCACTTCACAAGTGTTAGGAACCATTAAAAGTTTCCCAAAGACCTAACCTCAACTGTTGAGGAGCATTACAGGTTTTGTAAACTTAACTTTTACCCACACTGCAGATAGCACTTAACGTCTATTGCGGGAACGGCTTTGGATTTGGTATTTCTTTTCAGAAATCACTATCCGAAGTGCTCATGCTTCCCCTGAAGCGATCAACTGAACCTTTACAACTTAGTTTTCCCATTGAACCAAATTACTGGGATCTCCAGTTAGTAAGGTTGGGTTACCACTGTATTGGTCCATATATTTTGGGTTTTAAGCCCATTCTCCTAGACAGGCAGAACACTTGATCTCCGGGTAGTCCCTTAGTTAGTAAATAAGGAAGTGACACCCGTGATGATCAACTGCCATACGGTCTTATGTCTCCGACGGATCCCGGCGAGATATGTCCGACGCCGTCATCCGTGTCCTTCCTAAAGCCGACCGGCTAGCCACAATGTATAACTGCTGAAGGCACAGGTTTCTCCCAATAAGGGACGTCCTCTAAGGAGTCGTGAAGTTACTCAACTTCTTTCATGCTTTGTATAAAGTGATAAACTCCGATTCCATCATGAATCGGCCGATGCAAGATTGCTTAGAGGATTTTCCAAGAACCACCATACACATTTACTTGTGGCTTTGGTGTTCTTCGGATCGATGTCCGGTTTGCATCACTTGTGTTCTCTCGAACATTTGGACATCCGAGAATACAATAATCCGTAGATAAGCAAATAATTCAGATATTGTCATATCCGACTTAACGCCTTCTATTGATCATGTATTAAGATTATCAGTGAACCTTAGTTCAACTGATCTGATTGTAGGACGATACCTGGTCGGTTGTAGTGTGTACAATACATTGAACTGCACGTGATCTGTGCATATCACTCCTTGTCTATGGGTGCACCATGATTCCAATCAGTTCTATGATTCATATCCATTGATGGCTTCAACGAGACTGTCAACTATCGACCAGTCCGTTAGATGTCTTTAGAAATCCAATTTCTAAGATTTTATCTGTGATATCCATATCTTTCATATCGAGACTTTGTTTCAATATGGCTTTCACTTTCAGACTATTGATTTCCCAACTGTTGGCTTTCCAACTGTTGGCTTTCTAACTTTAGAGTCAATGTTTCTGTGGTCAGATTCATTGTTTCTATTTTATCTGAGACTTTCAAGACCAAAATGTTAACATTTCAGGGACCAAAATGAAAGTTCAGGAAGAAGCCCAACAGTTCAGCAAACCAATTCTGATCCTTTTCTTCCAACTCTCCGGTTGGGAAGGCTGTTTCAACATCCATGCCACGCAAGACTGCAATGGCCCTGGATTTTAAGCTACTCACAGGGGAGCACATTTTACAACCCAAAGGTTCTTTTCCCGGAGGAAGATCAACCATTACACAAGTATGGTTCTATATATGGAATCTATTTCTCTCTTTAGCTTCTTTCCAAAGCAGCGCTTTTGGAGATAACAATTATTTGTTAATTGTCCATGGTTCGTTCTTAACCATACAAGCTAGAAGGACTGGAACAAGTCTTTGTCCCCTCTTTGCTCCGTCTTGGTTCAACATCTAGAATCCCTGAATTCTGCAGATCTGGAATATTAAGTTCAGGATAGCCAGCAACTTTCGAGTCCTGTAGATACGGAACGTCTAGTTCCGGACAGTTAGGCCCTCGCGGGTTCTTGTTAACCTTGAGAAATTACTCCTTTTTCCTTTTCAAGGAAAGTTATCTTATAAGAATTCAGCATTCTTTGACGCCAAGAGGCGATATGTACTACTGTTATTTACAGATCCAGTGGATATGCAATCTACAGTCTTAGGTCGAACTTGAACTGATTCGGTAGTCCAACTTCTACCAAGCCACCCCATATCACAACTTTTGTATGTGAGATCTTTTCCATGTCTCACACGGAGAGTTATCCTTATCCTTATGCGGAGTTCTGTTGAGAATCGCATTAGCGGTAAGGATCGCCTTGCCCCACATAATTTAGGCGTACGGGTTTGCGCTTGGCTAAGACCGTTAGACTGAGGTGAGTAATGAGCAGTCGTTTAATGAACGATGCTTCACATTCTCCCCCTCTATCACTACGAATTTCTCAATCCGTAGGCTTAGTTGATTTTCAACTTCAGCTTTGTAGCACTTATCCGCTTCAACAACTTCATCTTTGCTTTTCAATAAACAAAGGATTCCATACGTTGTACCATCATCAATGAAGATCACAACGTACTTGTCTCCCCCCTCTATTTTGTATAAACTTCAAATCACCCAAGTAGGTGTGACTAAGTTCTAGAGGAGCGGTGCTTCTTTCGCTATTCCCTTTGACGGAATTTGGAAAGGTGATTTTGCCTCTTCGTCTACCTCACATTCATTTTGAGGTTTTATGTCGACAATAGGCAACAATCTCAACATCGTTAGCTTTTGAATGACTTGCTATTTAACGAGTCTTAATCTATGATGGCATAGATGCACGGATTACAAATATATCATTCATTTGGCTACAGACATACTGTACCATTCTTAGTTATTACAGACCTGTTGGACTAATCTCAAACCAGCTTGACCAACAGCGTCCCTTACACCAAGTTAGGAATATGTATCACCTCATCTTAGAGTGATCATAATCCATGAAGTCCTATTGAGGACAACCTCTCCAACCCCTTCTACTTTAGAGGTGGCGTTGCTTCACATGAACAACCTCTTGCCCGTGGTTAGGGCGTAACCGGATCATATGTGATCTGGATACTCTGGCCCACTCCAGTTGCTTTGGAAGATTGAGTGTCCAATTTCTTTTCTGCCTTTCTTTAGGCCTTCAGATCGTTTAAGACCTGGAAACTCTGGCCCACCTTACTAGGTGTCCATTACTTTTCCTATGAAATGAATTCTGGCCCCACTCCAGTCGCCCGGAGGCTTTATATGACTGAGTGTCCAATACCATCATATCAAAGAAATTTTGGCCCACTCCAGTCGCCCGGAGGCTTTGTATGACTGAGTGTCCAATATCATCCTATGAAAGAAATTTTGGCCCACTCCAGTCGCCCGGAGGCTTTGTATGACTGAGTGTCCAATATCATCCTATGAAGGATCTTCTGCCAAATAATATGACAGGCTCAACGTCTTTAGCTTTTAGACTTCTTCCGTTATGATTGGTGCCCAGATAATTCTTGGCGCTTACTTAAGAGTGGTAACAGTTTTCGCACAGTCAGTGGATCTTTCTCACTCGTATGTGCGAACATACTTTACACACTTTTAATAATTACACTTAAAAGAACGGATCTTTTTAAGTCGTTTACAAAATCCAATCTTTAAACGGAAAAGAAGAGGAGATTAAACTTCTGATTTTTTTAAAGCGTAAGGAATATAAATTATTTTCATATTCCTCCTTACTTTAATCCATTTTTAATCAGACATCATTAAATCTTTATTCTTGACAAGTAAGAAAAATACTTATCCCGATTTCGGATTCTGGCTCACTTTAGTCACTTCATCAGACTGAGTGTCCATTTCCTTCTCACCATTATTCGGATCTTTTGTCTGGAATAGATATAGGCCTTCTGCTACAAGATAGAATAACATCTTCAGTCTTCTCCTCTTGTCCCAGTTGACATCCTCAGGCTCTCGAGAGCGCTTGTTCCCACCAGTCTTGGTAGCGGTGACACCATGAACACGTTCATCATCATCACTCTCTTCTACCAGAAAACCATTGCCATAACTAGATTTGGTCACACAACTTTTGACCAACATCTTTCGAACACTAATAGTAATACAATACAATATTGTCTTAAGTTGTTGGAATTTTTGTCTCTATATTGTACTTTATAATGCAGTACGGGAAGTATATTACTATTACAAGTATTTGAAAGGATAAACAAAGATTCAATAATTCAACTAGAAATCTGAAATTACAATTGTAGAACGAGAAAAGTCGAAACTGTTTTGTTATTGCTGAGTCGAGTGTGGCACTCTGTCCTTAAGACAATATTGCCCCGTATGTATCCTTTATACGTCCTGGACAATTGTCTCCCAAGATAAAACAACAATGGAACACTTGAGCAAAGGAAACTCAAGAGCTACCGTGAAGAATATTGAGTAACGAAATGATGCTTGGAAGTTCTAGGAAGAACTGTTTTTGCTTGTGTATGCTTCTGTATTTTCGTGTATCATATGTGTTAGTCCTTAACAATGGTGTAAGGGGGTGTTTATATAGGTGAGGGAGGGACTGAAAACTGCCTCCATAACAGCCAAATAATGGCCATTATGGAGGTAGTAAAGCCACCAACATAAATGGTGAAAGACCAACGGATTTGGCCATTATAGGAGGAGTAATTCAGCCAAAATAAATGGCTGAATTGAGTGCTTGGCGTTTCTGCTTTGACCGTCGAGGTCCTCCCTCCTTTAAACACATGGGATACCCCTTGGGGTCCCAAACCCCAAACCAATTTCGAGTCTTATATACACAACAAATCTTTCTTCCTCTACCGATGAGGGAGAATTGAACACAATACCGCACTTTCCATGCTTCAAACACCTCACTTCGTGATCCAATATCTCTTTCATTTCTCAATGAAATATGACGATTCTTGGCCCTACGGTTATCTACGTACTTAGTAGATCATGCATGTGTGAAAAACCGGATTCTCCAACATACGTAACACTAGTGTTTAAGCCATTAAAGTTGGTCGGTCGCAACTCCCGCCAAAGGCTAATTTCCAACAGGAATGACTAAAGTGAGCATATTTTGGAGTTATTTACTATTTATCTACCCTTCTGACTTTATCTTAATCCTTTACACAAGGATAATTACAAATAATCTACCATTAAAGGATGTGGTGTAACAGATGATGTTGCTCCTTTCTTAACTAGAAGTTTTTGTTTAGAATCTTGGATATGAAAAATCATTGGTAGAGAGCGTTTTTCCCGAATGAGCCCTACGCGGCACAAATCTGAATTAATCGAGCTCTAATATGCTGGACACCAAATGAAAATTTTTTTAAAAAACAAAATTACAAATAATCTCGACACGATTTGTCTTGAATTTTGATTTAGTTTGTGGGCCTGACTATAGGGGTTGCAGAGGGCGGCAACCCCCCTGCGATGGATGAAGCAAGGGGCTGTAGGCCATGACGAGGGTTAGGACTTAGGAGTTATAAAGTGGTCCGTATTTTACTTGAAAAACAGCTTGAAGCAAACCCTAATCACTCTAGGTTCAGAGTTTCTGCAGCTTATATAAACTTGGATTTTCTGTTGTAATTTGTTTCATCATTCATTGCGAAATAATAAGAGTTGGTGATTAGCCGTGGGTTTTTTTCCCCTTGAGGGGTTCCCATGTAAAATTATGTGTTCTTTTTTTTTCGTTGTTATTGTTTTTATATATTATTGTCTCAAAACATAGTTCATATAATTTTAGCTCAACCCATTCATTTAACACCTGCAATAAATTCTCACGAATAGATCCTTGTACTTATTTAAAGTAAAAGATGTCACATTTTTTTCTTCTCTTTTACCTTTATCGCTTTTAATAAAATTCAGTTCTTTATGAGATAAACTTGCTAATTGACGTTGGAATTTGGACAAGAATGTTCTTTTAAAACTTTTCACAATAATTTCCATTTCTACTTTGGACTCATGGATAGAAACGGGGGAGGCTTTCACTTTTGGGGTTCGCTAGAGCTTGTGGGATAGTGATAGCCAATTTGAGGTTCCTGAAGAAGAAGGAACACTTGTTGACTTTTAGTTCGGTGGCTAAGACTCATATAGACTTTTTGCTTCTTAGAAAGGTTGACAATGGTCTTTGTAAAGACTGCAAGATTATTCCGAGAGAGTATCTTACAACCCAACATAAGCTTTTGGTGATGGATTTGGAGATCAAGAAGGAGAAGAAGAGGAGGGTTGTGGATGAAAAGTTAATAATCAGATGGAAGAGTTTGACCATGGCTAGTGCAAAGGAGATGGGGGAGAGGTTGATGGCCAAGGGGGGCTTGGGGGAGTACTGGGGATGCGATCGGTATGTGGGACAGGACGATCAGTTACATTCGGGAGGTAACTAGAGAAGTGCTAGGGGTCTCGCGGGGTAGCCGTTGTGGGTATCAAGGGGACTGGTGGTGGAATGGTAAAGTTCAAGAGAAGGTGGAAGCGAAGAAAGTGGCGTATGCAAAATCGGTAGAAAGCAAGAATGGGGTGGAGAAGTGGAGGAATAGGGAACTGTATAAGATGGCGAGGAAGGAGGAAAACTAGCGGTTACGGCAGCAAAAACGACAGATTTTGAATTCATGTATGTGGAATTAGAGGAGAAATGCGGGGATAAGAAGTTGTATAGACTAGACAAGGTGAGGGAGAGGAGAGACCGTGACTTAGATCATGTGAGGTACATCAAGGACGAGGATGACAAAGTACTGGTGGAGGACTCGCATATTAGGCGGAGGTGGCAGTCTTACTTTAATAAACTACTGAACGAAAAAGGAGATAGAGACATTGTGCTGGGAGATCTGGAGCATTCTGGTAGGTACCGAGATTTTGGGTATTGTAGAAGCATTAAGGTTGAGGAGGTTAAGGGTGTTGTTCGCAGGATGCGCAGGGGACGAGCGACCAGGCCTGATGAGATCCCAGTTGAATTTTGGAAGAGCGTAGGCAGGACAGGTTTAGAGTGACTGACTGGGTTGTTTAATGTCATTTTTAAGACGACAAGAATGCCCGAAGAATGGAGGTGGAGCACAATGATTCCCTTGTACAAAAACAAGGGTGATATCCAGAGTTGCAACAACTATAGAGGTATCAAGCTGCTGAGCCACACTATGAAAGTTCGGGAAATGGTCGTGGAGATAAGGGTGAAGAGAGACGTGTCTATTTCCGAGAACCGGTTTGGATTCATGCTGGGGCGTTCGACTACTGAAGTCATTCATCTTATTAGGAGGTTGGTGGAGCAGTATAGGGAGAGAAAGAGAGACTTAAATATGGTTTTCATCGACCTCGAGAAGGAATACGACAAAGTCCCTAGGGAGGTTCTATGGAGATTTTTGGAGGTTAGAGGTGTACATGTGGCGTACACTAGGGCGATCAAGGATATGTATGATGGAGTCAAGACTAGGGTACAGACAGTAGGAGGCTACTTGGAGCACTTTCCAGTGATGATGGGGATGCACCAGTGATCAGCTTTTAACCCATTCCTATTTTCCTTGGTGATAGACGGACTGACGCAACAAATTCAAGGGGAGGTGACATGGTGTATGTTATTCGCAGATGACATAGTCCTGATTGATGAGACTCGTAGTAGAGTGAACGCCAAGCTGAAGGTTTGGAGGCAGACTGTGGAGTCTAAAGGGTTCAGGTTGAGTAGGACTAAGACAAAATATTTGGAGTCCAAGTTCAGCAACTAGAGCGACCCTGAGACATGAGTGGATGTGAGACTTGGTACTGAGGTCATTCCAAAGAAATAAAGCTTCAAGTACCTCTGGTCTATTATCCAAAGGAATGGAGAGATTGATAACGATGTCACACATCATATTGTGGTAGGGTGGATGAAATGGAGGCTCGCATCTGGAGTCTTGTGCGACAAAAATGTGCCACCAAAACTTAAAGTCAAGTTTTATAGGGTGGTGGTTAGACCAACTATGTTGTATGCGGCGGAGTGTTGGCCAGTCAAGACTTCGCACATACAAAAGATGAAAGTTGTGGAGATGAGGATACTGAGATGGATGTGTAGGCATACAAGGAGAGATAGGATTAGAAATGATGATATCTGAAAGAGAGAGGGAGTTGCCTCGGTGGAGGATAAGATGTGAAAAGTGAGGTTGAGATGGTTCGGGCATATGCAGATGAGAGACACAGATGCCCTAGTGCGGAGGTGTCTGAGGTTGGCTATGGACGTGTTCGGGAGGGGTAGAGGTAGGCTGAAGAAGTATTGGGGAGAGGTGATTAGATAGGATATGATGTAGGTGCAACTTACTGAGGACATGACCTTAGATAGGGGTTTGTGGAGGACACAGATTAGGGTAGAAGGGTAGTAAGTAGTCAAGCGTAGTCCTACTTACGCTTACAAAATGATAGTTATAGTGTTATTATTGTAGGCCCGATTAGCCTATCACACTTATAGGCGCAATATTGCTTTATAGTCCCTTGCAGTTTGATTTTTGCTACTATGTATTCTTTAATGTACTTTGTTTATCTTATTTACCTGCGTTAGCTACCGCTTTCTTTTGTCAAAATGCGCTATCATGGCGTATTTGATTTTGTTATCAGCATGTTCATACTGCTTTAATTTCTTATCTGGGTCTGACCGTTTCTCTTGCTTTATTTTGCTTTGCTTTGCTTGTGATTATGCTTTGTCTTGAGCTGAGTATTTCCCAGAAACAGTCTCTCTACCTATCAAGGTAGAAATAAGGTCTACATACATTCTACCCTCCCAGACCCCACGTTGTGAAATTTCACTTGTAAGTTGTCTGTTGTGTATATGCTCATTCTAAAGTAATACTTAATACCATCTTGTTCTTTTTTTGTTTTTTTTGTTTGCATACTATTGATGCATAAAATCTGGTAAAAGTAAGATGCTTTTGAATTACCTCAATATCATTCGTTTGACACAAATAAATTTGTGGATTGATGATTGGCGTCCTCTTTGATATCAAACCCTAGCTCCTCAGTATTTTGAAGATTTTGAAGTTAAAGACCTGATTTTTTTTTTTTTTTAAATTCAAAGAAAATTAGTACAAAAGAAAAAAAAACACAGAGAGAATAAAAGTACATAGAAGATTGGGGAAGAGACATGATATCTAGTACTCCTTATGTATAGTAAATTCCTCTAGCTAGTTGCTATTTTACTATTGTGAGAAACTTCTTTTTTATACCATAACAATAATTACACGTCAAGCTCAAATAAGTTTGGATTGATTATATAAATATTTATTGTCCATATCACTATTTATGCTGACATGAATTAGAATTTAAATTAAATGGATTCAAACATAGCACTAAACTCATTATATAGTTAAATTTACGATCATGTCACCATTTATGCTGACATGAATCTAGAATTTAAACTAAATGGATTCAAATATAGCACTAAACTCATTATATAGTTAAATTTATCGGTTCAAATATAATATTTGTTAAATTTTAATAATTATTTACATATATATGTATACTCCATGTCGAAAATTATGAATTTAAATGGACCCGCATCTAAAGACTACATCCGCCTCTGCGTTTTATATCTCAGTTCAATATTATATTAGATAAAAAATAAAAATAAAAGTATTAAAAGTTCTCGATGTAGGGTTTTTGTTGGGTTCAAAACACATAAGTAAGGCACATCGGAAGTTTAAAATTTTGTTCTTACTTACCCCAACAATTCTTCTGGTATGGTTATACGACAATCAAAAACCTGTAACATAAAACATGAACACTTACAGGTTAATAAATCTAGAGTCTTTACTTAGGGATTACACGCGACTATCCCTTCGACTGCAAGCACTATGCTACGGTGTATTCATCTGTCAAGAAAGCCAGGAAATCTTGGCAGAGGTTTGACAGAGTTTCGTCCTAGACTCTAAGTCTAGAAAGTTTATAGAATTGGTGTGTTAATAAACAATGGGTAGTGTTGTATTTATAGTTGAAATTAGGGCAACAAATCAGATTAGGGTTGGGCTCCAAGCCTGGCCCAAAAACCGAGGTGCAGTGGGCCAGTCTTACGTAAATTTCTGTTTCCCATTTTTCATTTAATATATATTCAGCACATTAAATCCAAAGTCTAATTTTGATTTAATTAAATAATTTCCATCTAATAGAAATTATCCCATAGTTATTATCAATTTAAATATCTCGATCCCAAATAGAATATTTAATACTTTCTCAATACACCCTTAGATCGAAGAGACAATCGACATAGTGTGACCCTATAGGCCTTCATATATCAACACTAATCAAATTAAGGTCCATTCGGAACTCCTAGACTGCGTCGTACGACGAACTCAATATATGAAGTACGTTTACATGAATCCAACAAACATAACCTTTATGTGAGATGATAAATTCCTTCCATTCGCGACACACTTGATCAATCTTAGGACTTGCCATGTGTCTATCCAAATGGCTTGATCACTTTATCTCATCTATATTAGTCGACAACTAGACCATATTCTAAATATATCTCTTGCATTGACGAATGACTTGGTCGACCTAATATCACTGAGAAGTTGAGTGTTCTCTCGAATATCCAATCGAGAAATGAATCATATTCTTGGCTCAAATTCCACCTTAATTTACATTATAATGCACCCAATACAAGCCGTATCTTATCCTATAAAGAGTTTAAGCTTAGGACAGGGTCAAAGTACATTACTTTATAAACAAGGTGTGTATTGACCTCAAGTCAAAGGACCTTCATCTCCCACACGCTGATAACACTTTAGACATGTATAGTAAATAGTTTATCAGCAGGGTATACCAATACTTTCCAAAAGTATCCATGTGTCCATCACTAGTAACCATTACTAGTAACAGGTGAGACATACTACATTCTCTAAGAATGTGACATAAACCACATGTCGACTTATAACATATCATCGATATCCCATTCTCGATGATCATTAGTCGAGGCTATTTTAAGAGTTACGCTCTATCATCAATATCTCACACTATTAATGACAACGTAAGCTCAAGGGATGCACATTAATGAATAATTACAAATAATCAAACAATAATTCAATAATTATAAATGTCATAAATATTAATCTTATTAATAATACGAATGTGTTCAAATACATTTGTCCTAATAATGATTGTCTCTAGGACATACATACTTTCAATCTCCCACTTGACCTAGAGTCAATCTCCGATATATCTAATACCCATGTTTTCAAATGACCATTATGCTTAACTAAGCTTAATAGTTTAGTAAACGGGTCAGCTAGATTATCATCTATGGGAACATAGTCTAATCTTATTTCTTCAGTTTCCACCATCTCCCTGAGTATGTGGTATTTCCTCGGTACATGATTGTTTCTGTTTGTTGATCTTGATTCCTTAACTTGCGCAATCACACCAGTGTTGTCACAATAGATTGTTATTGGACAAGTGGCACTTGGAACAACCCCTAGTTCCTTCAGGAACTCAGATATCGCGACAACTTCTTTACCAGCTTCCGATCCAGCAATGTACTCGACTTCAGTTGTCGAATCAACAGTTGTAGCTTGCTTGGAACTTTTCCAACTCACTATTCTGCCATTGAAAATGAAGGCATATCCAGATTGAGATTGAAGTCATCAAGGTCTGTCTGGAAGCTAGCGTCAGTGTACCCAGTACACACTAGCTTCTCTTGTCCACCATAGACTAGGAAATATTTTTTAATTCGTCTAAGATACTTAAGAATACTCTTGACTGCTTTCCAGTGTTCTTCCCTAGGATTCTGCTGGAATTTACAAGTCATACTAAGTGCATAGGCCACATCTGCCCTCGTACAGGTCATGACATACATGATAGATCCTATAGCTGAAGCATATGGGATTCTTTTCATGCGTTCAAGTTCTGCAATAGTAGAAGGACTATCCTTCTTTGATAACTTGATGCCTTGACCCATAGGAAGACTTCCCTTCTTGGAGTTTTCCATAGAGAATCGTCTTAGCACTTTGTTTATGTATGTGGACTGTGACTGCCCCAACAATCTATTAGGTCTATCTCCATAGATCCTAATTCCAAGAATGTAGCAGGCTTCACCCAAGTCATTCATCATGAAGGTGCTGGATAACCATTCCTTGACTGGTTGCATGAGAGTTTTATTATCTCCCATTATTAATATGTATCTACATATATAACAATGAAGATAATACTCCCTTCCCTGCGCTTACTATAAACGCAGGGATCTTCTTTGGTTCTAACATAGTCAAACGATTTGACTGCTTTGTCAAAGCAAATATTCTAACTCCTTGAGGCTTTCTTAAGTCCATAAATGGACATCTGTAGCTTGCACACTGCTTTGGGCTTAGTCTTGGATATAAAACCCTCAGGTTGTATCATATACACCTCCTCAATTAGGTTACCATTGAGGAAAGCAGTTTAATATCCATTTGCCAAATGTCATAATCATAGTATGCGGATATTGCAAGCAAAATCCAAATGGACTTAATTTTCGCAACAGGTGAAAAGGTTTCATCATAATCAACCACAGGCCGTTGATTATAACATTTAGCCACCAATCTTGCCTTATAAGTCTGTACCTTGCCACATGCATCAATCTTCTTCTTGAAGACTCATTTGCATCATATGGGTCTAACCTCTGTTGGTAAATCAACCAAGTTCCAAACTTAATTTATGTACATCGAGTCCATCTCAGATTTCATGGCTTCTTGCCATCTCTGCGAATCAATGTCTAACATGGCTTCGTTGTAGGTTGTAGGTTCATCGTCATCAGGAATATCTATCTCATTGTGTGATTCAACAAGGAGATTAAGTCTTTCAGGCGGATGATGAGTCCTAGTGGTCCTACGGAGTTGATTATTTTGCATTTCAGTGTTTGTTGCATTCTGATTGTGAGAAGGTCTTTATGTGCTGGACAATCCATCACCTTGAGAGCTTTCAGGAATGTCATTTTCATGTATTCCCTGAATGGAATGATGTACAACCATTGTATCATCTCCCATTGGTTGTGTATGAGAGCCTTGCATTTCTGCACTATCTCTCACAGCACTCCCACTAGCTGAAGGGCGTACTCTAAGTACCCAATCTTCACCGGATACTCCCACTGAATCCTTGTCTAGGTCATTCAACAAGGGTTCAACTTCTGTGTTATCTTGTGGTTCTTGAATTTTTTCAAGTTCTATCTCATTGCAGCTCTGTTCCTTGTAGACGTATTCTTCTTCAAGGAAAATTGCATTTCTGGAAACAATGATCTTATGTTCTCTAGGAAGATAGAAACAATATCCCTTAGTTTCCTTTGGATACCCCACAAAATAATATTTCACTTTTAGATTCCAACTTGCCAGTAAGCATCTTCTTTATATATGCAGGGCACTCCCAGGGTCGCATGTGTTTTAAGTGCTGGCTTCTTGCCATTCCATATCTCATATGGAGTTTTTTCTACTGACTTTGAAGGAACCCTATTCAGAATATAAATTGAGCTTTGATGCATAGCCCCAAAGGTATGTTAGTAGAGCTGAGAGACTCATCATGGATCTAACCATATCTAATAGGGTTCGATTTCTCCTTTCAGCAACACCATTCATCTGTGGAGTTCCAGGAGGTGTCCATTGTGATTGGACTCCATGAAACTTTAAGTAATTCAGAAATTCTTTACTTAAGTATTCACCTCCTCGATCTGATCGAAGGGTCTTGATACTTGTTGCAAGTTTTTTCTCTACTTCTGACTTGTACTCCTTGAATTTCTCAAAGGCTTTGGACTTGTGTTTCATAAGATACACATGCCCAAACCTTGTGAAATCGTCTATAAAAGTGATGAAGTAAGGGAAGCCTCCCTTATCTTGAGTTGAAAATGGCCCACATACATCAGTATGGACCAATTCAAGTATCTCTTTGGCTCACACCCCTTTCCCAGAAAGTGGCTTGTTGGTCATCTTTCCTCTCAAGCAAGATTCACAGTTACCATATGACTCCAAGTCAAATGGTTCCAGGTAGTCTAACTTTCTTAATCTTGTTATCCTTGATTCATTGATGTGACCAAGTCTACAGTGCCATAAGTAGGTGGGGTTTCTTGGATTACTTATCTTAGCTCATTTATTTTGCACATTGAAAATTTCACGACTACAGTTTAAAATATACAATCCATCCACAAGCGGAGCATTTCCACAAATAAAACCATTAAAAGACAGTACATAACTGCCATTGGCAATAAATGAGGAAAACCCCTCAATGTCTAACATTGGATAGAAATGATATTCCTCGTTAATGAGGGAACAAAATAACAATTATTTAGTTCTAAACAAAAGCCTAAAGGTAAATCTAGTCTATAAGTTCCCACGCGTTCAACATACACTCGTGCTCTATTTCCAACGCGCAGGTCTACCTCCCAAGGTCCAACCTTTCTACTGTTAATTAGGCCCTACACATTACTACAAATGTGCGAGCCATAAGCGGTATCCAATACCCAGCAGTGGGAGTTACTTATAGACATATTTATTTCAATGACAAACATACCTTGTCCGGTAGAGGTAGAAACACCAAGTGTTTTGCCTCTTCTTGGAGCTGTGTAGTCCTTCTTTAGAACATGCGCTGACACTTGTCCCCCTTTGTTCAACTTACATTTGAAAGGGTCTCTCAACAGTTCATACTCCATTGTCTGAGACTGTGAGTCATAAAGACTCTTCAAGTGTTCTAGCATTTGGTTGGGGGCCATATTTTCATGTTGCCTCTATAATCCACAATCATAGAGGATAACATTACACACTGTGCCGAGGTAGCATCGTCTAGATATTTCTGATAAGCCACCTTGTCAAACAGGGCATACTCAACAGAATCTTCAACAGGGATTGTGGGGAACACTGTGTCTAACACATACTCAATTATTTCTAGTCTTAACACCAATCGCAGATTTCTTAACCAGTCAGGGTAATTTGATCCAGTCAACTTGTTTGTCTCGACCAACATTTTCAGTGATAGATTAGACATTTTATACGACTGAAGAAACAAATAGACTTAAAATTAAACTCTAATATAATTTCTATTGAACACGGACTCAAATTTTAACATACTCTTCGATCCCATGGAAGAATACAGACTCATATCAAATATGGTCATAATGGGCCATGATCCAGGTTCATGCTATCTCCGCGTTTGCTGTGGCTAATAACTTCAAAAACACAACCTGGTAGGTCTCTAAACCAAATATAAATAATTTGTAACTCATGTTTGACCGAATGATCTAAACAATCGATCTGCGTCCCTCGGCTTGTCCGACACTGTGGCGCCAAGATAGCCTAGCAAGTCAATCCCGTTATGCAACTGCAAATATGTATCTAAGTAAGTTTTGCGTTATAGAGCAAACATTATGGTGTAAATACTCATGAAGGTTTATCACCCACTTCTACATTTAGCATGCATCTATGAAAGAGTCTGAGTCCTCGTAGACTTAGAGCAAATGTTGTGCATAAATACTCATCTCGCCGAAAAGGATTTTGCACTACAATCAATTATAACGGACGACGCGTTCATTTTAAATGAGACTTGTATTAAAATTTTAGAGAACATTTTAATTCAGGGTTTTAACCAAGATCAACTCTAGTATGCTATATCAAATATAACATCTTAATGCAAAGTCTATTAAGCACTTATTGGGTACCGCCTGCCCAAGTATGATATTAAGCAGTTTAACAAATACTGGGTGCCGCCTACCTAAACAGTTATTTGCGGATGTTATTATAGTAATTTAAATGACAATCATTTAGCACATAAACAGTATACTTATCAAATGTACTGTATAATAATAATCATGGGTTAAACATTATGAACAAAAAAAAAATTGGACCGATGGGGCCGCGGCGCTAGCAAGATAGAAACCTTTCGGCTTGCATTAGGGTTGTGGCGCCTAATGTCCAGAAAGTCTAGAATTAAAAAATGAAACATTAGGGCCGCAACGCTCCACCATGGAGCCGCGGGGCCGCCTTGAAACCCTAGCAAGCACCACAGCGCCCTATCATAGGGTCGCGACGCTGCCGTCCTGATAAAACGTTTCTGTGTTGATTTTCTAAAATTGTTTGAGCCCTAAATCCAATTTAGGGATCAAATCACAGATCCTTTATCCTCACCCATCATTATCATTAACGCACATATCAACCATCATCCATTCATACTCGTTCTTTGCTGTGCACCATGCAATGAGCCGGATATCTGCACTTTTGGCTTAGTTCGAGTTAGAATGGAATGACTTCCTCGAGTTAGCTTAGGAGATAATTTAAGGTGATATCAAAAGGTTAACATTCAGCCAAGATATGTAGGATTTCAAGAAGCCTTGTTTTAATCCAATTTTATGTTTAACCCATATTATTATGTTATTCAATTGTTATATAACCATTGAACCAGCCTGGGCTCTGATATCACTGTAGAGTTTTGTTGGGTTCAAAACACATAAGTAAGGCACAACGGAAGTTTAAAATTTTGTTCTTACTTACCCCAACAATTTCTTCTGGTATGGTTATATTACAATAAAAAACCTGTAACATAAAACATGAACACTTACAAGGTTAATAAATCGGAGTCTTTACTTAGGGATTACATGCGACTGTCCCTTCGACTGCAAGCACTATGCTACGGTGTATTCCTCTGTCAAGAAAGCCAGGAAATCTTGACAGAGGTTTGAAAGAGTTTCGTTCTAGACTCTAAGTCTAGAAAGTTTATAGAATTGGTGTGTTAATTGACAATGGGGAGTGCTGTATTTATAGTTGAAATTAGGGCAACAAATCAGATTAGGGTTGGGCTCCAAGCCTGGCCCAAAAACTGAGGTGCAGTGGGCCAGTCTAACTGGGTCCACTGCCGGGTAGGCGTCGCGGCGTCTTACGTAAATTTCCGTTTCCCGTTCGTTTAATATATATATTCAGCACATTAAATTCAAAATTTAATTTTGATTTAATTAAATAATTTCCATCTAATAGAAATTATCCCATAGTTATTATCATTTTAAATATCTCGATCCCAAATCAAATATTTAATACTTTCTCAATACACCCTTAGATCGAAGAGACAATCGACATAGTGTGACCCTATAGGCCTTCATATATCGACACTAATCCAATTAAGGTCCATATAGAACTCCTAGACTGCGTCGTACGACGAACTCAATATATGAAGTACGTTTACATGAATCCAGCAAACATAACATTTATGTGAGATGATAAATTCCTTCCATTCACGACACACTCGATCAATCTTAGGACTTGCCATGTGTCTATCCAAATGACTTGATCACTTTATCTCATCTATATTAGTCGACAACTAGACCATATTCTAAATATGTCTCTTGCATTGGCGAATGACTTGGTCGACCTAATATCACTGAGAAGTTGAGTGTTCTCTCGAATATTCAATCGAGGAATGAATCCTATTATTGGCTCAACTACCACCTTAATTTACATTATAATGCACCCAACACAAGACGTATCTTATCTTATAAGGAGTTTAAGCTTAGGACAGGGTCAAAGTACATTACTTTGTAAACAAGGTGATATTTGACCTCAAGTCAAAGGACCTTCATCTCACACACGCTGATAACACTTTAGACATGTATAACAAATAGTTTATCAGCAGGGTATACCAATACTTTCCAAAAGTATCCATGTGTCTATCACTAGTAACCATTACTAGTTGCAGGTGAGACATACTATATTATCTAAGAATGTGATGCAGACCACATGTCGACTTATAACATATCATCGATATCCCATTCTCGATGATCATTAGTCGAGGCTATTTTAAGAGTTACGCTCTATCATCAATATCTCACTCTATTAATGACAACATAAGCTCAAGGGATGCACATGAATAATTACAAACAATCAAACAATAATTCAATAATTGCAAATGTTATAAACATTAATTTTATTAATAATACGAATGTGTTCAAATACATTTGTCCCTAATAATGATTGTCTCTAGGACACACATACTTTTACTCTATATTTTTTACTGCATAGAAATTTCGAATATGACAAAAACAGTACTATATAAATTTAAAACTAAAGTTAAAATTCTTATTTTATAGCTTAAGTAGCAATTTAAAAGTTCTCAATCAACTAAAATCAATTTCTAATAGCTGTTTAAAAGTGTGCAATCAACTAAAGTCAATTTCAAATCCCTTAAAAGAGCAAGTAGACTCGACAGAATTTGAACACGTACCATTTCAAAACAAATGAACTGTTTAGGATTTAAATTGGTGACATATTTACCAATACAAACGCTCTATCAATTAACCTCACTATAATTATCCTACAATCGGCAATTTTATTCTTCATGTGTATTCTTTGATGGTAAACAACGATCACGTGGGCTAAAACCAATAAGTAGTTTATGTAATTCTAATTACTGTGTCTCAAACTAATTAAAAGGCGAAGCTTTTTTCTAATAGAATCATTTAAGATTGCTATTTAACTTTTGTCCTTGTTTAATAGACTGGACACAAATAACCTTTGTTAATGTTGGGTTTAGTGGTGTGACATTTGACCCAACATATCTTCTGAAGTACTGTTGTTGAATGCATAAAATGTTGGGACAAATGTCACAACATTCAGACCAACATTTTTATATAACAGTTTTGCCTTATTTCACGTTAAGCAGTAATATTTTTACTGAGAGGTAAAAACGACTTAGGCGTGTGAATTAGGAGCTGTGTAAAACGTGGGAGAAAGAGTCAAAGCTTGGGGAAGAAGTCAAGTGAAGAACAAGTCAAAGTTGTTGAGATTTCGACTCCATAATCTTCTCCAACAAACACACCAGCTGCCCACCTTTCCCTCAACCTCCCAACCAATCGATGAGTTTTTCAAGGAAGACTCTCTACTATAAATAGAGAGGCTACTACAGTGAATCGATATTCAGAATTAGACTGCAAAAATACCAAGATAGCTCTCGGGATTTCAACCTAGAAATCTGGATCACAAGTGTTGCTTGAGTGTGTCGACAACATTCTATCCAACATTACAATTGTTGTTTAGATTCTAGATTAGTTTTGTATGGAGCAATTGTAATGAGAGGTTGTTTATCTCTATGTAGTTAGATTTTTCAGGCATAAGTCATCTGCGACTTCAACTTTTAATTCCCTTCCATTTTATATTGTAAATCTGTAAAAAAAGAAATTTGTAATTTTGTAGATAATATATATACAATACTTCTGGTCATTGACCATCATAAGTTATATCAACATATAACTTATGATATAAATCTTTGTGTTCTTTATTTTTCCGCTGCATTTTACTCTTAAAGGTTTTCTGTTTTCTCGAAGTGTTGTCACGTGTGTCAGGCGACATTATCGCTGACATTCGGAAACAGAATTGGCATTCGATTTATTTCATCCCTTGTTTTTACTTTCCGTAGCCTTTTACACCCTTCAAGTGGTATCAGAGCCGACACTTAACACAATAAGTGCTTGGTCATGTTGTCATAAGCTATGGATTTGGCAAATCCGACTATTGGTAGACTTCCTATTTTAGATGGATCAAATTATGCCTATTGGAAGAGTCACCTACGTTCGCATATCCAATCAATTGATATTCATGCATGGAGATCTATAACCAATGGGTATGTTGTTCCAATATTGCCACCGGATAGGGAATGTGACATTATTGCTAAACCTGAATCCGAATGGACTACGGAAGAAACCAATAGTGCTCTTTAACGAAAAGGTCTTAAATGCAATTTTTGGATGAGTTGATCTCTACATGTTCAAACTCATTCAAAACTGTCACACGGCTAAGGACACATGGATACTTTACAAATTCATTGTGAATGTAGCTCAAGTGTTCGTCGAACAAAGCTACGCATGCTCATGAGTAAATATGAACGTTTAAGGATGGAAGAAGCGGACGATATTAAATCTTATTTTGAAAAGTTGATTGACATCTCAAATGAATGTCAAGTACTTGGTGAACCATTAACCAACACTCAACTTGTTGAAAAGGCTCTCTGTTCTCTTCCTGAAAAATTCAATTTAAAGATTTGTGTCATTGAAGAAGCTCACAATCTTGCCACAATGAACCTTCATGCCTTGATGAGCATACTCAAAACTTATGAGATGAACATTGAGAATCAAAAGGAATTATATAAAAGAAAGAATATGGCACTTCATGTTCAATCCTCGAAGAGTCAAATCGAAGAAGAGGATGAGAATCTTGAAGAAATTGGTGAAGATGCAAATGTTGCTTTACTCACTTGAAAATACAATTCGATGGTGAGGAAGCTCAACAATGAGAGAAATCAATCTAAATCTAAAGAGCACCAAAACCAAGTCTTCAATCAAAAGCCCACTAGATTCCTTCCAAATACACAAAAAGAAAATCAACTAACAAGAACCAACACAGATCGTACCAAATTTGATCCCAAACAACTTGAGTCTGCGCAATGTCATGCATGCTCGGGTTGGGGTCATTATGCCAATGAATGTGCAAACACTCTTAGGAAATTTGGTAAGAACCTATGGGTTTCTCTTAGTGATGATGACGATGAAGAGGAAGGAGATCGTGAAATTGAAACACAAGCAATGCCGACCACTGTTTTCGAACAGTCTCTATCGGATAATGAAGATGTCGTCTATAATGATGTCTCAGATGTCATGACATTTGCTCCAACATCAGCAACGACATCAACATTCTCAGCAACATCCAAAAGATATGAATTCCTTAACTATTCTGATGTTAATTGCTTTAGTGGTTCTATTTTTGTTAGTGAGACTGATTATATGGATCAAGTTGAATGCAAATATGATATGATTAATGAATTATAAAGTATTTGTAAAGCCTTAATCATAGAATTCAAGCAACTTGACACAAAGGTAAAATATTTAACCCGTGAGAATGTAGATTTAAAAGGCACAATAACCCGACTAGAGATTGCACTTATAAAAAAAAGGAAACTGAATTTGATAAGATTCGTACAAAACTGAATTTAGCCGAAGCAACCATCCGCAATCTCAACACAAGGACTTCAAAATTGAATGAGATACTTAGTTTTAGTAATCCTTCACATGCAGGTATTGGATACGAAAACTGTCTTAAAACCATATGCTCTAATCTCTTTGATAAAAATGAGAAAATACGCTTTGTAAAAGAAAAAGGGATAAATAATAGGTTCTCGTAAATGTCAAAGAATATGAAGTTTGTATGCCATCACTGTTACTCCCATGGACACTTAAAACCATATTGTTTCAAACTTCAAAATTTTTTGAGCAAAATGTTGCCTAAATTATCGTCCAACATTTCGGAGCAACATTTCTGAGCCAAAAGGTAAAAACATATTTCAAGAGAGTTTGGGTTCCTAAAATGAATTTAATTTGTAATGTCTGTATAACTGCATTAAGAATTAACATTTCAGGTTCTTGGTACTTTGATAGTGGATGTTCTCGCCACATGACAGGTACAAAAGGATTTCTAAAGAACTATGAGTCATTCAATGGAGGAAATGTGACTTATGGAGGTGGCAGTAAAAACAAAATAATTGAAAAGGGGATCTTGGATGTTCCTGGTTTTCCAGCCTTAAGGAATATCTTGCACATTGAGGGTCTAATGGCTAATCTAATTAGCATTAGTCAACTGTGTGATAACGACCTTGAGGTAAAATTTAATAAGGATGCTTGTAAAGTTACGATTGAAATTAATATATGTGTCATGACATGTACAATAACATGTGATAATTGTTATCTTGTTGTAAGACAAGAAACATGCAATAGTGCTAAGATCGACGACACAACACTATGACATTATAAATTGGGGCATGTCAACTACCGCAATCTAGAAAAAATGGTCTCATATGAAGTTGTTAGAGGCACACCCAAACTTAGCCATAAAGGTAAAACTGTCTGTGCAGACTATTTGAAAGGTAAGCAAACTCATGTCTCTCATAATATTGTCCAACGTGACGGACAACATTCAGGTATGTCTCACTGTTTTCAATTGCTACATATGGATTTAATGGGTCCAATTGAAGTAGACAGTCTAGGAGACATGAGGTATTCATATGTGATAGTAGATGATTTTTTTAGATATTCATGGATATATTTTTTAAAAGAAAAATCACAAACTTTTGACATGTTTAAAATTTTGCACTCTAGAATTAGGAACTTGTTCTATTCTCCTATTTTTCAAATTAGATCCGATCATGGAAAAGAATTTGAAAACAACTCATTCACAAAAAAATGTGATAAAAAGGGAATTTTTCATGAGTTTTCTTCCCCCAAAACTCCTCAGCAAATGGGGTTATATAACGGAAGAATAGGACATTGCATGAAATGGCTAGAGTAATGCTTAGTTCTAAACATTTGTCAAAACGTTTATGGGCAAAAGCCTTGAATACTGCTAATCACATAGCTAATATAGTCTATCTAAGGCCAGGAACAAAAATGACACCCTATGAGCTCATAAATGGAAAGAAATCTAACTTGTGTTACTTTCATGTGTTTTGGGTGTATTTATTACATTTTAAATGATAAAGATCATTTGGCAAAGTTTGACTCTAAGTGCGACAAAGGAATTTTTGTTGGCTATTCTCAAAATAGTCATGCTTATCGAGTATACGATCTGAGGACCAGAACTGTACAAGAGTCTGTAAATGTTATTTTTGATGATTTTTCTAATCTTACAAGAAATACAACTGAAAATAACACTATAGTTTCAGTGAAAAATGTGCAGACTGCTGAAGAATCAGATGCTGCCACACCGAAGCAACATCTGAACCTAAAATAGAGACCACAGAGGCCACAGATGAGGAATCTAATGTAGAATTGTTAGATCAAGTTCGAAGGGACCCCTCATCAAGGATTAGGAAGAATCATCCTACAAGCCAGGTGATAAGGGGAGTTTTTAAAGGAATTAAAATAAGAGGAAAATAACCACTCAACTACAGAGATATGGTAAGGTATGTGTGTATGACTACCATATACCAAGAGGTTAGTCTTTCTTGTTTTATAACTACATTAGAATCAAAAAATATTTTAGAAGCACTCAAATATAATTTTTGGATTCAAACAATGCAAGAAGAGTTTGAACAATTCTCTCAAAATGAAGTTTGGGACTTAGTTCCACGTCCAAACAATACAAATGTAATTGGAACTAAGTGGATTTTCAAAAATAAATCAGACGAATCGGGAACAGTTTTCAGAAACAAAGCTCGTCTAGTTGCACAAGGATATACTCAGGTTGAAGGAATCGATTATGACGAAACCTTCGCACCTATGGCTAGAATTGAGTCAATTAGACTTTTACGTACTATTGTTTGTTGTCTGAAATTACTCTACACCAAATGGATGTAAAAGGTGCGTTCTTAAATGGTTATCTAGATAAGGAAGTCTATGTTGAAAAAACAAAAGGATTTGAAGATCCTTACCATCCACAATATATATACAAGCTCAAAAAGGCTTTGTATGGGTTGAAACAAGCTCATTGTGCATGGTATGGTCCTTTAACTAACTTTCTTCTTGAATTTGATTTTAACCGTGGCGAAGATGATCATACTCTATTTATTAAACGACATGGTTTAGATATTATAATTGCTCAAATCTACATAGATGACATAGTTTTTGGGTCGACCTCACAATCGTACCTAAATTCGCTTGTTGAAGCTATGTCATCAATATTTGAAATGAGCATGATTGGGGAACTAACATTTTTCTTAGGCTTGCAGCTAAAGCAAAGTGATGATGGAATTTTCATCTCACAGAGTAAATATGTCAAGAATCTAGTCAAGAGATTTGGTTTGGAGAACGCTAAACAAATGAAGACTCAATGGGTTCGTCACAGAAGGTATGTAAGGATAATGTTGGTGAGATTGTCGACCCAACATTATATCGATCTATGATAGGAAGCCTTCTTTCCTTACCGCTAGTCACTTAGATATTATGTTTAGTGTTTGTGTTTGTGCCCGTTTTCAAGCATGTCCCAAAATATTCCACTTAAATGATGTGAAACATATTATTCGATATGTCGCTGGCACATGTGAGTTTGGAATTTGGTATTCCAAAAATACTAATCCTAACTTAATAGGATTCAGACTCGGATTGGACTGGAGATGTGGATGATAGAAAAAGTACAAGTGGAGGATGTTTTTATCTTGACAATAATCTTATTTCATGGTATAGTAGTAAACAAAACTGTGTCTCACTTTCAACTACTGAATCTGAATATATAGCAGCTGGAAGTTGTTGCTCTCAATTAATATGGCTAAGACACATGTTAGACGATTATGGATTTACTAGCAACATTTTGATTTTGTATTGTGATAACTTGAGTGCTATAAATATTTCCAAAAATCCAGTTCAGCACTCACGTACAAAACATATTGATATTAGACATCACTTTTTAAGAGATTTAGTTGAAAAACAGCTAGTTAAAATTGAACATGTTGACACTCTTCATCAACTAGCTGATATTTTTACAAAATCTTTGGACCATGAGAGATTTTCTAGTTTGAAGAAATCTCTTGGTCTTTGTAATCTCTATAAAGAAGGCATTTTTTGTGAATGTCAGCTGAAACGTTGTCTAATATTTTGGGTGACATTTGCCTATGTAATATCACTGATTGATTTTTGTTGATGTATAGTGCATAACTTTTGGTCACACAAGCATGATCCTTCAATAAGAATATGTTATAAGAGTTATATCATTCTCTGCGATGATATATATATCATAAAAGGGAGTATCGAAATAAGGCAAAGCCTTTACAAATATTTGGCAACTGTGAAAAACGGGCAAATCCCTTGAAAATATACCATTCCTATTCTATAGGAGTATTGAGTGCTTCAAAAGAATTTTGAGAATTAGTATTCTCAGTTTTACACAAAAAAATCTTTTGTATGTATTTTATGATTAGATCAAGGACACAATGGAAAAATATTACATTGGTCTAGTGGTTAAACTCATAAAACACTTATGAAATGTGTCTTAATTTGTTGCCAAAGCGAAAAAAATTCTTATGGGATCAAAATACTTGTGTCGTCCAAAATGTTGCCAACATCGCTGTTGACATTTTAAGATTGTGATATTTGTTGGGATATTGTTCTTAATTGATTTCGGTAAAATCAAACTTTTCTCCCTATTTTTATGCCTTGTTTTAAATGGAATTTCAAAACCTTAAAAAGGATAAGATTGTTGAATTCCTACCGTGATGTTTATCCCTTTATCCCAAAATATTAGGTGTAAGTTATTGTGTGAAATTAAATTACCTAAAACTAAGGGATTTTTGTTGCTTAATTTGTCATATATATAAATATTCCTCTCATTTGCATTTTTCTATCATATCCGATTTTCCTTTAAAAAAAAGAGGGAAAATCACACCTCGGGTATAATCCTACCTACCCGATGGAATCCTCTCCATTTCAAACTCCTTCCTCAATCGCAAACTCTAATTCCTCAAAACCCTCTCCACAATTCTCACCGATGGAAACTTTTCCTATGTCAACACCAAAGTCAGCCAACACACCGACCAACACTCCTATGAGTACTAGCCCTCCTTTAAACACTAAATCATCCAAACTACATGAACCGCAACAACCTTGTCGGTCATCTTATTCACAATCCATAGTGGAATTGTCTAGGGCCATAATATTTAAAGGTTTAGAGGAACCTTTAGATATTAGTTACCCAGACGATAACAATAATCCAATAGATGTTGATGAAATATCTGATATTTCAGCCCTGGGAAAAAGACCAAACTCATCCACCTTCCCTACTCGTCGATCGAGTAGAGTGTTTGAGAGAACAGTTCATGCAGAACCAAGCAACAAAAGGTCCAGATTTGATACGTCTATACCTGCTTGCTCAAGCAATGACATTGAGGACACGGACCTTGAGCTCTCAACTGAAGAAAGTGAAGAAGAACAAGCTGCTTTTGTACCACAAAATGTGCCTCTGGAAAGGGAAATCCCAGATGAAACTCTCTTGAAACAATTATTTCCAAAGGGAGTTTCCAGGACTACAAGGTCACGTTCTTCCTCAAATGTTGCCACAGATGCCACAACATCTCAGGCAACATTCCAGTCACAATCCGAAGAGGCTCAACTTCCTCCAGCAGTTCAGCCATGTCTGATTCAGACACTGAGGTATCTGCCTTCTCTGAAAGATTATATTCTAACGCTAAACATGATAAATGAGATTGGTACAAGAATAGAGTTATTAGACTAGAAAAAGTAGTAGATATTTCTTCCTGTACTGAATATGGCATAATAGCGTTTCTTAAGAATAGACAACTTCTGACAACTGTCACAGATAAAGAACCATATGTTGATGAAGTGATTAGGTTGTTTTATGCAAATCTAAGTCCTGCTATACAGGATGCCTCCTCAAAGAAATTTGGGAAGGTTTATCTCTATAACAAGATTTATCAGTTTACACCCTCAATCATAAATCAATGTTTGGGAATTGATACTGAAGACAGAGTGAGAAATGCAGCATGAGTAACTAAGAATAGGGACGAAATGATTGAATACCTTACTAGAGGTATAATGAAGAAATGGACCCCTAGATGCCCAGCTTCAAAATTGACAGCCTTATTTTCCACCATCCATAAAATTGTTATTCACAATTGGCTTCCTTCCTTGAATGAGTCAGTTTTGACAACTGAACAAGCTTCCCTACTGTTTAAAATTGGGAAGGGAATAAAGTTGATTTAGGAAAAATGATCTTTTATCAAGTCGCCAATCTGGCTGAAAAAGAATCACTTTAATCCTTCTATTTCCTTCTTTAATCTACCAAATCTTAACTACCGAAGGATTTAAGCCTAAGAGAGAGGATATTATAGGGAAAGCTTCTGAACTATACACAGTGAATAAAGCAATTTTAAAGAGCAAAGAGAGAGTCATTGACCTGTCTTGGAAAAAGGAAGCAGAAAGTACAAATGTTTCCAAGAAAGTTCCCAACATTCAGGACAACACTGGTTCAAGACAGCCAACCTTGTCCACGGACTGGCTAGTAGGGCAAAGAGCAAGAATCAACCACCAAATTTCAGAAATTGATGCTGCCAGGGATGCCTTAGTTCAAGTCAGAGACCATTTCTTGCTTTTGATTTCTTCACAAAAAGGGGGAGATAATTCTATACATGGGGAGCTGAGAGAAGAGGCTGAAGGTATACAGGAGGAGCAGAGAGAAGAGGCTGAAGGTACAAGTGGTGAAGATGATGCTACTGTTGAATAAGCTGTTGATGCTGCTATGCAGAGAGAAGAAGTTGTTGGAAGGAAAGTCTTGCTGAAGAGGTTGAGGCTGAAGGCCGAAGCTGAAGCTGCTAGGCAGAGGGAGAAGCAAGCTGAAGTTGTTATGCATAAGTAGAAAGTTGCTGGAAGCTACTACTACTGCATAATGAGCAAGGGAGAAGTTGCTGCTGTTAACGAGGCAAGCTGAAGTTGTTATGCAGAAATAGAAAGATGTTGGAAGCTGCTACTACTGCATAATGAGTAAGGGAGAAGTTGTTGTTGTTAATGAGTTTTTATTGGTTAATGATTTATGGGTTTTTTTGTTTGTTTTGGCTATTAGGTGATGTGGATGGTTATCTTGAAAATGCTCTATTCTGAAAATAATTTTTTTATGGATGACATATATGCTGATATCATTTTTTTTAATCATATGTATAACACTGTTATACACAAGTTTGGTTGTATGCACTAAACTCATTACATAGAATTTAAACTAAATGGATTCAAACATAGCACTAAACTCATTATATAGTTAAATTTACGGCCATGTCACCATTTATGCTGAATCTAGAATTTAAACTAAATGGATTCAAACATAGCACTAAACTCATTATATAGTTAAATTTACAGGTTCAAATATAATATTTGTTAAATTTTAATAATTATTTACACATATATGTATACTCCATGTTGAAAACTATGAATTTAAATGGACCCGCATCTAAAGACTACATCCGCGTCTGCGTTTTATATCTCAGTTCAATATTCTATGAGATAAAAAAAAGTATTAAAAGTTCTCTATATTTTTTTACTGCATAGAAATTATGAATATGACTAAAACAGTACTATATAAATTTAAAACTAAAGTTAAAATTCTTATTTTATAGCTTAAGTAGCAATTTAAAAGTTCTCAATCAACTAAAATCAATTTCTAATAGCTGTTTAAAAGTGTGCAATCAACGAAAGTCAATTTCAAATCCCTTAAAAGAGCAAGTAGACTCGACAGAATTTGAACACGTAACATTTCAAAACAAATGAACTGTTTAGGATTTAAATTGGTGACATATTTACCAATACAAACGCTCTATCAATTAACCTCACTATAATTATCCTACAATCGGCAATTTTATTCTTCATGTTTATTCTTTGATGGTAAACAACGATCACGTGGGCTAAAACCAATAAGTAGTTTATGTAATTCTAATTACTGTGTCTCAAACTAATTAAAAGGCGAAGCTTTTTTCAAATAGAATCATTTAAGATTGCTATTTAACTTTTGTCCTTGTTTAATAGACTGGACACAAATAACCTTTGTTAATGTTGGGTTTAATGGTGTGACATTTAACCCAATATATCTTCTGAAGTACTGTTTTTGAATGCTTAAAATGTTGGGACAAATGTCACAACATTCAGACCAACATTTTTATATAACAGTTTGGCCTTATTTCACGTTAAGCAGTAATATTTTTACTGAGTGGTAAAAATGACTTAGGCGTGTGAATTAGGAGCTGTGTAAAACGTAGGAGAAAGAGTCAAAACTTGGGGAAGAAATCAAGTGAAGAACAAGTCAAAGTTGTTGAGATTTCGACACCATGATCTTCTCCAACAAACACACCAGCTGCCCACCTTTCCATCAACCTCCACAATCAATCGATGAGCTTTTCAAGGAAGACTCTCTACTATAAATAGAGAGGCTACTACAGTGAATCGATATCCAGAATTAGACTGCAAAAATACCAAGAGAGCTTTCGGGATTTCAACCCAGAAATCTGGATCACAAGTGTTGTCTGAGTGTGTCGACAACATTATATCCAACATTACAATTGCTGTTTAGATTCTAGATTAGTTTTGTATGGAGCAATTGTAATAAGAGGTTGTCGTAGGTAGTTAGATTTTTTAGACAGAAGTTATCTGCGACTTCAACTTTTAATTCCTTTCCATTTTATATTGTAAATCTGTAAAGAGATGAATTTGTAATTTTGTATATAATATATATACAATACTTCTGGTCATTGACCATCATAAGTTATATTAACATATAACTTATGAAAATATAAACATTTGTGTTCTTTATTTTTTCGCTGCATTTTACTCTTGAAGGTTTTCTATTTTATCGAAGTGTTGTCACATGTGTCAGGCGACATTATCGCTGATATTCAGAAATAGAATTGACATTCGATTTATTTCATCTCTTGTTTTTACTTTTCGTAGCCTTTGACACCCTTCAACCTTGATGTTACCAACTGGTTACACTAACACACGAAGTAATTATATGTTCACAGGTAATGTCGACGGGGCGTACAACTAATTCAATGTTCATTTTACATATTTTAAATTTGTTTACAAATTTTGTTGAATTTGCAAGATTTATCTTGTTTCACAAGTTATGCCGGTAGGACATAACTTTAACATAATTTTATTCTATCCATCTTTAAATTATTCACAAGTTTAATAAGACTTGATTGTGTTGTTTAATTCACAAGCTTTTAGGTATTGTAGTATTATATTCACTATATTATTCTCGTTAATTAAATCATTTAGTTTGAGATTAAATATTCGTTGTACCAAAAGAAAAAATAAACGTATAAGAACATGGAGAAGATATTTCTGTAGTTTTTGTCTCTCGAGCTGAATCACTGAATAAAAAAAAATGGTTACGAAAAATGGGATATTCACGAACATGTTGAATTTCTTTACATTTTATGGCACTAAGGAAAAAGAGTGTACGTAATCATAGATCTCAAGATGACATGTGGTCCACATTGACTTAATCCCATTAAGAAAAATCTCGTCTATTTTTTTAATTAAATGTAAAAAAGGAAATTTGAATCTTATAGGCTTAATGTAGGGGTGTGTATAACATGTCAAAATATTATGAAATGTCATTTTACAAGTATTATTAAATTTAAAATATAAGTGTTGAAATTAAAAGATTAGTTAATACAAAAGAGGTGATACTCTTGTGTAAGATCTAGATTTGTAACACGAGTTGGTATTAACATTACATACATTCTCCGAAAAGCTATTGCTTTATGTTTTATTTTGAGACCAAAAAGAACTCATAAAACCAAGAATCAATTCTCTCACAATACCTCCTGAATTAATCACAGTAAAAGGAAAATGTCAACAAAACAAAGTCAAAACATTATTAATCAAGTTCATTACTCATTTGAACTAAAAAGGTGTATCACATTTTACCCTGTTTAAGACTGCTCGCATATAATTAGACTAAGATAATTTTGGTAACACAATTAGTTGAGGAAGAACCAATATTTTTTTGCTGCAAAAAATTTGCAGGACTTTCCCAGAGTAAAAAGGATAGAGACTTGTGATTGATTGATTTGATTTGATTTTGGTTTATATTAGACATGTAAAGCTGCTAAAAAAAGAAAGAAAAAAAAGAGATCACCTATTTACTCAAGTTGCAAGAGCCGTTGGATTGGTAGAGTTTTTTTTAAAAAAAAAAATTATTACATAGGTGCAAGGGAAGGAAAAATGGGAGAGGAGATTACAACGTGGGAATTCGAACCCTCATCAACAAGGTAAAAGTTCAAGTAACCAATAACCTGAGCTACTAGATTCATACGTCTCAGAGTTGATTTTGCTTGGCTTACGATAGAGGTTATAGCTCAAATCCTAGAATTACATTATCGTACCTAGTACGTGCTTTTACTCATCGATCTAGAGAAGGCCTATGACAAAGTCTCAAAGGAGGTATTATGGAGATGTTTGGAGGCTAAATGCGTGCTAATGACGTATATTATGGCGATCAAGGACATGTATGATGGTGCCAAGACCCAGGTAACGACAGCTGGAGGAGACTCAGAGCCTTTTCCAGTTGTGATGGTTGCATCCTGTATCAAGGATCAGCTCTTAGCCCATTTTTATTTGCTTTAGTGATGGATGAAATGACGCGAAAAATTCAAGATAAGGTGTCGTGGTGTATGTTATTTTTCGGACGATATAGTGTTGATTGACGAGACCGCGACAGAGTTAATGCTAAGCTGGAGAACTGGAGACAGATCATAGAGTCCAAAGGGTTTAAGTTGAGCAGAACCAAGACGGAATACTTGGAGTGAAAGTTTAGTGACGTAGCGCATAAGGAGGTCATGAAAGTGGAGCTTGAGGTGCAGGTCATCCCAAAGCGAGAAAGTTTTAAGTATCTTGAGTCCATTATCCAATGAAATTAGGAGATTGATGAGCTTGTCACACATCTCATTGGAGCAGGGTGGATGAAATAGAGGCTCGTCTCGGGAGTCTTGTGTGACAAGAAGGTTTCACCAAACTTAAAGGCAAGTTCTATAGAGTGTGGTAGTTATACCTACTATGTTGTATGGGCAGATTATTGTCCGGTAAAAATATCTCACATCCATAAGATGAAGGTTGCGAAAATGAGGATGTTGCGATGGATGTGTAGGCATACTAGGAAAGGTAGGATTAGAAATGAAGTCATTCGGGACAAGGTGGGAGTGGCCTCGGTGGAGAACAAGATACGAAGACTGAGTAACCTTTTAAAAACTCGGTAACCTTTTAACCCGATTCAATTAGCCATTAATCCTTTTTTAATCACTAACCCGTTAACTATTTTCCTTCTCTTTCTCTTATATGATCACCTCTTATTTTCCTTCCACTTTTATTGAAAGCTTATATCTATGAAAAAACAAATTGAAGAAAGAACTAACATATCAATCTCACTTTATACAATTTCCTTTTCTCGGACCCCGCACATAGCGATAACTTAATGCATCGGACTACTTTTTTTTTAACCAAATAACTTTTTAATTCCTTTACTCACAACCAAGTTTCCCACCAACGCCTTCTTTTACTCCACCTTCCACCAAAACAGAAATTATCTTAAATGATGATTCTATGCGATAGAGACGATGAAATTAATTAAATCTGGCCGTATTTCTATATAGGGGAAAATGAAGAAAATAAAATGAGGTTTGGTGTAAATTAAAGGGTAGAATTTTGGCTAGTCAGTAATAGGTCTATTTTTGGTGAATATTTTGTTGAGGATATTCTGGTGATATTGATGGACAATGAAGTGAGGACATAACATGGTAGAGAGCATGAAATCGAATGCTGGTAATTTTTACCAAACAGTGGTGGAGGACGATTTAATTGAGGGAAAACTTTATACATACTGTGAGTTCTTTACTTGTGAGTTTATTGAGGAGATAAAGCTTTTTCTTGTTGTACTTTTGTAAGGAAGAAGAAGACAGTGGAAAAGACATTGCTATAAGAAATTAATAGGGAGGGGCTTTGTCCGAGCTGGAGCTCCATTGGAGTAATTAACCTGAGCGCGAGCTTAGTTAGTTTTGCGGGGCAAGTTGTGAGTTACAACAATTACAGGAAACGATAAGTAAGTAAATATTACAAATGTTAAAAGGATAAACTAAATATTACAACAAACTAAAAATAAGAACGATTATAAAACTCCTTGTGATTTGCTGAATCGAGAGATGACACTCTATCTTTAAGACAAGATTGCCCTGTATATATCATTTTACGTTCGTGGGAAATAGTCTCCCAAGATACAACAACAACTTAACAAATGAGGAAATGAACTCAAGTGTTACTCTTGAAGAACTATGAATATTGACATGATGCTAGAGAGGAAGAAGAAGATTTCAAAAAAATTTCTAAGTGTTGAACAATTGAGCCAAATGCCTCAATTTATAGTGTAAGGAAATGACCCCTCAACTAGCCAACTAATGACCTTCAATATCATGTAATGACACTTATTGAGGGGTTACACGCAACCAAATAATGGCTGAATACATGTGTCAAATAATGGAGATTCAATGCTCCAAAACCAGACCAAAAGTCAGAACTTGCCATCTTCCCGTCGCAGCATTCTGCCTCCGAAGCGTCGTGGCTCTGCGAATTAGCGCCGCGGCGCCTCGGCTCCAGTAGCCCAAACCACCATTTAGCATCGCGGCGCTGCCATGGGGGCGCCACGGCGCTCCAACAATGTTAAACCGAGGTTATTTCTGACTCGTTTCATCTTACACTTCTTTCTCCGTTTACCAACGTGGAATACTTGTTATTTGGCCAATAACCGTCCATCATTCTATGTCTCAAACGTATTACGTATGTACAAATATCTCTTTCACTAATGAAATTTACGATACTTGGCACTACATGTACACGTGTGTGAAAATGACGTTTCCAACATGCGGGGCCCCAATTGTTCGAGTCATAAATAATTAGATAAACTTAATTCCACATTAGTAAATTACCAACAATCCCCTATTGAAAGAGATTTTAGCGCACTCACAAGGTGCCTATTTCCAGCAATCTTTCAGCGGACAGATGTTGCATCTGGATAGGTAGCTTCCGCTTTAAACCTTCCATAGTTGTATACCATCGGACTTACTTTCTGCGCGGTGAATGTGATGTATTGAACCGTCAATGTTTAGTGTAAGCCAAGTCAACGGTACCAACACAACAACTTCTCTTACTCTGTTCTTCGTAATGTTTTGTACGCTGTGGCCGTGGACAGTTCTTGGATTCTTAAGTGCGTTCATTTGAGGCGGCCTGTACTCGCACTTAAATAGGTGGTCTCCTACAAGGTATCCTGCTATACCCCACTTTACAAGTGTTAGGAACCATTAAAAGTTTCCCCAAACCTAACCTCAACCGTTGAGGATCATTAAAGGTTTTAGAAACTTAACATTTACCCACACTGCAGATAGCACTTAACGTCTATCACGAGAATGACTTTGGGTTTATGTTCCTTACAGGGATCATAACCAAAAGTGCTCTTGCTTCCACCGAAGCGCTCAACTGAACCTTTACAGCTTAGTTTTCCCATTGAACCAAATTCCTGGGATCTCCAGTCAGTAAGGTTGGATTACAACCGTACTGGTCCTTAAAGCTTGGATTTAAGCCCATTCCCCTAGACAAGCAGAATATATGATCTTTGGGTAAGCCCTTTGTCAGTGGGTCCGCTATGTTATCATTTGATTTTATGTAATCAATGGATATTATACCCGTGGTGATCAGCTGCCTAACGGTCTTATGTCTCCGTCGAATATGATGAGACTTGCCATTGTACTTAGAACTCCGTGCCCTTTCTAGAGCCAACTGATTTTCGCAGTGGATCATTACAGAAGGTATGGGTTTGTCCCAATAAAGGACATCCTCTAAGAAGTCGTGAAGCCACTCAACTTCTTCTCCTGCTTTGTCTAAAGCGATAAACTCTGATTCCATCGTGGATCGGGCGATGCAAGTTTGCTTAGAGGATTTCCAAGACACAGCCCCACCACCAATTGTAAATATATACCCACTGGTGGACTTGGTGTTCTCTATATCAGATATCTAGTTTGCATCATTGTACCCCTCTAGTACAACTGGATATCTCGAATAATATAACTCATAAGTTAGCGTGTATTTCAGGTATCGTAGTACCTGATTCAACGCCTTCCGATGGTCATTACTCGGATTACGGGTAAACTTAGCCAACTTGTTGACTGCATAATCAATATCAGGTCGGGGCAGTTTGTTATGTACATCGAGCTTCCAATCACCTGTGCATATTGCTCCTGGCATACAAGTGCACCACGATTTTTATCAAGCTTTTGATTTCTATCCAGTGGTGACTTCATAGGTAAACTGTCAAACATCTCAAACTTTCTCAACACATCCTCGATATAGTGAGATTGAGATAAGACCAGTCTGTCAGACGTCTTATATATCTTTATCCCTAAGATGACATTTGTGATACCCATATCCTTCATGTCGAAGCATTGTTTCAACATGTTCTTAGTCTGTAGGATCAAGCTAGGACAGCTCCCTGTGATCAACATGTCATCTACGTACAGACATATCATGACGAACGAGTCAGAGTTACCTTTCGTGTAGACACATTTATCACACTCATTAATGAAGAAACCATTCGATAGTAGAGTACTATCATTTTTTTTGTGCCATTGCTTTGGGGCCTGTTTAATCCCATACAGAAATTTGACAAGTCCACATACTTTTTTCTCTTGCCCTAGAACCACTTACCTCTCGAGTTGTTCCATATAAATTTCTTCTTCCCAATCACCATTTAGGAAGGCTTTCATGACATCCATTTGGTGTATCTCAAGGTCATGCGATGCTGCGATCGTAATGAATACTCGTATGGACGTCATCCTAGACACCGGGGAGTACGTGTCAAAATAGTCAAGGCATTCCTTCTGCCGATAGCCCTTAACTACCAACATGGTCTTGTATTTATCTATAGACCCATCTGCTTTATACTTCCGTTTGAGTATCCATTTACAACCCAACAGTTTATTTCCCGAAGGAAGACTAACTTGGCATTATGTAGGATGGAGTCTATTTCAATCTCAATAGCTTCTTTCCAGAGCAGTGCCTCTAGAGTTGACAATGCTTCAGCGATTGTCCTTGGTTCGTCATCAACCATATAAGCTACAAAGTCAGGACCGAAGGATTTATCCTTTCTGGCCCGTTTACTTCGCCTCGGTTCCATCTCTAGAGTCTCCAAGTTTTGAAAATCTAGAACACTAGATTTCGAATATTCAGCCACTTTGAAGTCCACTAGATCTGAACCATCTAGATCCGGGCAGTCAACGACTCCTGGTTCCTGAGAGCTTTGTTCATAACTTCATTTGCGAGAGGTTGTCTTTTCCCTTTCTAGGAAAAGTATCCTCAAAGAATTGAGCATTCCTTGATTCCATGATTGTACCCCCGTGGATATCTAGAATATGTGAATTATGCACTAAGAAGCGATAAACACTACTGTTATTTGCATATCCGATGAAAATGCAATCTCCAGTCTTAGGCCCAATCTTGACCTGTTTTGGCTTGGGCACTTCGACCTTAGCCAAACAACCCCATACCTTTAAATATTTATAGGTGAGTTTCTTTCCCTTCCATGATTCATATGGAGTTTTGTCCTTACCCTTATGTGGGACTCTATTAAGAATCGTATTAGCGGTAAGGACGGCTTCTCCCCACATGTTTTGGGGAAGACCGAAATTGATAAGCAAGGCATTCATCATTTTCTTCAATGTGTGGTTCGTGCGTTCAGCAATACCGTTCGACTGAGGTGAGTATGGAGCCGTCGTTTGATGAACAATGCCCGATTCGGCACAATATTCCTCAAATGGCACTACGTATTCTTCCCCTCTATCGCTACGAATGGATTTAATCCGCATGCTTAGTTGGTTTTCAACTTTTGCTTTGTAACGTCGGAACGCTTCAAAGGCTTCATCTTTACTTTTCAACAAGTAAATGTAACCATACCTTGTGATATCATCAATGAATATCACAAAGCACTTGTTCCCCCCTCGTTTGTGCAAACTTCAAGCCACATATATCTGTGTGAATAAGTTCTAGAGCGGTATTACTGTCGACGGATCGAAAAGGAATCTTTGTGAGTTTTGCCTCTACGCACACCTCACACTTATGTTGAGGGTTTACGTCGATAGACGGAAATAACTCCAACTTCACCAAACTTTGGATGTACTTGTACTTAACATGTCCTAATCTATGATGCCATAAATTAGAAGACTCAAGCAAGTAAGAAGAAACTTTAATTTTATTACTTGGACGCATTACAGACATGACGTTAACTTTGAAGACGCCTTCACAAACGAAGCCTCTTCCCACAAAAGTTCCATTCTTGGTGATTACAAATTTATTGGACTAAAATACTAGCCTAAAACCAACATTAACCAATAAATGACCTGAAATTAAATTCCTCCTAATCTCAGGGATATGCATCTCCTCCTTCAAAGTGAGCTCCTTTCTAGAAGTCATTTTCAAGACTACCTTTCCTACCCCTAGCACGTAAGAGGAAACGTTGTTCCCCATGAACAACTTCTTGTCTGTAACTGGTGTATATGTGGAGAAGGCATATCTATTGGAAAAAATGTGTATGGTAGCACCCGTGTCCATCCACCATTTCATGGGATTCTCAACAAGGTTTGCTTCAAGCACCACCGCCGAGAACTCCTCAATCATGTCGTCAAGAAGCGTGTCTTTGACGACGTTAGCATGTGCCTTGCCTTTGGCCTTGGCCTTCTCTTGTGGCTCAATCTTGAGCTTGCGGCAGTCCTTGATCATGTGACTAGGTTTCTCACAGTAGTGACAGTTCCCCTTGAACTTCTTCGCCACCTGGGCGTCTTTCTAGAACTTACGCTTCTTGCTTGGGTTCCCTTTGGCCTCAGCCAGATTTGCCTTTGCCTCAGCGGGTTGTTTTCCCCTAGGCAGGGCCTTCTTATTATCTTCCTAAATCTTGAGTGTGATAATAAGTTCCTCAAAGTTCATTTCCTTTGTCTTGAGTTTTAAGTAACTCATAAACTCATTCCACGAGGGATGTAACTTCTATATTAGTGATGCAACCAAAAACTGTTCATTTGGTTTCATACCTTCCAAATCCAGGTGATGTAGAATCATTTGGAATTCATGGACTTGGGACATCACAGTTTTGCTATCCACCATTTGAAATTTTAGGAATTTCCCAATGATGAATTTCTTCGTACCAGCATCTTGTGCATTGTACTTCTTCTGCAGTTTTTCCCATAACTATTTGGTGGTGCCAACGGTGCAATACACCGTGTAGAGAGGGTCTGACATGCACTTCAAAATATAGTTCTTACACATGAAGTCACTATGACTCCATGCATCAAGAACAATTTTCATGCCATTAACGACATGGATACCTCGGCCCCTTCAGCCATTTCATTAGGCTGATGGTCCATTTCATCTCCACCTTGTGGAGGATCTTCTGTTAGGAAACGAGTCATTCCCATAACAGTCAGATAAAACAACATCTTCTGCTGCCATCTCTTGAAGTTGGAGCCCATGAACTTTTTTCGGTGTTGATGGTGGAATCTAGAGGGTGGAGTAACTGTAACGTTCCCTTGAGCAGCATGAAAGGAGTTGGGTGTGCCTTGAGCAGCAGTGAAGGAATTGGATGTGCCTTGAGCAGCAGTGGGGAAAGTAAAGGGGTTGTCTTGAGTAGAAGCAACAATATCAGAAGCGAGTTGTTCTCTTCCAGTCATCTTTCTAAGGACTTACAACAATCTTGTCTTAAAATTGTGGGTTACAACAATTGTAGGAAACGGGAAGTAAGTAAATATTACAAATGCTAGAAAGGATAAACTAAAGATTACAACAAAATGGAAATAAGAACGATTATAAAACTCCTTATGATTTGTTGAGTCGAGTGATGTCACTCTGTCTTTAAGACAAGATTGCCCCGTATATATCATTTTACGTTCGTGGGAAATAGTCTCCCAAGATACAACAGCAACTTAACAAATGAGCAAAGGAAACTCAAGTATTACTCTTGAAGAACTTTGAATATTGAAATGATGTTAGAGAGGAAGAAGAAGATTTTAGAACTTTTTCCAAGTGTTGAACGATTGAGCCAAATGCCTCAATTTATAGTGTAAGGAAATGACCCCTCAACTAGCCAACTAATGGCCTTCAATAGCCATGTAATGTCACTTATTGAGGGGTTACATTCAGCCAAATAATGACTGAATTCATATGCCAAATAATGGAGATTCAATGCTCCAAAACCAGCCCCAAAAGAAAGAACTTTTCATCTTCCCGTCGCAGCATTCTATCTCCGAAGCGTTGCAGCTCTGTGAATTAGCGCCGCGGTGCCTCAGCTCCAGTAGCCCAAACCATCATTTAGCGTCGCGGTGCTGCCATGGGGGTACCGCAGCGCTCCGACGGTGTTGCGTCGCGGCCCTTCACGGCTCCGTGACGATTTCCGACTCGTGTCATCTTACACTACGTACACTTCTTCCTTCGTTTACCAACGTGGAATACTTGTCATTTGGTCAATAACAGTCCATCATTCTATGTCTCAAATGTATTACGTATGTTCCAATATCTTTTTCACTAATGAAATTTACGATACTTGGCACTGCGTGTACACGTGTGTGGAAACGACGTTTCCGACGTGCGGGGCCCCAATTGGTCGAGTCATAAATAATGGGATAAACTTAATTCCACATTAGTAAATTTCCAATACAAGTATGGTCCAAAAAACTAACAACAAGAACATTTTATATATCAAAACTAATGGAGGATAAAAGTGATCTATTTTGAGTATAATTTTTGGAGAAATTTGACACATATGATGTGCATAAGGTAGTTTATATACCAAAGGATGTAGTGCAGTTGATGGAGCTACTCCTCCCTAAATCAGAGATCTCTAGTTTAAGTTCTGGGTATGAAAAATTCTTGATAGGGAGCGCTTTTACCGAATGAGCCTACGCGGTGCGAATTTGAATATAGTAGGGCTCCAATGCATGTACCAAACACTGAGTGAGAAACTAAAAAAAGTACTATAAGGTAGTGTATATGAAATGTATATACATTATATATGATGTGTACGAGGTGTATATATATTGTTTATGAGAAGTATATATAATGTATACACCTCATATCAGGGGTGGATTTAGGTAGAACCCCCTTCAATGAAAATGAAAAATTGCACTGTGTATATAGGATTAAATTGTTGTATTATGTACATATACTAAGTGTAGAACCCCCTTGTCACAAACTAAAAGTTTGGCGCAGAGGTAAAAGGGGTTCAGACTCTCCTTTTGGTCGTATGTTTGATTCTAGCAAGCCATACTTATAGCATTTGTATAGTTTTTCTAACTAAAAACTTTGGCTGCTTGACAAGTGACAACCATAACTTCTCGGTTCATCAAGTTTTACCGTTATTATTTTTTTTGGACAAAAGAGAACTTTTCATTCAATCAAGTAACAAGTTATGTACAACTAGCTCATTTTGACTCTAGAGCTAGATCTCAGAAAAACAAACTAACTAAATAACTCTAAGGACACCTGAAGCTAGACTGTGCAGAAACTAGGACTACTGACGCCTTCTTGGAAAGGTTGTGCCCAAATTCTTCCCTAGCAACATGCAGTCTTCGTCTAGATAGGATAACGAGGTACTCCATTTTCTCTGCCTTTGTCCTACAATGTGAAGCTGCAGGAAGATCTCTTTCACTTCTTCATAGAACCCTTTCATTAACTTCTGAAATCTTCTATTATATCTTTCATTCTAGATAGCATACACGGTTGCAGCAAAAGGAACCCCCAATATTATTGTCTTTGCACTAATGGTCCTAATAAGTGAGGATAACCATCTGATCTCCTCATTCCAAGCCCTATCTGTCTTGTAACACCCATCCAGGCTAGCAATGTCTTCCAGATGCACACCTTGAATATGGGCATTTAAAGAAAAGATGCAAATGTGTTTCCTCTGCAGTGGACATACACAACACATAATCTGGTGAAACTTGGATATTCCATTTCCTTTATCTATCAACAGTGGATAGCCTATTGTACAAAGCAAGCCATAATAAAAAGTGGTGTCTTGGAATCAATCCTTTAGCCAAAATAAGCTTTTTTCATTGAACGTTTGAGTATTGTGGTAGCAAGGAAGTATAAACCTTCTAAATACTAAACTTCTCGCACATAACAAAGCTTTTGATCTTAATCTGCCAGTTAACATTAGGATCCTACCACTTTCAAGCATCTATAATCTTCATAACCACCCAACTAACTTGCTTAGGAGAGGGTAGTTGGTTCAAGTCTTGCATGTTGATATAGAAAGTATGGACCCATTTGACCCAGAGTTTGTCCTTTTTAATATTCAGCGCCCATAGGATCTTGCATATGACAACCTTATTCCAAAGGTAAAGATTCAAAATATTCAGGTCACTTGCTGATTGTGTTTGGCACAAAGTATTCCATAATATTAAGTTTCTACTGGAGTATTCATTGGTGCCGACCCATAAGAAATTCCTAAAAATACTAGTGACTAGAGAAAGAATTTTTTTTGGCAAGAGAAACACATGTGCCCAATAAGTCTGCATCACAAACAGGACACTTTTAGTGAGTTGAACCCTGCCCTCAATAGAAACTTTGAAGTCCAATGTTTGATTCTTGCAATGATCTTTTCAACCATAGGTAAACACTGACTAATTGTAAGCTTTCTTGCAGATAGAGGGACTCGTAAATACCTGAGTGGAAGCACACTAAGAGAGAAATGCATATCAGATAGTATTTGATCTCTAAGGTCATTTGAAATCCCAGCTACATATAGGTAACTTTTGTTGAAAATTTACTAATGTGGAATTAAGTATATCCCATTATTTATGACTCAAATAATTGGGGCCCCGTACATCAGAATGTCATTTCCACACACGTGAACACATAGTGCCAAGTATCGCAAATTTTATTAGTGAAAGACATATTGGTACGTATATAATACTTTTGAGACATAGAATGATGGACAATTATTGGCCAAATGACAAAGTATTCTACGTTGGTAAATGAAGGAAGAAGTGTAAGATGAAACATGTTCGAAATCGCCGCGAAGGGCCGCGACGCAGTCCCGTCAGAGCCGAGGTGCCGGAGCACCGCGGCGCCTTCCAGGGATTGTCACGGCGCTAATTGGGTCTTCATTTACTGGAGCCGCGATGCTAATTCAAAAAGCCGCGGCGCTTCAGAGGCAGAATGCTGTGACAGGAAGTTGGAAAGTTCTGACCTTTGGGCTGGTTTTGGAGCATTCAATCTCCATTACTTGGCACATGAATTCAACCATTATTTGGCTAAATGTAACCCCTCTCAATAAGTGTCATTATATGGCTATTGAAGCCCATTAGTTGGCTAGTTTAAGGGATATCTTACTGCACTATAAATTGAGTCCTTTGGCTCAATTGTTCAACACTACACTTAGAAATATCTACAGAATTTCTGATTTCATCTTCTTCCTCTCTAGCAAGTCTACTACACTCAAAATTCTTCAAGAGTAATACTTGAGTTTCCTTTGCTCAATTGTTAAGTTGATGTTGTATCTTGGGAGACTATTGCCCGACAACGTAAAAGGAGATATACGGGGCAATCTTTTCTTAAAGACAGAGTGTCATTACTCGACTCAGCAAATCACACAAAGAGGTTGTTTCATTCCTGATTTCCAGTTTAATTGTAATCATTAGATTATCCTTTCTAGCAATTGTAATATTTACTTACTTCTCGTTCCCTGCAATTGTTGTATCCCATAATTTTAACACAAGATTTGTTGTAAGTACCTAGAAAGATGACTGGAAGAGAACAACTCGCTTCTGATTCTGCTGTTGCTACTACGCAAGGCAACCCCTCTGCCTTTCCCACTACTCAAGGCACACATAATGCCTTCACTACTGTACGAGGCTCATCCAACACCTTTTCTGCTGCTCAAGGGAACGCTGTCATTCCTCCACCTGTTGGGTTCCATCATGAACGCCCAGAAAAGTTCATGGGCTCCAATTTCAAGAGATGGCAACAAAAGATGCTCTTTTATCTAACTGTTATGGGAATAACTCATTTCCTAACAGAAGATCATCCACAAGCTGGAGATTAAATGGAGCCTTCGCCTACTGAAATGGCTGAAGGAGCCAAGGTATCCATGTCATTAATGGCATGGAGATGGTTCTTGATGCATGGAGTCATAGTGTTTTCATGTGTAAGAACTATATTTTCAACTGCTTGTCATACCCTCTCTACACGGTGTATTGCACCGTTGGCACCGCCAAAGAGTTGTGGGAGAAGCTGCAAAAGAAGTACAACGCACAAGATGCAGGTACTAAGAAATTCATCGTTGGGAAATTCCTGAAATTTCAAATGGTGGATAGTAAAACAGTGATGTCCCAAGTCCAGGAATTCCAAATGATTTTACATCACTTGGATTTGGAAGGTATGAAACCAAATGAACAGTTTTTGGTTGCATCGCTGATTGAAAAGTTACCTCCTTCATGGAATGAGTTTATAAGTTACTTAAAACTCAACACAAAGAAGATGACCTTTGAAGAACTTATTATCAAACTCCAAATTCAGAAAGATAATAAGAAGGACTTGCCTAGGGGTAAACAACCCGCGGAGGTAAAGGCAAATCTGGCTGAGGCCAAAGGGAACCCAATCAAGAAGTGCAAGTTCCAGAAAGACGACAAGAACTAGCAGCGAAGAAGTTCGAAGGAAAATGTCACTATTGTGGGAAACCTGGTCATATGATCAAGGACTGCTGTAGGCTCAAGACTGAGCAACAGGAGAAGGCTAAGGCTAAGGCCAAGTCACATGTTAACGTCATTAAGGACAAGTTTCTGGATGACATGATTGAGGATTTCTCAGCAGTGGTGCTTGAAGCAAACCTTGTTGAGAATCCTATACAATGGTGGATGGACACAGGTACTACAAGACACATCTATTCTAATAGAGATGCCTTCTCCACTTATACATAAATTACTAACAAGAAGATGTTCATGGGTAACAACGCTTCCTCTGACGTGCTGGAGGTAGGAAAGGTAGTCCTGAAGATCACTTCTGGAAATGAGCTCACTTTGAAGGAGGTGATGCATGTTCCTGAGATTATGAGGAATTTAATTTCAGGTCATTTATTGGTTAATGCTGATTTTAGGCTAGTGTTTGAGTCCAATAAATTTGTAATCACCAAGAATGGAATGTTTGTGGGAAGGGGCTTCGTCTGTGAAGGCCTCTTCAAAGTTAACGCCATGTTTGTACTACATGCAAGCAATAATATTAAAGCTTCTTCTTACTTGCTTGAGTCATCTAATTTATGGCATCATAAATTAGGACATGTTAACTAAAAGTCCATCCAAATATTGGTAAAGTTGGAGTTGTTGTCGCCTATCGACGTAAACCCTCAACATAAGTGAGGTGTGCGTAGAGGCAAAACTCACAAAGCTTCATTTTCGATCCGTCGAAAGGAATATCGCTCCTCTAGAACTTATTCACACAGATATATATGATTTGAAGTTTGCACAAACTAGGGGGAACAAGTACTTTGTGACATTCATTGATGATAGCACAATGTATTGTTACCTTTACTTGTTGAAAAGAAAAGATGAAGCCTTTGAAGCTTTCCGACGTTACAAAGCAGAAGTTGAGAACCAACTAAGCATGAGGATTAAATCCATTCATAGCGATAGAGAGGGAGAATACGTAGCGCCATTTGAGGAATATTGTGCCCAATCAGGCATTGTTCATCAAACGATGGCTCCATACTCACCTCAGTCGAACGGTGTGGGGAACGTAAGAATCACACATTGAAGAAAATGATGAATGCCTTGTTCATCAATTCCGGTCTTCCACAAAACATATGGGGAGAAGTCGTCCTTACCGCTAATACGATTCTTAACATAGTCCCACATAAAGGTAAGGACAAAACTCCATATGAATCATGGAAGGTAAAGAAACCCACCTATAAATATTTAAAGGTGTGGGGTTGTTTGGCAAAGGTTGAAGTACACAAGCCAAAGCAGGTCAAGATTGGGCCTAAGACTGTAGATTGCATTTTCATCAGATATGAAAATAACAGTAGTGCTTATCACTTCTTAGTGCATAAGACAAATATTCCAGATATCCACGGGGGTACAATCCTGGAATTAAGGAATGCTTAATTCTTTGAAGATACCTTTCCTAGAAAGGAAAAATACATAACCTCTCGCAAACGAAGTTATGAACAAAGCTCTTAGGAATCGGGAGTCGTTGACTGCCCGGATCTAGATGGCTTAGATCTACTGGACTTCGAAGTGGCTGAATATCCGGAATCTAGTATTCCAGATTCTCAGAACTTGGAGACTCTATAGATAGAACCAAGGCGAAGTAAAAGGGACAGGAAGGATAAATCTTTCGGCCCTGACTTTGTAGCTTATATGGTTGATGATGAACCAAGGACAATTGCTGAAGCATTGTTAACTCCAGAGGCACCGCTCTGGAAAGAAGCTATTGAGAGTGAAATAGATTCCATCCTGCATAACCATACTTGTAAGTGGATACTCAAATGGAAGTATAAAACAGATGGGTCTATAGATAAGTACAAGGCCAGGTTGGTAGTCAAGGGTTGTTGGTAGAAGGAAGGCCTTGACTATTTTAACACGTACTCCCCGATGTCTCGGATGACGTCTATACGGGTATTCATTGTGATCGCAGCATTGCGTGACCTTAAGATACATCAAATGGATGTTAAGACAGTCATCCTAAATAGTGATTTGGAAGAAGAAATTTATATGGACCAACCCGAGGGGTATGTGGTTCCAGGGCAAGAGAAGAAAGTTTATCGGCTTGTCAAATCTCTGTACTAGCTTAAACAAGCCCCGAAGCAATGACACAAAAAATTGATAGTACTCTACTATCGAAGGGTTTTGCCATTAATAAATGTGACAAAATGTGTCTATGTGAAAGGTAACTCTGACTCGTTCGTCATGATATGCCTGTACGTAGATGACATATTGATCATATGGAGCAGTCCTAGCTTGATCCTAGAGACTAAGAACATGTTGAAACAATGCTTTGACATGAAGGATATGGGTATCGCAGATGTCATCTTAGGGATAAAAATCTCTACGACGTCTGACGGACTGGTCTTATCTCAGTCTCACCACATCGAGGATGTGTTGAGAAAGTTCAAGATGTTTGACATTTCGCCTATGAAATCACCAATGGATAGAAATCAAAAGCTTGATAAAAATCGTGGTGCACCCGTATTCCAAGAGCAATATGCACAGGTGATTTGTAGTTTGATGTACATAACAAACTGCACCCGACCTGATATTGCTTATGCAGTCAACAAGTTGGCTAGGTTTACCCGTAATTCGAGTAATGATCATTGGAAGGCGTTGAATCGAGTACTACGATACCTGAAATACACGCTAACTTATGAGTTGCACTATTCGAGATATCCAGCTATACTAGAGGGGTACAGTGATGCAAACTGGATATCTGATAGAGAGAACAACAAGTCCACTATTGGGTATGTATTTACAATTGGTGGTGGGACTGTGTCTTGGAAATCCTATAAGCAAACTTGCATCACCCGATCCATGATGGAATCAGATTTTATCGCTTTAGACAAAGTAGGAGAAGAAGCTGAGTGGCTTCACGACTTCTTAGAGGATATCCCTTATTGGGACAAACCTGTACCTTCTATAATGATCCACTACGACAGTCAGTCGGCTCTAGGAAGGGCACAGAGTTCTATGTACAATGGCAAGTCTCGTCATATTCGATGGAGGCATAAGACTGTTAGGCAGCTGATCACCACGGGTATAATATCCATTGATTACATAAAATCAAAGGATAACATAGCGGACCCACTGACAAAGGGCTTACCCAAAGATCAGATGTTCTGCCCGTCTAGGGGAATGGGATTAAAACCCAAGGTATAAGGACCAATACGGTAGTAACCCAACCTTACTGACTGAAGATCCCAGGAATTAGGTTCAATGGGAAAACTAAGTTGTAAAGGTTCAGTTGAGCGTTTTGGTGGAAGCATGAGCACTTTAGATAGTGATTTCTGTAAAGAAACACCAAATCCAAAGTCGTTCCCGCAATAGACTATAAGTGCTATCTGCAGTGTGGGTAAAGGTTAAGTTTCCAAAACCTTTAATGATCCTCACCGGTTGAGGTTAGGTTTGGGGAAACTTTTAATGATTCCTAACACTTGTAAAGTGGGGTATAGCAGGAAACCTTGTAGGAGACCACCTATTTAAGTGCAAGGATAGGACGCCTCAAATGAACGCACTTAAGAATCCAAGAAGTGTCCACGGCCACAACGGACAAAACATTACGAAGAACAAAGTAAGAAAAGTTGTTGTGTTGGTACCGTTGCCTTGTCTTACACTAAATACTGATGGTTCAAGACATCACGTTCACCCCGCAATAAGTAAGTCCGATGGTATTCAACTATGGAAGGTTCAAAGCAAAAGCTACCTATCCAGATGCAACATCGGTCCGCTGAAAGATTGCTGGAAAGGCATCATGTGAGTGCGCCAAAATCTCTTTCAAGAGGGGATTGTTGGAAATTTACTAATGTGGAATTAAGTATATCCCATTATTTATGACTCAAACAATTGTGGCCCCGTAAGTCGGAAACGTCATTTCCACACACGTGCACACGTAGTGCCAATTATCGCAAATTTTATTAGTGAAAGAGATATTGGTACGTATGTAATACGTTTGAGACATAGAATGATGGACATTTATTGGTCAAATGACAAAGTATTCTACGTTGGTAAACGAAGGAAGAAGTGTAAGATGAAACGTGTCGAAAATCGCTGCGGAGCCGCGAAGGGCTGCGACGTAGCCCCGTCGGAGCTGAGGTGTCGGAATGCCGCGACGCTAATTGGGTCTTCATTTACTGGAGCTGCGGTGCTAATTAACAGAGCCGCGGCGCTTCGGAGGCAGAATGCTGCGACGGAAAGTTGGAAAGTTCTGACCTTTGGGTTGGTTTTGGAGCATTGAATCTCCATTACTTGGCACATGAATTCAGCCATTATTTGGCTGAATGTAACCCCTCAATAAGTGTCATTACATGGCTATTGAAGTCCATTAGTTGGCTAGTTGAGGGGTCATCTCCTTACACTATAAATTGAGGCATTTGGCTCAATTGTTCAAGACACTTAGAAATTTTCTGAAATCTTCTTCTTCCTTCTCTAGCAAGATTTATATATTCAAAGCTCTTCAAGAGTAACACTTGAGTTTCCTTTGCTCAATTGTTAAGTTGTTGTTGTATCTTGGGAGACTATTGCCCGACAACGTAAAAGGAGATATACGGAGCAATCTTGTCTTAAAGACAGAGTTTCATCACTCGACTCAGCAAATCACACAAGGAGGTTGTTTCATTCCTGATTTCCAGTTTTATTGTAATCTTTAGATTATCCTTTCTAACAATTGTAATATTTACTTACTTCCCATTCCCTACAATTGTTGTATTCCACAACTTTTATCAACATTAGCCTGTAAACAAGACACCTCAGAGAAGTGATTAAAAGCCCTCGTCATAAGCTTCATAGAGTTCCTATCTACCTTGCACCACATAAGCAGATCATCTGCATAGCATATATGCACCAATTGCATCTTGGCATACCTTGGATGGTACTTGAATCCTGGTTCCTTCTTAAGTTGCTTTAGAAATCTGTGTAAATATTCCATGGAGAGGACAAAAAGGTAAGGAGACATGAGATCTCCTTGCCTTAAGCCTCTCTTAGCTTGAAAGCTAGGTGTGAGACCCTCATTGAGTAATAAGAAATACCTGACATTAGTAACACAAGTCATTATCAAATTCACCAACTTGTATGGTTTCTCAAACTCTAGCAATACCATCGTAAGAAAGCCCCACTCTACAAAGTCATAAGCTTTCCTTATATCCACTTTGACATTACATCTTGGAGACACATTCTTCTGGGAGTAGCTTTTTATCATCTCATGGGCTATAATAACATTATCTATGATATTCCTTCCTTCAATGAATGCAGATTGAGAGTTGCCCATTATGTCATCAACCACTGTTTTGAGTTTGCCAGTCAGGACTTTAGCAATGAGCGTGTATAAGATAGTACAACAAACTATAAAACTATTGGTCTAAAGTTTTTTAAATAAATTGGGTTTGACACTTTAGGTACCCGAGTAACAGTAGTGTTGTTAATCTCATTCAGCAGTTTGCCATTTTGAAAAAATTGGAGAGTAGCAGCAATCACATCTTCCCCAATAATAGGCCAAAACTCCTTGAAGAACTCCACAGGGTATCCATCTATACTTGGTGCCTTATTATTTTACCGTTATTATTACAATCCTCTTTTACTTTCTTTTCTTTTAATTATTCTTTACATTTTTTGGCAATAATTATTATTCTTTACAATGTTAGGCCTCATTTATTTTCATTAAGATTAAGACGTATGAATCTAAATGCATGTCTGAATGATTAAGATATTTTCTCTAAATCTAACAACTAAATGATTAAGACTGTTTATTTTTTCAATATCTGAATGTGCATAATATATTTATTTAAACATAATAAATATACAATTGAAATTAAAAAGTAACTAAATATTAGAAAATAAATATAAACTTAATAAAATAAAAATATTATTTGATTAAAAAATAAAATATTTATGTTCGCTAGTGATGGTAGAGATGATTTATAGTGGTGGTGGTAGTGATGATTGATGTTAGTGGATCGTAATGACGGTGGTGCTAGTTATATATGATGGTAGAGATGGTTAGTAGTAAGGATTGGTCCCAATGATGGTAGCGGCGGCGACAGTGACGACGGTGGTGGCTATTGATATAATTATAATGATGAAGGTGGTAGGTGTGATAGTGACTAATAATAGTGGTTGTCAGCGTAGTAGTTGTGATGACAGAGGTGGTTGACTATGGTGATGGTGGTGATGACATAGGTAGTTAGTAGTGGTGGGGTGGGTGGTGGGGTGTTGGGTTAGTTGTGGTGGTGGTGGTTGTGATGACATAGATGGTTAAAGGGGGTAAGGGTGGAGAGTGGGTAGGGATGGGTGGGTGGTTGTGGTGGGGTGGGGTTGGATGGGTGATGTGGAGTTGGGAGGGTGGGGTGGGGGTGGAGCTAGTGGTTGTGGACATAGTAGTGGTAAAATTTACTACGACAAAAATACTTCTTAATGATATTAAGATTTTGTTCAAGATCTTAATAATTAAGATTTATTCAGACCAAGTAAGTGCTTAGATCTTAATATAAATAAATACACTTAATAACTTAAAACCTGAACTATTCAAATTCAGACCTCCACTAAGTGCAAACGAATGAGGCCTTAGCCTAAACATATCATTTAAGTTGTAATTAGAAAGATTTCATCCAACCCTCTTGAAATTCAAGGTTTCATTCTAACTTCTTGAAATAAATTAACTATTTATATAATTAGATTAATATAATTATGTATTAAATCCCACCAGACCCACATATATAAGTGGAATTATTTTTTGAAAATTTTCATCTGATAATGAAAAATGTAGTTACGTGTAAACTTAAAGTTTAAAAAAAATACGCTTATATTTTGTATTTCATTAATATATCATTAAATTTATTTGTATATACATGAAAATATCTCGGCTAAATTTATAAATATATTATTTTATAAATTTATTGATTCACACCACACTGTCTCGATTATTTTAAAAAAATATATATTTTTGATAATTTTGTTGATGTTTTTCCACCATGCGAAGCGCGACTATTCTTAAGTTTATTTAAAACATCGTCATCTTCATGCGTCGAATGATGCCAAAGTTGGTTGTCTAGTTTGATCTTCTTTGTTTTTTCTTTTATTTTCTTTTGTTACCTTCCAATTTTTTTTCTTTGTTAGTGCGTGGTGATTTTTTTAATTTGACTCCCTTATGTGATTTTTTTGTTGAACTAAAATTTTAAAATCTAAATTTAGTGTTTGAATAATGCTTTTAGGAAAAACAACAAATCAAAATGGCAAAGTAAAATATTACTGTATGTAGTTTGAACTAAAATTTTTGCTGCACCAACTCAATGAAAAAAAAAATACTTTATAAGTTTGAACCCCTTTTACCAGATTTCTGGCTCCGCCACTACCTCAATCCTCATATACCATGTACGATATACATGTATTTGTTAGAAGGTGACTCTCTCTCTTTCTCTCTCACACCCACACATATAAATTGTTTAAGGTGGGGTAGCTGAAGTTTGGAAGTAAGGGTATGGGTGGTCAAGGGCTTGGCGATTCTGGAGTAGTAGTTAGTGTGTGGGGAAGAAAAATCTGAAAATATGATTCTTTCGATGGGTAGGGGGTGTATGTAGGATTGCGGAGGCGGCAGGGTGGATGTTAGTTTGAGTGGTAGAGAATAGTGTTGGCGTGGGTTGGGGGTATGTATGTGTGATTACAGGGGTGGGGGTGTTGGAATGAGTTAGCTTTAAAATAGTGATAAGCCTAATATTTCAGGAAGAATTTACTTAAATAATCATCCATTCAATTGCTTAAACTAAAAATAATCTACGAGTCATGTATAATATGTTGGAAATTTACTAATGTGGATTTTAAGTTTATCTCATTATTTATGACTCGTACAATTGAGGCCCCGCACGTCGGAAACGTCGTTTTCACACACGTGTACACGTAGTGCCAAGTATCGTAAATTTCATTAGTGAAAGAGATATTGGTACTTACGTAATACGGTTGAAACATAGAATAATGGACGGTTATTGGCCAAATGACAAGTAATCCACGTTGGTAAACGAAGGAAGAAGTGTACGAAGTGTAAGATGAAACGAGTCGAAAATCGCCTCGAAGGGCTGTGACGCAACACCGTCGGAGCCGCGGCGCCGGAGCGCCGCAGTGCTAAATAGTGGTTGGTCTACTGGAGCCGAGGCACCGCGGCGCTTCGGAGGCAGAATGCTGCGACGGGAAGATGGAAAGTTCTGACTTTTGGGCTGGTTTTGGAGCATTGAATCTCCATTATTTGGCACATGAATTCAGCCATTATTTGGCTGAATGTAACCCCTCAATAAGTGTCATTGCATGGCTATTGAAGGCCATTAGTTGGCTAGTTGAGGGGTCATCTCCTTACACTATAAATTGAGGCATTTGGCTCAATTGTTCAAGACACTTAGAAATTTTCTGAAATCTTCTTCTTTCTCTCTAGCAAGTTTTATATATTCAAAGTTCGTCAAGAGTAACACTTGAGTTTCCTTTGTTCATTTGTTAAGTTGATGTTGTATCTTGTGAGACTATTGCCCGACAACGTAAAAGGATATATACGGGGCAATCTTGACTTAAAGACAGAGTGTCATCACTCGACTCAGCAAATCACAAGGAGTTTGTAATTGTTCTTATTTCCAGTTTGTTGTAATTTTGAGTAGTTTATCCTTTCTAGCATTTTTAATATTTGTTTACTTTCCGTTTCCTACAATTGTTGTACCCACAATTTAAAGACAAGATTGTTGTAAGTGCTTAGAAAGATGACTATAAGAGAACAACTCGCTTCTGATACTGCTGCTGCTACTCAAGACAACCCATCTGCCTTCCCCACTGCTACTCAAGGCACATCTAACGCCTTTCCTGCTGCTCAAGGGAACGTGACAGTTCCTCCACCATCTAGATTCCACCATGAATGCCCAGAAAAGTTCATGGGCTCCAACTTCAAGAGATGGCTGTAGAAGATGTTGTTTTATCTGACTATTATGGGAATGGCTCATTTCCTATCAGAAGATCCTCCGCAAGCTGGAGATGAAGTGGACGCTCAACCTAATGAAATGGCTGAAGGGTCCAATGTATCTATGTCGTTAATGGCATGAAGATGGTTCTTGATACATGGAGTCATAGTGACTTCATGTGTAAGAACTATATTTTGAACTGTCTGTCAGACCCACTCTACACGATGTATTGTACCGTAGGCACCGCCAAAGAGTTATGGGAAAAACAGTAGAAGAAGTACAACGCACAAGATGCTGGTACGAAGAAATTCATCATTGGGAAATTCCTGAAATTTCAAATGGTGGATAGGAAAATTGTGATGTCCCAAGTCCAGAAATTCCAAATGATTCTACATCACCTGGATTTGGAAGGTATGAAACCAAATGAGCAGTTTTTTGTTACATCACTAATTGAGAAGTTACCTCCCTCGTGGAATGAGTTTATGAGTTACTTAAAACTCAAGACCAAGGAAATGACCTTTCAAGAACTTATTGCCAAACTCCAAATTCAGGAAGATAATAAGAAGGTCTTGCCTAGGGGAAAACAACCCGCTGAGGCAAAGGCAAATCTGGCTGGGGTCAAACGGAACCCAAGTAAGAAGCGTAAGTTCCAGAAAGAAGGCAAGACCTAAGCGGCGAATAAGTTCAAGGGGAACTGTTACCACTGTAGAAAACCCGGTCACATGATCAAGGATTGCCGCAAGCTCAAGACTGAGCAACAAGAGAAGGCCAAGGCCAAAGTCAAGGCACGGGCTAACGTCGTCAATGACACATTTTTTGATGACATGATTGAGGAGTTCTCGGCGGTGGTGCTTGAAGCAAACCTTGTTGAGAATCACATGCAATAGTGGATGGACACGGGTGCTACCAGACACATCTGTTCCAATAGAGATGTCTTCTCAACATATACACCAATTACAAACAAGAAGTTCTTCATGGGTAACAACGCTTCCTCTTACGTGCTGGGGGTAGAAAAGGTAGTCCTGAAGATGACTTCTGGAAAGAAGCTCACTATAAAAGAGGTGATGCATGTCCCTGAGATTAGGAGGAATTTAATTTCAGGTCATTTATTGGTTAATGCTGGTTTTAGGCTAGTACTTGAGTCCAATAAATTTGTAATCACTAAGAATGGAACCTTTGTGGGAAGAGGCTTCGTCTGTGATGGTCTTTTCAAACTTAACGCTATGTCTGTAATGCGTCCAAGCAATAAAATTGAAGCTTCTTCTTACTTGCTTGAATCTTCTAATTTATGGCATCATAGATTAGGACATGTTAACTACGAGTCCATCCAAAGGTTGGTGAAGTTGGAGTTGTTGTCGTCTATCGACGTAAACCCTCAACATAAGTGTGAGGTGTGCATAGAGACAAAACTCACAAAGATTCCTTTTCGATCCGTCGAAAGGAATACCGCTCCTCTAGAACTTATTCACACAGATATATGTGATTTGAAGTTTGCTCAAAATAGGGGGAACAAGTACTTTGTGACATTCATTGATGATAGCACAAGTTATTGTTACCTTTACTAGTTGAAAAGTAAAGATGAAGCCTTTGAAGCATTCCGATGTTACAAAGCAGAAGTTGAAAACCAACTAAGCATGAGGATTAAATCCATTCGTAGTGATAGAGGAGGAGAATACATAGCGCCATTTTAGGAATATTGTGCCGAATCGGGAATTGTTCATCAAACGACGGCTCCATACTCACCTCAGTCGAACGGTGTTGTTGAACGCAAGAACCGCACATTGAAGGAAATGATGAATATATTTCTCATCAATTCCGGTCTTTCCCAAAACATGTGGGGAGAAGCCGTCCTTACCGTTAATACGATTCTTAATAGAGTCCCACATAAGGGTAGGGACAAAACTCTATATGAATCATGCAAGGTAAAGAAACTCACCTATAAATATTTAAAGGTATGGGGTTGTTTGACTAAGGTCGAAGTGCCCAAGCCAAAGCAGGTCAAGATTGGGCCTAAGACTGTAGATTGAATTTTCATCGGATATGCAAATAACAGTAGTGTTTATCACTTCTTAGTGCATAAGTCAGATATTCCAGATATCCATGGGGGTACAATCATGGAATCAAGGAATGCTTAATTCTTTGAGAATACTTTTCCTAGAAAGGGAAAAGACATAACCTCTCACAAACGAAGTTATGAACAAAGTTCTCAAGAACCAGGAGTCATTGACTGCCCGGATCTAGATGGTTCAGATCTAGTGGACTTCGAAGTTGTTGAATATCCGGAATCTAGTGTTCCAGATTCTCAGAACTTAGAGACTCTAAAGATGGAACCGAGGCGAAGTGAACTGGCTAGGAAGGATAAATCCTTCGGTCCTGACTTTGTAGCATATATGGTTGATGACGAACCAAGGATAATTGCTGAAGCATTGTCAACTCTAGAGGCACCATTCTGGAAAGAAACTATTAAGAACGAAATAGACTCCATCCTGCATACCCATACTTGGGAGTTGGTTGATCTTCCTCCGGAAAATAAATTATTGGGTTGTAAATGGATACTCAAACGGAAGTATAAAGTAGATGGGTCTATAGATAAGTACAAGGTCAGGTGGGTTGTCAAGGGCTATCGGCAGAAGGAAGGCCTTGACTATTTTAACACGTACTCCCCGGTGTCTAGGATGACGTCCATACAAGTATTCATTGCGATTGAAGGGCTGCATGACCTTGAGATACATCAAATGGATGTCAAGACAGCCTTCCTAAATGGTGATTTGGAAGAAGAAATTTATATGGAATAACCCGATGGGTATGTGGTTCCAGGGCAAGAGAAGAAAGTCTATCGACTTGTCAAATCTCTGTACGGGCTGAAACAGGCTCCGAAGCAATGGCACAAAAAAATTGATAGTTATCTACTATCGAAGGGTTTCTCCATTAATGAGTGTGACAAATGTGTCTACATGAAAGGTAACTCTGACTCGTTCGTCATGATATGCATGTACGTAGATGACATATTGATCACATGGAGCAGTCCTAGCTTGATCCTAGAGACTAAGAACTTGTTGAAACAATGCTTCGACATAAAGGATATGGGTATCACAGATGTCATCTTAGGGATAAAGATCTCTAAGACGTCTGACGGACTGGTCTTAGCTCAGTCTCACTACATCGAGGATGTGTTGAGAAAGTTCGAGATGTTTGACAGTTCGCCTATGAAGTCACCACTGGATAGAAATCAAAAGCTTGATAAAAATTGTGGTGCATCCGTATGCCAGGAGCAATATGCACAGGTGATTGGGAGCTTGATGTGCATAACAAACTGCACCCAACCTGATATTGCTTATGCAGTCAACAATTTGGCTAGGTTTATGCATAATCCGAGTAATGACTATTGGAAAGCGTTGAATCGGGTACTACGATACCTGAAATACACGTTAATTTACGGGTTACATTATTCGAGATATCTAGCTATACTAGAGGGGTACAGTGATGCAAACTGGATATCTGATATAGAGAACACCAAGTCCACCAGTGGGTATATATTTATATTTGGTGGTGGGGCTGTGTCTTGGAAATCCTATGAGCAAACTTGCATCGCCCGATCCACGATGGAATCGAAGTTTATCGCTTTCGACAAAGTAGGAGAAGAAGTTGAGTGGCTTCACTACTTCTTAGAGGATGTCCATTGTTAGGACAAACCAGTACATTCTGTAATGATCCACTGCGACAGTCAGTCGGCTCTAGGAAGGGCATGAAGTTCTATGTACAACGGCAAGTCTCGTCATATTCAACGGAGACATAAGACCGTTAGACAGCTGATCACCATGGGCATAATATCCATTGATTACATAAAATCAAAGGATAACATAGCGGACCCACTGACAAAGGGCTTACCCAAAGATCAGATATTTTGCTTGTCTAGGGGAATGGCCTTAAAACCCAAGCTTTGAGGTTCAGTACGGTGGTAACCCAACCTTACTGATTGGAGATCCCAAGAATTTAGTTCAATGGGATAACTAAGTTGTAAAGGTTTAATTGAGCACTTCAGGTTATGATCCATGTAAGGAACATAAACCCAAAGTTGTTCCCATGATAGACGTTAAGTGTTATCTGCAGTGTGGGTAAAAGGTTAAGTTTCCAAAACCTTTAATGATTCTCAACGGTTGAGGTTATGTTAGGGGAAACTTTTAATGGTTCCTAACACTTGTAAAGTGGGGTATAGCAGGATACCTTGTAGGAGACCACCTATTTAAGTGCGAAGATAGGCCGCCTCAAATGAACGCACTTAAGAATCCAAGAAGTGTCAACGGCCACACCGGACAAAACATTACGGAGAATAGAGTAAGGGAAGTTGTTGTGTTGGTACCGTTGACTTGGATTACATTAAACACTGACGGTTCAAGACATCACGTTCACCGTGCAGTAAGTAAGTCCGATGGTATTCAACTATAGAAGGTTCAAAGCGGAAGCTACCTATCCAGATGCAACATCTGTCCGCTGAAAGATTGCTGGAAATAGGCACCTTGTGAGTGCGCCAAAATCTCTTTCAATAGGGGATTGTTGGAAATTTACTAATGTGAAATTAAGTTTATCTAATTATTTATGACTCAAATAATTGGGTCCCACGTAGTGCCAAGTATCGTAAATTTCATTAGTGAAAGAGATATTAGTACATACGTAATACAGTTGAGACATAGAATGATGGACGGTTATTGGCCAAATGACAAGTAATCCACATTGGTAAACGAAGGAAGAAGTGTAAGATGAAACGAGTCGGAAATCGCTGCGAAGGGCCGCGGCGCAACACCGTCGGATCCGCGGCGCCCCCATGGCAGCCCCGCGACGCTAAATGGTGGATGGGCTACTGCAGCCGAGGAACTAATTCGCAGAGCCGCAGCGCTTCGAAGGCAGAATGCTACGACGGGAAGATGGAAAGTTCTGACTTTTGGGCTGGTTTTGGAGCATTGAATCTCCATTAATTGGCACATGAATTCATCCATTATTTGGCTGAATGTAACCCCTCAATAAGTATCATTACATGGCTATTGAAGGCCATTAGTTGGCTAGTTGAGGGGTCATCTCCTTACACTATAAATTGAGGCATTTGGCTTAATTGTTCAAGACACTTAGAAATTTTCTGAAATCTTCTTCTTCCTCTCTCGCAAGTTTTATATATTCAAAGCTCTTCAAGAGTAACACTTGAGTTTCCTTTGCTCATTTGTTAAGTTTTTGTTGTATTTTGGGAGACTATTGCCCAACAACATAAAAGGATATATATGGGACAATCTTGTCTTAAAGAAGAGTGTCATCACTCGACTCATCAAATCACAAGGAGTTTGTAATCGTTCTTATTTCCAGTTTGTTGTAATCTTGAGTAGTTTATCCTTTCTAGCATTTGTAATATTTTTTTACTTCACGTTTCCTACAATTGTTGTACCCACATAATATATGTATCCAGTATGTGTAAAGTTGTTTATAATCGATGTATAATCTATGTATATCCGACTAAAAAAGTAAATAATGAATCTAGAATCTGACCTTCTATCTGTATAAAGATATTCTAATTTTTATAACATGGAAGGAATTTGCCTAAGTGCTACTATAAATTATTTATTGGCTAGGGGGTGTAACTAATTCTCTATCGTATGTTTGTTCCAGTATTAAGTATTACTCATTTCTTTTTATATAACACTGTAGTTCTTTTAGTATATTTCAAAACGAGTGATACAAGTGTATATTTTATTGATTCCAAGTCAACCAAGGCATGTGAAACCTTCTACTAGATTGTAGAAAAATCCTTCTAATTAATATTATTCAAACATCAAACCATATGGTCCTCGTATTGAAGTGTGTGACTATATCATCGAGAAGTTTAAGGTATTAGAGAGTGCATAATTTTAGTTATTTAATTATATATTCTTGAGACACCTCCACACGTGTGAGCTTGAATTATTTTTATGGACGAAAAACGTAATTTTTTTTTATTTATAATGGATGACATGGCGAGACTCAAATCCAATACCTCTATCTGTTCTGATATCAAGAACATATGAGGAAAATATTGTACGTATTAGGAGAGTACAAAATTTACGAGTAGCGATGAAAATTAACAAAATTTCTCAGTGTGTACATGCATGCAGCTATAGATACTGGGAAACAAGTTAATTAAGAGAAGCTATATAAAACATCACTTTGAATGCCAAGAAATGGTTTTGATAGAACACAAAAAGAAGCATGTCAAAGTCACTTACCTGAATTTAATTCTTTGATGAAAGAAATTAATTAAAAGCGGAGAACAAAGGGTACTGACAAGTTAACATGCTGCAACGAAGCAAAGAACAAAGTGTTAAAGATTATACTCATTAGCATTAATTAAAAGTTAACTATATCAGACCTTTGAGACTCATGTGTGCATATAATTGTCAAGAAAATGTATATAAACCATACCTCTCCTAGAGTTTAATCTTGGATTGGAGAAGTTGTTTTGTTGGAGTTTAATAGGGAAAGAATGAAATATACGTAAACTCGAGACTCAAATTGGAGATCATTACAGTGGGCCTAACTCAACCCCAAAGGTGCTCAGACTTTGTTAACTGGAGCGTGGATAATATAATTTGAGGACCCAACATCAGTGAACATAGAATTGGAATGAGTCTGACTCTGATACCATGTAAAGAATGGATCTTGAGCCTAACTCAACCCCAAAAGCTAGCTTGTATGGTGAGTATTGTCCAAGTCCATAGAAGGAGTCCATGTTTCCATTTCATTTCCAATGTGAGACTCTTAATAATTTGAAAGTAAATAAGGCCATGTTACCATTTGATTTTGCTAGTGTGTTGGCTTGGTTATTTATAGAACGTTTTTCTTAAGTGGAAGTCAGACGCCTAGTTTGGATTGTTAAGAATCTCACATCGGATATGGAATGGGAACATGAACTCCTTATATGGACATGGACAATCCTCACCCTATAAGCTAGCTTTTGGGGTTGAGTTAGGTCCAAGATCCATTCTTCACATAGTATCAGTTTGTAGGGTGATGATTGTCCAAGTCCATATAAGGAGTTCATGTTCCCATTCCATATCTGATGTGAGACTCTTAATATGGACCATAAAAATATTAATTAGTTTTTAAAAGATATCGGCTTTTGACGAATAAATCATGATATCAGAATATATCTGCACGTGAGATCCCATGCATGTAAAGAGTAGTAAGTATGTGTTTACTTGACTCTATATGTTACGTTGCAGAACTAAAATATAAAACATATTTCGTTTAATTACTATTTAAGTTTTTAGATGAGATATTTGATTTAACTAAAAAGAGCATACCAGACATTCAATGAGTTTCTCTAGAATTTTAATTCTCCTTTTACTATCCGATGACAATTTGGTAAATTCAATTTATGGAATAAATTTTGTTATGGAGTGCTTCCTTTTTAAATGGGCTTTACATGATGCGATTTCAGATTAGTCAAGGCTTAATGCGAATATTGAACACCGAGTGAAAAATTAAAAAAAAAATATCCAACCCATATCATATCAGTCGGCGGGGTTCGAGCTTAATATTTTATAGAAAATGCTTTATTCTCAAAGTGAAAAATTTCGACACAAATTCGATATATTTAGTCGGTCCAAAGTAGGTACTGGCACTGCGTGGGAAACTTAAAAAAAAACTAAACCATATCACATTACTGTTAAGATGTTATTAAAAATTATTAGTCTTAAAGTGAGGCACTAACAAATTCTGATTAATTGGTCAACCAGGCAAACCCCCACATCAATGGAATGAAGCATATTATTGTCACCCTTGAAAGTTGAAGTATTAAATCAAATCTTTCGTGTCTGTCTTCAAATTGAGAAGAGTCATTATCAACGGATACCTTCAAACAATGAAACCTTTGTAAAAAAAATGTCTAAGTTTATTTACTAATCTATCATACTAATTCAAATGCACAAAATACGAATATCGTTTAGACACGTTCTAAATTCGGTGACCTAAAAAGTTGTGTTTTGACTTTTTTGACTCTTATGGAAAGAACCCTTTTATCAAGATTGAAAGTATCCCACCAAAATAAAGTAAATATACAGTATATTGCTCTAATCTTTCAACTTCTGTGTGGAACAAAATAATTAGTGTTTGGAAATGCCACGAACTAATAGCTAATCATGTAACTTTTTATGAAAAAAACATGCTATAGCTACTAATAAGATAAGAATAAATGTTGTACCGGTAAGAATAATATTTTCCTCATCCTATTCCTCCACAATAATGTGATTAATATACAAATATATAACATAATAATAGGGAGAAGATCATGCCTAAATATCTCCCTAACGATAGTAATAAGATTGCTAATCTTTCTAATAAATGTTTTACATGCTACCATAAATACAAGATATTAATTAAATGCAATAATAATAATTGTTAATATTGGTATTAATAATTATTATTCTATCAGTACCTTTAACCTTTCTGCATCCCTCAACACTTTGTCTAAGGAAAGCATAACATTTGGAAAATGCTATTCTTCTTTATGTTGATAATTGGTTTTGTTTTTTGCTGAAAAAGGTTGTGGGTCATTGGTTGTTGAAGCATACTATAATTGGGTCAAGAAACATCTGGAATAGTCAAAGTCACTTTCGATCCTAGTTATTGCATAGACCTTCATTTTGATTAGGCATGTTTATGCCTCTTTATACTCATCTTAAGTTAATCCTGCATTTGTTGTGCTAATAAGAAAAAGAAAAGAAAAAACTGTCAAAGTTCTGTATTTGACTTCATCGTTATAATTATGGCTATGGGCACGTTGGAGAGTAAAGATTTTGCACAAATGATATCGACTTAAAATCACAATTTAACTTATATAAATGAGCTTGAATATATGATATTGTTGAAGTGTGTGTGACTATCTCATTTAAAGCTCTTAAGAATCGGGACTTCTATCTGCTCTGATATCATATTGCAGTGTGCATGTAACATAAAGAATAATAGCAGTTAGCTAGCGTAATGAACATTCTATGCTTGAAGTTTGCCAAAAAATGAAATTTACTTGATAATAAATCTTCAATATATATATATATATATATATATATATATATATGAATGTTTATGTGATGTTTCTCTTCTTGTTTTGAATTAAATGTAAAGCCCAAAAGGAAAAGAAAAGTAAGAAAAACACTTTCCAATATATAGTTGCAAAGCCAAAATAGTATTTCCTCCGTCCTAATTTATATGATATTCTTTTCTTTTTAGTCAGTTCCAAAAAGAATGACACATTTCTATATTTAGTAATAATTCAACTTTAAATTTATCTCTATACTCTTAATGAAATAATTTCTAGCCACACAAATTTCTATGAGTTGTTTTAGACCACATATTTTAAAAATCTTCATTTATTTTTAAATTTTTATGTTAAGCCAAAAATCGTCATATAAAATGGAACTGGGGGAGTAAATATTTTGAAGTTGACCCCACATAAGATAGTATAGGGTAATCGCATTGTAGTAGCATGATAGAGTAGGTAAGCGTAAAACATTAAGTGAGAAGGTTGGATAACTATTTATAAATATTCATTTAAACCCACTTCCTCCGTCTCAAATTATATATTTATATTAAGAAATTTATTAAATTTGTATAAATATTAAATTTAAAATTCAGTTATTATCACTTAAAGTCTTCATTCTAAAATTTAGAACTCAACAAAATATATTCACTATAATCTCATAAGTGGGGTCTGTGAGCGTAGGATGTATAAATACCTTATCTCTACAATTGCAGGTAGAGAAACTGTTTCTGATAGACCATCGGCTCAAAAAAAATATAACACAACGCAAAACTGTAGGAAAGAAAAAAGAGACACCAAAATAGTATTATACAAAATAAGTGCAACAATAGATATTTTTTCCTCCTTTTTCTTTTTGCTCCCTTTCTTATGAACTTTTTCTTTGCTTGAACCATTCCATTTCCCGATTCCCTCGATTGGCGGCTTATATTAATACACATAGGTGAAAAAAAATTACATGAAACCTGAATCATACTACTACAAGTACATCAACACACAGCTACGTACTAACCTTCTACCTTAAGTTTCGACTTCCATATCTTCCTATTTAAAACTCATAAAGTTAAATATTGACTCTGCGTCTAAAGAAACATAGCGAGTAATTGTACTATTTTTAATGCAAATGAGAGTAACAAATATCGGAATAGCCTGTTTTTTTGTCTACGGCGAATAATTATCTTAGCCATTTTGGGAGAAAGTAACGATGATTATATTGAAGACCAAGTTAATTGAAAGTGTAATCAACTTGGAGGGTCATCTACATAGTATTATTTATTACTATTTCTTATCACATAATAATCATGCAGGTGAGGAACAACACATTCCTATTATCTTTTATTTTTTACCTAATCCAAGATATCTTAATTATAGAGAATCATAAACATAGCTTGTCTCTAAATTTTTCCCCCACTCCTTCAATATGCGCATAAGAGTAGTCAATATGGTTTCGTATTTGATCTTGGTGTCCCTTAGCCACCTTTGTTTTTTAAACTTTGTATTATTAATATCAAGCCATTCGTTTTGTATCTGTCGTAAATATATTCTAAACAGAGGGATTTCTTAAAGGAACGACAAAAAAAGTACTTTCTTTATTGACATTTTTTGCTTTTCTACCTTCAAAATGTGTGAACTTTGATCATAGTTTTTCATCATATTGACATGTGAACAATTACATTATACTTTTAGTAAATATTTAATTAAATATTATATTTATAATTTTAAAATATTTAATTGATATAATTAAATTTAACTCTAAAAATTATTTAATTTACCCTTGTAAGTGAAAAATAACACATAAATTGGGACAAAAAATATATATTATATATTCCAAACTTATTTAGCAAAAAATTCTAGATGAGTATTGAATCATGAACTTTCTTGGAATCTCAATCAACTAGTTATTTATCAAATCAGTTGTAGTAGACTAATAAATCAATTTCCTATGTTATATGATATCTGTGGATCTTAATACTGTATTATCTTTAAATATTTGATGTGTAACTTATAAAACAAAGAAATAAGAAAGAGAATTTGCTGGGTCAAGGTTCAATCTCTCATCATAGATTACCTTTCAAACAAATTAGAAAAAGAAAGTCAAAAAATAATTAAAAGTAATAATGTCAAATTAAAAATCAAGTGGCAAATTATATTGGGCTTCTGCAGATGAAACTGGAAAAGGTAACTTATTAGTCTAATTTGGGCTTTTACCCAAGTTTAGTGCATGCACATGTTCCCTTATTGGGAAGTTGGGCTATTTCTTGGTCCCTCTTGAGCCCAACACCTGATTTTGAGCATCCAAGAATAATAATATGAGAAAGGGAAAAGGACAATGAGAGGCCATTAGCAGCAAAAAAAAGATCCAAAAAGGCCTCATTTAGGGCTTAATACCGCGAGCTGCTCCTTCAGCACAAAATAATCCAAGGCGCGGCCGTCCAGCCCATTCATTGACTTTTTGTGAAAGTTTCGCTGCAAAAAGAACAAGGGTATTTGTGGCGACTTTAGTTGCCACTAAAGATCAATAAAATAAATTATTATTAAACCTTCAAAAACTGTATCATTTTTGTTTAGAATATATATCATTAATGTATATGTATATATGAAAAATGTATAATACGATTATAATTAGTAAATATATATTAAATATACATTTATCAAAACTAAAATTATACATTTATTATACACAAATTATACTTCTATACATATATTTTAGGGATACATATTTTATACGATAATGATACAGTTTCTATATGTGATACATTTTTTATATACATATACAGTAATGATACAACTTCTATGCGTTTCTATACAAATGATTTTTGTATACAAAAATGATACAGTTTATATACATATGCTGAAATTAGTTAAAAATGACTAGAAAATGAAATTATTTTGAAAAGGATAAAATTGACTTTTAAAATTCTTGGGCAACCGGGTGTCAATAGTTCCACCCCGTTGGCCACTTATGTCCTTTCCCCTATGAGAAAATAACACCCAATAACTACTTAAGCATCATTATAAGCATTTTTACTTATTTACTAAAATAAGAAATAGTTTATATAATAATATAACATATAATAATAGGTAAAAACACGGGGTTCGTAATTTTGGAGTTAAATAAAGAAAAATGATGATTTCCCATATCACCTATATTCCCTCATTTAATGTCAAGGTAATATCTCTCTCTAAAACCAACTTGAAACCCGACAACCTCCATTCAAAATCGGACAACACTAAAAAGAAAGTGAGGATCTGGAACTACGGCGAACAATCTGGGACTCCGGTGAATAAATCTGGAACGAAAGTGTGGAGAACTTAAAAAAAGAAAAATTGTGTAACTCCATGAGATGGACAACTCCGGCAAAGAAGAACAGATCTTGCTCATGAAATGATTGTGGACATATTTTTACTCCGGCGAAACACTGTTATTCTTCTTTTTGGTAGTTGAATGATTTTAGATTTAGTTTGATGGAATAAGTGGTTGTTATAGTGGATACTAGTGGTGGTTGGGTGGTGGGATGATTGTATATCGGATGTAAATTGAGCGTTGTCGAGTGTATATCATTGTATCTCACGTGTATCCCTATACATACAATGACATAAAAACGTGATACATCACTATATGATGTGCGTATCTCACTCGTGGACATACATACGACAGACACGTGGCAAGTGATACATTTTCTCTATGTCAATAAATATTATTGCATGTCAAGTATATGCACGTGTATCTTTTGATATACATACCACATACAATGATATACAAGTTCACATGGAGAGGTGAAGTTGTGGAAGTCATGAAAGAACTCTGGCGAAGTGGGTTCGAAACACACCTGCATCATTTTTTTTGGTGAATTTTAGTAGCTCAGTTGGTTGGTTACCTGAAGCATCACCAACGTGGTGATGGTTCGATTCTCCACCTTACAATCCCCTTCTCCTACCCTCAATGTTAGAAATTTACTAATGTGGAATTAAGTATATCCCATTATTTATGACTCGAACAATTGGGGCCCCGCGCGTCGGAAACGTCGTTTCCACACACGTGTACACGTAGTGCCAAGTATCGCAAATTTCATTATTGAAAGAGATATTGGTACGTAAGTAATACGTTTGAAACATAGAATGATGGACAGTTATTGGCCAAATGACAAAGTATTCCACGTTGGTAAATGAAGGAAGAAGTGTACGAAGTGTAACATGAAACGAGTCGGAAGTCGCCGCGGAGCCGCGAAGGGCTGCGGCGCAGCCCCGTCGGAGCGTCGCGGCGCTAATTCGCAGAGCTGTGGCACTTCGGAGGCAGAATGTTGCGACGAGAAGATGGAAAGTTCTAACTTTTGGGCTCGTTTTAGAGCATTGAATCTCCATTATTTGGCACATGAATTCAACCATTATTTGGCTGAATGTAACCCCTCAATAAGTGTCATTACATGGCTATTCAAGGTCATTAGTTGGAAAGTTGAGGGGTCATATCATTACACTATAAATTGAGGCCTTTGGCTCAATTGTTCAACACTACTTAGAACACCATTAACAGAATTTTCTGAAATCTTCTTCTTTCTCTCTAGCAAGTTTACTATATTCAAAGTTCTTCAAGAGTAACACTTGAGTTTCCTTTGCTAATTTGTTAAGTTGTTGTTGTATCTTGGGAGACTATTTCCCGACAACGTAAGAGGATATATACGGGGCAATCTTGTCTTAAAGGCAGAGTGCCATCACTCGACTCAGCAAATCACAAATAGTTTGTTACGTTCTTGATTTCAGTTTTGTTGTAATCTTTAGTTTATCCTTTCTAGCAATTTGTAATATTTACTTACTTTCCATTTTCTGCAATTGTTGTAACCCACAATTTTAAGACAAGATTGTTGTAAGTGCTTAGAAAGATGACTGAAAGAGAACAACTCGCTTCTGATTCTGGTGTTGCTGCTACTCAAGGCAACCCCTCTGCCTTCCCCACTGCTCAAGGCACACCCAATGCCTTTCCGGTTGCTCAAGGCTCATCTAACGCCTTTCCTGCTACTCAAGGGAACATTACAGTTCCTCCACCCACTGGATTCCATCATGAACGCCCAGAAAAGTTCATGAGCTCAAACTTCAAGAGATGGCAGCAGAAGATGTTGTTCTATCTGACTGTTATGGGAATGACTCGTTCCGAGCAGAAGATCCTCCACAAGCTGGAGATGAAATGGACCCTTCGCCTACTGAAACGGCTGAAGGGGGCCAAAGTATCCATGTCATTAATGGCATGAAGATGGTTCTTGATGCATGGAGTCATAGTGATTTTATGTGTAAGAACTATATTTTGAACTGCCTGTCATACCCACTCTACACGGTGTATTGTACTGTAGGCACCGCCAAAGAGTTAAGGGAGAAGCTGCAGAAGAAGTACAACGTATAAGATGCTGGTACAAAGAAATTCATCATTGGGAAATTCCTGAATTTTCAAATGGTGGATAGTAAAACAGTGATGTCCCAAGTCCAGGAATTCAAAATGATATCTACATCACTGGGATTTGGAAGGTATGAAACCAAATGAGCAGTTTTTGGTTGCATCACTGATTGAAAAGTTACCTCCCTCGTGGAATGAGTTTATGAGTTACTTAAAACTCAAGACAAAGTATATGACCTTTGAAGAACTTATTATCAAACTCCAGATTCAGGAAGCTAATAAGAAGGTCTTGCCTAGGGGAAAACAACTCATTGAGGCAAAGGCAAATCTGGTTGAGGCCAAAGGTAACCCAAGCAAGAAGCGCAAGTTCCAGAAAGACGACAAGACCCAAGCGGCAGAGAAGTTCAAAGGAAACTGTCACCACTGTAGAAAACCTGGTCACATGATCAAGGACTGTCATAAGCTCAAGACTGAGCAACAAGAGAAGGCCAAAGGCAAGGCTCAGGCTAACGTCGTCAAAGACAGGCTTCTAGACGACATGATTGAGTTCTCGGCAGTGGTGCTTGAAGTAAACCTTGTTGAGAATCCCATGCAATGGTAGATGGACACGGGTTCTACCAGACACATTTGTTCCAATAGAGATGCCTTCTCCACTTATACACCAGTAACTAGCAAGAAGTTGTTCATGGGTAACAATGCTTCCTCCGACGTGCTGGTGGTAGGAAAAGTAGTCCTGAAGATGACTTCTAGAAAGGAGCTCACTCTGAAGGAGGTGATGCATGTTCCTGAGATTAGGAGAAATTTAATTTCAGGTCAATTATTGGTTAATGCTGGTTTTAGGCTAGTATTTGAGTCCAATAAGTTTGTAATCACCAAAAATGGAACCTTTGTGGGAAGAGGCTTTGTTTGTGAAGGCCTCTTCAAGGTTAACGTCATGTATGTAATACGTGCAAGCAATAATATTGAAGCTTCTTCTTACTTGCTTGAGTCATCTAATTTATGGCATCATAGATTAGGACATGTTAACTAAAAGTCTATCCAAAGGTTGGTTAAGTTGGAGTTGTTGTCGTCTATCGACGTAAACCCTCAACATAAGTGTGAGGTACGCGTAGAGGCAAAACTCACAAAGCTTCCTTTTCGATCTGTCGAAAGGAATATCGCTCCTCTAGAACTTATTCACACAGATATATGTGATTTGATATTTGCATAAACTAGGGGAGGGAATAAGTACTTTGTGACATTCATTGATGATAGCACAAGGTATTGTTAACTTTACTTGTTGAAAAGTAAAGATGAATCCTTTGAAGCGTTCCGACGTTACAAAGCAGAAGTTGAAAACCAACTTAGCATGCAGATTAAATATATTCGTAGCGATCAGAGAGAGAGAATATGTAGCGCCATTTGAGGAATATTGTGCCGAGTCGAGCATTGTTCATCAAACTACGGCTCCATACTCACCTCAGTCGAACGGTGTTGCGGAATGAAAGAACCGCACATTAAAGGAAATGATAAATACCTTGCTCATCAATTCCAGTCTTCCCCAAAACATGTGGGGAGAATCCGTCCTTACCGCCAATATGATTCTTAACAGAGTACCACATAAGGGTAAGGACAAAACTCCATATGAATCATGGAGATGAAAGAAACCCACCTATAAATATTTAAAGGTGTGGGGTTGTTTGGCAAAGGTTGAAGTACCCAAGCCAAAGCAGGTCAAGATTGGGCCTAAGACTGTAGATTGCATTTTCATCGGATATGCAAATAACATTAGTGCTTATCGCTTCTTAGTACATAAGTCAGAGATTCCAGATATCCACGGGGGTACAATCATTTAATCAAGGAATGCTTAATTCTTTGAGGATACTTTTCCTAGAAGGGAAAAAGACATAACCTCTCGCAAATGAAGTTATGAACAAAGCTCACAAGAACCAGGGGTCATTGACTGCCCGGATCTAGATGGTTCAAATCTAGTGGACTTCGAAGTGGTTGAATATACGGAATCTAGAATTCCAGATTCTCTGAACTTGGAGACTCCAAAGATGGAACCAAGGCGAAGTAAAAGGGCCAGGAAGGATAAATCCTTTGGTCCTGACTTTGTAGCTTATATGGTTGATGATGAACCAATGACAATTGTTGAAGCATTGTCAACTCCAGAGGCACCGCTCTGGAAAGAAGCTATTGAGAGTGAAATAGACTCCATCCTGCATAACCATACTTGGGAGTTGGTTGATCTTCCTCCGGGAAACAAACCGTTGGGTTGTAAATGGATACTCAAATGGAAGTATAAAGTAGATGGGTCTATAGATAAGTACAAGGCCAGGTTGGTAGTCAAGGGCTATCGGCAGAAGGAAGGCCTTGACTATTTTGACATGTACTCATCGGTATCTCGGATGACGTCCATACGGGTATTCATTGCGATCGCAGCGTTGCGTGACCTTAAGATACATCAAATGGATGTCAAGACAGCCTTCCTAAATGGTGATTTGAAAGAAGAAATTTATATGGAACAACCCGAGGGGTATGTGGTTCCAGGGCAAGAGAAGAAAGTCTGTCGACTTGTCAAATCTTTGTACGGGCTGAAACAAGCCCTGAAACAATGGCATGAAAAATTTGATAGTACTCTACTAGCGAAAGGTTTCTCCATTAATAAGTGTGACAAATGTGTCTACATGAAAGGTAACTCTGACTCGTTCGTCATGATATGTTTGTATGTAGATGACATGTTGATCACAGGGAGCAGTCCTAGCTTGATCCTAGAGACTAAGAACATGTTGAAACAATGTTTCGACATGAAGGATATGGGTATCACAGATGTCATCTTAGGGATAAAGATCTCTAAGACGTCTGACGGACTAGTCTTATCTCAGTCTCACTACATCGAAGATGTGTTGAGAAAGTTCAAGATGTTTGACAATTCGACTATGAAGTCACGAATGGATAGAAATAAAAAACTTGATAAAAATTGTGGTACACCCGTATGTCAGGAGCAATATGCACAGGTGATTGGGAGTTTGATATACATAACAAACTACACCCGGCCTTATATTTCTTATGCAGCCAACAAGTTGTCTAGGTTTACCCGTAATCTAAGTAATGATCATTGGAAGGCGTTGAATCGGGTACTACGATACCTGAAATACACGCTAACTTACGAGTTGCATTATTCGAGATATCCAGTTGTACTAGAGGGGTACAGTGATGCAAGCTAGATATCTGATATATAGAGAACACCAAGTCCACTAGTGGGTATATATTTACAATTGGTGATGGGGCTGTGTCTTGGAAATCCTCTAAGCAAACTTGCATCGCCCGAACCACGATGGAATCAGAGTTTATCGCTTTAGACAAAGCAGAGGAAAAATCTGAGTGGCTTCACGACTTCTTAGAGGATGTCCCTTATTGGGACAAACCCGTAGCTTTTGTAATGATCCACTGCGCCAGTCAGTCGGCTCTAGGAAGGGCACATAATTCTATGTACAATGGCATGTCTCGTCATATTCGACGGAGACATGAGACTGTTAGACAGCTGATGACCACGGATATAATATCCATTGATTACATAAAATCAAAGGATAACATAGCGGACCCACTGACAAAGGGCTTACCCAAAGATCAGATGTTCTGCCTGTCTAGGGGAATGTGGCTTAAAACCCAAGCTATAAGGACCAATACGGTGGTAACCCAACCTTACCGACTAGAGATCCCATGAATTAGGTTCAATGGGAAAACTAAGTTGTAAAGGTTCAGTTGAGCTCTTCGGTGGAAGCATGAGCACTTCAGATAGTGATTTCTGTAAAGAAACACCAAATCCAAAGACATTCCCGCGATAGACGTTAAGTGCTATCTGCAGTGTGGGTAAATGTTAAGTTTCTAAAACCTTTAATGATCATCAACGGTTAAGGTTAGGTTTGGGGAAACTTTTAATGGTTCCTAACACTTGTAAAGTGGGGTATAGCAAGATACCTTCTAGGAGACCACCTATTTAAGTGCGAGGACAGGCAGCCTCAAATGAACGCACTTAAGAATCCAAGAAGTATCCACGGCCACAACGGATAAAACATTACGGAGAATAGAGTAAGGGAAGTTGTTATGTTGGTACCGTTGACTTGGCTTACACAAAACACTGACGGTTCAAGACATCACGTTCACCGCACAGTAAGTAAATCTAATGGTATTCAACTATGGAAGGTTCAAAGCTAAAACTACCTCTCCTGATGCAACATCGGTCCGCTGAAAGATTGCTAGAAAAGACACCATGTGAGTGCGCCAAAATCTCTTTCAAGAGGGGATTGTTGGAAATTTATTAATGTGGAATTAAGTTTATCCCATTATTTATGACTCAAACAATTGGGGCCCCGCGCGTCGAAAACGTCATTTTCACACACGTGCACACGTAGTGCCAAGTATCGCAAATTTTATTAGTGAAACAGATATTGGTACGTAAGTAATTCATTTGAGACATAGAATGATGGATGGTTATTGGCCAAATGACAAAGTATTCCACGTTGGTAAACGAAGGAAGAAGTGTACGAAGTGTAAGATGAAACGAGTCGGAAGTCTCCGCGGAGCCGCGAAGGGCCGCGGTGCAGCCTCGTCGGAGCTGAGGCGCCGGAGCGCCTCCCAGGCAGTGTCGCAGCGCTAAATGGGTGTCCAGTCACTGGAGTTGCGGTGCTTCGGAGGTAGAATGCTGCGACGGGAAGATGGAAAGTTTTGACTTTTGGGCTGGTTTGGAGCATTGAATCTCCATTATTTGGCACATGAATTCAACCATTATTTGGCTGAATGTAACCCCTCAATAAGTGTCATTACATGGCTATTGAAGGCCATTAGTTGACTAGTTTAGGGGTCATCTCATTACACTATAAATTGAGGCCTTTGGCTCAATTGTTCAACACTACTTAGAAAACCATTTACAAAATTTTCTGAAATCTTCTTCTTCCTCTCTAGCAAGTTTACTATACTCAATGTTCTTCAAGAGTAACACTTGAGTTTCCTTTGCTCATTTGTTAAGTTGTTGTTGTATCTTGGGAGACTATTGCCTGACAACGTAAGAGGATATATACGGGACAATCTTGTCTTAAAGACAGTGCCATCACTCGACTCAGCAAATCACAAGCAGTTTGTTACGTTCTTGATTTCAATTTTGTTGTAATCTTTAGTTTATCCTTTTTAGCAATTTATTATATTTACCTACTTTCTATTTCCTGTAATTGTTGTAACCCACACCCAATGTAATAAAAATATATATTTAAAAAAAACTCTGGCGAAGAAGAAAACTTCGGTGAAGAAAAAAAATCAATGAACAAATCTAGCTAACTGATTTCTCAGTGAAGCTCTGACAATTTTTTTTTGAAAAAGTGACGAACGGGTGTGGTTGGCAGAACAATGACGTCTAGGGTTTGTAGGAAGAGAAATTCGGAAGAAAGAGAAAAGAATGATTTCCGGAATTCCTAATTTCGCGGATTTGGGAAGGTTATATATGTTTTATAAAGGAATTACCGCTATATTTTGAAAATGAAATAGTATTGTTAGTTATGGTAAATATGAATTTATTTTAGTTACATCCATATAAAAGTCCCTAATAATATTTTGGACTAAGCAAGTGTTAAGCCCAGTTATTAATTTTCATAATCAATCAATTAGGACAATTTTGAATTTTTGACTCACTTGTCCCATGGATAAAATTAAAAGTTTAACAAGTTTTGTCCCATATGCAAAACCTTTTGACCTTGAAGGTTTGTCCATGGGCAAGCGGGGGTCAAAAGTTCAAGATCATTTATTTTCAAGGTTACAACAACAACATACCTAGTAAATTCCCACAAGTGAGATCTGGAGAGGGTATGATATACGCAAACCTTACACCTACCTTTGTGGGGAAGAGAGGTCGTTTCTAATAGATCCTCAGCTCGAAAAATAAGAGAAAGATGTGAAGTATGGTATCCAAAAATATGACAATAAAATAGCAAAATAAAAAGCAAATGAGGCAACAGATAGTAAAATACATTAAAGGAACGAAACTACGTGATTACTAACTAAAAACACTAATGAGGAGGTCATTCGTCTACATACTAACCTTCTAGCGTAACTCTCGACCTCCACCTCTTTCTATCTAGGGTTATGTTCTCAGAAGCTGAAGTTGTGTCATATCCTGCCTAATTACCTCCTCCCAGTTCTTTTTTGGTCTATCTCTACTCTCCTAACTCCTATTATAACCAACCTCTCACAATTCCTTACTAGCGCATCCACACATCTTCTTTTCATATGCCCGAACCATCTTAGTTTTGCTTCCCTCATCTTATCCGCCACGGGAGCTATTTCCACCTTGTCCCGTATAACTTCATTTTGAATCATATCCCTCATAATATGCCCACACATCCATCTGAGTATCATCATCTCTGCTACAATCATCTTCTGAATGTGGGCGTTCTTAACTAACCAACGTTTTTCCCCATACAACAAGGTCGATCTAACCAACACTCTGTAGAGATTATATTTAAGCCTTGATGACATATTCTTATCTCATAGTACCCTGTATGCGAGCCTCTATTTCATCCATCCTGCCCCAATACAATGAGCGACATAATCATCAATCTCCTCATTTTCTTATATTATGGATCCAAGATACTTGAAACTGCCTTTCTTGGATAGGACTTGTGTATCAATCTTCACTTCTACCTCCGCCTCTTGCTTCATGTCACTAAACTTGCACTCTAGATACTATATCTTCGTCATGCTTAACCTGAAACATTTAGACTTTAGGGTATGTCGCCAAACTTTTAGCCTATCGTTAACTCTATTGCGTGTCTCGTCAATTAGTAATATGTCATCTATGAATAACATACACCACGATACCTCTCCTTGAATATGTTGTGTGAATTCGTCCATCACTAAGACGAATAGGAACGGGCTAAGGGTTGATCCCTGGTGCATCTCTATCATGAGCAGAAAGTGTTCTGAGTCACCCCCACTATTCTAACTCGAGTCTTGGCTCCATTAGCCTTAATTTCCCTAATATAAGCCAAGGTACACCTTAGACTCCAAACATCTTCAAAGGACCTCCCTAGGGAATTTATCGTACGCCTTTTTCAGGTCAATGAACACCAGGTGCAAGTTTCTCTTCCTATCCATATACTGCTCCAACAATCTCCTTACAAGTTGGATGGATTATGTAGTTGATTGCCCCGACATGAATTCAAATTGTTTCTTAGAGATAGACACACCTCCTCCTCATCCTTATCACTGTCTCTATCTCCCAAACTTTCAAAGTATGGCTTAGTAGCTTGATACCTCTATAGTTGTTGCAATTTTGATTATCACTCTTGTTCTTGTACAATAGAACCATTGTACTCCACTTTCATTCTTTTGGTATCTTAATCGTCCTAAAAATAACATTGAACAAGTCAGTTAACCATCCAATACCTGCCTCACCTGCGTTCTTTCAAAATCCACCGGATCTCGTCTGGGCTGGTAGCTCTTCCCCTCCTCATTTTCAAAAGTTCATTCTCAAGGTTATTGAATGTAATTTCCTAAATCAATTGTGAGGATAAATTTCAAAAATCGCCATTTCTTAAATACTATAATTAAAAAAAAGCTATCGATGACTTTTTTTTTGTTTATGTTAAAGCAATTTAATGATGACTATGAATCGTCTTCTTTATGTATATTTTGTGCATTTTATACCCTTTTCAAAAAGATGAATATTCAAATTTTATAGTATCTGGTGCACAGACTTTGTTATAATCAACTCTTTATAAAACGAAGCAAGCCCTGCATCAATCTCATACATATTTTCTTGAATGAATTTGGGGTAGGTCTCTCTTAATAAATTTACAAGGATTAATGGCCCCTTTACATTTTAAAAAGATAAAGATTAAAAGCTTTTTAAAACGAGTCGTCACCTCATTTATCACATGTACCTCTATATTATTAATGAGATCAATGATCAATTTACACATTTGAACTAACATAATTAGTTTATGTATGTTTTCTTTTAACTTCTCTCAAATATTCGTGTATTTAAAAAACAATACAAATGTGTATAATAAAATACAATAATAATAATAACAATAATTGCTACGTATATCTCAATCTCAAACAAATCATGATTGGCTTATGAATTCTCGTTATCACTTCATTTAAACTCATTTCATATTTTACCTTAATTTACATGTCGTTCTTTTAACGAGTGCAACAACAACAACAACGAACAATAACAAACAACAACAACAACATACTCAGTGTAATCCCATAAGTGTGGTCTGGGGAAGGTAGAGTGTACGCAGACCTTACCTCTACCTTGGAAGGTAAAGCGATTGTTTCTGATAGATCATCGGCTAAAAAATAAGCAAGCAAACAACAACCACGAACAAACTTTGAAAATTATTTCATAGTTGAAAAGCATATTTTAAGTGAAAAAATCAGAATGTCCAAAACATTTTCATAAAGAAAAAGTTAATCATGATAGCATTCATTGTGACAACCATTATAGGAATGAATAAATTATTTACTACTAATTCATAAACGTGAGCAAATTCATGATAAATTGTTTACTACTAATTCATAAACACGAGCACATTTAATATAACTGAATAAATATTTATTCAATAAATTGATCATATAAATAATGTTCCATTATCATTTTGAGATCAAAAGATAAAAGTAGGAACATCGCAACTTTATCATCTAGGTGAGATCTAATTAGAACATTATATGTGATTAACCTTTCCCACCTTACAGCAGATCCATCACTGATAGTTTCCATTGGATGAATATTACACCATGGTGACAGAGAATGTATATATTCTATAATTATTATTTTAGTGTAATTATGTAAAGTAGATATTTTCATACAATTAGAATTACAATTGTAAACACTTATATATATATAGTCGACCTTCCCTTTTTGAGCCTATTTTTAAGGAACTCGAAAAAAAAATGGAAAATTCAAAAAGAAATATTTTATAACTCTAAAAGTTTTAAAAGGAAAAACAAAATTATTTCGAAAAATTTCAAAAGAAACTAAAAAATGACTTATCAAAAGTATTCTATTTCTAAAAAAAAAAAATAAGAAAAGAACTTTCAAAAATAAAGCTAATTGTATTTTTTAGATTCAAAGAAATATCTGAATCGAATGAAATGAAAAAAGAAAAAAATTCTCTAATTAGTAATCAGATAATTAACTAATCATTTAGTCAAATTAAATCTGGAAATTGGCCAAATTCTTCACTGATAGAAACCAAAATGAAGGATATATATATATATATTGTACTAATGAGAAGACTACAGACAAGGAGAATTACACAATTTTACATGGTATCAGAAGCCAAACCCTAACACCCTCTCTAACCCTAAATCAATTCGCCCCCTCTCTCTCTTTCCTTGCTTCCGGTGGCCACATGGCTTCTCCGATTCCTCCTCCTCCACAGAAGACGTCACACATCCTCTTCTCCCAACACCTTTCATCCGGCGTTTGTCGTGACAAACATCAAAAACTTTATCCCTTTGAATCTTGATCAGGAGGATGAACAATACTCTTCGTGAGTTAAGTTATTTCAAATACATGTTTGTGCCTACAACGTTCTTGATCATATCGAGGCCACCACACCTCGTCCGTCCGACGTCGACAACACGGCGTGGAAAAGGCTTGATGCAGTCGTCAAACAATGGATATATGACACCATATTCAAGGATCTACTTCATAATATTATGAAGACAGGTGTGTCGGCTCACGAATTATGGACAAGGCTAGAGGAAATTTTTCAAGACAACAAACATACACGTGCCATGTATCTGGAGGAACAATTTAATAACACCCGTCTTGAAAACTTTACTAATATGTCCGACTATTGTAAATAATTGAAATTAGTTGCAGATCAATTATCTAATGTGGGCACTCCGATTTTAGAAATAAAGATGGTTTTGTAACTAATTAATGCTTTGCCAAAGGGTGAGTACGATACGCTTGCAACGATGATCCAACAAGTTGATCCCCTCCCTAGTTTCAACAAGGCACGGTCACAATTACTATTAGAGGAAACTAGGTGTGTCAAACAGGACAAACATAATCAGAAGGCGTTGGTGGTTGATGCACCGGTGACAGCCACAGCACCCGCCGGACAATCGCTACACACTGATAGTCACCTTATGCGGGGTGGCCGAGGTAGCGACAAAGGTTGAGGCCGCAGCAGCGGACGTGGTGGCAAAGGCAAAGGCCAGGGTGGACGATCCAATCCTGGTTGACTAACGCAGCAGGCCCAATACTCATCTCAATGGGCCGACCCACTACCATGGCCCATGTCCGAAAGTTGAGCCTCTCTCAAATGCCCTTACCCGATGGAACCGGCCCAAAGCAGTGGCCAGTGGTAGCAACCCAATATATTGGGCCTCATCCACGTCCACACCAGACGGGACCGACACAGTACGCTCACTTCTCGGTGGACCAACAACAACGATACGACCTCTTTACCCCTACCGAATTGGGTCAGGACTATAGTACTATGAATTTATAGCAGCTCGACGATGCCTAGTACATGGATACGAGCACCACATCTCACATCACTCGTAACTTCGGTAATCTTCCTCAACTATTTAATTTGAACAATACTCAATTTATTTTGGTCAGAAATGACAATCACATTCCAATTCAAGGCTATGGCATCACTCAAACACCACCTCCTCACCTTCCATTTTCCCTAAAAAACTGTCCTATGTGTTCCTAACATCATTAAAAACTTAATCTCTGTTAGGAAATTTGCTAGTGATAATTCTGTATCTATTGAGTTTGACCCTTTTGGTTTTTCTGTGAAGGACCTACGTACGGGGACAACTCTTACGAGATATAATAGTATAGGGGACCTCTATCATTTCTTATCCAATTCCACGGCAAGTGTTAATCCACATACCTCTCTAACTGCAATTTCTCCATCAACTTGGCACAATAGACTTGGGCACCCGGGAGCACTAATTTTTAATTTTCTTATAAGTCAAAATTTGATTCAATGTAGTAAAGGAAAATTTACCGAAAATTGTTATTCTTGTCCTTTAGGGAAGCATGTTAGACTTCCTTTTAAGTCGTCTTTGAGTGTTACTTTTCTCCATTTGACATCATTTATGCGGATTTATGGACATCTCTCATTACTAGTAAACTGGGTCATAAATATTATTTGGTATTGTTAGATGATTTCTCTCATTTTCTTTGGGTCTACCCGCTCAAATATAAGTCAAATTTACTCCATTTTTCTTGAATTTTGAACATATGTTAAACACACAGTTTGAGAAGGACATAAAATCGTTTCAAATGACAATGGTCATGAGTTTGACAATTTCCCATTTCATAAATTTTTTGCGGACAATGGCATGATGTTTCGATTCTCGTGCCCCCATACCTCACCTCAAAATGGTAAAGCCAAAAGAATCCTCTATACCATTAACAATATGATATGTACCATGCTCTTTCATGCTTCTCTTCCCCCTCCCTTTTGGGTCTACGCATCACACATGGTAGCATACATTCTTAATATATTACCTATACGTACCCTTCAAAATAAAACCCCTACCGAAATTCTATTCCTTCGGATCCCTTCCTATGGTCACCTTCGGACTTTTGGTTATCTGTGCTACCCTAATCTCGCATCCACGACTCCTTATAAATTAGCAGCTAGGACTACACCTTGCATTTTCTTGGGTTTCCCGTCAAATCATAGGGGGTACTTATACTATGATTTGTCCACAAATAAATGTCGTTAACACACACGCTAACCAATACTAAAGCATAAGTTAGCAAGAATCTAGAGGTAAGTCAGGCTACTACAGACCAAAATGATAAAGCAAAGGACAAGAAGAATAAAGGCAAGAATGTAAAGTCAAGATTCAATAAAACACAACACGCAAGAATTTAACTACAAGGATACAGACAAATATTGAGTACGGGCAACTGGAGGTACCAACTCCAGGCTGATAGAACATGTTCACACGCCGAAAATCATTGTTCACACGCCGGAACACACTGTTCAGTGCCTAAAATCACTGTTTCCTGCCGAAACTTTTATACCCAGATGCTAGACGGGAGAACGGAGAGATAGAACCCGGATGTACGTCGTGGCAAATCTGGTGGTACCTGCAAAAACATTGCAAAAAAAATTGTTTACCGGAGCTCGGAGCTCCAGCGTTAATGTGGTGGTGACGATGGATCGGGGGAAGGGGGCGGCTTGGTGGATTCTAGTCGGAGCTCCGACGTTAAGCAGATCGGTAATGCCTAGTATCACTTCGTAAAAGTCATAAAGGGGAAGTTGTGGATAAGATGGCTGCTCGCTATTCAACTAACAAAACAAAGAGAGAGATAAGACTACACTTTTGTGGCTATAAACAACATCACTTCATGTTATTGTGATTTACTTAACTTTGAAGAATTGATTTCAAGTTAATAAAACCTTTTTGTACTTTATCATAAAAGCAAATTCAAAATTTAAATTTGATAGATTTAATTTTTGGAATTCTAAGTGTCTTCGGAGCCAAATACAGCAAAGTGTAGTAAGTTGAACACCTTTTGTCATAAAATTATACTTTGTATATAGGTTAAAATTACTTTTTATGCAATATATTAAATCTTGAATACCCTTAACGAACTTTTGGTCTTCGCCACTGATCCTAAGGCTGAGCATTGCATTTTTAAAATTATGGATTACGAATTTAATATCTGTTGTAATTTTAGTAATTTCTTATGTATATATGTTCCATATCGAAATACTCTAATTTACTTAGTTTTTGTTGTTTTCTGAAAGAATTTAATTAGTTGAACCTATAAGAGTCGCATGCCTTTGCTTATAATGTTAGGTAAAGGATGAATTTGAATTTCGTTCTCAAAGAAACTAAGTGCCATTATGTAACACTAAAAAGCTTTTGTGAACCACCAACATTTCATGGTGAAATCTAAAGGGATTTGTGTGGGGTGCAATAGTGAAAAAGAAAAAGGTAAAGCATAATAGTGGTTTATGATGTAATGATTTGTTGAGTTCTTCTATTTAAGGCCATAATCAATGGGCTAGCATATATACCACTAGCTTTGTCTTGAGAGCCTATTGGATAAAAGTAAAGAAAATAAAACTTGTGGATTATTAAGTGAGAAAAATGCAGTGGGATGAAGCATTCCATGGGTCTTAAGACGGGATTGGCAAGTTGGAGCGGAGGACTTTTAAATGCCCTCCTCCGTTATGATGTTCGGTCTCTTCAGAAATACCGACAGGCGCATGTCGGATCCTCCAAAAATGTATCTAATATAGATGTAGTAACATATTTGAAGAGTCCGAGCAACATAGCTCCTCCATATATAATTTCAAGTTTGCTCATACTTTGTCAATTTTTTTGCTAGAATTCCATAAAATCCATGAAGAAAAGCCAAGAAAGGGAGTGTTTATGGGCTCATGATCATAAGTTAATAGCAAAGGATCTTGGCAAAGGCATAGTGAACCGGCAAGTCACAAAACGGCAATTATGGACTCCGTTTTGGAGTCTTTCTTGGCTTTCAACTTATGGTTGTACTCTCTATATATAAATATTATATTCTCCAGTATTCTGTAATATTTGCGTTTTTTATTTGTAAGTCACATGCAGTGTGTAAGTGCTGATTGATTCTAATAGATTTGGTATGATGGTTGTAGATCTCTTCCCTAGTTCTATCCTTGGAATATTATCATATGCATATTTTCTCGATGGTATTAATTAAATATTAGTGACGATGACTAAGTGAGGGTAGGAGGCTATGAGCTGAGTGTGTGTATACACGTGTAGTTGATTTGCAAATTGATCAACATCACGGCTCCGTCTTGTTCATCTGCTATGAAACATTTATATCTTATATGTATTAAGAAGTCCACTAAATATTTAATTTTATGTTATTTTAAATTTGAACTAAGAACTTATAAACTTCAAAACTGAATCCACGCAGAAATCCACTTGTATGGTCATGACTTGAATGGTTTTATGGTATAGTAACTTCAAAATGTGAGTAATTTGTTAAGGAATAAAACAAACACTAATTGCAAAAGGAAAGGACGAAGAGGAGGTCACAGGTTCAAACTGTGGAAACAGTCTCTCGCAAAATTACAGGGTAAGACTGTGTATAATAGACCCTTGTGGTCCGGTTCTTCCCCACATTACGGAACTTAGTGCACCAGGCTGCCCTCTAAAAGAAAATTAAGAAGAGATGCATAGATAGTGTCAATCAGAATATCACACTTCCCTGAAGACACAATGAGCAACACCAGTACACCACCACCCCACCCCTAAATGAGAAACCCTTCACTTGAGTCATTCAGACTTTGAAGAGCAAAGATATGTTAAAGCTGTATAAACATGTAGGAATTGGTGGTCAGGACTTGTTGAATTATCCAACTTGTAAAGTTCTAAAAACCTTGAGATAGAGATGATTGAATTTCAATATCCATCCCATAACACATAGGACTTTGGTTCTTCACTTGGAGTTCTGTTAACAATTCAATGATTAGCAGCACACTTTACTCCATATTGTCCAAATATCACGGAAAGATGATATTGTTAAACAAGAATTTGCTTTATCATTTTTTTATTTTCCTCAATAGCAAAGGTTGTACAAATTTTACAGATCAACTTCCGAATCCAAGACTGATCTAATACACAAGAACCTCCGTAATGCTACTGCTTTATATGGACAAGTACCAAAAAAACAGAACAAAAGAATGACAAATAGGGTCCAGTTCAAGTTCAGTTCTTCCAAGAGCCTTTTCTGGTTTTCAGGAGAGATGCATATAACAACTCGTTCCAAGTGTCCGGTACTCCTGGTAGGCACCAATGACTGCAATCCTGAGCGTGCACTCCAGCCATTTGTTCTTCTACTGTCTTGTACTCCTTTCTGTATATCGATGGGTGACCATCTTTTCTATAGTCTGTAAGCCTACTAATGTTCATATAAATGACAGGACTCGTCATATTATGAAGGACGTGATGTAGGACTTTCATCTTTGAAGGGTACTTTGCTAAATAAGCCTTCTTGAATATTGGTTCAGTTTCTTTATGGCACTGCCCGCCTGAATTCCATGGACCGCCCCTGAATAAAAACAGCATAAAACATAGTTTGATTGCGGTTCTTCATTAGCGCCCAAAGCAGCAAGATTACACAAATTTTATCAGGGATAATCAAGAAGAGAAAGGTCATTTAACAAATTAAATCAGAAGACAATACTATCAGAGAGTACATGTACTGAAATAAAGGAATTTCAAATGTGCTAGCTTATCTAATTTTGAAGGAATCAACATATCTTGCTACTAGTTAATCACTAACGTGATTGTTCTTCTGTCTACTGATCACACGCACTCTTGGTTAACAGATTGTATTTAAATGACAGCAAGTTTGCAGTCAGCAAAAGAGTTGACCATCTCACTTAACAACATATACCTTTATAAATCCACAAAACAACTACCCACAGCAAAACAGGAGATACATTCATTTTTAGAGATAACTTTCCCAGACCTCTCAAGGTCCTCATTCCACCCAAAAGACTACGCCTGTCATTCAAATAATTTTTTAGTATAATCAGCTTAGGAATTCATTGAAGTTTTTCATTCAAAAATTTCGTCTCGAGGAGATTTGCTTTTGAAGGTAAAATAAATTATAGGAACGATGGATGTGTGGGAATAATAGGACAGATAAGATTAGAAACAAAGTTATACAAAATAAGGTGGGAGCAGCTTATGTGGCGGACAAGATAAGGGAAGCGAGATTGAGATGGTTTGGGCATGTGAAATGAGGTGTCCGGATGCACCAGTATGGAGGTGTGAGAGTTGGCTATAGCAGGTTTTAGGAAAGGTAGAGGTAAGCTGAAGAAGAACTAGGGGAGGTGATTAGACAGGACATGACACATCTTCAGCTCACTGAGGACATGACTCTAGATAGCAAAGTATGGAGGTCGATGATTAGGGTAAACGAGTAATAGGTAGCCGGGTGTTGTCGTACATTTATGTTTATGTGAGAGAGGCAGGGTGCTAGTCTCCTCTTCTCATCTTATCCTTATTTAGTAGTATTAGTTTGTCGACCTCAAGAAGGCATAGGGAGGTTCTATGGAGATGTTTGGAGGTTAGAGGTGTACCGGAGGCGTATGCTAGGGCGATCAATGATATGTATGATGGAGCCAAGACCAGGGTACGGATAGTAGGAGGAGACTCGGAGCACTTTCTAGTGACGATGGAGCTGCACCAGGGATCAACTCTCAGCCCATTCTTATTTGCCTTGGTGATGGATGACTGACGCGACAAATCCAAGAGGAGGTGTCATGGTGTATGTTATTCACAGACGACATAGTCCTGATTGATGAGACTTGCAGCGGAGTGAACACTAAGCTGGAGATTTGGAAACAGACTCTGGAGTCTAAAGGGTTCAGGCTGAGTAGGACCAAGACAGAATACTTAGAGTGCAAGTTCAGTAACGGGAGCGACCATGGGACTGTGGAGGTGAAGTTTGGTACTCGGGTCATTCCAAAGAAAGAAACTTCAAGTACCTCGGGTATATTATTCAAGGGAATGGAGAGATTGATTACGATGTCACACATCGTATTGGGGTAGGGTAGATGAAATAGAGGCTCGTATCTAGAGTCTTATGCGATAAAAAGGTGCCACCAACACTTAAAGGCGGAGTGTTGGTCAGTCAAGACTTCACACATCCAAAAGATGAAAGTTGTAGAGATGAGGATGCTGAGATAGATGTGTGAGCAGACAAGGAGGGATGTGATTAGAAATGATGATATCCGAGACAAAGTGAGGGTGGCTTCAGTGGAGTATAAGATGCAAGAAGCAAGGTTGAGATGGTTCGGGCATTGCAGAGGAGAGACACAGATGCCCCAGTGCGGAGGTGTGTGAGGTTGGCTATGGACGGGTTCAGGAGGGGTAGAGGTAGGACGAAGAAGTATTGGGGAAAGGTGACTAGACGAGATATGGCGCAGGTGATTAGACAAAATATCGTCAGGTGCAACTTACTGAGGACATGACCTTGGATAGGGGGTTGTGGAGGATATGGATTAAGGTAGAAGGGTAGTAGGTAGTTGAGCATAGTCCCACTTACGCTTAAAAAACTGATAGTTGTAGTGTTATTATTATAGGCCTGCTTAACCTATCATACTAGTAGGCACATTATTGTTTTATAGTCCCGTCATTTGATTTCTGTTGCTATGTGTCATATGTGTTCTTTAGTGTACTTTGTTTATCCTATTTACCTGCGTTAGTTACTGCTTCTTTTTTCAGATTGAGCTATCATGACTTATTCACTTTTGTTACCATCATTTTCATACTGCTTTAAATTTCTTGTCCGGATCTAACCGTTTCTCTTGCTTTGCTTGTACCTATGCTTGTCTTGAGCTCAGGATCTTTCAGAAAGAGTCGCTCTACCTACATAGGTAGAAGTAAGGTCTGCGTACACTTTACCCTCCCTAGATCCTACGTTGTGGAATTTCACTGGGTATGTTGTTGTAGTATTTTCATTTCAATCATTCTTTGATTACACATCTTTTGAGCTGAGGGTCTATCGAAAATATATACTCTACCCACAAAGGTAGGGGTAAGATCTACGTACATCCTACCCTCCGACAAAGGTAGGGGTAAGATCTACATACATCATACCCTCCTACAAAGGTAGAGTTAAGGTCTGCATACATCCTACCCTTCCAAAACCCCACTTGTATGATTATGGGTATGTTGTTGTAGGTAAACTAAATTTTATGTCTGAAGACAATGTAGGTGCTAGGCTGAACAATAATTACATATGATCCAGGCTATGCCTGAAATGGTTTGGGAGCTTCGTAGATTGTTCTTTCAGTTACATCTTCCAATTTATAGTCTTTTAACATAGAGCTAGATAACCTAAACATTTAACTAATGATTAATCTACAACTAATTAGCAGTAATTTTACTAGATTTTCCTATTTATATGATAATCTAAAACTAAAGGTTCTTTAAATCTCACACCCACCCTGTACCTACATATACAAATCTCTATCCAAACTACAAAGACTCTTGCAAGGACCAAATCTAACAACAGTCAAATCTTTATTTCCCAACTAGAACTAGTTAGCATCGCCTATATGGATCCTTTGCTTGCATGGAATTCTGTTCTTTGCTAAATCCACATTGATACTATTCTTTAGCCTCAGACTTGAGGTGGTTTTGTTAAACGCTACACAACATTTTTGTCCTTCGATATATGGCAATAAATACCACACACATATTGTGCTGGCCAGTAACCTAGCAACTTCCCTAACTCCACCCTAATGTTCACGTGTACAGTCAATGACATAAATACATGGTTTATACATGGCATCAGCTCATAACTGAAACATATTGATCAATCCAAGCCCCAACACCAGTGAAGTCTATGACCCCTGGCACTTGGGAAAAAGGATTACAGTTCAAAATTGCTCATTCCCCAACCCCTAATAAGAGATTCCTTAAGAACACCTCAATACCAAAGGAATGCGACATGTACGTTACAAGTAGATTTCCTGAATCATGACATCCCCATTAGAGTTATAGCTAAATTAAAATGTAAGAAAGAATTGTACCTGAAGTGTGTGACCGAATATCCTCTAAAAATAATTCGAGTTCTGGTTCCATCAAAGTTCTTATCCACCCACCTTGCCCAAGTGGAAATCGCTCTCTTGTATGCCTCTAAAACCTTGAGCCTTGCATGCACATGATTACCTTCCTGGTAGTAATCTTCCCTATAATCCACCAAGAACACAAGTTTACATATTTCAACCAACAATGACATGCAAGATCCAGCTTTTAGGGAAAGAAATAACAGTACAGAGCTATAAAGCGGAAGCTTTAGAAAAACAAATACAGCACTAACCCTTTAGAGGTTTTCTCATGAGTCCACCAATGACCAGTGTTGAAAATTACAATATCGGCATCACTATACATTGAAGTCGTCTTGTCCATCAAATCCAATCTTAGTGTCTCGAAAGAACCATTCTTCCCTTTAAAAGCTGATTGTCTGACAAGAAACGGAGAGCTAACGAAATCCACAGAACAGTTATAATCCTGCAAGCAAGTCACAGCATGATAAGATAACAAGGAAACAAAGTTCGCAACATCTCAGGTAACAGAAAGAGGTTAAATAGCTTGCCTCAAATCTGAATGCATAGAAGCCCTTCTTTTTGAATTCATGCCTTCCTGATATCTCATAAACTTGCTTTTTGTCTCGGATACTGTGGCGAAGAATGCAAACAAGGGACTCCCACATGTTCCTATTCAACGAGTCCCCCACAAATACAAGCTTTTGCCCTTTCAATCTCTCCAAAAAATCAGTTGCATTGAGGCTAGTGTGTGAAAAAGTAAATCAGTTAATTAATTGACTGATATAACTAAATATGCAACATAGACCATGTTAATCAAATAAATTTCAGTGGCAATGTGAATAATGTTAGTCAAATTTTGAAAACCATTTATAACGATGACATGTTTGGCAATACAGCATTTTACCAAAGGCTTTTCTGCTTGCGGTTCATAGAAAATGTTCGTTATTCTCATACATGTGCGCTCAAACTTCACACATAGTCAACAAATATCACCCCTAAGAAACTTACAAGCAATTGCAACACGCTGGATTAACTTATGGGATAATAGATCATACTATTTGGAGTAGCATAGGAATATAGGGTTAGTAGGTAGTTCCACATAGGGATGACAATTGGGCGGGGCGGGGGCGGGTACCCCTCCCCGCACCCGTACCCACCAAAAAATTTTATACCCGTCACCTACCCTCCACGTCCACCCGTGGCGGGTACATTTTCAACATCTATATTCCTAAATCCACACCCGCTCCACCACCCAAGTAGATATCCTGAAAATTCATTATTATTGGGCTTATGGACTGCTAAAATTATGTGTGCCAAATTATTTGGGCTTTAGATAAATATAAAGTTGTACAAATAAAATTATAGTTGGCGGGTAAAAGGTGGGCGAGTGGATTTGGGACGGGCGGTTGGATGCGGGGCGGTGCAGGCGGTTGGATGAGGCGGGTATAACTGCAAATCCACCACCTACCCATACCCGCCTACTACCCGCCAAATTTATACCCATACCTTCCCCAATTGGGGCGAGTGCGGTGCGAAATTCGCAAAATTGTACCCATCTGTCATCCTTAGTTCCACAACATTTGTTCTTTAAGTTCAAGCCAAAAGTCAAATTTGTAGTATCACCTTTATACATTATAGCACGTCCATGATTGAGGATTTCCATAGACTAAATTGTAATTCATAGTCAATTTCAAATATTATGACTGAGAATAAGATCGTTAGTACTCTTACCTCGGTATGTCACATGCATATGGCTGCCATCTCCACTTGATATACCCATCATCCGGCCTCTTATTAAGGTGACAATCAAAATCCCTATCAATAATAGGGCAAGAACCCGGAGGATAATATGGCTTTGTGTAATCTCTAACCCATTCACCATCAAATATATCACAATCGCCATAAAAATCATTGCCGCGTCCAATCAATGCTTTTCCATCATTCTGAACAATTACACCATTTTTCTCCACAGATAAACCCCCTTTACCCTCAATCCCTTCAACTTTTTTTCTATCACCACTTGATCCCACAACATCCCCAATATAAGTAGGACTACCCGCATTATCATTTATCGAGCCAATATCACCCACACGTCGCAAAGTTGAGTTTACATTGGGATATGTTATATTTCCATCATTTTGTGACACATTCAATTGAGGGGTTTTCTTGGTAATTCTTGATTCTTGAACAACAAAGCTTTCATTTTTCACCTTCTTAGACAAATGCCCCACATGGGTATTTTCTAAAATTTCCCCTAAACCTGTTCCTTTCCCAGAAACAATCGAAAATGTTACATTTCCATCAACTTGAGACACATTTAATTCATCAATTTTCTTGGTAATCCCTGAATCTTGAACACTAAAGCTTCCATTTTTCACATTATGAGACAAATTTAAAGAATGTTGTGAACCCTTAGAACTCAAACTAACACTAGTAGTACTAACATTATTACTAGAAGAAGTACTAGAGAAAGGCCAAGAAATGAGAGTACTATTGTCACTGTAACTAAAACCAGTAAAAACAGGGGTAATAAATGGAGATTTGAAGGAATAATTCAAGAGTAAAATACAAAGAAAAATGAAAGAAGCAGCAACACCTAAACCAAAGCCAGAAACAACTACCTTCCTTCTTGTTTGAGATGAACCAAAGTATGAAAATTGATCAGAAAATGGGAGTTTCTTTAAGTCCATTGTAAATCTCAACCATTTCAAACAAATCCCACTTCAGAAAAATGCCATTAATGGTGAAAAAAACAATTAGTACAATACGAACAACCCTTTTTTTTTGGCAATTACAATGGAGTGGGAAGAAATGATATTTTTGGGAGATTTCGAAAAAGATAAAAACAAAATATGCGAGCGTTATTGTTTAGTAGAAAGTAGAGGCAGAAAAGGTTTCTTTCCATTTAAGTAGGCGCTTGAGATCACGAAAATTAAATATTTTTCATTTTTTAAAAATAAAATTGAAGTTGGAGTTGAGGCAAAATTATGTTTGGTTATAATTTTTGTAAAAAATATTTGATTGTTTGAATATATTGAAAATATTGAAAATATCATTTTAAGTGTTTTTAAAATTTTAAATATAACTTCAAGTTATATTTGAACTTTGATAAAATACTACTCCCTCATCATCTCAATTTATGTGTCATCGTCTCAATTTAAGTGATATCATTTTAAGCATTTTGACCCTCGTACTTCAAACACATCACATAAATTGGAATAGAGAAAATAATAATAATATTTAAAATTAAAGTTCAAAAAGAATATTTGGAATAAATAATATTTGGAAATTAAAATTATTTGAATATAACACAAAGTTAAAGATTATGTGAGTAAAAATTTGGAAAAACTTGAAAATTTTGTAAAACCTATTTTTCCTATTCTTTTTTTTTAGGAAATATTTTTCCTATTCAAGTTTGAAGATGAAAGTGAATCAGTATGGTGGGTATCGAATCTTGGAAATTTTCCTTGTAACCGAATGATTGCCTTTTAAGTTGATACTCCCTCCATCTCAAAAAATTTAATATTTTTTATATAAACACCCTTTAAAAAAATTTAATAAGAATAATGTTTTAAATATTTTATTCTCTTAACATATTTTATTATGTAATCTCTCCTCCGTAAATATTTAAAAGCACAAGGCGAAACAAATCATTTTTATGCGAACTCATAATATTAGCTCATTAATGTAATTAATATAATATTTTAATAAGGACGATAAATATTTTGAGATGAATGAAATATTTATATCATCAATGTGTATCTTAATTTAGACAAAATGCAATAAGTACACAACAAGTTGTAATATTAACTAGATCAAAAAGAGTGTCTTATTAATTTGCACACTCCTTAAGAAAATATTAACTTTTAGGTAAAAATATATAATTTGATTAAAATGTCCCTAATTAAATAAGTATTGAGATTTGGTCACCTAATACTTAATAAGGGAAAATCTGAAAAAATAAGGCTAATTCTTTCTTGATTTGGTAATTAGACACTATTTTTAACTCAAGAAATAAGGATAAGTAAACACTCTTTTTTATCCGGAGGAAGTATTTAATGAACCTTAATCATTGCTAGACCTGTCCATCGGGTCGGGGACCCGCCCGACCCGGCCCGAAAAAACCAGGGCCAGGGTTAGCTTTTAGCTGACCCGCGAGCCACTCGACCTAAAAAAACGGGGACCCGATCAGGGTCAGAAAATTTTACCCGTCTGATCCGGCCCGGCCCGACCCGACCCCGACCCGCATATTTTTTTAAATATAATTTATATTATTTTTCCTTCATTAATATTTATTTTGTACTTATATATATTTTTGTCATTAATAAGTGATATAATGCATGTTTTTATATATATATGTATTGCTCTAATCTACATTGAGCTCGACATAAAATAAGATAAAAATGGTAGCTGATTATTAATTATATATTTATATTATTAGTCATTTTGTTAATATCACGGAAGCATAATGTAGGGAGAGAAAGTAGTTGTAAATTGGTGAAACTTTAAATGGTCATAACTCTGCGCTCGGATGTCCGTTTTACCCGATTTTTTTTTATTTTGCATATTTTTTCGAGACAGGGCCGGTCAAACAATCATAAGGCAATTTGGCGCAGCCAATTTTTAGAAAAAAGTCTGTTTTCCCAATCAATTTGTGTTTTTCCCCAAATCGATTTCTAATTTTCTTTTTCTTTAGTCAAGATCTCACGATATACAATACATTTCAACGTCGAATTTTCGTGGTAATGTAGGGGTGAATGCCAATTTCAGTTTTGGAAATTCAATTTTTTTTTTAAAAAAATTCTCGACCCGACCCGACCCGACTCTGCCCTGCCAAAAAAATTTGACGGGTCAGGGCCGACCCGTTACCCGTAGGGTCCCCGAAGGGTCAAGACTAGGGTCGGAATTTTTAAAAAAATATAGGATCAGGGTCGGGCAAGCAGGAAAAAAAAGTCACCCGGCCCGACCCGACCTTTAAACAGGTCTAATCATTGCCAAGAGGTCATTAATTAGAGGGAAAATAGAAGTCTAGAGAAAAGGCTAAGTACTTAAAGGTGTATTTGGTATGACGAAATTCTTTCCCCATTTTCTCTTGTCATGTTGTTAAATATTTTGAAAAATATTTTTCTCAAAATAGAAGAAAATGCTTTTTCTTAAAAATATGACAAAAAAACTTTTTCTAAATCAATAAAAACACAACAATGCGTCCTCAACCCAACCCCCGCATCGCCCACCCCCACCCCACCCTATCCCCTACCCCTACCCCTACCCCCACGCACCATGCTACCCACATAACCACCTCCTACCCCCACCCTACTGCCACCGCATACCATCACACCTACCCACCACCCTATCCCCACACCGCACCATCCCCTACCCACCCACCACCACTATCCCACACCACCCTGACACACCCCACCCCCCGTCACGCAACCTAACCCACCTCCTACCCTGTCATCAAAAGTCGCACTCCAAATTCAAAAATCTAATACTCCCTCCGTCTCAATTTATGTGGCATCATTTGACTTGACACGGAGTTTAAGAAAAAAGGAAGACTTTTGAAATGTGTGGTCCAAAACAAATCTTATATAAATGTGTGGATGTAAATCATCTCATAAGGTTAAATTATTTTTAAATATAGAAATATGACATTCTTTTTGGGACAAACCAAAAAGAAAATGGTATCACGTGAATTGAGACAGAGGGAGTAGTATCTTACTTTGAGTTTACGCAAATGCTCTTAAAAATGATATTTTTCAACTTGCGTACCAAATACAAGAAAATGAGTAGAGAAATCACTTATTTTCCGAAAAAATATTTTTTTGGAAAACATTTTCCGAAGAAATTTTTTTCCATCATTACCAAACACACCCAAGTGTCTTGAGCTTTGGTCTTGAAAAGACATATTACTCCCTTAAAGCTTATTTAGAGATAAAATACTTCAATGAACCATTGCTCAACAATCAAAAACAGCCAAACACAATAGAAAAATATAAATTATTCTTCAATTTGAGGGGTGATTACTGTTACAGGATAAGATATTAGACTCGTTGTAATTTATTGGAACCAACTACAGTAAAAAATGAATTCCAATAGCTTTGAGATAAAAGTGTAATTAAGGTGTGTTTGGTATGACCTAATTAGTGTTTTTCATGATTTTCTTTCTTCCAGGTGTTTTCCAGAAAAATTTTTAGTACTTACTTACGTACTAATGATAATAGTAGCAAGCTGGAGTGTTAGACAGTGTATATTCACGTGATATACATAGTGTATATCACGGGACTTTGGTCATTGTTAGTATTGTAATTAGTGTAGAATATTTGTATTACTTAGTATTATATACTTACCATAATTATAGAAGTCTTGTACTACTAGAATAGGGTTTTAGGAGTAGAATAGGAAAAAGATTTTCCTATTATGGAAATATATAAATTGTATATATACTCTTTCAATTAATGAAAATAATCAAGAGATTATTTCTTTCATTGTATCAGAAGTCTAGGACTAAATTGCTTCCGCTCTTCTCCAAAATTTCTCTCGGTTTATTGTGCCCCTTCTCGGCCAAAAACTGCATCGATTTTCGTGCCCCTTCCTCGGATTTCGTGTTAAATTTTACCTCCTCTCTTCCCAAATTTTCTACAAAATCACATATTGTTCTTTCGTTATGTCGACGACAAAGAGCACTTTTTATCATGTAATGTTGTTTCTATCATCAAGAATCACATACCTCTCATTCTTGAAATAGAAAACGTCCAATACGCGACGTGGGCCGACTTGTTTAAAATTCACGCTCTCTCGCATCAAGTCATCCATCACATAATCCCCGCAGCTCTTGAGGATACGGAGGTGCCTCAACGTGAGGATGATCATAAGTTATGGACAACGTTTGATGCCACCGTCCTTCAGTGGATTTATTCCACTATCTCTACTGACCTGTTGCAGACGATTATTGAGCTAGACGCTACGACAATGGCTGCTTGGGATAGGTTGCGTGACATATTCCAAGATAATCAGAATTCCAGAGTTGTTACTCTTGAGCATGACTTTTCCCACGTCAACATGGAAAATTTCCTGAATGTTTCAGCGTATTGCAAAAGGTTGAAGGAATTGGCGGACCAACTCCGCAACGTTGGTGCGCCCGTTAGTGAAGATCGTCTGGTTCTACAGATGATTGCTGGCCTCTCCGAGGCATTTAGTGGCGTTGGGACCCTACTTCGTCAAAATAACCCTCTCCCAACGTTCTATCAAGCCCGATTCATGCTTACTTTGAAAGAAGCCGGATTGGCTAAGAATGCAGCTACCGGGGCAAGTCCCGGGGTCATGATGACGTCCTACACAAATTCTCCAGGGTGTGTTAATAATTAGGGCCAAAACCGTGCTCACGGTGGCAGCAAGAATACTAGGAAAAATAATGGAAGAAAATGCGGTGGTAACGTCAGCAGTACAGGCGGCAGTAGGCCCCACCCCATCAACAGTGGGCCTCAGCCCCACTGGTCCCAGCCTTGGGCCTCCTGGACCAGTAGGCAGTGGCTCAACAATCTCGAATGTTCAGCGCCTCCAGTCCACGGTAATTGGGCCCAATTTCAGCCTTCTTTTCGACCCAGCTACTCCAGCCCAGCCTCGGTCCAGCGATCCAGTGGGGTACCGGGTCAGCAGAGAGGCAAGTCTGGGCCCCAACAGGCCCATCATACAGCGGGCCCCACTTCTACCGACATCGAAGCCTCGATGCACACGCTTGGAATAAATCCTTCGGACCCAAATTGGTACATGGACACAGGCGCCACTACTCACATGGTATAATTATTGGTAATAGTAATTCAATTCCAATTCATGGTTATGGTCATAAAACATTGTCTCCCCCCTCATCCACCCCTTATTTTGAAAAATACCATTCACGCTCCAAAATTGATTAAAAATTTGGTGTTTGTCCGAAAATTCACCACTGATAATTCTGTGTCCATGAATTTGATCCATTTGGGTTCTCTGTGAAGGATTTCAAAATGGGGAGTTCTCGTGAGGTGTGATAGTAGGGGAGATCTTTATCCTATCACGCCATGTTCCGGTCCATCAAGTCAAGCCTTGCCGTCAGCGTTTGCATCCCTTGCTCCTTCCTTGTGGCATGCTCGTCTAGGTCATCCGGGATTGTCTATTTTGTCTTCCTTAGAGAAAAAACAATTTTATTTCTTGTAAGGGTGAGCGTAGCACTCCGAATTGTCAATCTTGTTCTTTAGGGAAAATAGTTAAGTTGCTATTTGTAGACTCTAATTATCATACTTTAATGCCATTTGATATTATTCATAGTGATCTATGGACGTCTTCTATTCTGAGTTCTTTGGGTCATCGGTATTACGTTGTCTTTTTGGATGATTATTCTAAATTTTTGTGGACTTTTCCAATAGCGAAAAAATCTCAAGTTTTTTTCCATCTTCTTAAAATTCAGAGTTTTCATTAGAACCCAATTCGAACGTGAAATAAAAAATATCCAATGTGATAATGGCAAAGAATATGACAATGGGGTGTTTCGAGAATTTTGTGCAAATAATGGGATCAACTTTCATTTTTCTTGCCCACATACGTCTTCACAAAATGGGAAAGGCGAATGCAAAATTCATACCATTAATAATATTGTCCGCACTTCACTAATTCATGCTTCTATACCCCCGTCTTTTTGGTATCATGCTCTACAAATGGCTACATATCTTCTTAACATTATTCCTTCCAACGGTTTGACATATTCGTCCCCCCTTTAAATTTTATATAATAAGACTCTTTCGTATTCACATCTTAGGGTCTTTGCGTGCTTGTGTTATCCACTCTTTCCGTCCACCACAATTAACAAACTTCAGGCCCGTTCTACCCCGTGTGTGTTCTTGGGTTATCCGTCCAATCATCGTGGTTACAAATTTTTTGATTTATCTTCTAATAAAATCATCATTAGTTGCCATGTAATTTTTTATAAATCCCACTTTCCATTTGCGAAGGTTAGTAATCCCGTGCCGAGTTCGTATAATTTTTTAGATTATGGTATATCCCCGCATATTATTCACTATTTTTCGGACGTGTCCCGCACCCTAAATCCTCCAACAGACCCACTGCCCATTGGTCCTCCCCAAACGTCGTCGTCTACAAATCTGGGTCCAGCAACTGGGCCATCAATCCTACCCGATTCCGGCCCCGTTTCGATTCGTTTCGGGTCAGTATTGGCCCGATTCCGTGTCCGATTCCGGTTTCAGTTCTCGATTTGGGCCAGTAGACCCACTGCCTGCTGGCCAGTTCGTCCCGCGTCCAGATAATTCCCAAAATCTGTCCCCTTCTTCCCCGAGTCATCGACCGATCACTCATAGTCAACGGGGTATTTTTAAACCGAAAAGACATTTTAACTTAAATTCTAATGTTCTTAAATCACCCTTATCCCGTAATCATGTGTCTACATTGAATGACCCATATTGGAAAATTGTTATGACCGATGAATATAATGATCTTATTGATAATAAGACGTGGGAGTTGGTGCCCCGTCCTTCTGGTATTAATATTATTAGGTCTATATAGATTGTTGCTCATAAGGAAAATCCAGACGATTTATTTGCACGGCATAAGGCTCGGCTTGTGGGAAATGGTAGGACTCAACAGGTTGGTGTGGATTGTGGGGAGACGTTTAGTCCGGTGGTCAAGCTGGCTACCATTCGCATTGTACTCAGCTTGGCTCTTTCGAAAGCATGGCCTATCCATCAGTTAGATGTGAAAAATGCTTTCTTACATGGTGATCTCAAGGAAACAGTGTATGTGCATCAGCCTTTGGGGTTTAGGGACCCCAAGTATCCTCATCATGTCTGTTTATTGAAAAAATCCTTATATAGGCTTAAGTAGTCTCCACGGGCCTGGTATACGAGGTTTGCCGACTATGTTTCGACTATTGGGTTCACTCACAACAGGTCGGATAATTCCTTGTTCATATATCGTCGTGGGTCATCCTTGGCTTATATACGTTTATATGTGGATGATATTATCTTGACTGCCTCTTCCGATGCATTACGCCGGTCTATCATGACAATGCTCAGTTCTGAGTTTGCTATGAAAGACTTGGGGTCGTTGAGTTATTTTTTTGGGATTGCTGTCACTCGTCATGCATGTGGGTTATTCTTATCTCAACGGAAGTATGCAACTGAGATCATTGAGAGGGCTGGGATGTCATCCTGTAAGTCCACTTCCACTCCAGTTGATACTAAGTCCAAGCTTAGTGTTGTGGCCGGCGCACCATACGAGGATTCGACCCGATATCGCAGTCTTGTAGGGGCCCTTCAGTATCTTACATTCACGAGACCTGATATTACGTATGATGTACAACAAGTGTGTTTGTTTATGCATGATCCCAGAGTTGAGCACATGAACGCGCTCAAACGCATCATTTGGTATATTCAGGGTACACTTGACTATGACTTACATTTATATCCTTCCTCGACGTCCACACTTGTCTCGTATACTGATGCTGATTGGGGTGGTTGTCCGGACACCAGACGGTCTACGTCCGGATATTGTATTTTCTTAGTAATAACTTGGTCTCATTTATTTTAAATGAAATATTATCTATGAATACTCTTAAAATATGGCTTTGATACCACAATAAGACTTGATACGTAGGTCTGTAAGGATCTTATTATGAAATAAGAAACAAGAAAGGAGTTTACTTCATATTTCAAGCTTTAACAGTACTATTCACATGAGATTTACCTATACTAACACCAAAACATGGATATACACCAGACTTGTACTATAGCTCAAGAAATGCCATAACGCCTATCCACGGCTGTGACTGGACGAGCAAACGTACGATCATCTTTAAGTATAGCCATCCAAGTGTTATTATGACTCATGGTGATATGAACTGTCAGAACTTGAATCTAAAACCTTACTTATTCAATTTATATTGTCAGAGCATTCTTAGACAGTATAGGCTATTAGCCTATCATGGAAATTTAAACAAAAATTAAAAAGGAGAGAGATATACCAAAGTTGTATCCAAGAGAGAGTATGTGAGCGAACTCCAATGTTATTAATTCAAAGGAAATTTACAGTGCTCAATTTCCCATCTCTTTCTAAATGAATGAATCCCCTTTTATAGATTAAGGTGGACTTCAAATCATTTTACAATTCGTAAAATAAACAGTAAAGAATCTACATTATTACAAAATGTTAAACAACTTTACAGAAAGTAAAACTTTGCAAAAAGAAGATAGTGACATATTATCTTCTGAAAAGAAAAAAGTAAATAAAACAAACGACTTTAATAAAGTCAGAATAGCTTTTAATAAAGTTGTGGGGGCCGAATGTGACATTCCTTTGTCTTCTTTCTTCAGGATGACTAATGGGTCCCTTCACTTTATTCCTTCATTTTCTCTTTTCCTCGTGAAGTCTGATCTTCTTGTCGGGCTCTGGCCTTTTCCTTGACTGCTTCAATTAAGCCGTCAAATAAGTCTATGGTGGATGGCTGGTAAGAATAGTCTTCCATCGGCTGAGAGTTTTGGAATAGACTGTCATCTTGTGTTTCTCTCATGGAAGGAGTTGATGTCTCCGAATAGGGATTTTCATCAATTTTTGTAGCAAAATTCTTAACAAAGTGTGCTTTTATCTTATCGAGATATGCATTCATTAATTCTTCCTCTGAAGCATGAGGATTCTTCATTTTAATAGATTTTTCTAATTTAGAAAAAATGGAATCATCTTCCTTGGATTCTTTCTTAATACGGTCAATAGTCTTTAGACTTTTTAGCAAAGAAGTAATTTCCTCTTCTAACTCCCATCCATATGTGTGAGCTGGGTTTTCCATATACATTGTGCATTCCTTCCTGCTTCAGGAATCCATTTCCAGTTCCATGGGGTTCCAGTTTGCATAAAAACATTAGAGATGCAGAACCTTCGACATAGTCAGAAGGGTTTTTAGGAGAGACACATAGTGTCAGTTGTATCCATTCCTTATAATAATTCATATAAGGTGTTGGTAAAATCTGAATTTCAGGTCCAATAATATTCCACCATGGAAAAATCCAACCTGGTAGTAACTGGCCGTTTTGGCTGTTCTTGAATATTTCTGGATTTAATTTAATCCACCAAGTATGACCATGCTTCCTGTTTTCGTAATAAAAAACATAAACAAAAGCATCAATGTAGTCATAGTAGCTAAAGGCTAACTTAATGTCAGTCCTTGGAATAATAAATTCTTTTGATCGAAATGTGCTAATTCCCGAGATAATGTTCTTCAAATAGAACTTTGAATAGCTCTTTTCCACCCCTGGTTTATGCTCCGGGTAGGAAGTGATTTCAGCAGTACTTGTAGCTGTGAGGATATATTCATAGTACATCATGTTTTTTCCTTTTTGGAAAGGGTGGTAGAAATTTTCTACATATCGATTCATGAGAATCCAGGGGTCATTCAGATAATTTTTATCTTCATGAGTTAATAGGAGAATAGTCTCCTCATGTGGTCGAACCAAATATTGGCTTCGATCTTCCTCTTGTTGTAAGAGTTTCTGGGCATATGAGCCCTGCTGGCTAGAAAAAGCTTGTTCTACTAGTTTGACCTTTGGAATAGTCCTAGGGTCTGTTCTTCCTCGACCTCGGCCAGAGCCGCGACCTCTTCCTCTACCCCGATAAGGGGTAGGTGTTGTCCATTCTGGATGCATTTTATCCCTGTAAAAATTCACGAGTAAGAAAGTCAGGGAGTGAATTATTTTCACCTTTAAGATATTGGATTTCAAAATCAAATGAGGCTAAATGTGCCTGCCATCTGGCAAACATTTGTTTGGAAACATCATGTTTAAAATCTTTTTGAAACATGAATTTGGCTACATTGCAGTCTGTTCTAATTAAGAACTTTGTGTTATAAAGGTCATCTTGAAATTTCAAGACGCATTTTACTATAGCAAGAATTTCTTTAGCTATAGTAGCATAGTTCTTTTGACTATTACTCCATTTTCCGAAATTATATCGAACCAGATATTCTTGTTTAGTTTGGGGATTTATCTGTTTCAAAATTCCTCCATAACCAATGTCAGAAGCATCCGTTTCGATAATCTTTCCCCAAGTTGGGTTGGCAAGCATAAGAAATGGCAAAGCTTGTACATTCTTCTTTATCTTTTTGACTGCTTCAGTATGAACATTGGTCCAGGGACTGGCAGATTTCTTCAGTCTGTCATATAAAACAGCTGCATCATTAGATAAATTTTTATAATAAGGAGCAATATAATTAAGGCTCCCTAAGAATCTTTGTAATTGCGTTCTGTCAAGAATCTCATCAGGAAACTTAGACGCAAAATCAATACTTCTATAAATTGGAATAATATTTCCCTTTTCAATATTATGACCAAGAAATCTAATCTTAGTCTGAAAAATCTTCATCTTAGGTTTAGAAATAACTAAACCATTGGAGAAAACAATTTTTTTTGAAAATATCAAGATGCTTAATATGATCGTGTATCGTCTTTGAATAGACAAGTATGTCATCAATATAAACAATTATAAAACCACTATAAGGAGTAAAAATGTCATTCATGACATGTTGGAATTCGGAGGGAGCATTCTTTAATCAGAAGGGCATGACATTCCATTCATAATGTCCGAATGGAACTGTGAAGGCCATTTTGTACCTGTCAGGTTCATGAACATGTATCTGCCAAAACCATGATTTTAAATCAAATTTTGAAAAAATGTTAGATTGGTATAACCTATCTTGTAAATTCTTTTTATTGGGAATGAGATATCTAATCCATTTTAAAACTTTGTTTAAAGGTTTGTAGTTAATAACTAATATTGGAACTCCCCGTTCCTGTTCTGCGTGTTTATTAACATAGAACGTTGTACAACTCCATGGGGAGTTTGAGGGACGAATCAATCTTTTCTTCATTAGAGAAGCAATTTTGTTTTGCAGATTTCCAGATATCCAGATATTCCATATTCATCTGGCAAGGTCTGGCCTTGGTAGGAATGTTATGTTCTTGAAAATATTCCTCATAGGGGAGTCCAACGATGTGTTTCTTTCTGTTCCAGAAAGCTGTTGGCAAATCATTGCAAATAGAAATAGCAAAATCATGTCCTATTCCTTTGATTTTTTCCTGCAATTTAGGATTAGTAAGTTGATCATCAATATTGTGAATCATTAACTCTTGTTGCGGATAATCCAAATATTGTTTATTCTTTTGCACAAGGTTAATAAAGCTGATAGACTTGTATGAAGCTATCCAGGGGAAAGATATGATCTTTCCTTCATGAGTTCCTGAAAAACCCTTTTCGGTAACATTGTTAAGAGGCATTAATCCATTAATAAAAGGTATACCCAAAATAACATCATTAGCTAAATTTTTAACTAATGTAAAGGAGTGTTTAATGCAAACCTTGTCATGGCAAATGTAAGCACTAGACAGTTTGTAGGAGACCTGAAAATTGCTTACATCTGCTCCTCATACTTTACGATTAGTCTTGGTAAAGTATTTAGTGGGGATGAGACCTTCCCTGATGCAGTTGACATCTGCCCCTGAATCAATGAGTGTAGGAACATTCTTGAAAATGGTTCCTTCCTCAATTAATAAATTGATTTGGGTGATCCATCTCTCGCGAGAAACCATACTGATATCTCCCATGAAATCTTCATTGATAGGCTCACTAGAAGTGCTTGGCTGTTCAATAATAGGAGTATGTCCTAATTGTTCCGAAATCTCTGACTCATTTTCTGCATAGGAGATAGATTCTAATAGAGTAACTCAATTTTCCAAACCACCGTAATGTTTATGTAACTGAGTTATCTCAACCTTGAGATCATGGATCTCTTCATTTAATTGATGAGTAGTCCAAGGACAATCATAACCTCTTTTCTTTTGCAACTCAGTCAAGATTTTTGAGAAATTATACGGAGGATCAATCATAGATTTGATCTTACGAGGAGTCCTATCCCTCTCTTGAGCTTTAAGTAAAGCTTCTAGGATCTTGGCCTTCTAGGCATCTCCTGGAATATCTTTCAGAAGATCATTAATTTCTTCTCCATTGATGACACTAACATTGAAGCTGGAGAATTGGGCTTGGAGTTTATAAAACTCATCATCAGTGTTTTCATTTTTTTACTACCTAACACTTCTTGGAGGTACAGTCACAAGGATTTTCCTCCTCAGATGAGGATGAGTAGGGATCTTCCGAATCCGTACTCATAGGTTCTTCTGAATCATCTGATCCATCTGATGAGACAATAATTTTCATCAGAGCATCTTTGATGTTATCATCGACCTTGAGAGCTTTAATTTTATCAACCTTCTTTTTCTTACACTGGTTGGCATAATGACATGTTTCTCCACATGCATAGCAAGTAGTGGTCTTCCTAGTCTTTTTCTTTGGGACATAACCCTTTCTTTCATTTCTGGCTCTTCTCTTCGCAACTTTCTTCTTGTAAGAGTCCGATTTGTATTTCTTGTAATATTGCTTCTTATGTGGTTTAACCGCATGCTTTCTCTTTTTCCCTATATTCTGGGATGAGGTAGGTTCGACCATGGCGAACTATTGACATAATTCTCCTAATTGAGTTTTCTCATTTAGTCTTTGCTTCTTAAACTGTCTCTGCAATTTTATATCATTACAAAGGGCTAACCCTTCTTCCATGCACATGCCTATGAGCTAGCTATAGGAGAACATATGCCATGGAATCTGTGAATCCGGAGATTCTTTTCTCAGGCTTCTTTTTACCTTGTCTACAAAGAGAGGAGGGAGGCTATCAATGAATCTGGCCTTCTAGAAACTATTACTAGCTTCGGGGGGATTGAGCACCCTACTAAGGAAAACATCTTTATACCATCTAAAAGATGTTAGGGTTGGACATCTGTGGTTCTGAAGCAGAGTCCTAATGTTGTCATAATTGGTAGAATAATTGCCTGTAAATTGATCTAAAATGGTTAGAACAAGGGTATAAACTGAATTAGGCTTAAGCTCGCTACCATCTTGTTTTACAGCATTAGTAATCTAAGCTTTCTGCTCTATGGAGAGATAATTATCCCACCATGCTTTGAGCTGTCCTGTAAATCCTATAGTAATCATTTTTGTGATTCTTGCTTCAGATTGATTATTTCCTTTGGCAGCTGCTACGTACATAAGCATCTTGTGGCAAGTCCTGAAAATCTGACTTTCAGCGCCACCATCAATATTCCACTCAACAATCTCAGTGCCAGTATAGGCAGCAGGATCATTTTTCCATGCTTGTTCCTCAAGAAAGACATCTATTGGAGTGGGTCTCGGGTAATAATAATTCTCTGAGGTAAGCTTGGGAGTCCAATTATTCCCTCTTTTCGTGGCAGAAATACAAGCACTGTTGTGGGTATCCGTATTTTCTGTGTTGACCATTCCAATAACAGTTTTGGAGGTGGACTCTTTATCAGGTGATACTTTCATTTTATCACGGAATTGAGTTAATAAATTCTCAATATCTTTAGATAATGGATTATTCTGTTCTTTTGCCAGGTTAACCTCTTCCATAGATATAGGAGGTTGGATGTTGGCACGGGTCTCCAAGGGCTTTGGAGGTTGTTCTTTCTCTGGAACAATTTTAATTCTTTGTTCTTCAATGAGGGAACTGAGTCTGTCGACCTTATTTTGTAATAAAGTCACCTGCTCACCAAGAACTTTGAGATACACATTGGTGTGGTTACTCTGCTTGAAAAGACTATTCAAATGATCGGCTTGAACACCATGTAGAAGAGTACCCTTATTCAACTTCAAATAGGGTTGAGCATGTAAATTATTGTTACTGCTATCCTTTTTTAAAGAAAAAGGTTCATCCGGAGGATAAAGACGTTTGAGGACTTTTTTAGAGTCCAAATGCCATTGCCTTTCTATAACATTGATATTACGAGAAGCATAGTCTTCCACAAACCAATTAACAAATCTTTTGAAAGTCTGCTTGGTCTGTAATTCATCATAAAATTGATCTCTGATAGAACATTGTTCTTCTCTCATGAAAAAGGTAAAAAACCAATTACGAAAAAGCAAATAATCTGGACCATTAAATTCATTCTTAATGATCTTGCGTAAACCAGAACCTGGACTATAATCCAGTCGACAATCATAACTAATTATCTCAGGATTATTAGTCATCACGAAAATAATCAGTATAATCAACATTGCTGTTGTCTATCGGAACTTCGACAGGATTATGATTTTCAACCTTTATTTTGTCAACTTTTCCTCCTGAGAGACTTCTGAGGGGATGGTGATTTTATAAAGGTTTTCATCTACTTGAGATGTTGAAGCTCTAGCAGTAGACATACCAGGAGTGTCATCTAAAGGAGATATGTAATAATGAGATGACAAAAATCTTCCTAATTTAGGTTGTTTAGAAAACTGAAGGCGAATGTGTCCCATTTTTCGACCCGCGGGTCAATGCGGAGCACAACGTATTGGTGATTCCTGGGTTAGATTAAGGAGTCGCCACCTAATTATTTTACGGTGAATTAGGACACCTAAATGTTAACTAAATGTTGCAAAATAACTCTGATTTTAAGGTCTGCGAAACTAATGAGATTCTAGGTAAGAGTTCTTTATTATCCTAAAGGGAAGGGGTTAGACATCCTTTAAGATCCGCTAACTTGCGATTATCCGGTCAGACTCAGGTTAATTATTGTTAAAAAATACATGTTTTAAAATATAAACTTAAAATGATGTTGCAAGTATTTAGTAAAAGGAAAATATATAAAGTTAAAAAAGGTATGCATTTTGGGACAATTAATAGCAAGGAGAAAGAAAAAAAATGAATTACTTATAATGCCCAAAGAAGTAATTTTCGGAAATCATTTTGAGTTGTACAATTGATAAAGTGAACAGAAGATGATCAAAGTTTGTTTTGAAAATTTTAAATATGCATGACGAGCCTAAAATAAATAAACTAGCGGAGGGTTTCTAAGTTTGAGTTAACCGAGCCTACAAATGAATAAACTAGCGATGGTTTTTAAACTACCCTATTAATTATCCATTCATGGCCTAATTATTCTAAATATCCTAACAACTACACAAGCATTAAATAATTATTACAGACCCAAATAGAAATAACGAAATTAAAGAATAACAATGAAAGGGAACTAAAGCGGATGAGGATGTCATCTCGCCCTATTTGTTTGGAAATCCTAAGGCCGGAGAACGCAAGGAATGTGGATGCGGGTCTTCATTTGGCAATGATCACGATGAGTCTCATAACGAAACTCTTCGTAGCTCCCGATGCATTTTTCATGTAAATAAAAGAAAAGAAAAGGATTAGTAGATGAAACGCGAAAATATATACATAAGAAAAATGTAAATAAATAATTTCATGGAAAGTAACATATTGTTGGGACTCGGGACGTAGGCAAAATGTAAAAGAATATGGAGCAGGCCCAATAACATTATTAGCAACATACTTAACCCAAAATCACGTCAGTATCCCATCGATACACCTCATATACTTCTCATATACCCCATGCATGTGCAGACTATGCATATCCTATATATACTTATACACTAAACAATGTCAACATAGAAACAGATGAGCGGTGTACAGCGATAGAGCAACACTTTTGGACATGGCATTCAAGGAAAACACAAGATCAGGATCAAAATCCTATATGACAATTCAACATACACCAAAAAATGATAAACAACAAATGGTTTTTCTATTTTTGACAAAGTTGTCTTTAAGTATGTCACCAAGACAAGTCGCGACTTACAAACCTCATTAACTTTCTAGATTGCCAAATTTTCCCAGCAAAGCAAATTGACATACATGTGTTTCAAGAGACGAACAAAATCTACATGTTCCCTTTTATCTTATATAAGCAGTATAATCCATAGTTTTAGGCCAGACTTGCTCATGTTATCTTTTTTAGAAAGATCCTTAACCATAGTCAGACCTTTAACCAGATCATAGATGTTACATGTAACAATAATGGCCAGGGTATTCAAATAGGGAGAACATGTAGGTATTAAGCATAAGAAAACATAGAAAAGGGGCAGGAATGTAAATACTAATCCAAGTTATGCAAAAATGACATTTTAAGCAGGTGAAAATGGACTTGTATATCCTCTATAAGCATATATTCAGGCAAAAGCTTACATAATAGATAACTAGTCAACATGCTCAAATCATATCACTCATTTAAACATTAATTCAGAGCAAGTCAGGTTCTCATATGATTTAATCATACAAAATACTCAAATCAAGACACATATCAGTCAACATGAACAAGAAACATATATGGTCAAGGCAGAAATAACATGGCATGCGAATTAGTCTTTTATTCTTAAACAAACAACAAGGGACCCTGGAGACATGCCTAGCTTACTTCAGTGCCTAGTTATAGCTTATACTTCTATCATAAAATGTATGATTATGGGCCAAATATGAAATACAGGACAAAGGCTATACCTTAACATAGTACAAAGCAGTTTAGAAAGTATAACATAGTAGAAATGGATGCATTATATCAAATAGTTCATATGGGGCATGAAATGAAACCAACTACACAGAGAATGCTTTCATATCTTTATACAAATTGAACACTAAATGGAAAATTCAGAATCGCCTAGCGTAGTCAACTAGAACATGATGAATGACAGTAATGTGACAAAAGCTAAGTAGATTGCTAACATATACATTCATCTCTTTTCCAAATAGACATGTTTCAGGTGAACTATTTCCACAAGTCAAACAAAACAAGAATAACTAACAGACAATCAATTTTGATAGGGATGCATGTAGGTGAACTAAAACCTCAAACACATGAGATGGTGCAAATACATAGAGGTAATTTAAGGGCCAGACAGACACCTAGGGTATTAACCAGGTCACTATTGGTCCTACTATGATCTCCCTAGTACCACACTTCATGTTCGTCAGGAATTTAAGCATGAATGTGACATCTTAGACAGGATATTAAGTAAAACACACACTAATTCAGTCATTAATCATAGTCATAGTCTAGCAAGCATTATAGATGGCTTAAAAACCTACTCATATCAGATCTTAAGAGGTCTACTATCACTTAAAATTGACTCATATAAGATCACACATATTAATTCTTAACGTAACACATGACTATTACTGATTTAAGCAGGAGCAAGCTATCATACTCAATATAACCTAGTCATTAGAGAATACAACAGTATGAATAAACTAACACATGATTAACACAACAAAATATATAGAAGAATGCAGAAAGTAAACAGAGAGGATATGTAGTTACGGACCTTCTTGGGGGAGCGAACCGAGACGTGTTTCGCATCGTCGACCCGCTCGGGGAAGTTGTTTTTTTTTTTGAATTCTGATTTTGCGATTTCGAAATTCTGATTTTTTGGACCCGGATTCTAAATTTATAATTCTGAAAAGAATTCTGCTTCTGAAAACTTTAACCCGACCTGGAACCGACCCGGCCGGTTAGCCGATCCAACCCTAAGAAGAACCCGACCCGACCCGGAATCAAATCAAATCTGAATCGATCGAAAATATGAGAAATGTAATGGAATTTTCAGATTGCAAAATTTAAAGGCTAAAAGTAGTGTTTCAGATTCGGAAATCTAAGAACGAAATATGTATTTTCGGATTTGGGAATTGAGAAACAAAGGGGTGATTCGTAACCCAGATTAAGAACAAACAAACTTGAACTTATAATCTTTAAACCCGAACTTAAAAATCTGAATTTTGACCCGATTTTCGACCTCTAAAAAAGCCCCCCTTTTTCTTTTTTTAACAGTGAACAAAGGGGGGGGGGGGATTTATAGATGGTTTCCCCCAACGTTCAACCCGTCAAAATCGAGTTTGAAATTTGAAATAAAGGCAAAGATTTCTGAATTTTGGAAGCGGATTTTAGGGGTATGGGTCGCGGATTTTGGGGGATAAGGGTATGGGTCGAAGGGTTGGTGGTGTCGGCGTGACAGGGGGGAGTCGGTGGTGGCAGGGGTGAGGTGACCGACTTCGTGGGGTCAGGGTTATGGGGTGCTGCGGCGACGGGTTGAGAGAGAGAAAGAGAGAGATGTTTTTGTTTTATTTTTAGGGTTTGTTTGGTTTAGGGGGTGTTTGGTTTTTGGGGGGGGGGGGGGGGGGGAATAAGGGGAAATGGGTTTTGGGCTTGCGGGTTGTGGGCTGACGGGTGAGGGTGAATTGGGTTTGGCCGATCGGGCCTTTTTGGTTGGGCCTCGGATGGGTTCGAGAATGGGGTTTTGGGTTTTGGGTGATATTGTTTTGGGTTAGAAATTGTTTTGGGTTGGAAAATGAATGGGTTATGAGCTTAAAAATAAAAAGGGGTTTAATATTAAAAACGCTTTGAAGAAAGATGCAAATTATTTTAAAAAAAAAATAGGATATAACATAATATTTGCGAAGCGCTTAATGCTTGATAAAAAATAGAAATGCGATGCCATTTTTGCGGAAAATAGAATAACATAGAATTTTCGGATAAAACTTATGATTATGATAAAAATGCAAATGACAATAAAAAATGCGAATAAAAAAATATATATATATATATATATATATATATATATATATATATATATATATATATATATACGCATGTATGTATGTATGTAGATTAAAATTATTTTGAGGCGTTAAAAAATATTTAAAATTGCAAATAAGTTGGAAAAGATGAGACAAAATTGGGTGTCAACAGGATGTTGCCATCAGTGGTCTGGATTACATGAGCAATCTGGGAGTCTATCCTGGGGTGAACCGGGATAACTTTTTTAATTAGCCAATATTCGGGATAATTAATTTCATCCCAGCTTATAGGTTTTCTGGTAGTGATCTTAGACCTCTTGGCTAGATTAGTCTCAATCAAGACTGTTTGTCTATTTCTTTTGTCATCCATAATCCTACAGTTAGGATTCATGGTGTCTAAAACTCTGAAATAGATACGGTAATATATACACATAACTTCTGTTTCAGGCATGTAATTATACCCATTAGCTTTCACATATAAAGTTAAAACATGCAATATATTTGGATCAGACAAAGATAAAGTTAGATTAGGTCTGACATTAAAATATACTGGGCATCATTCGGTATGTTCAGGGTACACTTGACTATGGCTTACATTTATATCCTTCCTCGACGTCCACACTTGTCTCGTATACAGATGCTGATTAGGGTGGCTGTCCGGACACCAGACAGTCTACGTCCGGATATTGTATTTTCTTGGTAATAACTTGATCTCATGGTCTGCCAAGCGTCAGTCAACTTTATCACGCTCTAGTGCGGAGGCCGAGTATCGAGGGGTAGCCAATGTGGTGTCTGAATCATGTTGGTTACGTAATCTTCTTTTAGAGCTTCATTGTCATATTCAGAAAGCAACCTTGGTTTATTGTGATAATATTAGTGTCATCTATCTGTCTGGGAATTCGGTTCAGCACCAGTGCACTAAATATATCGAGATAGGCATTCATTTTATTCGCGAAAAGGTAGGTCGATGACAAGTACGTGTCTGCCATGTCTCTTCCAGGTATCAAATTGCAGACATCTTTACAAAGGGTCTTCCCTCTGTCCTTTTTAAAGATTTTAGGGACAGTCTCAGCGTTCGAAGACCGCCCGCTATGACCGCGGGGGGGGGGGTGTTAGACAGTGTATATTCCCGTGATATACATAGTGTATATCACAGGACTTTGGTCATTGTTAGTATTGTAATTAGTGTAGAATATTTGTATTACTTAGCATTGTAGACTTACCATAATTATAGAAGTCTTGTACTACTAGAATAGGGTTTTAGGAGTAGAATAGGAAAATATTTTTCCTATTATGAAAATATGTAAATTGTATATATACTCTTTCAATTAATGAATATAATCAAGGGATTATTTTTTTCATGAAGGATATAACGATGACAATTTTGCATTTAAAAGAATATTAATAATATCTTTGTATTTATTAAAGCAAGTAATATAAGACATTTTGGTATGAAGAAAATTATTTTATTATAACTATTTTTAACTTTCTTTATTATTATTATAAACAAATTGGAGTATAGTATATTTTTTGGTCTATCGGAAGCAGCCTCTCTATCCACAAGATAAAGTCTGCGTAGACCCACTATATTACTTGACAACTTTCTCTTTTACATGCTCCTTAAGAAATCATAAATAAGAAGAGTGTTTTACTACAGTAAATTATCTCTCTCCAATTAATTAAACTCTAATTAATATTAATTTTTTTTATTAATTATTTAAAAAAATAATTAATGTTAAAGATAAATAAAAAAACTTAATTAATTTTATCTTATTTTTAATTTGGGACGGATATTTTTAGCAGTTTGGTCAAGTAATATGGGACGAGGGGAGTATATTCTTTTTACAAAAAGAAAAAAGAAAAATAAAACCATTGCCTACCGTGAGAATGTGTGCACTTCTAAAGTCCCAAAAAATGAGAAGAGCACCGACCGACACATTTTCCCAAAGAAACGGGAATGTCTAAAATTGAAAAAGAAAAATGTTAGAAGGATAATTTGGTCATTAAGAAAGAGCGGGGCATGTGAATTCGTTTGCAAATGTGACGCGTTAATCGTACCAAATCCAAATCTAAGGAGCTTTCCCTTTAGCATGTGCTTCCCTGCTTTGGATCTCCAAATCTATTAAATGCCCCTATTTGCATATTCCTTCTATTTCATTTTATGTATTTTAATTTAATCAGATGCAAAGTATAAAAAAGTTTGAATCTTACTATTTTAAATTTATATATATATATATATACTTTTTAAATCTTATGTCTTAAATATGTCATATGAAATTAAATTATTAAATATATAAAAAAAATATTCTAAAACAAGCTAAAAAGGAATAATACAAATAGATTAAAATAGTGAGATAAAAAAATATATTCTAAAACAAGCTAAAAAAGAGTAAGACAAATAGATTAAAATAGTGAGATTGTTTTAATCAATTTGTATTGGCGTAATTGATAAAGTTACTATTATGCGATCAAGAGATTATGAATTTAAATTGTGGAAACAACGTCTTGGAGAAATGTAGGATAAAGCCATACAATAAACTTTTGTGATCAAACCTTTCTCGAACTTCGCATATAGCGAGAGCTTAGTCCACCGGATTGTCCAGTTTATTACCTTTTGGATTCATTGATGTTTATAGTTTTTCCTTTGTTTCTTCTTTTAACTATCTGGAACTTTTTTTGTTTAAATAATTAAATGTCAATTTGATTGATTTTTAAAATTAGGGTAAGACTAATTTAATTTATTTCAGTTAAATTTAGATATTTCAAAATTGTACCAAAAGAACTGCTGAAGTATTATCAAAATTTATCTCCTGATCTTGAAAATGAAATGTAAAGTATTTTAAAATACAACTAGTAGTATTTTCAACGAGTTTAACTTCTTTATAACTATTTATACACGTATGATATTGCCATATGAAAAATATTATAAAATAATCTGCTATAACTAATTAAATTATATTAATAATAAAACAACAACAATAATATACTCAGTAAAATCTTATAACGTGCGTCTGGGAGGATAGATGTTACCCATTAAAGGTTGGATTACAGTAGCTCAAATAAATTTTCGCAGCTTATGGAGAACCAATGCGTGCTCATTAACATAAACTCTGACAATCTGAATTGAGGTCTAGGGTGTAAAGAAGAAGTGTTTGTTTATTGTTCACGATTTTGACAGGGAAATCACCTTTTTAGAAGTGCTGAGGCGTTAAAAATAAACTGACGTTGGGAAAGAGACTAAAAGTGCTCCAATTAATCAAACATGGAGGACTATTAGTGCTCCATGTAAAACAAAAGGGATTACTTTGAGCTTTTTTTTTAAAAGATAAGGGATCATTCTGGTCCTTTTCTTAAAACGTTCAGTTTTTATGCTTGTATGTTATATGTTCTAAAGTTAGTGAACTTTATATTTCAAATTTAGTTAAGTCATGCCTTAATGCATAATTTTAAATTCAAAAGTTAGTCAAGTTAGACTTTAATGCATAACTTTAGATTCCAAAGTTAGTAAAGTTAGGTCTTAAGGTCTATCTTTAAATTCTCCAATTCTTTATTGAATAAAAGACACATGTCTTAACTAAAATATCAATTTTAACCTTTTTTGCTGTGATTTAGAATATATATTAAAAGATTGTGTTTATTGAATTATCTATCTTGCTCAAATTCAATGTAAATCAACTAATTCTTAAGTTAGAAAAGGGAATCAAAACATACATGAACTACCTCTCTTAGAATAGAAAAGATGATTAATTGATGACCAAATGATGTTAGTCAAATACCAACAACCAAAACTGAAATTTCTGGATGAGGAACCAAAAGTATAAATATCCAAGGTAACCTGCAGTTCAAGATAAATAATATAAGACCCTCTACACTATTACTATTAAATATACATCCGATATACACAATATACATGTGTATATCGGATGAACAGTGCTCTCGGGTTACTGTAGCAGGCCCACTGTTTGGGCTGATTTTGTATACAATGTATATATTAGTCTTGTACACTTACCATAATTGTATAGTTAGTCTCCAAATATACAAGAGACAAGTATAATAAAGGGTGAGAAAGAGAGTCCGGCGCTTATTTTCGATTTGGGAGATGCCCTAGGGAACCCCATCAACTCCTTTGAGATCTTCAAGTATTGGCTTTCATCTACCTAAAGGATGGTCTTTAGGAGTAAAGGTGCAGAGGCAAGTATAAACCTTACAAAGAGCAATTCGGTTCTTGAACCATGAAAGTTCTCAATTTTCATTTTTTGAAGCTTGTTGAGTCCTTGTGTCCTTACAAAGAGCAACTAGAGGGTTTTGTTGGGTTCAAAACATATAAGTAAGGCACAACGAAAGTTTAAAATTGTGTTCTTACTTACCCCAACAATTACTTCTGGTATGATTTTATGACAATCAAAGACCTGTAACATAAAACATGAACACTTACAGGTTGTATCATCTGGAATCTTTATCAAATGTGGGTTCGCACGCGAAAGTCCTTTCGATTGCAAGCTCCAAGCTTCAATGTATTTCTCCTTCAGAAAGCTAGGAAATTCGGCAGAGGTTCGAGAGAGTGTTTTGATTCTAAGTCTCTAAGACTTAGAATAATAATCTGAAATTAAGTGTTTTGAATAATGAAATGAATGTATGTATTTATAGGTGAAAATTATGTCAAACCGAATTAGGGTTTGACCTTGGACCTGGCCCATAAATCGAGACAGATTAGGCCATTAGAGCCGCGACCCTATGGTGTGGGCGCCACGGCGCTTGACGTGGCCCTACCCCATCTCGATTTATTTTCGGCAGATTCTTAATTAAATCCAAAATCTAATTTTGACTTAATTAAAATAATCATTATTCATTTCAATATCTCGATTCTAAATAGAATATTTAATACTCTCTCAATACATCCTTAGATCAAAAAGACAATCAACATAGTGTGACCCTACATGCCTTCACATATCGACATTAATCAAATTAAGGTCTAAACGGAACTCCTAGACGGCGCCGCAAGACGAACTCAATATGTGAAGTACGTTTACACGAACCCAGTAAACTTAACCTCTATGTGGTAAGATAAAGTCCTTTCATTCACGACACACCCGATCAAGCTTAGGATTTGTCAAGTGTCTATCCAAATGGCTTAATCATTGTATCTCATCTATATTAGTTGACAACTAGACCATATTCTAAATATGTCTATTGCGTTGGCCAATGACTTAGTCAACCTAATATCACTAAAAATCTGAGTGTTCTCTCAAATATATATTCGAGGAATGAATCCTAATTTTGGCTCAACTACCACCTTTAATCTACATCGTAATGTACCCAATATAAGGCGTATCTCAACCTATAAGGCATTTGAGCTTAGGACAGGATCAAAGTACATTACTTTGTAGACAATGTGCGTATTGACCTCAAGTCTAAGGACTTCTATCTCCCACACGCGGATCATACTTTAGACAAGTATAACAAACAGTATATCAGCAGGGTATACCAATACTTCCAAAGTATCCATGTGTCCATCACGAGTAACCATTATTCATAGCAGGTGAGACATACTACATCCTCTAAGGATGTGATGCAGATCACATGTCGACTTATCATATAACATCGATATCCTATTGTCGAGTATAAGCTCAAGGGATGCACATTAATGAATGATCACAAACAATCAAATAATAGTTCAATAATTGCAAATGCCAAATTATTAATCTCCATTAATAATAACACGAATGTGTGTAAAGTACATTTGTCCTAATATAGATTGTCTCTAGGACATAAATATACTTTCAATCTCCCACTTGGCCTAGAGCCAATCTCCAACATATCTAATGCCCATATTCTCAAAATGACCATTATACTTGACTAAGCTTAATGGTTTAGTGAGTGGGTCAGCTAGATTATCGTCTGTGGAAACATAGTCTAATCTAATCTCTTCAGTCTCCACCATCTCCCTAAGTATGTGGTACTTCCTTGGTACATGCTTGTTTCTGTTGGTTGATCTTGGTTTATTAGCTTGCGCAATTGCACCAGTGTTGTTACAATAAATCGTTATTGGATAAGTGGCACTTGGAACAACCCTTAGTTCCTTCAGGAACTCAGAAATTGTGACAGCTTCTTTACTAGCTTCCGATCCAGCAATGTACTTAGCTTCTGTTGTCGAATCAGAAGTTGTAACTTATTTGGAACTTTTCCATCTTATTGCTCCACCATTGAAAATGAACGTGTATCCACACTGAGATTTGTAGTCATCAAGATCCGTCTGGAAGCTAGCATTAGTATACCCAGTAGCAGCTAGCTTTTCTTCCCCACCATAGACTAAGAAGTGATCTTTAGTTCGTCTAAGATACTTAAGAATACTCTTGACTGTTTTCCAATGTTCTTCTCCAGGATTCTGCTGGAATTTTCAAGTCATACTAAGTGCAAAGGCCACATCTGGCCTAGTAGGTCATGTCATACATGATCGATCCTATAGCCGAAGCATATGGGATCCTATAGTATTAGAAGGACTATCCTTCTTAGATAACTTGATGCCTTGTCCCATAGGTAGACCGCCTTTCTTGGAATTTTCCATAGAAAAACGTCTAAGCACTTTGTCTATGTATACTGACTGTGACTGCCCCAACAATCTATTAGGTTTATCTCTGTAGATCCTAATTCCCAGAATGTAGCAGGCTTCACCTAAATCCTTCATCATGAAGGTACTGGACAACCACTCATTGACTGACTGCAGGAGAGTCTTATTGTCTCCTATTATCAATATGTCATTTACATATATGATAGTGAAGGCAATACTCTCATCCTTGCGTTTACTATAAACATATGGATCCTCTTTCCTTCTAACGAAATCAAATGACTTGATAGCCTTGTCAAAGCAAATGTTCCAACTCCTTGAGACTAGCTTAAGCCCATAAATGGACTTTTGTAGCTTGCATACATCATTTGGTTTGGACTCAAGTGAAAAACCCTTAGGTTGTTTCATAAACACATCCTCAACTAGATTAACATTGAGGAAAGCAGTTTTGACGTCCATCTGCCAAATGTCATAGTCATAATATGCAGCTATTGCAAGCAAAATTCGAATGGACTTAATTTTCGCAACAGGTGAAAAGGTTTCATCATAATCGACCCCATGCCATTGATTATAACCTTTAGCCACCAACATGGCCTTATAAGTCTGTACCTTTCCATATGCATCAATCTTCTTCTTGAAGACTCATTTCCATCCTATGGGTCTAACCCCGTTGGCAAATCAACCAAGTTCCAAACATGATTTACGTACATCGAGTCCATCTCAGATTTCATGGCTTCTTGCCATCTCTGCGAATCAATGTCTAACATAGCTTCGTTGTAGGTTGTAGGTTCATCGTCATCAGGAATATCTATCTCATTGTGTTTCAATAAGGAGATTAAGTCTTTCAGGTGGACGATGAGTCCTAGTAGTCCTACGGAGTTGATTATTCTGTGTTTCAGTGTTTGTTGCATTCTGGTTATGAGAAGATCTTTTTGTGCTGGACAATCCATCACCTTGAGAGCTTTCAGGAATGTCATTCTCATGTATTACCTAAAGGGAATGATGTACAACCATTGTATCACCTTCCATTGGTTGTGTATGAGAGCCTTACATTTATGGACTATCTCTCACAGCACTCCCACTGGCTGAAGGGCATATTCTAAGTACCTAATCTTCACCAGATACTCCCACTGAATCCTTGTTTAGGTCATTCTACAAGGGTTTAATTTCTGTGTTATCTTGTGGTTCTTGAATTTCTTCAAGTTCTATCTCTGTGCAGCTATGTTCCTTGTAGACATATTCTTCTTCAAGGAAAGTTGCATTCCTGGAAACAATGACCTTACATTCTCCCGGAAGATAGAAGTAGTATCCCTTAGTTTCCTTTGGATACCCCACGAAGTAACATTTCTCACTTTTTGATTCCAACTTGTCAGTGAGCATCTTCTTAACATATGCAGGGCACCCCTATGGTCTCATATGTTTAAAAGTTGGATTCTTGCCACACCATATCTCATAGGGTGTCATTTCTACTGACTTGGAAGGAACCATGTTCAGAACATTTATTGATGTTTGTATAGCATATCCTCAAAGGTATATTGGTAGAGCTGAGGATCTCATCATGTAACGAACCATATCCAATAAGGTTCGGTTTATCCTTTCGGCAACACCATTCATCTGTGGTGTTCCACGAGGTGTCCACTCTGATTGGACTCCATGTAGCTTTAAGTAATCCAGAAAATCCTTGCTCAAGTATTCATCTCCTCGATCCGATCGAAGGGTCTTGATACTTGTTGCAAGTTGCTTCTCTACTTCCGACTTGTACTACTTGAATTTCTAAAAAGTCTCGAATTTGTGTCTCATAAGATACACATATCCATACCTTGTGAAGTCGTCAGTAAAAGTGATGAAGTATGGAAAGCCTCCTTTAGCTTGAGTCGAAAATGGCTCACATACATCAGTATGGACCAACGCAAGCACCCCCTTGGCTCGCACAACTTTCTCAGAAAGTGGCTTATTGGTCATCTTTCCTCTCAAGCAAGATTCGCAGTTACCATAAGACTCCAAGTCAAATGGTTCGAGGTAGTCTAACTTCCTCAACCTTGCTATCCATGATTCATTTATATGACCAAGTCTGCCATGCCATAGGTAGGTAGAGTTTCTATTACCTATCTTAGCTCGTTTATTTTGTACATTGAATATTTCTCGACTACAGTTTAGTGTATATAATCCATCCACAGGAAGAGCAGTTCCATATATAATATTATCAAAAGACAGTACTTGACTGCCATTATAAATATAAGAGGAAAAACCCTCCATGTCCAAAACAGGGTTATATTCCTCGTTAACGAGGGTACATAGTAACAATCATTCAACACTAAACAATAGCCAGAAGGTAAATTTAATCTATAAGTTCTTACGCGCTCAACATCCACTCGTGCTCCATTTCCAACGCGTAGGTCAACCTCTCTTGGTCCAACCTTCCTGCTATTAGTTAGCCCCTGCACATTTGTACAAATGTGTGAGACACAAGCGGTATCCAATACCCAGGAATAAAAGTTATTTATAGACATATTAATTTCAATGACGTACATACCATGTCCACCAAAGGTAGAAGTGTCACGACCCAACCCGACGGGCCGCGACTAACTGCCCTAATGACGTCATTATACTAACCTGTCACATATAATCCAACTAACACTTAATGAGTCTGAAATCCGGCAGCATAACGCCGCAATAGCAACATATGCCAGGGTAGGCAAGCCGACAAGGCTGCCTTTACCCCCGAATATACATGTCTCTTGAGGAGTCACAACTAGCCAACACCATATAACTGACAAGCTGACAAGGCTGCCAACAGATAATATAACAGGCAAGCCGACAAGGCTGCCAACAGATAATAACGTATATACATGGGAACACCCCAACACAGAATACCATATCATGACTGACCAAAACAGAGTCATAACCCTTACATAAGTATAACCCACCACTGTCTACAGACCTCTATAAGAAGAATAACGACATATGACGGGACAGGGCCCCGTCGTGCCCCTAAATACAAACATAAGTCTAAAAGAGGTTCGGTACCAAAACGACAAAGATCTGGATCAAAGGAGCTTTCCAACCTACTGAGTAGGAACCTAGGCCTGAGGTTCACCAAACTGAAAACATGTACCTGCGAGCATGAAACGCAGCCCCCCCGAGGAAAGGGGGTCAGTACGAAATAATGTACTGAGTATGTAAAACATGAAGCTGTAAAAGAGATCATAAGTAGCCAACAGAAACAAGAGATCAGTATAAAAAATAGGATCCAAATCCAACTGTGCCATAAACCATAAATGTCAGATGTGCCTTATAAAAGTGAGAGTCAAGTCAAGAAAACATGAATGTCTGTCCATATACATATCTATACATCTGTAACGTAACCCGGCCCACTAGTGCGGGACTCGGTGAAATCATATCATAACCCGGCCCATGCTGAGACTCGGTAAAGTCATATCTCATCTATGGATCCATCCTACGTAACCCGACCCTCTAGTGAGGGTCTCGGTGAACAATGCAAGGTTGTGCACGAACATAACCCGGCCCGGGACTCGGTGAGGTGAAGTAATAACACTTAGCAGGAGTAGATATCATGAGTAACCATATGTAAGTAAAAATTATCATTTGACTCTCAATAAAATCATTGTAATAAAGTCATAATAACTCTTTGCTGAAAAATCATAGGCACTTCTCATAACAATCCTCTTTAGGAATTAAACTGTATAAGAATCAAGTACGTCCGCCGTACTTTCATTAAATCATGCCAAAAGAAAGAAGTAGGAGTTTCACATACCTCTTAGACAAACTAATCAACTCAATATTAGAGTATGCCTCGTTTTAGAACTTCAACCTTGTTGTCGAATTTATCTAAGTTCTGTGGGTCCTTGTAAGCCCCTAAGAATGCTTATCTACATCATACGGACGAATTACATCACAATCGAATCAACATATTAAAAACAGATTCTTAGGGACATTCTAACGAACACCTTGAACGCGTAGAACCTATATTTCTTCTATATCGAAATCTATGTAAGTAGTGAAACATCCAACTCTCTTAGTCCTCCTTCTTATACTACTACAATCTCCAAATCAGTACCACAATTTCACATGCAATCCCAGTAACTCCCAATTACAGCAGTCCTAACGATACCCAAACCAAATTCGCATTTTCGACAATCGTCTCTAGAACTAATAGCAAGAATCAAGTCCAAAACTTGTACAAACTTAGAGAATAAGGAAGATTACCTCTCTTAAATACAGATACGAGTATCATTGGAAAATCGCTTGCTCGAATCAGCTTCCGACCAACAGAAACAGAACTCAAAATCAATTCGCGCCCGAATCCTTTCGTACTCAAGGTTCTTGTAAAACTTCTGAGTTTCTAGGCTTGTTCTTGGCTTCGATTCTACTGGAATCAAAGCCCAGAACACCTTGAATTTCTCCTTCGCTTGGTTATATGAAAGCTCACGGAAATCCCCAATTTTTGGTCGAAAATTTCAGAAAACCCATCAACTGACTTGTTGCTAGAAATGAATTTGATGGAGGAATTTGGTAGAGATGAAGAGAGCACACTGAAGGATCGATGGTTGAAGAGATGGAGTTGAAGAAATGGATAAAATGGAGAAAGAAGGCCCTTATGGGCTGATATCGGTCGATCGGTTTGGGGCTTTGCCACCCCCAAATCGTTTATAAAATCACACTTATCAATTCCCACTATATATTGTCCCCTCCCTAATTAATTAATACCACAATTAATTAATTATACACACAATTAAATTCCTGGCCTTTCAATTATTTAAATCCCGACGATTACTAAAATCCTCTTATGTCAATATCATCATTCCTGTAAAAAAAAATACCAGTCTATAATCTCTTCGGGGATACACAATTATTATTAAACTCCGTCGTCACACTTACAAAATCCAAAAATTATTTCAGGGTCACGTCCTTCTATATACTAATCCTCGTGTTAATATACACAAGTACAACGAAAATTTTCCCGGGTCCAGGTCTACTCACCTACGTTATGAGTTCAACCACCACCCGAAAATACGGGGCGTTACATCCTCCCCCCTTAGAAATATTCGTCCTCGAATGTCGGTACGGCATTTCTAACCTTTGACACCATACAAAAAGAATACACAAATTGTCAATCCAATTCATCAAAAACAAGGGATACAACATTCAGGGATCAATTCAGATTATTATTTAAACCGTGAGAAGATACATATCCATCGATAACTACTTCTAAAGAATAGACTCAAGTTTCATAAACAAACTAAATAAACACATAGTGATGCCTTTCAATCCTAGAACCCAGTGTGAAGCAATCTTTATCTAGCTAATTGCTTGTATAGGAAGTCAATAGATTGATGAGTTCCCACCTAAGTAGGTAGTATATTATTAGCACAACAACCAAATATGTACCATAGGCAGTAATTAGGTAGCAGCAAAATGAAACAGCAATAGCAACAGCCAGGCAACATACTTATCCCCAAAGTGTGACATATTGAAATCCTTCAAAGTACAACAACTATTAAGTTTAAGTGGTGACTGGGCAACGTCTAACTAGCCACAGGTTTGAAGTTCTTAAGGGAGCAGCAACTGGGTCAAAATTCCTCACAAATTCAGCTTATGTCGTCCGTAATTATGCAGCAAAATTTGGTCACAATGCAACATTTTGTAAGTAAAATAGAATGGCCCAAAATTCAGCAACAAGTCATACCCAAAGTAAAGTGTTAATGACTAAGGTATAACAGTCTTCAAGGTCTAAAATTGTCTCAACTGTCTTATCATCTCATGGCCAAATCAAGTCCTGTTAGTGTTTAAACCAGTTTGGTTGATCATTCCTCTTTTTTTTTGTACTGGTTTGGGCTAGAGTGCAGCAGTCACAACTGCTTATCCTCACTCTTCCCCTGCCCAGAATTTACAGCCACAGCTGCCTCAAAATAAAGGCAGCAATATATGTTTGTGCAGGGCACAATTTCTACCAAAATGCAGCAGTGATTATAGTAGTAAATAACAGCAAAACAACATCTAACAGCAGCCAAACAACAGCAGAAAGTGAGCTCAAATAACAGTCAAAACATTATCCAGAACAACAGCTAAATAACAGCAGAAACAGAGCTCAAATAACAGTCAAAACATCAGCCAAAACAACAGCTAAATAACAGCAGAAACAGAGCTCAAATAACATTCAAAACATCAGCCAGAACAACAGCTAAATAACAGTCAAACATCAGCAACAAGTGACCTTAAACAACCACCAAACAACAGTTAATCATGGTAGCTAACTGCATCAGAAATTAGCAAGTATTTACAACAACCAGCTCAATGTAACAGTGTCATTAAACTATGCAGCACCTAATGGAAAACAGACATCAGTAATCAGAACTGGAATCACAGGCAGCAAGGAAACAGTCCCCCTTATCAGCAGTAGTCATTCCTCTTTTTGGAGTAACAACCACAACCTTATAGCATAATTAAATAGTCCTAACAGCAACCACAAATGAGGCAGAATGCAGCAATTATTTGCATTACAGCACAGTAGATTAGCAGCCTTTTTCTGCACCATAAGGCAGTCCCCCAAGGCTATATGTGCAGGAAAAATAACATCAACACATGACCACAATTTACCTCAAAGGCACAATAGGCCTACTCAATTTTCAGCAGTCCAGGGCATCAAGACAACAGGTAGCAGCAAGTGGTAAACAAGCAGCAACTATAACTCAGAATCCAATACTTTAAGAGCCACACCAGTCTTAACAATGAATAAGATAACTAAGATAGCACCACATGTTTGAAAACAGGACCTTTGAGACTGAAAAAAAAGCAGCAGCATATGTCACAATTGAGGCAATAATATATGTCTAAAGTGTAACAGGGACAACAGTAGCAGTTACCAAGAACAACAACTAACCAGCAGTAACAGGTGACATCAAATCCCAACCATGGTAGCATCAAGCATGACAGCCAAATGCCTCATTTTTCTGACTGGTTCCCTGATAACCAGTCTAAATGTACTAGACATTTCATTTCTCATACAGTTATACATCTTTGAATGAGCTCATAGAAAAGCGAACAACATATATTGGCGAGCATTATGGACTAAGCAATATTTGCACATTTCTTACCTATAACTTTGTCTTTAATCGAACTTTAACGGGGAGAGGTCATGTTTTATTTTAAACGAGCTCCCAAACCGTCATATTATCACTATTTCCGTCTGCATATTAATTAATACGGATGCATTAAGAGGTCGCATACCAACAAATTCCACGAAGCAAAATACAGATCCGGGAAAACTTTCTGAATCATCTCTTCAAGACTAGCATGCTGAAATTATCCTAAGCCTATCATTTTAACTTGTTGGGAACATATGTCAACTAACATAGTGGTCCTAAGCTTTTATTCCTAACTTACACATGCACTTAAACTAGGTGGATTGGTTTACACATAGGCAATGATAACATGGATACATGAATGGGTGCAGAAATACTCTTTTCTAGGTATTCATAACATAACTTCAAAGTTCAGACCACATAAAGTTCAAGTTAGAAGAACATAGATACAACAAATACATACCTAAGAAAACAAATTAGGAACTAAACTTCCCTTTAGACATATCACAACCTCTTGGGTTAGTGTTAAGCTCATAAAGTCCAACAATAAACTAAAATAAGTCCTTTGGTTTAAAAAAAAATCCAGTTTATCACAGTAGATATCCATAGAAGTAACAAGATATTAATAACACAGACAGGACATCATGTAGTCATATTTGAAGCTAAACATGTCATTAGAGAGCACATGTAGGCTACATCATTTCAACTTATTGGATACCACATGGAAACACCAAAAACAATAAGACAACATATTCTCTAAGCTTATGCTCAACAAGGGTTACTATTATAATTATATGAAAAATGTAATAGAAGCCACACCGGTCTTTTTACTATAACCAATAAGTTATAGGTTACTCCTAACTTTAGGTTAGATTCATATCAAGTCGGAATTGTCTCTAACAACACTAATCACTCCAAAATCAATCCAAACAAGGTTATTATCACTTAACTTATGCATACAATAGTTTAAAAGTCATTTCATGATTCAACTAAAATTACACCAAACTATACAACAACCTTATCAATCAACATACAAAATCCACATATTCCTTTTGATTAACCCAAGAACATATAACCATTTAGGCTCCTAAACCACCCTTCAGATCACGACAGCACTTAAACAAGACACACATCCATTTCAAAGTCATTAGGTGATCCTATCATAATTATAACAACATTCTTATGCTAAATCTTAGTTCCCTTATTATAGGCAGATAAATAAATAAATAAAAACATTAAGCCCTTCAATCATTTAAACGGGTCATACAAGGTCAAATAACCCTTAAACTTAACAAGACAACCACTTAACACACAAATAATCGTCACACAATACTCTAACAGTGTTTTCATCAACTGAACATGCTAGACATTAATAGAGTAGTCACAAATAGCCAAAATATTCACATATATTACATAATGCTTGGCATAATATACTCAAGGTTTAATAGTTAACTAAATAAGTAAACCGTTTATTGCAGCAGCGAGTCATTCCTGGAAGTATGTAAATACTCAATTTTCCATCCCCTTAAGCAACTATTGACAACATGTTTAGCATACGAGTCTATTCCCTATTTAAGAGATAAAACGCAGGCTTGGGTTATTAGGACATTTTGCATTCTACATTAAGATACGCAAAGACAATTACGGGGGAAATTTTAATCACACATAAAAGATATCTAGGCAAGTCTAATTAACTGTTTAGAGGTAGTCCCACTAAGCAAAATTGGCAAAGATAGGTCCTAACACAAGTGATTTATACTCAACCCACATACTGTACAGGGACATTAACAGACCACCCTGTTCCGAAAGAAGTATGACCAAAACAGAATACATTTATACATAACATGGATAGCATAACTCATAAGAAAAGCTGGAACACATCAACTTAAATAGGGTAATATTACAACATGTAGAGGATCATCTACTCCTAAGCCCCATCCACAAGTAGGACAACCCGTTAACGACTATCAACTACCTGCTAAACTAATTTCAAGGACTTATCCAGACAACTTGCTCCAGAGACAACAAACCTTATATGTACAACAGTAGCAATTCCAGTTTTTGGCATATCTCATATTCCTTTTCATTTAAACATAAGCATACCAATGAGTCATCACAACTAATAGACTCCACATATACCATGTACTTTAACCCAGATCAACATAAAATATTTTACTCAAGAAGGCCTTGTATATCTAAGGTCTCAACGATTATCTAATATTCTAAGAGTCTCAAATATTCCATGTCCCAAGCTTACATTATTTCTTCCCGTATACGAGTAAGATAGGTTATCATAACCTCGAATTCGTATTGCCCTTCTAGCGGCTGTCGCTTTCTTTGGAGGCATAGTTGTAACACATTAATACGTCGGAGAGGGAATAACCTAATAACATAGCTCTATCGCACGATCTTAGAGTAAGAAGAATAGAAACCAATCCTAAATGTCCAGCAGCCTCCTGCGTATAAGTATGGTGCACAACATACCCATACACAAGACTCTACTAGACACGGTCTGTAGACATTCTGAGGACTAACTGCTCTGATACCACTTTTATCACGACCCGACCCGACGGGCCGCGACTAACCGCCCTATTGACGTCATTATACTAACCTGTCACATATAATCCAACTAACACTTAATGAGTCTGAAATCCAGCAGCATAACGCCGCAATAGCAATATATGCCAGGGTAGGCAAGCCGACAAGGCTGCCTTTACCCCCGAATGTACCTGTCTCCTGAGGAGTCACAACTAGCCAACACCATATAACAGGCAAGCCGGCAAGGCTGCCAACAGATAATAATGTATATACATGGGAACACACCAACACAGAATACCATATCATGACTGACCAAAACAGAGTCATAACCCTTACATAAGTACAACTCACCACTGTCTACAGACCTCTATAAGAAAAATAACGACATATGATGGGACAGGGCCCCGTCGTGCCCCTAAATACAAACATAAGTCTAAAATAGATTCGATACCAAAATGACAAAGCTCTGGATCAAAGGAGCTTTCCAACCTGCTGAGTAGGAACCTAGGCCTGAGGTTCACCAAACTGAAAACATGTACCTGCGGGCATGAAACGCCCCCCCCCCCCCCCGAGGAAAGGGGGTCAGTACGAAATAATGTACTGAGTATGTAAAACATGAAGCTGTAAAGAGATCATAAGTAGCCAACAGAAACAGGATATCAGTATAAAAATCAGGATCCAAATCCAACTGTGCCATAAACCATAAAAGTCAGATGTGCCGTATAAAAGTGAGAGTCAAGTCAAGAAAACATGAATGTCTGTCCATTTACATATATATACATCTGTAACGTAACCTGGCCCACTAGTGTGGGACTCGGTGGAATCATATCATAACCCGGCCCATGCTGGGACTCGGTAAAGTCATATCTCATCTATGGATCTATCCTACGTAACCGGGCCCTCTAGTGAGGGTCTCGGTAAACAATGCAAGGCTGTGCACGAACATAACCCGGCCCGGGACTCGGTGAGGTAAAGTAATAACACTTAGCATGAGTAGATATCATGAGTAACAATATGTAAGTAAAAATTATCATTTGACTCTCAATAAAATCATTGTAATAAAGTCATAATAACTCTTTGCTGAAAAATCATAGGCACTTCTCATAACAATCCTCTTTAGGAATTAAACTGTATAAGAATCAAGTACGTCCGTCGTACTTTCATTAAATCATGCCAAAATAAAGAAGTAGGAGTTTCACATACCTCTTAGACAAACTAATCAACTCAATATTAGAGTATGCCTCGTTTTAGAACTTCAACCTTGTTGTCGAATTTATCTAAGTTCTGTGGGTCCTTGTAAGCCCCTAAGAATTCTTATCTACATCATACGGACGAATTACATCACAATCGAATCAACATATTAAAAACTGATTCTTAGGGACATTCTAACGAACACCTTGAACGCGTAGAACCTATATTTCTTCTATATCGAAATCTATGTAAGTAGTGAAACATCCAACTCTCTTAATCCTCCTTCTTATACTACTACAATCTCCAAAACAGTACCACAATTTCACATGCAATCCCAGTAACTCCCAATTACAGCAGTCCTAACGATACCCAACCCAAATTCGCATTTTCGACAATCGTCTCTAGAACTAATAGCAAGAATCAAGTCCAAAACTTGTACAAACTTAGAGAATAAGGCAGATTACCTCTCTTAAATACAGAGACGAGTATCGTTGGAAAATTGCTTGCTCGAATCAGCTTCCGACCAACAGAAACAGAACCCAAAATCAATTCGCGCCCGAATCCTTTCGTACTCAAGGTTCTTGTAAAGCTTCTAAGTTTCTAGGCTTGTTCTTGGCTTCGATTCTACTGGAATCAAAGCCCAGAACACCTTGAATTTCTCCTTCGCTTGGTTATATGAAAGCTCACGGAAATCCCCAATTTTTGGTCGAAAATTTCAGAAAACCCATCAACTGAGCTTACTCTTGTTGCTAGAAATGAATTTGATGGAGGAATTTGGTAGAGATAAAGAGAGCACACTGAAGGATCGATGGTTGAAGAGATGGAGTTGAAGAAATGGATAAAATGGAGAAAGAAGGCCCTTATGGGCTAATATCGGTCGATCGGTTTGGGGCTTAGCCACCCCCAAATCGTTTATAAAATCACACTTATCAATTCCCACTATATATTGTCCCCTCCCTAATTAATTAATACCACAATTAATTAATTATACACACAATTAAATTTCCGGTCTTCCAATTATTTAAATCCCGACGATTACTAAAATCCTCTTATGTCAATATCATCATTCCTGTAAAAAAATACCAGTCTATAATCTCTTCGGGGATACACAATTATTATTAAACTCCGTCGTCACACTTACTAAATCCAAAAATTATTTCAGAGTCACGTCCTTCTATATACTAATCCTCGTGTTAATATACACAAGTACAACGAAAATTTTCCCGGGTCCGGGTCTACTCACCTACGTTATGAGTTCAACCGCTACCCGAAAATACGGGGCGTTACAAGAAGCACCTGGTGCTTTTCCTCCTCCTGGTGTCGTGCAGTCCTTCTTCCAATGTCTCTTCTTGTTGCAGTTGAGGCATTCATCCCTAGCCGGATTTACCTTCTTCTTCTTCACACCTCTCTTAGGCTTCATAACTGAGGGCGCAACGACTGCTTTGCCTTTCTTCTTCTGTCATTCCTTACCTTTCGACTTGGGTCGGCTGGTAGAGCTCACCATAAGCACAACTTTGCCTTTGGAAGTGGAAGACTCAAAGGTCTTGAGCATGTTGTGCAGCTCCGGTAGACTCGCCTTCGTTCCATTCATATTGTAATTCACTATGAAGTTTTCAAAGGAACGAGGGAGAGAGTTCAGGATGAGGGTGGTAGCGACATTCTTTTCCAGCTTCATTCCAATTGAAGCAAGCCTCTCTATCAGCCCTATCATCTTCAACACATGCTGCGAAACCTGGCCCCCCTTCATTGAGCTTACACTTGAAAAGTTCTATCAGTAACTCATATTGCATGGTCTGGGATTGTGAGTCATAGAGACTCTTCAAGTGTTCGAGCATCTCATTGGGACCCATGCTCTCATGTTATCTCTGAAGTTCCATAGACATGGAAGACATCATCACGCACTGTGCTGAAGTGGCATCATCTAGGTGTTTTTGGTAAGCATCCTTATCAAAAGAGGCATATTCAGCAGAGTCTGTCGCATGGACTGTTGGAAACACCGTGTCCAACACGTATTATATTTCCTCTTACCTCAACACTATTTGCAAATTTTTTAGCCAGTCAAGGTAGTTCGGTCCAGTAAGTTTGTTCATTTCAATCAACATTTTCAATGATAAGCTCGACATCTTTGATAATCTGAAGAATTAGATAGACTGGAAATCAAACTCAAAATTTATTTCCTATTACACACATTCGTTTAGGCTAATCAACATGGCCTTTTGTTTAATTTGCACCCACTATTTTAACATGTTTCTACGACCCCATGGTAGAATACGGACCTATATTAATTGAGGTCATAATGGGCCAAGATCCAAGCCTATTCTATCTCCGCGTTTACTTTGGCTGATAACTTCAATATCACATCTTGGTAGGTTCTAAACCAATTGCAAAACTTATTTGCAACTCTTGGTTGATAAAATATTACATTAAATCTTGCGTCCTTAGATTAGTCCGACACTTTGGCGCCAAGATTTATCTAAGCAAGTCAACCCCATTACACGACTGCGTTTATGTATCTAAGTAAATTTGGCATTTGTGAGCAAACACTTTGGTGTAAATACCCACAAAAGTTTATTGTCTACCTTTACATTAAAACACATCTATGAAAGAGTCTGGGTCCTCGTAGACATAGAGCAAATGCTTTGGCATAAATACTCGTATCGCCGAAAAGGATTTTGCACTCTAACAATTATAATGGACGAAGCGTTTTAATTTAGACTTGTATTTAAAATTTTGGGGAACATTTTAATTCAGGGTTTTAACCAAGATCAACTATTTTACGTCATATCCAATATGACATCTTAATATCATGCAAAACTAATGACACATATAGTTGGAAACCGTCAACCCAATATGCATGATATAAGATGATTTAATCAAATATTGGGCGTCGCCTGCCCAGACAGTTATAGCGGATGCTATTCTATTAATTTAAATGACAAATGATTTGACATTTAGCACATAAATAGTATACTTATCAAATAATATATTGTATTATAATAATCTTGGGTTAAATATTCTGAACTCTAAATTTTTTTTTGTTTCTGGACAGGTGGGACCGCGGTGCTAATCATTAGGGTCGGGGCACTGCAAAGGCAGAAACCTTTTGGCTTTTGCAAATGCATTAGCGCCGCGGTGCTCCACCATGGAGTCGCGACGCTGCAAAGGCAGAAACCTTTCGGTTTCTGCAAATGTATTAGCGCCGCGGCGCCTATTGTCCAGTGAGTCCAAATTTTGAAATGAAGCATTAGCGCCGCGGCGCCGCCATGAAAACCCTAGCAAGCGTCGCAGCGCCCTACCATAGGGTCGCGGCACCGATATCCTAACAAACGTTTATGTGTTGATTTTCCAAAATCGTTCAAGCCCTAAATCCAATTTATGGATCAAATCACATATCCTTTAACATCACCCACCATTATCAATAACGTTCATATCGACCATCATCCGTTCTTTGCCGTGCACCGTGCAATGAGCCGGACAATGCACTTTTGACTTAGTTCGAGTAAGAGCGGAATGACTTCCTCGAGTTAGCGTAGGAGATAATTTAGGGTGATATCAAAAGGTTAAACATTCGGTCAAGACATGTAGGATTTCAAGAAGCCTTATGTTAATCTAATTTTACGTTTAACCCATATTATTATGTTATTCAATTGTTTTATAATCATTGAACCCGCCTGAGCTCTGATACCACTGTAGGGTTTTGTTGGGTTCAAAACATATAAGTAAGGCACATCGGAAATTTAAAATTTTGTTCTTACTTACCCCAACAATTACTTCTGGTATGGTTATATGACAATCAAAGACCTGTAACATAAAACATGAACACTTACATGGTGTATTATCTGGAATCTTTATCAACTGTGGGTTCGCACGTGAAAGCCTTTTCGATTGCAAGCTCCAAGCTTCAATGTATTTCTCCTTCGGAAAGCTAGGAAATCCGGCAGAGGTTCGAGAGATTGTTTTGATTCTAAGTCTCTAAGACTTAGAATAATAATATGAAATTAAGTGTTTTGAATAATGAAATGAATGTCTGTATTTATAGGTGAAAATTAGGTCAAACCGGATTAGGGTTTGACCTTGGGTCTGGCCCATAAATCAAGACATATTAGGTCATTAGCGCCGCGACCCTATGGTGTGGGCGTCGCGGCGCTTGACGTGGCCCTACCCCGTCTCGATTTATTTTCCACACATTCTTAATTAAATCTAAAATTCAATTTTGACTTAATTAAAATAATCATTATTCATTTAAATATCTCGATTCTAAATTGAATATTTAATACTCTCTCAATACGTCCTTAGATCGAAAAGACAATCGACATATTATGACCCTACAGGTTTTCACATATCGACATTAATCAAATTAAGGTCCACGCGGAACTCCTAAATGGTGCCGCAAGACGAACTCAATATGTGAAGTACGTTTATATAAATCCAGTAAACTTAACATCTATCTGGTAAGATAAAATCCTTTCATTCACGACACACCCGATCAAGCTTAGGATTTGTCAAGTGTCTATCCAAATGGCTTAATCATTGTGTCTCATCTATATTAGTTGACAACTAGACCATATTCTAAATATGTCTATTGTGTTCGCTAACGACTTAGTCAACCTAATATCACTGAGAATCTGAGTGTTCTATCAAATATACATTCGAGGAATGAATCCTAATCTTGGCTCAACTACCACATTTAATCTACATCGTAATGTACCCAATACAAGTTCTATCTCAACATATAAGGCATTTGAGCTTAGGACAGGATCAAAGTACATTACTTTGTAGACAAGGTGCGTATTGACCTCAAGTCTAAGGACTTCTATCTCCCACACACTGATCATACTTTAGACAAGTATAAAAAATAATATATCAGCAGGGTATACCAATACTTCCAAAGTATCCATGTGTCCATCACAAGTAGCCATTACTCGTAGTTGGTGAGACATACTACATCCTCTAAGTATGTGATGCAGACCACATGTCGACTTGTCACATATAATATATATCCCATTCTCGATGATCGTTAGTCGAGGCTATTTTAAGAGTTAAGTTATAATATTAATATCTCACATTATCAATAACAGCGTAACCTCCAAGGATGCATATTATAGAATATTATAAACAATCAATTAATAATTCAATAATTGCAAATGCCAAAATATTAATCTCCATTAATAATAATATGAATGTGTGTAAAGTACATTTGTCCTAATATAGATTGTCTCTTGGACATAAATATACTTTCACAAACATGTCTCCACGAACTAGACAAAACACTCATTCTTGCAACTTCCTCAATAGGCAAGTGCTACTGAATCTGGTGTATGACATTAATCAGAAGATTCGTAAGTATATCACGTCTATCCCCTCCAACTGCAAATCTATCTTTCATTGCAATTCTGAGTTCTGATTATTTTGAAGAAAATGAAAAGGTTAGAATATATTAGTGAGAGCTGATGGTAGTCTAAAAACACATATTTTTAGCTAAAATTCATCTTTTATTTGCTATAGTTTAATCATGTTTGAGATATAACGTTAGTATTTTATATTTATTATGTGTGTTTTCTTGTATAGGACTCTCTCGAGCAACGACCATTTCTGGAGCTTAAATTGAAAATTGTAGGACTTCGAAGTCTGAGTAGAAGTTCAACGTACAAATCGGAATTGAGTTCAGGGTTCGAGGACCGATTATGCATGCTAAAAAGTGAAGAAAATGGACAAAAATAAGGTTGCAGAATATTTGGCCTACCGCGGGGCACTGCGTAGGGAGGCCCGCGGAGCACCGGGCCTTTTTCGGGCAGATTTTTTGTTTTTCAAATTTTCAAGGGCAATCTTGTCCGGGCACTTGGGGTATTCTATAAATATACCCAAAACATATTTTTGAAGGGACTTTTGACCTAGGGAGCATTGGAGGAGTGTAGAAGAGAATTTGACTGTCAAATTCATTACTTTCCATCACGATTCGATTCAATACGAAAGTTTGGGTCAATCTTCGGTTGTAATGTTTTCTAATTCTATTTCTTCCAGATTCTTTTATTCTATTATGGAGTTGTTTTCTTATAGGATTTTGACAGACAAGATGTATTGATTAATGTTTGTAGATTCGATTCTTGTTTTATTGCTTGAATTCGTTAATGGAGTTTTGAACTGACTTGCAGGGTTATTTACTATTTTATTTAATCGAAAGAGAAATAGTTTGGTGAATATCCTTGCATTATTTTGTTTGGTTTTAATTGGTGATTCTTCTAAGTAAACGAAAGAGCTTCTTGGATTATTGGTTGAACAAAGAGAGGAAAATATTCGAGAGACATTTTCCTTTAGACTAAACCCTTAACGTTTTCTTGCATTCATAGGGCTTTTCATTAGTCTTGAATTCATGGATAGTAGTTCTACTTGATTATTGAGATATTCTTGGATGCTTTAATCGCAAGAGAAGTGTTTTGGGAATTATCTTAATATATATCTGATTTAGTTCTTTATTGAATAATTTTATCGAGTAATCGAAAGAGACTCTTCAATAATTTATCTTGGATAATTAGCTGACGGTATTCGTGAGAAGTCGTCTGAAGATCTATTTTTATCCATATTTCTTGAACATTCTCAGGGCTTGCATTAGTTTAATTTGTAGAATCTGAATAAATATTCGGAAGAATTTTATTAGATTCTTGGGTAAACTATTACTTATAGAATTCGAAAGACTCACTAAATATTTGAAGAGACTGATAAAATGAATCGGAACTAATAGATAAAATCGTGCATCTATCTTGTCTACTACCCTTACTTCTCATATTAATAGTAACTTTTGCTTTCGTTGTCAATTGTCTTTAATTACTGAAAGAAATAATCCCTTGATTATTTTCATTAATGAAAGAATATATATACAATTTAAAATTTCTATAATAGGAAAATCCTATTCTTGTTCTACTCCCAAAACCTTATTCTACTTGTACAATAATTATACAATTATGAAAGTGTACATTTCTAATTTAATACAAATCCTACCTAATATACTACACTAAATCGTACCACACACACCCGTGATATACATCAATTATGGAAGTGTATATCACTGGTGGATACTCATTAATTATCACACCTCCGCAGTCATAGCGGGCGGTCTTCGTACTCTGAGATTGTCCCTAAAATCTTCAAAAAGGACCGAGGGAAGATCTTTGGTAAAGATGTCTGCAATTTGATACCTGGAAGGGACATGGCAGACACGTACTTGTCCACGAGCTACCTTTTCGCGAACAAAATGGATATCCATCTCTATATGTTTAGTGCGCTGGTGTTGAACCGGATTAACAGAAAGGTAGATGGCACTAACATTATCACAATACACCAAGGTAGCTTTCTGAATAGGATAATGAATCTCTAAAAGAAGATTACATAACCAACAGGATTTAGAGACCACATTGGCTACCTCTCTATACTCGGCCTCTACACTAGAGCGTGATAAAGTCGACTGATGCTTTGCAGACCAAGTTATTCCCAAGACACATACAATAGCCAGACGTAGAGCGTCTGGTGTCTGGAAAACCACCCCAATCAGCATCTGTATACGAGACAAGCGTAGATGTTGATGAAGGATATAAATGTAAGCCATAGACAAGTGTCCCCTGGATGTATCGAATAATGCGTTTGAGCGCATTCATGTGATCAAGCCTGGGATCATGCATAAACAAACACACATGATGTACGGCATACGTAATATTTGATCTCGTAAACGTAAGATACTGAAGAGCCCCTGCAAGACTGCGTTAGCGGGTCGGATCCTGGTAATGTGAGTCAGCCGCAGCCCCGAGCTTAGGCTTAGTATCAACTGGAGTGGAAGTGGACTTGCATGAGGACATACCAGCTATCTCAATAATCTTAGCGGCATACTTCCATTGTGATAAGAATAGCCCACCTGCATGACGAGTGACAAGGATCCCCAAAAAGTAACTCAAGGGCCCCAAGTCTTTCATAGCAAACTCAGAACTGAGCATTGTCATGATAGACTGGCGTAGAGCATCAGTAGAGGCAGTCAAGATAATATCATCCACATATAATAGTATATAAGTCATGGAAGTACCACGACGATATATGAATAATGAATTATCATATCTGCTGTGAGAAAATCAAATAGTCGAAACATAGTCTGCAAACCTCTTATACCAAGCCTGTGGGGACTGCTTAAGTCCATACAAGGACTTCTTCAATAAACAGACATGATAAGGATATTTGGGATCCCTAAACCCCCAAAGGCTGATGCATATAGATTGTCTCCTTAAGATCACCATGTAAGTTAACATTTTTCACATCTAACTAATGAATGGGCCATGCCTTCGAAAGAGCTAAGCTGAGCACAATGCGAATGGTAGCCGATTTGACCACCGGACTAAATTGTCTCACCACAATACACACCAATCTGTTGAGTCTTACCATCACCTACAAGACGAGCCTTATACCTTGCAAAAGAACCATCAGAATTGTCCTTATGAGCAAAAATCCACATAGATCGAATAATATTAACACCAGATGGACGGGGAACCAACTCCCACGTCTTATTATCAATAAGAGCATTATATTCGTCGGTCATAGCATTTTTCCAATTCGGGTTATTTAAAGCAGACACATGGCCCAAAACTCCTGAAACACCCGATTATCATATTCTTTGCCATTATCACATTGAATACTTTTAATTTCTCGTTCGAATTGGGTTCTAATGAATGCTCTAAATTTTACGAAAGTGGAAAAAATGTGAGATTCTTTTGATATCGGAAAATTCCATAAAAATTTAGAATAATCATCCAGAAATAGAACATAATAACGATGACTCAAAGAACTGAGAACTGAGAACAGGAGATGTCCATAAATCGCTATGAATAATATCAAATGGCATTAAAGTATGAGAATTAGAGTCTACAAATGAAAACCTACCAATTTTTCCTAAAGAACAAGATTGACAACTCGGAGTACTACACGTACCCTTACAAGAAATAAAATTATTTTTATCTAAGGAAGACAAAATAGATGACCCCGGATGACCTAGACGAGCATGCCATAAGAAAGGAGCAAGGGTTGCAAAAGTTGATGGCAAGGCTTGGCTCGAGAGACCGAAACTTGGTGTGATAGGATAAAGATCTCCCTTACTATCACACCTCATTAGAAGAATCTCCGTCTTAAAAACCTTCACAGAAAACCCAAATGGATCAAATTCAACAAAAACGGAATTATCAGTGGTGAATTTACAGACATACACCAAATTTTTAATCACTTGAGGGACATGAAGGGTATTTTTCATGATAAGAGGTGGATAGGGGGAGACAAAGTTTTATGACCATAACCACGAATCGGAATTGAATTACCATTACCAACAATTATTCCATGATTGTTGCTCAAATTGGAATAAGACGAGAGAGTACCTTGATCGGACATCATGTGGGTGGTGGCTCCGGTGTCCACGTACCAATTTGCGCCTGGCGGATTTAATCCAATAGTGTGCATTGCGGCTTCAATGCCAGTAGGGATGGGGCCCACTGTATGGTGGACCTGCGCAGGCCGAGGCCCAAGAACACCTCCTTGCTGCCCCAGCAAAGAAACCTGTCAAAGACTGAACTGCTGGGCTGAGAAATTGGGCCGGTAGGGGTATTGGGCCTAATTTCCCGATAACGGTGAATATGGGTAATATGAGGTAGTGGGCCACGAACTGCCAGCCCAGTTCCAAGGCCATGGGCCCTAGGGCTGTGGCCAGTAGGTTTGCGGCCCATTTCCCCAAGGCCCACTCCCGTTATTCGCACCTCGGGTTCCACCACTATTTTTCTGATTATTTTTTCCATTTTTGTCGCCACCGTTGTTGCGATTTGGGCCTGAATTTTTGGAAAACGACAGAGTAGATGTGGTCATCATGACGACTAGAGTTGCACTAGTATCCGTATTTTTAGTCAAGCCGGCTTCTTCCAAGGTAAGCATGGACCGGGCTTGATAGAACTACGGCAGAGGATCACTTTGATGAAAGAGAGTTCCAACACCACTATAAGTCTCGGATAGGCCAGCGACCAGCTGGAGAACAAGACGATTATTACTAACGGGTGCACCAATGTTGCGGAGTTGGTCTGCCAACTCTTCAGCCTTTTGCAATAGGCCGAGACGTTCAAAAATCTTCTATGTGAACATGAGAAAATTCCTGCTCAAGAGTAACATCCCGAGAATTTTTGTTATCTTGGAACATGTCACGCTGCCTATTTCAAGCTTCCATTGTCATTGCATCGGGCTCAATGATCGTTTGTAGAAGGTCGGTAGAAATCGTGGAATAAATCCACTGAAGAACCGTAGCATCAAGTGTTGTCTACAACGTAGGATTCACCTCGGATTCAGGCACCTCCTTTGCGCCAATAGTCGAGGGAATTATGTGATGGAGAACTTGATGAGAGCGTGCGTGAATTTTGAACAATTCCGCCCACGTCGCATATTGGACGTTTTCCATCTCAAGAACAATAGGGATTTGGTTCTTGATGTTGGAAACTGTAAGGGCAGGATGAAACATGTTCTTCGACGGAGACATGATGGAAGAACAATAGGAGAAGTAGAGATTATGAAGAAAGATTTGGGAAAAAAGGAGAAAATTTGGTATGGGAGGAGGATTTCCGGCAAGCACAATCCGAGAAGAATTCTCGGAACTCGAGCCAAATATGCGGAAGAGTTTAAGGTTTTTGTGAGACCTAGACCTCTGATACAATGAAATAAATAATTCCTTGATTATTTTCATTAATGAAAGAGTATATATACAATTTACAATTTCCATAATAGGAAAATCCTCTTCCTATTCTACTCTCAAAACCTTATTTTACTTGTACAATAATTATATAATTATGATAAGTGTACAATTCTAATTTAATACAAATTCTACCTAATATACTACACTAAATCGTGCCACACCCGTGATATACACCAATTATGAAAGTCTATATCACGGGTAGATACTCATTAATTATCAATTACGTTTGTAGTAAATAATTGTGGTTTATAACCACAACAAACAGAAGTTTTAATCACGTGAATTACTAAGCAACTTTTATTTGAGTAATTGTTTATACCAATCTCTGTAAAAATGTACTATGCTATCTTTGACTAATAAAACACTCAAATTATATTGTATTTTTCGCTCGTGAAGAGCAAGTTTCTAAATGCGGTTAGAATATAGCTCATGTCTACCATAATAAAACCATGGGCAATGAATCTGTGTTAGAGCTATGTTTGACAGGCAGATTGCTATAACTTTATCCATTATGCTCACTGAACTTTACATTTATTAAAACCGAAAAGTGAAAAAACTTTTCTTATCACATTAAAGTAATTGAATTTTACCATTATAACAAAAAAGTCACAAAAATTATTTTGTTTCACTAAAGTAATAAAACTTTACCCATTATAATAATGTCACTAAATTATTAACTTTTTTTAACTGTTTGGTTGGTAAAAATATTCAGAAAATATTTTTTCTAAGAAAACAAGTTTTTTAACAAAAAAAAAAAATCACTTCCCTAATAAAAGTAGCAAAATAAGTTTCATAAATGACATTCCGTATTGAGTGCTCCTCCCTACTCTTCAACACACCCTTACCGCCACCCCTTTCCCAATAATATTTGCTTACATTATATATAAATAATTTTAAAATAATATATTGTGTTTACTTGTCGAACACGAGAAAACAAATAAAAAATCACTTATTTTTAAAAAATTCTTATGTGTATTTCATGTTTGTTTGATGCTTGTGGAAAATTTATTGTCCCATATCTATTAGTTGGATAAGGAAATGGTTACTTATGTTGCTGCTAACATTTGTTAGTTTGATGGGAAAGAGTTGCAGATTTCAGGGGTATATTTCCACTATTTCTGTTAGTCTACTTATACATGAAGGGCATATTTAAACCTTCTAACAAAGTTCATGAATATATTTGATCTTTCTCGCAATGTTTAAGGATATATTCGACCCTTTTTCATCAAAAGACTAACAGAATAGTTAGACATCAACGTTACAAAACTTTCAATCAACAACAAGATAGACGTTATCTACATAAATCATCTAAGTTCGTCAGCAAAATAATCTTTTATCGGTCGGAAATTTGCCTTTGATGGGTATTGCGTCCACCCATCTTTAATGACTTAAAAACTAGGGTTCTGCATGTTGGAGACTTTGGTTCTTCACGCGTACATAATCTACTAAGTGAGTAGATGATCGTAGAGCCAAGAATCGTCAAATTTCATTAAGAAATGAAAGAGATATTGCTCCACAAAGTAAGGTGTTTGAGGCATGAAAAATATGGTGTGGAACAATCTCCCTCATCGGTGGGGAAAGGAAGAATTGTTCATTTTATAAGCCACAAAAATGGATAAAGGTTTGGGACCCTAAGGGGTAACCCATGTGTTTGAAGGAGGGAGGACCTAGGTATGCTTGGGTTCGAGGCTAAGCCCACACGCGCGCCGCCGCCTCGGGACTCGGGACCCAAATTGCTTAATATTTACAGTTTGATCCTTGGAGTTTCAGAAAAGATAAAATTGGGAAGAGGCTCACGGCGAAAGGCAGAAAGTTTCTACCCTCTTGGACTGGTTTTGGAGCATTGAATCTCTATTACTAGGCACTTGAATTCATCCATTATTTGGCTGATTGTAATCCTCAATAAGTGTCATTACATGGCTATTGAAATCCATTAGTTGGCTAGTTGAGAGGTCATCCTCCTTACACTATAAATTGAGGCATTTGGCTCAATTGTTCAACACTTGAGAAAATTACAGAAATCTTCCTCTTCCTCTCTAGTCTCTAGCATCATTTAATTACTCAAAGTTCTTCAAGAGTAACACTTGAGTTTCCTTTGCTCATTTGTTAAGTTGTTATTTTATCTTGAGAGACTATTTCTCATAACGTAAGAGGATATATACGGGGCAATCTTGTCTTAAAGTGGTTGTAATCATTATTTTTTCCAGTTTGTTGTAATCGTTAGTAGTTTATCCTTTCTAGCATTTGTAATATTTACTTACTTCCCGTTCCCTACAATTGTTGTAACCCACATTATCTTACATTACCAAAGATGATCGATATTATAAAAGCAATGATATTCTGCACGATCAAATATATATCCTATGTGTACCTAATTTTTGCTTATAGGATGGAATGCGTTACTATACTTGTTCTAAGCGTAGCATCTGCGGAATAGTAAAGAACAATAAAGTAAGGACACAACAATTTCTATGTGGAAATCACCCGGCTCACAAGGGTAGAAAATACCACGATCTACACCTCTATAGGATTTAACCCAAACTCCACTACAATGTGAGCATGTGCAAATTCACGTTACAAATTTTGTAACCTAGGAACTAAACTCTAATTCCTATCTCACTAATCTCCCTAGACTAGTAAGCACACTCCAAGTTATCTCGACTTGTAGTTGAATTTGAGTAATGTTTATACCTAACAATATGCTTCCATGAAAGCTGATAAGTTTACAACTCGATGATCAATCATAATACAAGAATCTAGACTCAAGAACTGTAAACATGAACTATGTAACACAACTTCTCTAATCTGCTTCGTCGTATTAGGTCGCACTTATGCAATCAGAAATCTCTCAATTATGGTTGACAGGGTTTGCTCAATATTCTGATTATCTCTCTTGTGAGTATGTAAATTTTCTTTACGGCAAGACTTGGATATCTATAGCTTTTAATCTTCAAGACATCAGCTGACCCTAAACCCTACATGATACGGCCCATTATAGAAAAGGGTTTGAGTTGGTTTGGGATTCTTGCATCTTCACACAGCTTCAATTTTCTTATAGGACTCTGAAATATCTTGATAAGTATGGCAAGAAATCCTGCAGCCTTATACGCCAAGTCTTTGGCATAAAGCGCAAATTCTACTCACGGTAGGACTCTGAGCAGGAACACATTCTTAGACTTGGTCCTTGCATTTGTTTCATTCAACTTTGTCTCGCACATGTAGCTTATATCGAACATGTTTGTAGAGATGGTTCATTTCACTTCTACTTTTTATCTGATTTGTTCAACTCTGTACTGCATCTGGCACTTAATAGATCAAGTCTGTAGACCTGATTCATGCATCATTGTCTTACCTTGAGTGTTTGCTCTCTCATACTTCTGATCGATATGCTACTCTGTTTTTTAGATATATCATGTCTTTCTAAGAAAACATGTCTGATGACCTAGTTCACTCTCCTTGTGCGCTCTGCTACGCAATCAATCTTGAGCTAATTTATTTCATTAAGCCAGACATACTTGATATGTTCATTTAATTTGTCAATCATCAAAACCAAACTCTGAAGTTTTTGCTAGTTCCAACAAGTAAACTATAGATATAACATACACTTTCATCTTACGCAAATATCAATTTACAAGACAATTTAACAAAATAATCAAGATTGATAATCCAAATAAAAGGGATTTGCTGCCGCAATAATTTCCCCCCTAATTTTGCTATATTTCTAGCATCTTCAACAGCACCGGAATAATTTTTTGGGGGAAAGAGTGTTTATGCCCCCTCAAACCAAATTAGTTACCCGCTCCTAGCCTCATTACTTTTGTACCCCAGTAAAATTAAAACTATTTATCTGAGATGTCTCCTTCCTCCCAGTTATAATACCAACATGCTATATAAATATACTCAGATGATATTATGAAAGACTACTTCAATCCTTCTCTTAGTCCTCCATGATATCTCCTAGTATATAAATATATTGAGATAGTATATCATGGATAATCATGTTCGTTTATTCTAAAAAAGACACACTTTTCTGTAGAAAAAAAAAACTCTATAATACCATCGTTTTATATACATATATTGTGTGGTATCATGGAGGGCTGCGTCAATCCTTCAATGAGACACTCCTTAGGACCATGATAACATCCTTGTATATAAATATATTGAGATGGTATCATGGAAGACTACTTCAGTCCTTCTATTAGTCATTTATTATACCATCCTGGTATATAAATATACTGCGATGGTATCACAAAGGAAGGGTTTGAGCGAGGAGTATGTTGGGTAAATAGTTTTGGGCGAAGGGATACGACATGTAATTAATTTAAAAGGGACATGGAGCGAGTAATTAGTTTGTTTTTGAGGGGTATTCAGTTAGTTTCCTAATTTCCCCCCTAAAACTTTGCTATATTTTTAGCATCTTCAACATCAGAAGACCCTAAATTTGTTATCTTCTTCTTCAACATGTTGGGTACTCCAAATATGTGACCTTTTCCAACAATTGTTTTCAAACTTAAGAGCTTTTTCGTTTCTTTTCTTTTAAAATTAAGGCCACACATAGCCAACTTCTTTAATTTGGCAGAAATTTTCAAAGGTAGTAACACAGAAGTTCATCCACCTATGGGTATTAATCTCTCAATGTCATGTTTCTTTATTTTGTAATTACAAGGTCATTCAACTTTTCATATATCACATTTAAAGTCACCCAATTAATATTTGAGCAATAAAATATGACATGTCATTCAATTTATTAATTTACAGAAAAGGATTAGATTTTCCCTTATACTAACAAATAAGTTATATTTAGCATTTTTTACCATTCTTGTTAAATGGTGCAGTATAGTTCTTATCACTCTCGGAGTTATTTCATTTGTACTTTAAAAAAGGGGGAAATTTAGTAATGATCTGTGATTTGTGGAAATCAAATAAGATGTACTCTTGTCTGATTTGTGGAAACCAAATAATCCATGAATCTTGAAATAGGTAACTGAAAGCCAAAAAAACTGATTTCAACTTTTAATCAAAATCAACCAGCGCTTAATTAAATTTAATTATATCACCGGCCACCATAACCATTATACAAAAACAAATATAAATAGCAGCAAGATATAAGTTGTTAAAGGGAGAAGAAACAGAGAGAAAATAGATGTGGAAATGGGGATCGGATAAATGGGTAGGAAAATCTGGGTATGGGTTAGCTATTCATCCAGCAGCAACAGATGGTTGCCACGTGTCCATTAGGTGGGTCCGAGTTGGCCGTTAAACGCAGGGTACAAATATTAAAAACGCTAAAGGCAAAGGGGTATATATATATATGACCCTTTTCCATTTTTTAGATTTATAAAATATATCTTATCATAATATATTTACAAATATATCATTTTTAAAAAAAACTGATCCAATGTTAAAAATAGAACAACAACAATGAAACCTTATACCTGAGAATACTCATATATCAGATCTTTCATCTAAAAATAACTAATGAAATGAATAATTATATGACATATTATTTCAAAATTTAAAGAACAAGAGGGAATACATGAACTCGGCTAACAAAAAGCATACACATAATTTTTTTCCTTTTCTTTTACAGATGAATACATTCATTCAACAGTTCTCACTTTAACTTTGGCAACTCAAGGATGATAAGAATGGAGGAGAAAGAAAAAATGGATGTCATCTAGGTCCAGAAAGTTCCATTGGTTCAACTAGTGACGATTCTTCAATGTAGTTGGAATATCTTTGCGGAGTTTGTTCAAAAGCTCGGTTTCTTGGAGTCTCAAGCTTCTGTGATGCCTCCCACTTTTCAGCCAATCCATCACCCTCCAACATCCTTAATGCTTCGGACATTTTTGGGCGGTGAGAAGGGCTGAAATGGGTACATAGAAGGGTAACTTTAACCACCTCTTCTAGCTCAATATGGTCAAAGTTATTTTTCAAATCTTTATCTACCATAAGGTTCAATTTCCCCTCTTGATGCAGCTTTCTCACCTGCATATCATTAGCAGTAATTAAACAAGGGAGTTCATTGAAGTATGCTAATGGAAAAGAGTCTCACAGCACTAGCTAAGGCAGATTTGGTGTTTGAACCTATAGCTTCTAATAATTGTAAAGAAAACTGCTAGAACAACAGTCCAGCTACTCTCTCACGAATCTTTCGAGGTAGATCCAAGATATTGAGGGATTCAACCTTTAATGCTTTAAGCACTACACTCATTGTACTTCTGAAATTATGGTTCAGAATTTAATATTTGCTGACTTTTAATGGCTTTTCAGGAATGTATATATCTATGTTCCATGTCGAGAAAACTGGGTTCAATTGAACCCATAGTTCAAAAACTGCATCTGCCTCTATATACCTTACTTTATTCGCAGACTCACAGAATACACTTCAAAAATTACTCAGTACACCCAGAGAAAGAAAAAGAGGAGAGACGTACCCAATCAAGCATAACAATACCTTTCTGGTTGGCCCCTCGACCAAAGTCCATAGCTTTCTGGCCTGTAATCAGCTCAAGTAGCAAGATTCCAAACCCAAAAACGTCAGTTTTTTCAGACGATTGGCCAGTTGACAAATATTCTGGAGCAATGTGGCCAATGGTGCCCCTAACAGCAGTTGTCACATGAGAATCTCGGTGATCCAATAGCTTTGCCAACCCAAAATCACCAACTACTGCCTCAAATTCCTCATCCAACAAAATGTTGGCTGCTTTGACATCACGATGGATAATTTTGGGATCACACTGCTCATGCAAGTAAACTAGCCCTCGTGCTGTACCTTGTGCTATGTTTTTCCGCCTTGGCCAGTCTAAAACTGGTCTACCATATATGCTATCTGCAAATTTAGAAACCACAATGCATTTTCAATCAAGTTAATATATGTATCAGTCTTCAACTGATACCAAATTCAGTGAGTTGGAAACTATTAAATGGTAGCTGATAAAGCTTGGCTTATGAACATGCAGAAACGTACAACAATAGTTCCAGCCTGCAGCAAACTGATGATGGCTCATCATCTAACTGCAGCAGTAGAGAGTATGTGATGGGATGGCTCTAGGATGGCACTGCGCTAAGGGTGAGTCGTAACATCTAAGCTTGTACTTAACCAGAATCTTATGGCCTCGATTCACCAATGACAGCAGTCGCTGGTCTTCATATCACTCACTGAGGGTACTATTGGTTGAACTGCTTTCTATTTAAATGCCTCAAAAATTTCCAATCCAATTTGCAAAGAGTTTTCACCATTTAATGTTTTTTCTTGTAATAGAGGCGGTCAGAAGTTAAACTACTAAAGAAACTAGGGTAAAGAACATGGTCACACCCAAGAGAGTGAAGTTAGAAACATCCAGCAAAGGGGAAACCAAAACTGTCACCAACAAGAGTTGCTTCTTTCTCTACTTTGAAATTTTCATCTTAGCTTCCTTCTCTCTTGAGTAAATAATATTTTTTCCATCACGCACACTTTTTGCAAGCAAAATGTGCAAATTTAAGTTGCTGATTTTCATGCTTAGTTAGAGAAGCAAGTAAATAAGATTGGTGACAGCAAGCATCTAAAATGTTTGTTAATGGCAATAATATTGGGAAGTAAGAACTGTTCACTTATATGACTTCCTTTCCATTTAGACATGGTCCGAAATTTGGCACTATTCTAGTAATAATATTATTCCATACAGTATTTACAACTTCAAGAATTCAAAATCGTTTAACTATCCAAATTATGATGTTCCCTATAACTAATATATTAACCACTATTTTATAATTTTCTTCTATTCCCATATAATAAATGAGTGAAATTTACCTTTTAAACTCTGTGTCCTATCAATTATCTGTCTAATGAAATGGAATGGAAGGATTAGTTAACAAACAAACACCTTCGTGAGAATAACTGACTTTCATAAATGGTAATGTTGGACTCATTATCTGAAGTTGATAGCCTAGTAGTGATTAATAAGTGTTAACAGGCAAGAGCTGACCTTTTAATCGTGATGCTACACTTCCATTTGGCATATAGGGGTAAACAAGAAGCCGTTCACTTTCAGTTGAACAAAACCCCAAAAGACGGAGAAGATTCCGATGGACAGCCAAGCTAATCAACTCTACTTCTGTCTGAAATTGGTTTTCACCACCAACAGCATTGTAGTCGTTCAATCTTTTGACGGCCACAACAGTTCCATTGTTTAAGCAGGCTTTATACACAACACCAAATCCTCCTTTTCCCAAAATACGTTTTGAGCTGAAATGGTCAGTGGCAGACCGCAGTTCCTTAAAGGTGTATCTTTTCAGGTGACCCAAGCAGACCTCTGGATAACAATGATCTGCATTTGAGAAGATATTACTCAGCTAAAGCTGCGGGGAATAGCTAGAGACAGAAAGAGAAAATCTGTTGACAAGTGAGACGGGGAGAAAAGAATAATGGTTTGTTCAGTAACAAGCGACGGGAAATGATTGGAAAGAATAAAGGTGAGGTCCCAAAACCGATCCACATATATGCATCAGATATCCAAAGTACAAGATTGTCAAGAGTAACTTTCATCGCAATAAAAGTAGCAAGGCAATTCACCAGGCAAGATAGTGAAGTTGGAAATAAATGATGCTATAAGCAGTGAAGTCATCTAGTTCAAGGTAGTCCATAGTGGTACAGGACTATTCCCAATAACAACAGAATACAAACAGCTTTTCTGAAATTGACAATTGGTTCAAATGGAGAAATATCAGTCACCCGTTTTTTCTTTTGGTAGGTAGTAGTAACTTGAAAGAGAAGAGCTTTTCTGAGTCCTTACAAAGAAAATTGACCAGAACTGCTGAGTTACGCCAAAGGCCTTCATAATTTGCTAACTGATATGGTTCAAAGGTTCTTCACATTCAATAGGTTTATTGAATATGGGTAAACATAGAATAACACCTATTACTTAACCACTAATGTCCTCTCCAAAACTAAACAAGTGAATTTAAAATTAACAGTCACAACACAAGGACATATTAAGAGATCAAAATAAAGAATCAAACCACAAGCAGGTGACTCTGTAACATCCTAGATTTAAATATATTGACATGATAAAAAATACCAATATAAAATCTTTGGCAGGTAAAGAATCAGAAATATAGAACTAACAAAAGCTGAATTTATCATAGAGAAGAGGCGAAAAATAAAATCAACTAACCGTTGACATCAAAGAAGATCTGCTGATTATGTCTGTAGCGCCACCAGAGAAGCAAAGCCATGGCTACAATGACAAAAAAAGCAGCACCAAAACTTGCAACAACCACGCGACGGCTCTTGCGTGCAGCACCTAGTTGATCTATGATACCAAAAACAATAGATGCAACACATCTTCAGTGACACAAATAGCAGAACTTACTCTGTATGTATAATATGTTTTAACAGTTTCCCATTTACAGTTGAAAGGGAAGGGACTTGAGCACGAAATGTTATACGTACCTGTCAGACTATCTGGTGGGAAGGACAGTGGTTCTGGATAGACTGCTGAACAATTATTCTCAGAACCTTGACCACAAATTAAAGGATTCCCAAGCACTCTGAAAACCATCAAGAGGAAGTCAATTTCACTATAGTGTGGAATACTAACAAAATAATTTACAAGTAGCAGTTTAATCCTAAAGCATTTGCCATCGTATTTTAACTAATGGATTTTTATCTATAGGTACAGCAATAATTTAAATTCAAGAATATTAAGAATAACTACTTGAAAATGAAATAACTGAGCATTACGGCAAGAGAAAAAGGAGACTCACTTGAAAGCTCGCACTGATATGTTAGGAAGGGTACCACTTAGATTATTATAAGAGACATCCCTGCAAGCCATGATCAACTAACTCAATCACAAGGATGGGGAAGAAACAGAACATTTGAGTAAATTAAGTCTCTGCAGGAATACATGATGTATTTTGAAGAGAATCGGCACAAATGGCATATATGGGTACAAATGGCATATATTGAAAGAGTGAAATATATAGTTGGAGTCAATTTTAGTCTGTCATAAGAGGTCTTTTGAAAGTGAATAATATTAAGTGAAAATTTATGAACTCACAAATAATTCAAATTCTTCAGGTCTCCAAAGGAAGTGGGTATTTCGCCTTCGAATTTATTGTTGGAGAGATCAATTGTCTGAAGCTTTTGTAACTTCCCGATTACATCAGGAATATGACCAGAAATGGCATTGTTTTGCAACAATCTACATGAACAGGTAAGTACAGTTTGCGAGAAAATGGATTAGTAACACTAAGAAAATCGTATAGGAATTGACCTTATGTTATAATGGAACTAAGCAGCAACAACTAAGAGAAGTATATAGTCAAGAACTTACACAGATTGCAAGTTAGTAAGATTGCTAATTCCAGGCGATAAGGTGCCAGATAGACTTTGACTAGGTAGTGCACTGATGCAGGAGAAAATATTCAGCAATGAACTCTGGATTAAAAGTAGGTCTTTTGATGACCGGACTAAATTTTTACTAAATACTCTTCAGCTAAACTACTTACAGAACAGAAACATAGCCATCAAAGGAACAAGTGATCATTCTCCAACTGCAAGGGTCTACAGAATTCACATCCCAATTGCCCAGAACATGATAGGGGTCATGTAAGGCCTTCTTAATTTCCATCAACGCAACAACTGCACATTATTATATGGAAAAATAGTCACTCTCTTAAATTATTTCCACTTTTTTCATCGGTCAGTTTTGTCATTACATAAAAGATTCAAGATAGAACACATACTCATACACATTGCAAAGGACTAAATCATAGTTAGGGAGTTATGCAGAGGAATTAACTAGTTCTTCTACGCTTAGTCTAATTTGATACTCCCTCCGTCCCAACTTTTGTCTTATTTTCCTTTTTGGTCTGTCCCAAAACGAGTGCCTCTTTCTATATGTAGTAAGTTGACAATTCAAACATCATACATGACAAATTTATAACCACAAGAATCAAAGAATATTTTAGTACATCATACACATCTTTAACTTAGGACCACAAAATTCAAAAATCTCTCAGTGAAACTAAAACACTTAACTTGGGGCGGAGGGAGTAAAAGGAAAAGTGAGGAATTTCAAGAAAGAAGCTAACCTTCATAGTTTATACCAGCAGGAGAAAGTGTAGCAGAAGAACTCTCCATCAATGTACAAACCACTAGCCACCCCACATTCCAAAGCATATACAACATTCTTTCCATACTCTACCAGTACAAAATTTCTACAATCTCACCTTCTCAACAAAGTAATTCTTAAAAGAAAAAAAAATCTCCCCACCACACATTAAAAGAAGAAGAAAAACATTCTTCACATAATTCACCTCTTCAACATTGCTTCATCCAGCACAAGCCAAATCAAGAACCTGATAAACTTGCTATTTTCAAGATTGAAAACCTAAAAGTTTCAATCTTTACACACTTGGCTCTATCAAGAACTGCAGAAAACTCAAACACCCAAATGCCAAAGTTTCAATCTTTACACAACTAGCTCTATCAAAAACTGCAAAAAGCTCAAACACCCAAATGCCAAAGTTTCAATCTTTACACAACTAGCTCTATCAAGTACTGGAAAAAGCTCAAACACCCAAATGCTAAAGTTTCAATCTTTAAACAACTAACTCTATCAAGTACTGGAAAAAGCTCAAACACCCAAATGCTAAAGTTTCAATCTTTACACAACTAGCTCTATCAAGAACTGAATAAATCTCAAACACCCAGATGACAAAGTTTCAATCTTTACACAACTAGCTCTATCAAGAAATGAATAAAACTCAAATACCCAGATACCAAGTTTCTTTTTTTCACTCAATTATGCTAACATGGGCAATATTTTTGAGCTTATAAAAAATGGGATTTTTCTCGAGAAAGAAAAAAACAACAGAATGACTAAAAAGCCTGAAATTCTTGTAACCATGAGATCTAGGAATATGTTAGTAACTGACCCCCAAAAATTCTTCTTGTTAGTAAAAAGCCTCACTAAAAAACTTTTTTTTTTCGTTTCATCATATCCTTTTCTATCACCATCACCATCACCATCACCATCACAGTCACCGTCACCACCTCCCTCTATTATTATATTATTAACCAGAAAAATACTACTTACAAACAACTCAGAATAGGCCAAACTTATTAAGGCCAGAAATATGTGGACAGTTTTAAAAGTTAGAATACAAAGTATAAAAACATGTTGTACTTTTCCCTCTCCAAATTAATTTCGACAATAACCGCCGAACTTTTTAAATTTTTGGATGCATTTTGATGTAACAACATACTTAGTATAATCAACATAACATAGGATCTTATGAGATAGTGCGTACGCCTGAGAGATAGAAAACTGTTTTAAATTCTTGATTATCTGAAATTATAACTCATACAACTAAAAAGTTACATACACAAAATTTAATTAAGTAATTAAAATTTTAAAATATATATAGCCTTTTGACTTTATTGCAAGTATATTCTATTAAATGGAAGGATTGAGCTATATATATCAAGTTTCTTTTTTTCCTAATTTATGTAATATTATTTAAGTGAATACAAAATTTAAGAATGCATAGCTTTTAAAATTTATCCTCTAAAAGAATCATTGATATTTATATAAATCATCGCACTAAAGTTAAAATTGAAAATTTATTTCTAAATATAAAGAAATATTATTCTTTTTTAATAGACTAGAAAGAAAAAATATGTTAAATAAATGAACGGATAAAATAATAAAAGATCTTTCACTGGAAGTTTTTAACGCGAAGGGATATTATTAGTCAACATAAATTAGACTGCTTTTACTTTTTTTTTCCTATTCTTTCTTTTTGTAAGTTTTTATCAGTCTCTATTTTATTTATTTACTCATTCACTTAAATTTCGAAATGCAGGTTAGTTCCTGAAAAAGGTGAACATATGTCAATGAACTTACATTACCAAAAATCCGCTTAGGGTGATTAACCTAGAAAATAATTGCTGTACAACTTCTATAAAACTTAAGTTGTGGTGAACCAATTTATTTTTAATTGTAAAACTGAAATAATTAATGAGAAAAAGATAGTAGTAACATTTTGCTTAACGATAATTGGACGTAGAAAGGAATATTTGGATCTCCAACGTATACAGTAGTCTTGTAACCTTAATCCATAGGGTATATTGGAAAACTACTTTATTTGAGTGATATCATAATTCATAGAACATGCACTAGTTATCTTTTCTTACTGCTGTCCTAAAATTAAATAAATCCGCCGAACACAATGGCGATTCATTCTAGAGAAAAACAGGTACTACTTGTTTCCTTCTCGAGAGTCAAACAATATGAATTTGATCATTATTTTAAAATATATTTTTTGTTAAATTAATATAAGAATAATTATAATTTATAATATTTTTATAAATATTATAAATTTTAATTTTAAAATATTAAATTTATGTATTTAATTTAATTTTAAAAATTAATCAAATTAATTCTCCAAAAATAAATCTGACTGGTAAAAGTAAAAGTCAACAAACAACGATTTCATGATTTCATTTGTGAATTGTGGATGCTTAAAAGGGTCACAAGATTACTTTTGTCTAATCATTTCCAATGAACCATACCATTTTACTGCATCATGAAGCAACTGCATAATGTCAATATATTTTAGATTTCCATTATTCATGTTTTGACAAGTCTGTTTTTTTACAATTTACAATGTCCATTAATTTATTTAAAATTGTGGAACCCAAAGCTCAAGGGTATGTTTGTCGCTTTGGGAAGACCGAATATTCTCTAGTCTACACATGGTGAGACATTGGTTTTTTAAACCCTTTGCTTAATACATTAGTAATTTATTACTTCTTTTTTCTCAATGTTGTCAAGTATATTTTACTAACTGGAATTCCAATTTCTATTAGCAAGATTCTACTTTTACTCGAAGCAGTGGCTGGTAACTGCGAGATCAGGCAAAAATTCAATAATTTTGGCTCTAATTTATGTTTATATTAAAAAATTATTTGATATATATAAATAATATGTTCAAAACTCGATAAGTAAGAAAATTATCATCAAAGAGTCATAAATTAAAAATTATAATTCCGTCTAAGTCTCGGAGCCATGAGGGTATTTTGCTTGGCTTGGGAGAACGAAATGCTCAAAAAACTGTTTTAAGAAATGGAAAACTACCATTTCAACCTCGACTTTTGGTTGATTAACTATGAGCCCTCTTGGACTATTAATTTTCTTCCAAGAGACATGTTGGTGCTAATAAAGCCATTCTATTATTATTATTATTATTATTATTATCCACTCGGATATTTACCCGATTGATCTTGTTTATTAGGAACAAAAGAACCTCAAAAAGAATAAGTACAAGTAAGGGTTAGGTCTTATCTTACATATCAAAATGAGTTCAAATACCTCTACTATTGCTAGCAAGCATGTAAGAAATAAGACCTTGAAAGAACAAAATACTCTATGATCATCACAATGTTCATAACATACTCTGTGATGATATTATTGAAATCAAAATAATACGGGAAGTAAATAAATATTACAAGTGTTTCAAATGATAAACAAACAGTCAAGATTATAATTGCCGCAAGCTTGTTAAGTCTTGAATATTGATAATATGAAATCAAGAAACACTAAATCTGAATTGTTACAACTGTGGCTGAGTCGAGAGATGACTCTCTGTCTTTAAGACAAGATTGCTCCGTATATATGCTTTTACGTTAGCGGGCAATAGTCTCCCAAGATAAAACAACAACTAATCAACCCTACAAAGCAAATAGGTTGATTCTGACGAAGAAAACAACATGAAACGACTTGCTGAAGTAATGGAAAATTTAGAGGAAAATGAAGAGTTTCTGTTCTTTTCTTTTGCTATTGTTTTTGCTCTTTTTTCTGTTTCTCCACTGCCCTCAAATAAGAGTAAGGTCTCAATATATAGTGTTTAGGAGGAGGAGAGGTGTTAAGAGGTCCTTTAAGAGAGGTGTATTCATGGCCAGAAACGTTTTGTAGTAAGTGCAAAAACAGTTTGGAGTCCAAAAGATAATATCAGAAGTAGCCCAGAAGCCCGCAGCCCGGATTGGACGGGCGGGCGGCGGCGACGCTCGTGTGGGGCTAGCCTCGAACCCAAGCATACATAGGTCCTCCCTCCTTCAAACACATGGGTTAGCCCTTGGGGGTCCTAAACCCTTATCCATTTTTTAGGCTTATAAAAAGAATAATTCTTTATTTTCCCACCGATGTGGTAGATTTGTCCCACACCATATTCCCATTCCTCAAACACCTTACTTCGTGGACCAATATATCTTTCATTTCTTAACGAAATTTGACGATCCTTGGCCCTACGGTCATCTACACACTTAGTAGATTATGCACGTGTGAAGAGACAAAGCCTCCAACATGCGGAACCCTAGTATTTAAGTCATTAAATATGGGTGGACGCAATCCCCCACCAAAGGCAAATTTCCAACAGATATTACAATGAGGATGCTAATAAAATGAAAATATAAAACAAGAAAGAGAGTAAAGTGAAGCCCTTCTTTTTTGTAGTACTTGTGACAAATCCTAAAATCCGTAGTCATGAATCAATCCGGTTCTTCTCCTTGTCGCCTTCCTTCAACATGTTCAAGAGTTCTTGAAAATACATTAATTATTCTTAGATTTGTTGTACTTTATTGATGTAGTTGAACCTTGTCTCTTTTTGTTTTGCCACTCTCATTGGTATTTGCCTTAGAATAAGCTCCTCAAACACTTTATCATCCCAAATATGTTTTCTTCCATAAGTCTTTTTTATAGTGAATCCTCTCCTTTGCTGCCTAGGTGAAAGATCTCCATCCCTAGCCACTTTAGCAAAACATTCATCTAATACTTCATTATGACCTTCTTCATCAAGTATGTCAATGTCTAAATCACCATCAAAAGCTTCCAATGGATCTTTCACAAAAGCTCCTGGCTCATGCCTCTTAGCCAATAATCCAATAGACTTACTTTTAGTAGGATTATCCATATCCTTCAAAGCTTCCATATCGTGTGACACTAAAACATGAAGAACATTAGTAGGGGTTAATTGGATATTTGGAACACTTGCATTCAAAGATGCACTAGTTTGAGCCACAATCTGTGCCACAACTAAAGTTGGAAGAACCATGGCACGACTTGGCACAAATGCGGGGGCTACCAAGCTCAACTTGTTGTGCATTGGAGGGGGATGAGACCTGCCCTCCTCCTCTGTCATGTCCGTAAACTCTTCACACTCGTACCATCTTTTTTGGGCACTTTTCATTTCAACATTTTTGCTCGAATGTGCAGAAGGGAATGACACAATCTTATCTATATCTTGCTCATTCCCTGCGAACATTAGTTGCTGCCCAGAGTCATCACGATGCTCACCAAATAACTCCATAGATTGAGTAGGGATCTCAAACGTCGAAGTGTTCAATGTGACCATTAACGACTTCAAGACGGGAATGGGACAAACAAAGCTTGCAACTTGTTATTGCATTAACATGTTTGTCAATTCCGGATGTGTAATTTGACATTTAAGACTACCCAAATCAGATTGGTACTCCTCTCTGTCTGAAAGAGCCTCAAAAGTGTTAGGACACACAATATCCTTTGTTGCAAGGCCTTATTCTTTGTCACTTTAAGCTCTTTGTCAATTTGAGGACTAACAGAGTGCTTACGTGAAATCCTATCCATCCCTCACCTCCAACATCATCTCTAGTATTGTTGAAATCCTTAGCCGGCTTGGAAACCGTCAAACTCCCAGCCACAACATTCTTATCCGCAAAATTCGGCAGCTCGCTAATAAGGCCATCCATTTTCTCACACTATGCTTAAAATTGGGAATAAAGAAAATATGGCATAATTTATCTGTATTGTGATGTGGTTTATCATTAATGTAAATGTCACTATCAAACTTAAATTTGAGCACTGTTGAATATATATTTGAAGTTCCACAAAGTCTATAATTCTTTTCATGCTTAGATGAATGATGAGGCACCGTAGGTAATTAGGTTGTTTATGAACTTCGGGCCCTCTCTTGCAGAGGCGGATCTAGGGTCCGATGAGGATGTTGGTTCGCACTTTATGTCATTTCGACTATAATAAATTGAGAAATTTATGGATACCTATGATTGATAAATCTTGGACCATTTGCATGTTCACTCAAACATCCTTGACAAAAAAATACATCGTTTATATAAGGTATTTTTTATTTTTTATGTACATATATCGACTTTGAATATCCTAAACACGAGAAAATGTTGGTTTAGGGGGTTCACAAGTTACCTTGATATTTCAAGTTCAAATCCTAGTTATCACATTTTCATTTTTTAAACCCCCTCAGTGAAATCTTGAATCTATCACTGCTCTCTTACGACCATGCACTTCAAGAAACACAAGAATATGATTTAACTAATCTCTCTAACTCTTTTTTTTCTCTTTAGACTCATTCATTTTACTTGTCACATTTTTTATTTACACTTTCCTTAAGAAACTATGTGTTTTGACTATCATGTTCTTATTTATTATCTTTAATTATTTGAAAAAGAACAAAGATCTTTGTTCTTTTACAACGTGTTACATACTTGGATTGACTTTTTAAAAGTAAGCTTATAAGCTAAAATCTAAAAATGATAAATTGGTAATGTCAATTTTTTCACTTTTGACTTATTTTTATACTTTTTATCTAAAAAATAAATGCTTAAAAATACTTCTTTTTCTTACCCAAACACCACATAAAATAAAATAAAACTTAAAAATCAATAAACACCTAAAATAACGCCAATCCAAACACCTTCATCACCTTTTGAAAACCCTTTCACCCTCTAAGCAAAAAGAAGAAAATAAAAAGATTCCATAGCACATGTAAGATTAAAATAAAGTATCTAGCTCCAAAATTGTGAAATTTATGAATAATCAAAGGCTTATCAAGATGAAGCCTCCGAAAGTAAGTTAACTTCACTTGAGATAAAGACTATTTTCATCACCAGATACAACTTGGCCCCTGCTTTTGTTTATACAAATCTTTTACTTTTTTTAAAAAAATCAAAATAACGTTTGATTTTTACATTAGATTGAGTTTTTGAAATGTTATTTTGAATATGTTTTAAGTTTGAAAAAATGATTTTTATCAGTTTTATAAGGGAATTCTTTTTCACTCAATAAATTTTATTTTAAAAAAAAGTTAAATGCATATTCAAATAGAAATCAATTTTCAAATACCCTATTTAACTTTTTTCTTAAATATTATTGTAGGCAATAAAATTGGCGTCAAGAAAATAATCCAGATTTAAAATTTTCGCAATCATCGTAGTGTTTTATTTCAATATTATCCTTTGATTCTTCTTTTCTAAAATAAATTCAAGAACCTTTGAGCTTTATCTTAAATTTGATGGATTTAATTTTGTATGTGAATTTGATTATTCATCACAAATACTTTAATGGCTTCCACAAACAAGTAATTTTGATCTTGAACGTCTTGATATTTTATTTGCCTTCAAATTTGATCTTGAACGCCTTGATATTTAATTTACCTTCGTTTCTGACCTTTGAGTATTTGAAACTTGTAAGAAATGCTTGAATATTTGCAACTTGTAAAGAAATTTGTAGCACTTCATGCTATATTCAACATATTTCTCTGGTTGATTTACTCACAAACTACATTAAATTATCATGATTTCTCTGCTGACTCAGCTCGTAATTTATTTTGAAACTTGTAATAAGTCAACTTCTACTGCAAGCGTCATATGTTATTTGTCTTAATTGTAAACTCAAACATGCTTATTTTCGCAACATATGCAAAAATAGGGACCAAAAATTTAATCTTGCAAGATACATCCCGACCAATTTCTTAAGAAATTTTTGCACGGATTTCCCTTCAAGCCCACTAGTCTTTACTTTTTTCCCTCATATATGTGGTCTTTAATTTTTGTCTTTACTATTCATCTAATGAAAATATTCATATCTACTTTCGGCATAAGTTTGTAATATTTTTATCTTCGAAACTAAACTTTTGTCTTGCTTGACACAAATTCTGTAGGGATTAAGTTATACGGCATAAGTTGTGTAGTATTTTTTAGATTATACTGAGTGTTGCAAGTTTTGTTGTGTCCACCAGCGGTCCCCGTTGGTTAATTGTGTCAACAGAGGCAAGGAGTACCACTGGACTATCCCACTAGCGATCCTACTTCAACGACATTCTCGTAATACGTAAAAAAAGTATCCCGATCTTATTAAAGGAGGAGTGATAGCCGTAGTGGAGATCGATGAAGATCTTTATTTAACAAAGAAAGGGCAAGCACCGAAACACAGGAATGATCAAAGAGAGGCAACATAACTTGTAGGATGTTATGATACATATGTCGATCGAAATGTAAGCTTTGTCGAGCGAAATATAAATGTATGACGCGTCAAAAGTGCTTAAGGATAAAAGTTAAAGATCAAAAACTTGAGAGACAAAAATTAAAGACCACCGCAAAATAAGGGCATTTGTCTGAATGACCCATTTCTTAAAGCAAATCGGACAATTCGCACGATTGCCCCTGTTTTAGGGTGGTCTTTAATTTTTGTCCCTCAAATTGGTGGTCTTAAATTTTTACCGTTCGTCTAAAATAATAACCGAAAATATCATTGAGGTCGTGGGTTCGAATCTTAGTAGAGTCAAAAAGAAAAAAAATCGCAAAGCAAGATTTCATTAGAAAATATGCCTATTCAACCAAAGTTGTATAGAAATTATGCCTTAAGGGACATAGTTTCTATGTAATTAAGCTTATGAAAATATCTTTGAGGTTGTGGGTTGAATCACAGCGGAGTCAAAAAGAAAAAAAACCGCAATGCAAGATTTCATAGAAATTATGCCTATTCGGCCAAAGTTGTATAGAGATTATGCCCTAAGAGGCATAGTTTCTATGTAACTATGCCTGAAGGCAAAGTTTCGTTGAAAAATTAAGATTATGCCTTGTCCGGCTAGTTACATAGAAACTATGCCCCAAGGGGCATAGTCTCTATATAATTTTGGCTGAATAGATATAATTTCTATGAAAACTTTGCCTTGCGATTTTTTTTTTTTGCCTTTGCGGGGATTCGAACCTATGATCTCTGATTTAGTACACTCGCGAATAAATAATACTTTGGCCCATAAATTTTTATTAAATGAAAAATAGAGGAAAAAATTAAAAAACAGCAAATTGAGGGGCAAAAATTAAAGACCAGCCCGTATGAAGCACAATTCACGCAATTTTTTGAAGCAAATCTGAAGCTGATTAGCTCACTTCCAATACGAAGCTCATCGAGTACATTGGCCCATTTGGTAAAATAAGCATATCCAAACTAAGCCCCAGAAAGTGATATCATTATTGGTTAATTCTTCCTATTTATTTTTTTCCCAATGCGTAGAACTTGTTGGAAATTAGCCTTTGGCGGGGAGATGCGTCCACCCATCTTTGATGAATTAAACACTTGTGTTCCGCATGTTGGAGACCTTGTCTCTTCGCACATGCATGATCTACGAAGTGAGTAGATGACCGTAGGGCCAAGAATCGTCTAATTTCGTTGAGAAATGAAAGAGATATTGGTCCACGAAGTAAGGTGTTTGAGACATGGAAATGTGGTGTGGGACAAATCTACCACATCGGTGGGAATAGGAAGAATTGCTCTCTATATAAGTCTCTAATTGGTAAAGGGTTTGGGACCCCAAGGGGTATCCCATGTGTTTAAAGGAGGGAAGACCTAGATGTGCTTGGGTTCAAGACTAAGCCCACGCGCGCCGCCGCCCGCCCGTCCCGTCCGGTTCACGGGTTCACGGGTCGTGGGCTGTGGGCCTGTCTGATATTATCTTTTTGGACCAGAGAACTCGCCGATGTACGATTTGATCCCCGAAGTTTCATATGTACAGTTTGGACCGAATTCTTTTATATGTACGTTTGGTCCCCGAAGTTTCAATATTTACGGTTTGGTCCCCGCAATTTCGGAGACTTTTTTTTTGCCTACCGTTGGGATGTTTTTTGAGGCATTAATCAGCCATTACTTGGCTGATTAACTCCTCTATTAATGACCATGTTTTGGTTAGTTGGACAACTTTCTCTATGCTATATATTGAGCTTCATTTGGCTCAATTCAAAGGCGAGAAAATAGACGAAAATACGGTGAGAAACAAAGCAGCAAAAAAGAGGCGAAAAACTGTCAAGTAACAAGCCCGAAAAACAGCCACAAAATAGCACAAAACAATCGGTGAAATTCAGCGAAAATCGGTGCAATTTTCGACTGAAAAACAGTGACCAAACCCTCACGTATACACAAGATATACACTACAGAGACACACTATAGACACAAAGACAAAAGAGAAGAGTATTGAGAAACTCTTCCTTCCTATTCCATATCTTCAGCAAGTCGAGTCATATTTGTTTTCTTCGCCAGGCTCAACCTATTGGCTTTGTAGTGTTGAGATTAAAGTGTTGTTTTATCTTGGGAGACTATTGCCCGCTAACGTAAAAGCTTATATACGGGGCAATCTTGTCTTAAGGATAGAGGGCTATCCTCGACTCAACACACAACGTTGTAACCATCCAGATTTAGTTGTTTCTTGATTTCAGGATATCAACATTCAAGACACAACAAACTTGCGGCAGTTCTCAAGATTGGCTTTGCAAGGTGATCAAGATTCAAGACACAACACATATGCGGCAATTTTGAAGATTGACCATTTATTTATCCTTTCGAACATTTGTAATAGTTATTACTTCCCGTACTGCTCTATAAAGTACATAGAAATTACCAACAGAACTTTGGGAGAGTAGTGTCCGTATACATAGACGCGGCATTTTTTTGCGCGAATTTCCCTTCAAACGCACTGATTTTTAATTTTTGTCCTTTCATATTTGTGATCCTTAATCCTTGTCCATGTTATTTATTTTATGAAAAATATTCAGGCCCACTTCGCAAGGCATAATTTTTGTAACATTTTTATCTTCGGAAATTAAAATTGCCTCGCTCAGCATAAATTATGTAGGAGTTAAGTTATGAGGCATAATTTTGTAGTACTTTTTCAGATTATTTTGAGTGGTGAAAATTATGCCTTATCTGGCATAATTTATGTAGATGTTATGATACATATGTCGAAGTTAAATACTAACTATGCCCCCGAAATATAAAATTATGTCATTTTTCATATTATGTTAAATGTTGAAAGTTATGTCTTATCCGTCATAATTTGTGAGTTATTATGATAAATAAGTCGAAGCTAAACACTAATTATGCCTTGCGAAATCTGAATTATATCACGCTAAAAAATGATAAAGGGCATTAAATAACACAAATTTAAGAGCAAAAATTAAAAGACATCCCAAAATAGGGAATTTGTGCGAATGACCATAGAAGCGGTAGGCAAGTAAGGAAGGGAATAGCCATCTGAACTGCAACTCGTATACCTTTCGTTTTCTTGTTGGTCACTTACCCAAATGGTCAACGCTGCACTTTAATCACTTAACCAATAGTTGGTCTGGTAGCAACATTTTTAAATAAAAAAATAAAAAGACAACAACAACATATAAAATAAAATAAAATAATAATTTTGTGCATGGTTCAAATTTCACTTCACAGCAAATTTCCAATGACATATCTCATTGCAAATCACCTAACCCAATAACAGAACAAGTAACCATTCTTTCCGATCTATTTCCGTCGCCGGCGGCCTCGGTTTTTAGGCTCCGCCGCCGTTTTCGAATTCACAACCTACTATCTCCGACGAATTGCTCATGTAGGCATAATCTCCAGCTAAGCAAACACTAATTGAAGAAACTCCAAAAGTATCACCCTTAAGCTTCTTAATTAACTCCGACGCATTTCCGCCATTTCCTCACATTCAAAACTCCCCGTATCCACTTTCCAAATTTTAAGTTTGGTCACATTTTCAACGTCTCCGATCATGCCAATGAGGATCAAACGGTTATTGGATTAAAAATACGTGAATCGGGCCTTAACTCGTAAGGCCCGGTCCACTTCTTAGTTTTAGGGTCGAAACAGTAACTAACCCCACGATAAACTCGTAATTATCGCCATTTCCTCACATTTTGCTATATATAGTTTGATGCAACTGTGTAATTGAAGAAGAGAATGATAGAATACCGTGTATAGTTATGAAATTAATAATTACCATAATTGTAAAATTCTTGTACAAATAGAATTAAAATATTAGAAATATAGTAGAAATATGATTTTTCATATTTGGCAATTGTAACTTGTATATATACCTCATTCATTAATGAAAATAATCAAAGATTATATTCTTTCATGGTATCAGAAGTCTAGGTCTAAAATGACTCCCTTCCAAATTTTCTTCCGCTACTCTCGGCTCAAATTCCGAGAACCCTTCTCGGTTTCCGACCGTCTTCTTCCTCCTCCCTTCCCAAATTTTCTTCCAAATCTCTAATTCTCCTATTTCATTATGTCTACGTCAAAGAACATGTTTCATCAAGCCCTTATAGTTTCCAACATCAGGAACCACATCCCTATTGTTCTTGAGATGGAAAACGTCCAATACGCCACATGGACAAAATTATTCAAAATTCACGCACGCTCGCATCAAGTCCTCAATCACATAATTCCCTTGACACCTGGCACAGAAGAGGTGCCTAACCCCGAGGAAAATCCTACGTTATGGATGACACTTGATGCTACCGTTCTCCAGTGGATTTATTCCACTATTTCTACTGACCTCCTATAAACGATCATTGAGCTCGACGCTACGGCAATGGAAACTTAAAATAGAGTGCGTGATATATTCCAAGATAACAAGAATTCCCGTGTTGTCACCCTCGAGCAGGAATTTTCACATGTCAACATGGAAGATTTTCCTAACGTTTTGGCCTATTGTAAAAGGCTGAAGGAATTGGCAGACCAACTCCGCAACGTTGGTGCGCCAGTTACTAATGATCGTCTTGTTCTCCAAATGGTTGCAGGCATGTCTAAGGCCTATAACGACGTTGGCACACTACTTCGTCAAAGTAACCTTCTACCACCATTTTATCAGGCTTGTTCCATGCTCACGTTAGAAAAAGCCGACTTAGCTAAAAATGCGGCTACATGTTCAAATTCCATCGTAATAATAACCACGTCAGATGACCCTCACTCATTCTCTGAGAATTCTGGCCAAAATCGCAACAACGGTGGCAGCAAAAAGAGTCAAAATCATAAAAATAATGGCAAAAACTGCGGTGGCAATCGCGGTGGTAACGGAGGTGGCCGAAACAGTAGTGGCAGAGGCAGTGGGCCGCAGGCCAACTGGTCCCAGCCATGGGCCCCTGGCCGTAGAACTAGGCCAGTGGCTATTGGCCCAACAATCCATATTTTCCTCTCAGCCCTTACCCGGGTAACTGAGCCAGTTCCAGCAAAAGGTCAGGCCCAATTTCTCGGGTTCGAATACTGGCAGTAGATTCACTTCTGGGCCGGGGCTGCAAGCGGGTTTGCTTGGGCCTCGGCATCCGCAGGCGTTCCAGGAAGTGGATCCCACACCAACTTCGACAGATATTGAGGCTGCAATGCATACGCTTGGATTAAATCCTCCAGACGTGAATTGGTACATGGACACCGGAGCCACTTCTCACATGACATCTAACCAAGCTACTCTCTCATCTTATTTCAATTTGAGCAAAAATAGTGGTATTATTGTTGGTAATGGTAATTCAATTCCTATTCGCGGTTATGGACATACAACTATGTCTCCCCCACATCCACCTCTAGTTTTGAAAAATACCCTTCATGCCCCTAACTTGATTAAAAATTTTGTGTCTGTCTGAAAATTCACCACTGATAATTGGGTTTCTGTTAATTTTGATCCCTTCGGGTTTTTTGTGATGGATTTCAAGACGGGGATACCTCTAATGAGATGCAATAGTAGGGGCAAACTTTATCCTATCACAAATACCACCACTTCCGCTAGTCAAGCCATGCCGTCTACTTTTGTTGCCCTTACTCTTTCCTTGTGGCATGCACGTTTGGGTCATCCAAGATCGTCTGCTATTTCTTCTTTGCATAAAAATAATTTTATTTCTTGTAAGGGTACGCGTAGTACTCCACTTTGTCCTTCTTGTCCGTTAGGTAAACATGTTAGATTACCATTTGTAGTCTCTACTTCTCGTACTTTGATGCCGTTTGACATTATTCATAGTGATTTATGGACATCCCCCGTGTTAAGTGTTGTGGGCCATCATTATTATATCCTATTTTTGGATGATTATTCTAATTTTTTGTGGACCTTTCCTTTATCGAAAAAGTCTCATGTTTTTTCCACATTCTTAAAATTTTAAGCATTCATCCGTACCCAATTCGAATGGGAAATAAAAGAAATTCAATGTGATAATGGCAAGAAATATGATAATTAGTTGTTTCGGGAATTTTGTGATGCTAATGGAATAGTTTTTCATTTTTCTTGTCCTCATACGTCCTCACAAAATGGGAAAGCCGAACGAAAAATCCGTACCATTAATAATATTGTCCGAATTTTATTAGCTCATGCTTCTGTACCCCCCCTTTTTTGTCATCATGCACTACAAATGACTACTTACTTCCTTAACGTACTTCCTACCAAATGATTAGCATCTAAATCTCCCCTTAAAGTTTTCTATAATAAGGATCATTCGTATTCTCATCTTAGGATCTTTGGGTGTTTATGCTATTCACTTTTTCCGTCAACTACAATTAACAAACTTCAGGCCCGTTCTACCGCTTGTGTGTTTTTGGGTTATCCGTCTAATCATCGTGGTTACAAATGTTTTGATTTATCATCTAATAAAATTATAATTAGTCGCCATGTTGATTTTTATGAAACCCAATTTTCTTTGCTAAAGTGAGTAGCCCGTGCCGAGTTCATATAATTTTTTAGATGACGAGGTCTCACCATATATTATCCACCATTTTTTCAACTTGTTCCGTAACCAAAATTCGCCAGCAGGCCCACTGCCTGCTGGCCCACAGTCTACCGCAACCACTGTTCTGCCCAGTGGGCCAATGACACGGTCCAATACCGATCTCAGTATTGTTCCAGTGTTTCAGCCCAATCCTGAGCCTGTTACTATTTCGATTTCAGTTGTTGGGCCAACAGGCCCAATGTTTTGCGGGCCAGTCTGTCACCCACCCAAACATTGCCCAAAATCCACCCAATTTTACCTCGAGTCAAGGGCCCGTTACTAGTAGTCAATGGGGTATTTTAAAACCAAAACGACATTTTAATCTCAATTCTAATGTCTCTAAATTTCCACTACCACGTAACCATGTGTCTGCACTACATTACCCGAATTGGAAATTAGCTATGACTGACGAATATAATGCTCTTATTGAAAATAAGACATGGGAGTTAGTGCCCCGTCCATCTGGTGTTAATATTATTCGATCTATGTGGATTTTTACTCATCAAGAAAATTTTGACGGTTCTTTTGAGAGGCATAAGGCTCATCTTGTAGGTGATAGTAAAACTCAACAGGTTGGCGTGGATTGTGGTGAGACGTTTAGTCCGGTGGTCAAACCGGCTACTATTCGTATTGTTCTCAGTTTGGCTCTCTCAAAAGAATGGCTCATTCATCTGTAGGATGTGAAGAATGCTTTTTAACATGGTGATCTTAAGGAGACGGTATATATGCATCAACCCTTGGGTTTTCAGGATCCCAATCATCCCCATCATGTCTGTTTGCTGAAGAAGTCATTGTATGGGCTTAAGCAGGACCCACGGGCTTGGTATAAAAGGTTTGTAGATTATGAATCTACTATTGGATTTTCTCACAGCCGGCCTGATCACTCTATATTTATATATCGACATGGTACTTCTCTGGCATACATTTTATTGTACGTAGATGATATTATATTAACTGCTTCATTTGATAATCTGCGCAAGTCTATCATGTCACTTCTCAGTTATGAATTTGCTATGAAAGACTTGGGACCCTTGAGTTATTTCATGGGCATTGTTGTCACGCGTCATTCAGGTGGTCTATTTTAATCTCAAATGAAGTATGCTGCTTAGATTATTGAGAGAGCTGGTATGTCATCTTGTAAGTGTATTTTCACTCCGATTGATACCAAACCGAAACTCAGTGCTGCGTCAGGCACACAATACAAGGAGCACACCCACTATCGCAGTCTTGCAGGGGCACTTCAGGATCTTACTTTCACGAGACCTGATATTACTTATGCAGTTCAGCAGGTGTGTTTATTCATGCATGACCCACGGATTGAGCACATGCATGCGCTCAAACGCATTATACGGTACATCCATGGCACACTTGATTATGGATTGCATTTATATCTTTCTTCCGTCTCTACTCTTGTGTCATATACAGATACTGGTTGGGGTGGTTGCCTGATACCAGACGCTCGACATCTGGTTATTGTATGTTTCTTGAGGATAACTTGGTCTCGTAGTATGCGAAACGCCAGGCTACATTATCACGATCCAGTGCAGAGGCCGAGTATCGAGGCGTGGCTAATGTGGTGTTTGAATCATGTGTCGCGCTCGTTTTTTACCCGTGGCCTCTCGACGTGATGGCTCGATTCCCTCTGGATCAGATAAAAAATGCTTGTTTTGAGGAGTCGCCACCTAATTATTCTAAGGTGAATTAGGGCGCCTAAATATTAACTAAATGATGCAAAATAACTCTGATTTTATGGTCTACGAAACTAATGAGATTCTAGGTAAGGGTTCTTTATTATCCTAAAGGGAAGGGGTTAGGCATCCTTTAAGATCCGCTAACTTGCGATTATCCGGTCAAACTCAGGTTAATTATTATAGTAAGAAAGATACATGTTTTACAAGTATAAAAATAATGTTGCAAGTAGTTAATAAAATAATATATTTTGTACAAGTAAAAATACATGTAAAGTTGAAAAAAAGTATGCATTCGTATGAAAATTGATAAAAATATATACAAGGCGATTTTCTATGGGCAATGGGCCTAAAATAGATAAACTAGCGATTTCCGATTTTAAAACTAACAGAGCCTAAAAATAAATAAACTAGCGATGGGTTTCCAATTTTAGACTACCCTATTAATTAATTCTAAGTCTACATATTCTAAACATTTCAATAATTTCACGAGTACAATAATATTACAATACAGAATGAAATAAAGATGAATTAAAGAATGTAAAAACAACAATAAAATAAATCATCTCCGATAGGTATCTTGTCTTCTTTAACTTTCATAAATATGTCTTGCAAGCTGTCAAGAACACACGGTTAGAAACAATTGAATATAAGTAAACTTCGGATCCGTATCCAAAACAGTAAATATTTTTATTACGGAGGGCTCAGACTTAAATTTTGAAAAGATCATTCCAATCACGTCGTGGCTGCGAACATATGACTCGTTGGTCATTTTAGTTGTCTTGCCTACCGAACATGTTGGTCTCTCGGGTGAAAAAGATTTAAGTTTCATACTTGCCCAGAAGTTTTATTTCCGTCTTTCCAACTGTGGAGGCCTAAAAAATTGACTGATATTTTTTCATCGGCCAGAGTGCAGTATTTATTTAAATCAGTAGAACAGTAAAGAAAACAGAAACTGAGAAAACAATTTCCAAAGGGACAGAGCCTCGAATTTAATGTCATTGGCCTAAATGCAGTATTTATTCAAATCAGTAAAATATCAAAACAGCAAACTGAAACGGAGAAGCAATTTTCGAAGGGGCGCGACCTCAAATTTAATTTCATTGGCCTAAATGCAGTATTTGTTCAAATCAGCAAATTTCATAAATACTGCAGTGGTCCGAAACAGTCTTAAAACAGCAGTTTCTAAGCCAAGAAACCAGCAGCAACTATGCTAAAATACAGCAGTGATAAACATCAAAAGTGTCCAAAAATGCAGCAGTAATTTGGCCAAAAACCAGCAGCAACTGTGCTCAAAATACAGCATCAAATGGTCCTAAATGCAGCAACAATCAGCCAGGCATAGCAGCCAAAAAATACATTACTCTAAGCGCCAAAATGCCCAAAATGCAACAGATTTTTGCAAAGAAATCAACAACAATTAAGCCCAGAAATACAACAATTATGAACATCGACCGTGCTCAATGGTTTGACCAGAATACGGTGTCAAACAATAGCAACCAGTAGCATCAAACAACAACCATAAATGGCATCACAAAAACAGTAACAAATGTAGCATTTGTTACTGCTATCATGTAGTACCAAAGTGTCACAGAATTCAACCCACAAATAACATCTGTTTTCAATCAAAGGCATCATCTAAAATGCAACAACTCAACTCAATATACAACAACATAATGGCTAAATATGCCGCAAAAGATCAACACAAAATGAAGCAAAACTCTACTTAAAATAACTCAACATTCAGCAAAATCTGGGCCAAATATTGCATCGACAAATTGTCCTTAGAGAGACCCAACCCGGAACAGTAACCCGACCCGGATTTTGATAAAACAGTAAAGAAAATTAGGTAATCGACCCAGTTCTGAAAAACAGACCCGGATAGATGACCCGAATTTCAGGTCGGGTCGACCCGAGAAACGTAACCCGAAATAGTGGTGACCCGAAATTAATTTTTTTTTATTTTCAGATAACCAACAACAAGATATAAATACAAAATCTGGAAATTTACTCAAACCGAGTTGACCCGACCCGAATGGGATGTTTCAACCCGAATCGATTTCTTTCCAAATTTCAGATAACCAACAACCAAATATCAAGCATATAAATCAGGAAATCTTACCCAAATCGGGTTGACCCTACCCAAACAGTGACCCAAATCGGATACCTGAAAACAGTGAAGAACAACAACAAAAGCAGATTTTCAGATTATATTTCGAACTCTACAAGATGAAGAACACATGCCAAGAAGAACAAATAACCTTAAGAAAATTTCGGATTTCAAAACTTAATGCTCGATTTTCGAACCTCAAAATTTCACCAAAACCGACCAAAAAGTCTGACCCCTCAAAATAGTGAACAAATGGGGGTTTATATAGATGGTACCCCCCAATGTTCATCCCATCAAATCGAGTTTGAAATTTGAATTAAAGGTAAAGATTTTCTGATTTTTTGGAAGCGGATTTAGAGGTATAGGGTATGGGGTGTTGTCGGGTGCGGCGTAGGTGGTGTCAAGGGTATGGGGAGGTGCGGCGTAGGTGGGTAGGGTGGAGGTGACCGACGGATTTTCGGGGGTGTGGGGTAAGGGAGTGTCGGCCGACTTGGAGAGGGTGAGGGGTGTGGAATAAAATGTTTTGGGTTTTTGGGATTAGGGGTTGGGTTTAAAGGGGGATAAAGAAATAGGTGTTTGGCCGAATGGGCTGGTCCAGGTGGGCCGAATTGGGGTGTTTCGGTTGGGCCTCGGATGGGGGTCCGAAATAGGGGGTTTGGGTTTAAAATATAAAAAAGGGGTTTATTATATATATATATATATATATAAAATTAAAATAAAAAAGCTTTGCAAAAGTTATAAATTGTAAAGATGACAATATGATAAAAATATAATATTTGCAAAATGCTTGATGCTTAAATAAAAAATTAAAATGCGATGTCGTTTTGCGAAAATAAAAATACAACAGTAAAAAAAAAGTATGACTATGATGTTAAAATGCAAATGACGGTAAAAAATATAAATAATAATAATAATGATATTAAATAATGATATTGAGAATAATATATATATATATATATATATATATATATATATATATATATATATTTATTAAAATTATTTTTAGGTGTCAAAAATATTTAAAATTGCAAAAAATCGGAAAAGATGGGACAAAATTAGGTGTCAACAGATGCCCCTCTTTGGCCGGAGATGATGAAAGAGTTTTCGGCCAAAGAAGTTGACTGAGTAGCCAATTTTGTCCTGATCATCGGGAGTCGAGGGAAGGTTAGGGATGCGTGGGATGAAATAACATCCCAAGGGGGGAGAGAAGTTGCAAAAGATGGTGCAGATTCAAAAAAATTGCCAGTGTCGAGTTATGATGACACTGGTTGCAGATGTGGCAAAATACTGAGGGAAGGGCGGAACGACGTTCGAAGTACTTCCCCAATGCAGATGACGACGTTGCATCGGCGTAATGAGATGACGTCGTTGCATAAGCGTGATTGAAATTAAAATACCCACATTAGAAGATGGGCGCCTGACAGAAATTAAAATACCCGCATTAGGAGGTGGGCACCTGACTGAATTAAAATACCCGCATTATGAGGTGGGCGCCTGACTGAAATCGAAATACCCGCATTATGAGGTGGGCCCCTGACTGAAATTGAAATACCCGCATTATGAGGTGGGCACCTAACTCAAATTGAAATACCCGCATTATGAGGTGGGCGTCTGACTGAAATTGAAATACCGCATTATGAGGTGGGCACCTGACTGAAATTAAATACTCGCATTATGAGGTGGGTTCCTGACTAAAATTAAATACCCGCATTATGAGGTGGGTGCCTGACTGAAATTAAATAAACGCATTATGAGGTGGGCGCCTGATTGAAATTGAAATACCCGCATTATGAAGTGGGTGTCTGACTGAAATTAAATACCCGCATTATGAGGTGGGCGCCTGATTGAAATTGAAATACCCGCATTAGGAGGTGGGCACCTGAATGAAAATAAAATACCCGCATTAGGAGATGGGCGCCTGATTGAAATAAAATACCCGCATTAGGAAGTGGGCGCCTGATTGAAATTTAAATGAAATTTAAATACCAGAGTAGATGAGAACGTGACCCTGTAAGTCGAAATATCGTTCTTCGCATGGACATAATGACGTCTTTGTATAGTCGCAAAACAGGAAAGTGATCCTTGTGGTGAGCTGTGATGCGGGAATTCCTCGCGAAATTAAGCATCATGTCGCGGATTCCCGCCTTTGTCTAACTGAAGACCTGCACTCAAATAAATTCATGAGTTTAGGGGCAGGGGCGGTTGATTCGCGTTGACTTTGTAGGTTTGGCTCTTGACGCTTGCAAGTTCAGACTGGTTTGTACTGAAGGCTTAGTTGCCGGCACTTTCCCATGTCTATTGGCGTATTATTGCAGTGAACCCTTAAAATTTTCCCCAATTTCTGATATATATAAAGATGTTGAACTTCCAACTGGACAAAACCGAGTTTGTGCAGGCAACTTGCTTGTCCTATTAAGGCGATCATGTGAGCCTATTACGTTGTGTGCAAGATAATGGACTCCCACTATGTCATTTAGACACTTTTCGCTAACTTGACAAGTTGCATGAATTTCACACCAAACAGGCGCGTAAAAAGGCTAAAAATCATATTTTTTCTTTTTTATTATTTCCTCCTCCTCCTCCTTCTGCTCCTTCTTCTGCTCCTTCTTCTTCTTTATTTTTTTTATTTATTATTTTCTTTTTCTTCTTCATTCTTCTTCTACTATCTTCCTACCGTCATCGACATCACCGCCGATGCTATTACTATCGGAAAAAAAATCAAATTACATTTGTAATTCAACTCAACTTTTTGCTCTCTCCTAGTAAACAGAAAAAAATCAAAGAAAGTGATCACCGAAACACCACTAAAGGGTTCTTTAGAAATTTTGAAGGTTTAAAATGATTTACTTTATTTGATGAAAATTTTGAGAAATTAATGTTGGAGTTGTGTTTGGGTCTTTGTGGAAAATCTTTAGCTTAAGTTATAACAATTTGGAGGAGTTTTTTTTTATAAAAAAAATGAATTAAAATCATGATTGAAACAAAAACACACATAAAAATGGTGAAAAATACCAAATATGCTTTTGAGAATTCAGAAGAAAAATAATATACACTTTAATTAGCTATTTGAAAAGATAGTATACCAGTCACATGATTGATATTACTCGAGAATTCATCCCTAATAAACTGGGCATATTCAACTAAAAAGAATGCAATTGCATCAAGTTGGGGAATAAGTCTTGTTAAGAATTCGGGAATGAGGACTATTTTGTATTTTACATGTCTTTAGTGTTAGGATTGACTGCTTTTAGAGTTCATCTGTCGATGTCGTTAGGGATGGCAGGTGGGTATAATTTTGCGAATTCCACACCGCACTCGCTCCAGTTGGGGTGGGTATGGGTATAACTTTGGCAGGTAGTAGGCAGGTATGGGTATTGAAAATGTACCAACCACAGGTGGCGGGTAAGTGGTGGATTTGCAGTTATACCCGCCTCATACCCGCTTCCCCCGCCCCGCATCCAATCACCCACCTACCCGCCCCATAAGCCCAGTAAGTAATAGTTGTAACTTGTAGCAGTCCGTAAGCCCATAATACTCACTTACACCGTTACACGACCGTAAGCCCAATGCCAATAATACTCACTTACACCATTACTCACCCATAAGTCCAGTTAAATTCTACAGCCTTCACCAGTTCACCCTTCTCTTGGGTCTTCACGCCTCCCGACTTCCTCTCTCGTTCACAAGCAGTCTTCGGTCTTCACGCACCGTCTCTTCTCCCTCTCTCATTCTCCGTCACGCCGCCATCAACCTTCCATTAGGGTCTTTTCGTTCTGCGATACTTAGCCTCCTTTGAGAGCTTAAGGTATAATCCTTATAGCCTAAATTATATGCTTTCTTCAAGTGTCTTGGGTCGATTTTGTATTTTTTCTTGTTACAAAAAGGTCAATGCTACTTTATTTTGAGAGTTTTTGGTTAAAAATTTATGGGGTTTGCGTTTTTTCTGTTGAAAGTTAATGGGTTTTGCTGGAATATGATATTCAACAAATTTTGGTGTTTTCTTGAACTATTTTGTGTAGATTCTATGTGGTCTTGAAGTATTTTGTGTGTTCTTGAAGTATTTTGTGTAGATTTTGTGTTTTCCTGGTTAATGGTGCTCTAGTTTGACTATTTTTGATCGAAAACATATGGTGGTTTTGTGTTTTTTTGGTTGTGTACAATGAAAGTTGATGGTTTTTTTGCTTAAATATGGATTTCTTCTGTTAAAATCCACAAGCTGAGGAAGACAAAGAACAGGAGAAAAGAAAATAGTGGATTTTCATTGTTGGAATATTTAGTAATTTTTTGTTGATTTCTTGGCTTGCATGTGTACTATGTTGATGCATTTTCAACTATTTTGTGTTTTTTCTGCTTATGAAAGAGTCAACGTTGTTTTAATTTGAGTGATTTTTGTCAAAAAATCTATTTTTTTTGTTTTTCCTGCTGTTTCTGATGAAAGGTTATTTGTTTTTGCTGAAATATGAGTTTTCTATTGTTAAGAAAATGAGAAAGAAAATAAATAGGATAGGATTTCTCAAAGAATAGTGTAATTTTAGAATTAGATGTTGAGTTTAATATTCTGCCTGAAATATACCCGCCTAGGCGGGTACTGGCGGGTGGCGTATATCCACTTGGGTGGTGGAGCGAGTGTGAATTTAGGAATATACCCGCCTAGGCGGGTATGGATGTTGAAATTGTACCCGTCACGGGTGGCGGGTATAAAAAATTTTTGGCGGGTACGGGTGCGGGGCAGTGGGTACCCGCACCCGCCCCATTGCCATCCCTTCATGTGGTAGATAGTGATTTTTTAGATGATAACCTAAAACTTGTTGCCTTTTTGTCAAAAAGATTTTCAAAGTATTTCTTGCCAAGAGCCCCAATTTAAACTCTAATTACATTAATCTTATTTTAAAAATATTTCATAAACTTTAAAAATATATGCATAATAATTAATAAAAAGTACACCAAATTTCTGAAGCCATAATATTTTTGGGACAATGACCTTACAATTAAGTCGCCCCGACAAAAAAATATTTATGCAAACCACGAGTCTGGGATTTAAATGACCCAAAAAAGCAACAAAAATACCCCATAATAAAAGACACAAAAGTACCTTTTGCGCAACAAATTATTGCTCGATAGGGGTATATAGGCCGACGAGGTCGGCTTCTTCCCCACTGGTCCTCCACCTCTAATTTTAAACTAAAAATCGCCATTAAAAGGCTAAAACAGTCCCGTCCCATATTTTTTTGTTTGTCGTTTTCGCTTCAAATTTCATTCCAAAAGTCAATATTCTTGATATATTCAAGTCAAAGAATAAGATTCGAAGCTTGGATTTCGGAATAAAGCAACGTAGAACTCGATTCCAAAACTCAAGAATAACCTTCAATCAAGATATTTTACTATGAAATTTTTAATTAAATTATTTAATAAATAATAATTGTAAGCATGAATATTATTTATTAGTCTCGATTTTCGAAATATTTATTGTCTTCCCGTGTTTTCTTCCTATTTGCAATTTTTTTGCTTGTGTTTTTTTCACAGGCAGCGAATTGCCAGCCCATTTTTGTAATTTTTTTTTGTTAATTGTTAATTATTATTTATTTATTAATTAATTATTTGTTCTATGTTAATTATTTAATGAGAAAGTATTTATTAATCTCTTGTTATTTGTTAATTATGTAATTGCTAATTTATACAATTTGTCAAGTTATTTATTCTATGTTAATAGTTAATGTGCTAATTTTATGTTTTAATTATTTATTTCATTATTGATTAGGTATTTAATCTAATTTTCAAAGTTAAATGAATTAGCTTGTCAGTATTACTTTAATTGTAGTTAGAAGAATTATTAGTTAACAATTAGTTAGTTAATATAATTTCACAATAAAATATTAGTTAATCTTCCTGTTAAATAGTTTAGTTAAGTAATTTTTAATCAATTAGTTAGTTAGTTAAGTAACTAATTATTAGTTAGTTAAGTAATTAATTAAGTAGGTAATTTTTTAATTATTCATACAAACATAATACATTATAATTATTCGAATTCACAAATTTAGAATAAAAGATAAACTTCAAACTTATCATAAAATGAACAACGAATGATAAACTAAACTATTAGTTTATCATTAAATATCATTATTATAATTTCTCAAAAAATAAATAGTTAATATAATTTTTCGATAAAGAATAAGTTAGTTAATATAATTTATCGATAAAGGATTAGATAATTAATATTACAGGATAATGAATAATTTAAACATTTTTGTAAAGATACACACCTCCATGGATTCCAATGTTCACTTGGGGCCCATCGATAGATCAATACTTGATCTACATGATACTCATAGGTATGAGCTATTATAGATTGAAGGGATACATATGGGATCGTTGTTCCATCCCCGTAAGGTGGAACACGTGTGGGAGCTTTTACAGGCTCGGCCTCTATATCCCAGCATCTTAGAGATATTGTATCAGGGAGGTATCTATCGTTGCATCTATGTTGTTCGGGTACAACATAATCGGGCTCTTGTGACGGCCATGGTTGAGTGATGGCGGTCGAAGAATCATACCTTTCATCTTTGCACTGGTGAGGCTACGATTACGCTTCAGGATGTGGACGTCATGTTTGGACTGCGGATAGATAGAGCCCCATTGTACAGTCAGGATGGGCCTCATGAGAGCACATTAGCATTGAAATTGACTAGGCTCATTGGATTCGTGCCTCAACCCACTCATACCATGGACGTAGTCGAGTGTTAATGTCTGCCCTATGTGATTACTTGCGTGCATTGGATCCTATTCATGACGGCACTAATCAGGACATTGTGGATCATCGTGCCCATCAATATTTGTTGATCATATCTGGGGCATCATGTTCTCGAACACATTGGGTTCTCATGTGATCTTAAGGTATTTGATATTTTTGGATGATCTAGATCGATTGGGAGAGTACAACTGGGTCGGTGCTGTTTTCGCTTACCTATACCGATGTCTATGTCCAGCATCTATTGACGAGTGAACTGATATCAGTGGATTTTTCGCTCTCCTCCAAGTAATATATATAAGTGTGTAACTTTATTCTAAATATACCTTTTGAAACGATGACTAAAAATTATTTTGTTTCATATTCATTTCAGTTATGGGTGCGGGATAGGATGGTGCCTTTTTAGCCCATACCTAGACAGCCTGACCTCATTGATGAGATAATGCCCTACGTGCGGAGGTGAATGAGAGGTATATTCCGAGGTATAGTTATGCACCACAATATTCTTTCGTTCAGGGACCAGCTTGATCATATGCCGGACGAATGGGTAAAATTATTTGATTTTAAATTATTACTTTATTTTTTTATTTTTTTCTTTGTTGATTACTCATTTGTAGCTATTTTTTACAGGCTTTTCTATAGACGTCGTACGCTCAGTTTTGGGATTGATTGCCGCCATTTTGCTGGGATAGTCAGGTCGTGTGGATGTTGCGGTGTCTGTTGATACACATGGAAATCACTGAGGAGCACACGCCCCACCGCATTTTATGACAGTTTGGGCATGTACAAAATGTACCTGACCCCGTTGACTGGGACCACTGGCATTATCAGTGGGATGATCGATCGGTCGTCGATGCTGCATACCTTGCCTTTATGAACACCTAGATCGATCATTGGGATCATAGGTTGCAGAGCATAGCGAAGGTCAGTCATACTACTCCGATCGGAGTTTACATAGAGTAGTACCGGTAGATCACACGCAACTTGATTGAAAACCTCGGTATACATGTTCTGAATGACCGAGGATACGCAACACTCTCGGGGAAGTATGAGGCGTTGGTAAGCTTAGCGCACTTGAACTTATTTAATCGTCTTAATTATTACATTAAAAAATATCCAATTATTAATATTTACAAATAAAATCAGCTAGTGACCGTACAATAACTGCGCCTATTATGATTTCAACATACTTTCATCCGAGACAGTAGGGTTTGCTGGGCAGGTCATTCAGATAGCCGAGTTGGGTATGCAACGAGTACAAGAGGCCGAATGAATGCATGATCGTGTTCCAGAGGACCAGGATCAGAGAACAGATGGATGCGGATGTCATGGACGCGCACGTCGTGGAGACTATGGAGATAGATGAGATGATAGCAGATGGGGTAGTGGCAAAAAGGGTGGCGGCAGATGGGATAGTGATAGAGTAGATGGTTCTAGAGGACTTCATCTAGTAGATGAACCTAATGAGACCGCTTACGATCCTGCTCCATCCCACCAGCATCCGTCGACTTCAACCGTCCGTCGACTTCAGGCCACCCATCGAATTCTTCCCGTCTGTCGACGCCTACATATACACCGGCACACCTATATTCAATTATATCTCAGTCTTCATCTCATCCAAGCCAGAATGCATACGTCGATGTACGTGATGACATGGATTGGATTTCTTATGACATATTAATACGTGGGGAGTGGCAAGTGCGAAATTTGAGGGTGCCAGGGAGCTCACCTACAACATGTCATTCATAGACTTTGAAGAATTTCTTATCCCACAGGTTAATGTTTAAAAAATTAAAGTACTTATACTTATTATTTCATAATTTTTCATATCTTAGGATTCGTCGACATTACCCACTCAGGAGCCGCCCACTCAGGAACCCGCTCATGAGCCTACCGAGCCACATGTCAGAGTTTTAGTAAAACTTAATTTTCTTCAATATAAGTTGAATATTACTTTAATTTTTTTAGCATTTATTTGAATATCGGATAGGACACCGCTTCAGCTCCAACCATTCATGATCCCATTCATGAGAGTACTTAAGATCCTACACCAGATTTCATCCATGAGAGTGCTTCAGATCCTATACCAGACAAGCCTGCCCAGAAGCAAGTCGACACACATGTTTGATTTTTAACAAAAGTTAATGTATTCAATATTTATTAAAATTAGTACTAATTTTTATATGTTTTTTCAGGTTCATCCTTCGGCCCCTGTGGTCCAGTTTCCTGATGAGGACGACGATGTTGATCCCAACAGACCATCTATTCTCAGCATTCATGCATACATAATGCCAAGAAGAAGCACATTATGATCAAGGGCAGAAAGAAGAGAAGGGCGGATGATCATGGCTTAGAGCATCCTATTAAAAGGAGTAAGGGGAATGGGGACGATGACGAGGGTGATGGGATTATATTAGCCTTAGGCTTAAGGTTACTCTAAAGTCTACTACACGTTGGACTCATTAGAGATTGTGTATATATAATTAAATTGTATAGTTTAAGTTAATATTATATTTTTTATGTATTAATTTCTTAATGATAATCACTTATCTTAGTCTTTATTATCGTTTATTACTAACTTGTGTGACATCCTAAAATAATTGGGGGAAAAATCTCGACATATTCGAAATAAAGTTACATGCTTAAATCAAAACCCTAAAAATAAAACACTTAAACCTAATGATAACAAGTTTTCAAACAAAAACACAACCCCTAAAACAACGATCCAAACATTTAGGTATCCTTGATGTATTGAGCCTACATCATTGTTCGTAGAAAAAAATATCAGATTCTATATAAAGTATTAACGTTCATGAGTTTGAGACATCACTAATCTTTGGTCAAAATATGAAAAAACGTGAATTTCATCATTTGAAATAATATCAAGTGTTGGGAAAATGAATAATACCCCTTATTGCGCAAAAGATACTTTTGTAACCTTTTTTTTCCTGGGGTATTTTTGTTACTTTTTTTTTTGAATCACTTAAGTTCCGGACTCGCAAACCACCCACAAAAGTTTAGGACAGTGGGTCTGTAAACATAAAAAAAGAAAAAAAGAAAAAGGTGTACTAGTAAGGTTAATGTATGCATGTAAATTGGGGTGAAAATCATTTACATCCCCAACTTTACTTTAAAAATCAAAATTCTTCGTCAACTTTAAGAAATAAACATTTCTACCCTTTATCCTAATTGATTCTTTTAAATACCTATTTTACCCTTTTATTATCAACTTTTGTCTTATTTTTTTTACTTCTTCAGAATCATAATATTTTTCATTTTCTTAATCTATGTAACAAATTTTCTATAAAAAAATATCTTCTAGGCGAAGAAAAAAGTGAGAAATAAAACAACAAACAACACCATACTCATGTAATTTCACAAATGAAGTATGGGGAGGGTAGAATGTATATAGATCTTATCTCTACTTGGGAGGTAGAATCGAGAAATACTAGCTAAGTATATAAATTAATAATGTTCTATAATGAAATAAATTAGCAGAATAAGAAAATTAATTTTTTTAATAATAATCAAAACTCTAATATTTTTTTTATACAAGTGAAAATAACAAGTAATAATAAATTTATAAATATATTGCAGTGCATGTAGTACAAAAAAATTAATAAAAAAAGATTTTTTTTTATAATTATTTGTTTATATTGTAAATAAATTTTAATTATAATTTGAAAAATATTTCATTAATGACAACCAATATTAATCTATTTATATAAACAATAGAGAATAAGAAAAAAATGCAACATAAACATACACATATGCATGTACATACGTATATACATACTTAATGCATATAATAATGGTTGAACCAATGACGGCCCCTTGTAGTTGGCGAGAGGTCAGTTGATTGACTACTGAACTTTCACCTTAATAGTGAGGGTTCGATTCTCCACCTTGTAATCTCCTCCCCATTCGCATTCCCCTACCACTAATGTAATAAAAAAAATTTGTTAAATTTGTACAAATTAAGAAGGATGGGAGCAAAATGAAATTCCTCCGCATCACATTTCTTACCTTTTCACAATTCCTTAAACTTCACTATGCAACGTTGCAACAGATTACAATCAGTGTTCTGAAATAACCGTTAGACAAAGTCATCTGAGTGTAACAGCAAAATTTCCAAACAATAAACCAACAAAATCACCACATGGAAAAAAAAAACCCAAATAAGCTTGGTTCCATTTAGACATTTGAGGTGGGCCCTACTATTTCATTTAGACATGTTTTGGTGACTTAGGAAAGTTTATTGATTTTCACACAAAATAGGCATGTGAAAATGCTAAAAAATTGATATTTTTTATTTTTTTTAGTTCTTTATATTTCCTCCTTTCTTTTTAGTATTTTTCTCTTTCTTCTCCACTTAATATTCTATCATTAACAAACCTTCCACCATTGCTACCTTACTCACCGGAAAAAATGAAGATCGCCATCATTATCTGAGAAAATGTGGATTTTTTTTGTATAAAATAAATTTTAAGTATATTTTAAAAAGAAAAGAAAACTCACCCCACAGGGCGTTAATGATCTCAAATAATATTTTTTTGGGTAAAAATTTCATCTAAAAATCAACCTAAAAAATAAAATAGATTTGAAAAGTTTTTAAAAAGGTCACCGATTTTTTTCCGGCAAAAACCATTCATTTTCCGGCGAGAAAATATGTGAGTTTGTTTAGAAAATATATTATTTATTTTTTAGTTTTTGCCGGAAAATAATCTCTTTTTTTCTCATAATTCATTTTAGCTATTATTTCTGACCCAAAATATCAAATGCAATCAGTTAATTGGTTGTTTTGCCACATCATCAATAAGTGTGTTACACACTTTTTACTTGGCAAATCAGTGAAAAATGTCTAAATGGCACAGTCGGACCCTACTTCATGTGTCTAAGTGGAACAAAGCTTACTTAAGGTGTTTAAGTGAAAAATCTCACCGACCACAAGGGGTTTCCGATGGGTTCAACTTTATAATAATATTGAAATAACATCATAAGAAATAACATTAGATTTTGTGACAAATTCATAAAGATATTATTCTACTTATGATGTTAATGAGCTTAACTATAGATACCTAGGTTAAAAAGTAAATATTATATATAGTATAAAATGTATTACATAAATGGAGGATAAATTAACAAGGGTGAAAATAGACACTACATAAGATAAAGGGGGTGAGAGTATCCATCATTCAAAGTTGAGTGGGAAAATTAATTTTTAAAGCAAAATTGACGGGCGAAATTCATTTTCACCCGCAACTCCAATTCCTCCTGCTTCTTCTCTAATTTTTGTTTCTTTATTTCTTTTACTTTCTTATAATATGGTACAAAGGAGTAAATCTAATTATCAAAGATTCAAGTACTTAATTTATAACCAATAACTTAATTACTTTTTGTCCTAAACTATTGTATATCCAAACTAAACCCCCTAAAATGTAGTTTTAACGTACCCAAATGGTCAAACGCTGCTCTTTAATTAATTAATCAACAATAGTTGGTAGCAACGATTTTGAATTTAAAAATAAACTAAAATACAGCAGCAGCTTTCAAATAAAAAAATAAATTCTGTCTAACCGTCATCTTTTACAATTTAACAGCAAATTTCCGATTTTCCAATGACATAGCTCGTTGCAAATCACCTAACCCAATAACAGAACAAGTAAACACCATTCTTTCCGATCTATTTCCGTCGCTGGCGGCCTCATTTTTGAGGCTCCACCACCGTACTCCGCCGCCTTTTTCGAATTCACAACCTACTATATCCTCCGCCATCTCCGACGACTTGCACATGTAGGCATAATCTCCAGCTAAACAAATACTGATTGAAGAAACTCCAAAAGTATCACTCCTCAGCTTCTTAATTAACGCCGGCGGCATTTCCCCCAATTCCTCACACTCAAAATTCTCCGTGTTCACTTTCCAAATTTTAACTCCGGTGATATTTTCAGAGTCTTCCATCATGCCAATGTGGATCAAACGATTATTGGAGAATCCAATAATCGAATGAAAAATACGTGGATCGGGCCTTATATCGTAAGGCCCGGTCCACTTCTTAGTTTTAGGGTCGAAACAGTAACTAACCCCAGTGAATTTCTCGGCTACGACGAGTTTATCGCCGGTGGTGGCGATTGATAGCCACGTGGAAGCTGCAGAGTCTTTGAGTATCGCAGGCATTGACTCGCACGTTTCCCACGTGCGAGACCCCGTGTTGTAGATTTCCACTGCTAAAGGATCGTCCTCGAAATCGCACGTGCCACCAGCTATAATGACCGAGTCACCTATGAGAGCCACAATAGGATCGGTCCGCCACACGCGCGGAGCATCCACGTGATGCCACGTCAGATTCATAGGATCGAATGAGAACGAGAGCTTTGAAGGAGAAAGCATGTAGAGTAAATTCGAATGAGATGATCGGAGGGCGGAGACGTACTTAATGGACGGCTGAGATATCTCGATCCACACGTTCGAGCGAGGGTCATAAGCGTGTACGGATATGTTATCGAGTGAGCGAGTGCTTTGGGTGTGGATAATGAGCCACGGCTTCGGCTTGTTGAAGCATAGGAGAGAAGAGGTAATAGCTCGACTCCATGATTTTGACACGCACGAAGCAGGCACCAAGTCAACAAGTGGCACGTGCGAAAGAATAGTCTCTAATACATCTCCATGAATAGGGGCTTCATCATCAACAAGAATCGTCATTTTGTAATTATGTAATTTGTAGTTGAATATCTTAAAAGATGAAAAGTTTGATGCAACACAATAGTGGTATTGAAGAAGAGAATTGGGTTGAGGTTGCTATTTATATAGGAGAGTGGTTAAGGAGTTGGTGAGAGAGGGCTAAATGGTATTTAGATTTTGCAATGATAGAGTACTAGTAGTTGTATAATGTTGACCCACCAACAACGATGAGCCAGGTCAACTTAAAAAAGATTGACTAGTTTTCAGAATTAGATTAAATTAAATTAATTCAATAGTTTAAAATTAAAATTAAATATATATTATAGATTGCAATTTATCTGATATTAATATGATGAAAAAATACATCTTAAAATATTAGTCAAAATTCATACAGTTTGACTATGATAAACGAAATATAATAAATAAAAGTAAACAAAAAGAGTAATTATTTTTTTATTTAAGCTGTTTTTTCTGAATTCTTCTTTCGACAATTATCTCAAAATATGTGGAATTTTTTATTTTTCTGAAAATAAATTTGACTAATTTAAAGTTAAATCAAATTAAATTAACTTAATATTTTAAAATTAATTATTAAAATATTAATAAAAATTTATATAATTGAAATCGAATGTAATACCACGTGAATTTGAGATAGAGGGAGAATTAGTTGGTGGCATATCACCTTTTACCAGTAGACTAGTTGTATAATCTCACCCAGCGTTTGTTGTGAGTCGTCGTGAGAAGAATATTTCGTCAAAAGGAGTACATCCTTAGTAAATGGAGGCACTAGGGACTAGGTGATGAGTGGTTTTCAACTTTAACTCTACCGTATTTTTTGCTTTCCCAATTTATGTGTCACATTTTAAATTTTAAGAATCAAACAGTGAAATCTATTAATTTTTTATTTAAAAAATTATATATTTAAAAACAACGTAAAAATATTATAAGTCATAATAATTAATAATTTAAAATATTTAAATGATATATGAAAAATTTTTCTAATTTGAATCTTAAATTTTGAAAAATGTCACGTAAATTTGGATGAGGAAGTATGTTTCTTTTCAATTCCAGTCTTGTCTATTTGAAGCAGGTTCCTCAAATAGTTTGATTTTATAAATCATTTTTCAAACATTATTTTTAATTATTTATCTCTTTTATAAGAGATAAGTAAAAAATAATATAAGAAATTCCTGATTCCCGTACTCGCAAGCTCAAAGGAAAAAAGAAAACTCATTTGAAACAAAACATAAATTTTTAAAAAATAAACATAAATATATAGGAGCATAAAAGATCTAAGATGTACCAATATAGGGAAACTGAACAAGGAAACTGAAAGTTATGTGGCAAATTAAAAATGGAGGACACGTCCTAGTTCACTCACATGAAGTAAGCTTTCAGAATTAATTTCGAGATGTTAAAATAAGGATAAGGCCAATAGGAGCACCACAAAAATCAGATATATATCACATGGCTCTCATAAGCATGAATTTGAGAGAAATTATTTGAACGTCCTTTTCTCCATTAATTCTGATAGAATATAATATTTTATTATAATCTTGAACATATCTTAGGTAATCTTTTGTATATTAGTCAGTTTGTCTATTATCCTAAATTAGTGAGCTAACAATATCACTGTATATTATTAGTCAAATATTCTCGTAGAAATCAGGCTAACGAAATGTTTTTGTAACATCCTTGTACATTATATATTATTGATTCTCAATCAATAAAGGCAAGACATTAACTTTCTTTATGGTATCAGAAGCTAGGGTTCTCTTACTCATGTTCCGCCAGCCCTAGCAGCCACCGCCACCACACTCATATTTTTCTTTCCGTCCTCGCTTCTATCCATCTTCAATGGCCACCACAAAATTTCACCCTGCTTATGGAGTTAATAACATCAAAACTGCCATCCCTCTCATTCTAGATTATGAAACCGGTCAATACAACAATTGGGCAACCCTCTTCATCATTCATGCCAAAGCTCATCTCGTAATTAACCACATAATTCCTCCTCCCAAAGACGACAAGGAGCCACCGGCATCATCATCATCTACTCCTAAAACTGATGAAGAAATCCTTGCCGAGAAGGCCTTATGGGATCGTCTTGACAACCTCGTCCTTCAATGGATTTATAGCACCATCTCCAACGACATTTTCAATACCATTATTGATCCCAATGATTTGACCAAAGATGTTTGGAACAAATTGGCGGATTTATTCCAAGACAAAAAGACTATTCGTGTCATTAATCTCAAAACAGAATTCACAAACACCAATCTCCGTGATTTCAAGAACGTTTTGACTTATTGTCAGAAACTCAAAACCTTGGGGGATCAACTCACTAATGTTGGTGATAAGGTGTCCGATGAACGGATGGTATTGCGGCTTATCGGAGGGCTGACCGAGGCCTGCAACGGTTTTATCACCGTAATCCAGAAAAAAGATCCTCTTCCGTCGTTTGCTAAGGCCACATCTATGCTTCGATTGGAGGAGAAGAGTATGCATGAACGCGCGAAAAGAGAATCAGGTTCGGATTCGACTTTATTTACCAATGCTTCCAATGATAATCTTTCTGCCTCTAATTCACTGCCCTAACATGATAATAATGCTCAAAATCGCAACAATGGTGGACGTGGAAAAAGGAACCAAAATCGTGGTCGCGGAGGTAATAACCGCAATCGCGCTGGTGGTCGTGGCAGCGGCCCAGCCAGCGGTTTTTAATAGCAGTAGCATCGTGTTCAGTCAACGGCACCACAGCCTTGGGCTACTGGTTCGTGGGCTTTTCCTCCTTGGGCAGCCTGGCGGCAGCAACCGTGGCCTACCCCTCCTTGCCCCTATCCAACAGTCCCCTGGCAGAACAGACCTCCAACAGCCCAGCAAGGAGTGCTTGGGCCTCGTCCACCTCAGGCCTTCTACTCGGCCTAATCTGCTCCCTCTACAGTGGTCTATGCTCCAACAAATATTGAAGGGGCAATGCACACTTTGTCGCTAAATCAACCGGATGACAATTGGTACATGGATACCGGTGCAACCTCCCATATGACCGCAAACTCAGGTACTCTCTCGTCTTATTTTTATTTGAGAAAAAATAATGGCATTGTTGTTGGTAATGGCAATATAATTCTGATTCGTGGTTAAGGCAGTACCTCACTCACCAAAACAAAACCACCCATAAACCTAAACAATGTCTTACATGCTCTTAAACTCATTAAAAACCTTATTTATGTTCGTAAATTTACAACTGATAATTCTGTTTCTGTTGAGTTTGACCCATTTGGATTTTCTGTGAAGGACTTACAGACGGGGAGACAACTAATGAGATGTGAGAGTTTGGGAGATCTTTACCCATTCACCACAAAGTTTCGGGCACAATCACCATCATCTGGAGTTTTTACTGCCTTATCTCCAGATTTGTGGCATTCTCGTCTAGGTCATCTGGAAAATTCTGTTTTACATTCTCTTTGTAGTAGTAATTTTATTAAATGCAATAAAGCCCGTACTTCTTTTTGTTATTCTTGTCCTCTTGGAAAACACATTAAGTTTCCATTTCATGATTCTCTTTCGTTTACTAATATGTCGTTCGATATCATTCATAGCGATTTATGGACATCACCCATCCCAAGCTCATCAGGTCATCGTTATTATGCTCCATTTTTAGATAATTACAGTAATTTCTTGTGGACTTTTCCGATATCTAAAAAATCACAAGTTTACTCATTATTTCTATCATTTAGAGCATATATCAAAACACAATTTGAAAAATAAATCAAAACCTTCCAATGTGACTATGGCTGTGAATTTAATAATGGAAAATTCCATAAATTCTGTGAAATCAGTGGCATGAGTTTCTGATTTTCTTGTCCCCATAACCTCAAAATGACAAAGCAGAATGAAAAATTAAAACTATTAACAATATTGTTCGCACATTACTTGCCCACTCTTCGATGCCTCCCACTTTTTGACATCATGCTCTAGCTATGGCAACTTACCTCTTAAACATCCTCCTAACCAAGATCCTAGGTTTCCAATCTCCCACACAAATTCTTTATCAGAAAAATCTTGATTATTCTCATCTTAGGGTCTTCGGATGTTTGTGTTATCCCCTATTTCCATCCACAACCATTAACAAATTGCAAGCACGTTCTACGCCTTGCATTTTTTGGGGTATCCTTCTAACCATCGGGGGTATAAGTGCTATGATTTATCTAGTGGGAAAATAATCATTTCTCGTCATGTGTTATTTGATGAAACGAAATTCCCATTTTCTAACATACACAAACCTTCATCAAATTCATATGATTTTAGATGATTTTTCTCCATATATTAATTATCATTTCCAAAATGCACAAATGCCTTCCAACTCTCCATCTTCAATTATGCTGCCTTCCCCCACATTGAGTGATCCAAATGTGCAGGCCAACCACTACCTACCTCACCTGTTGGCTCAAACTCGCCTTCCCATTCATTCTTTCCTTCCCAAACTGGCCCAATCTCACCTACCCAGTTCACTACACCCCTACATCGTTGGTTTGGACAAAGATTACTTCTAGCCCAGATCACGAGCCCAGCAACCAGGACCCAGATTTCCTAACCAAGTCAGACCCATCGTATGTCAACTCAAAGCCAACATGGGATTTTTAAGCCAAATAAAAAATACCACAATCTAAGTGCCTCAACCTCCACGCATACCTCGATATCTCATATCCCTCGTAACCCAGTGAGCGCACTTCATGACCCTTATTGGAAAACAACTATGTCAGATGAATTTAATGCTCTAATTAAAAATAAGACGTGAAAATTAGTACCCCGTCCGTCTGATGTTAATATAATTCGATCTATGTGGATTTTTCAGCATAAAAAGAAATCTGACGGTTCTTTTGAGCGGCATAAAGCCCGTCTTGTAGGTGATGGCAGGTCCCAGAAAATGAGAGTGGATTGTGATGAGACATTTAGTCCGGTTGTTAAATCGGCAACTATTCGGACAATTTTGAGCATTGCTTTATCTAAGTCTTGTCTCATTCATCAGTTGGATGTCAGGAATGCCTTCTTGCATGGAGATCTCAATGAGAGTCTATATACATCAACCAATGGGTTTTAAGGGTCCACAAATTCCTGATCATGTCTGCATGTTGAAGAAATCACTGTATGGCCTCAAACAAGCCCCTTGTGCTTGGTACCAGCGTTTTGCGGATTACGTTGCAACTATTGGTTTCAAACACAGTAGTTCTGATCACTCTCTATTCATCTACAGTCATGGCTCGGATATGGCATATATATTTCTCTATGTTGATGATATCATTCTCACTGCATATTCAGATACTCTCTGATTATCTATTATGAAAATGCTCGGTTCGGAATTTGCTATGAATGACTTATGTCCTTTGAGTTATTTTTTGGGTATTGCCGTCACCCGTACTTCAAATGGCCTATTTCTCTCTCAGAAAAAGTATGCTGAAGAAATTCTTGAACGAGCAGGTATGTCTGGATGCAAACCATGTACCACTCATGTCGACACCAAAAGTAAGCTCAGTGCTTCTGCTGGTGCGAATTACGAGGACCCAACAAAATACCGCCGTCTTGCAGGTGCCCTCCAATATCTTACTTTCTCGAGACCTGACATATCATATGCCGTACAACAGGTGTGTTTGCATATACATGATCCAAAATTCGAACATATGGAGGCACTTAAACACATTCTACGGTATGTTCAGGGTACTATCACCTATGGCCTACACCTATACAAGACCAAAATTGATTCTCTTGTCTCATATACCGATGCCGACTGGGGTGGGTGTCCTGATACTCGACGTTCCACCTCCGGGTACTGTGTTTTTATCGACGACAACCTAATTTCATGGTCTTCTAAATGCCAACCCATGCTATCTAAATCGAGTGCCGAAGCGGAATATCGTGGGGTTGCCAATGTTGTTGCTGAGTCTTGTTGGATTCAAAGTTTGCTTCTGGAACTACATTGTCCGGTCCACAAGACAACTTTGGTTCATTACGATAATGTTAGTGCTATATATCGGCGTAGGCCTCGGTCAGCCCAGTTCAGCATCATCGCACTAAGTATATCGAGATGGACATTCACTTCATACGCGAAAAGGTGCAACGTGGTGAAGTGTGTGTCCTTCATGTACCTCCCTGTTATCAGATTGCAGATATTTTCACTAAAGGGCTTCTGCACGTATTATTTGATGACTTTTGGGACAGTAGTATACGACAACATCATGCTTCGACTGCGAGGGTGTGATAGAATATAATCTTTAATTATAATCTTGACCATATCTTATGTAATCTTTTGTTTATTAGGCAGTTTGTATATTATCCTAAATTAGTGAGCTAATAATATCACTGTATATTATTAGTCAAATATTCTCCTAGAAATCAGGCTAAACGAAATGTTCTAGTAACATCCTTGTACATTATACATTATAGTCGATTCTCAATCAATAAAGGCAAGACATTAACTTCCTTTAAATTCAAAATATGAAGAAAAATTATTTTTAGCCACAAGTGTTTGAGCAACTACAAGCCTGCTGCCATTTGTCATCGAATGATGGAATCCCATTAATTTGTTTAAGTACTTTCTCCATTTAGAATTATTTGTCAGTGTTTTTCTTTTACATATTTCTTAATATATTATTAGGAGGAGTTTTAAAATTATATTATCCTTATTTATGTAATATATCACTTTATGAAATATTTACTTTATGTATGTGTCATCATCTTATAATTGATGTGCTTATAGTCTTCAAGAAGAAACAAATTATTAATCCTATTTTAGCTTCTATAATAGCAATAATTTAAGATAATTATTTTTAGAAAATCCGACAAATAATTTGAGACAGCGGGAGTACTAATATTCCGAACGTGCACTAATAACAATAATTTAAGATAATTATTTTTAAAAATTATGACAAATAATTTGAGACGGCGGGAGTACTAATATTTCCAACGTGCACTCTATTATACAAAGTTAGGGTGTCGAAGTGCAATCTAATCAATTATATCAAAGACCTCTCTGATGTCTTTGATATTAGGCCTAATCTTTTTTTTTTGTCCACGGCGTAATCCTTTCCCCCTCCCTCTCAAAAAATTTAGCCTATAGTCTTAAGGTAAATATTCTAATTTTACGCTATAATTATCCAAGGGTGTAATGGATGGTTGAGGTTTTTCCACTATTAATTGTAGATCTCTAAGTCGAGTCCTAAGAACAAAGAACTATTTGATACAAAGTGTTTAACCTCGTCAGTTGCTTAATGGGCACGAATACGAATTAGTCGAGCGAGTGGTACTTGATACTAAATGGTTAAACCAGAAAAATAAAACTTTGCATGATAAGCGTGAAATTCACTAATCCAATTAATTCATATTTGTATCGCATAGGTCCAACCAAAGCGGGAACAACTCCTATCAAAAGTTTTATTTACACGTTCAACAACTACAACATATCCAGTGTAATCTCACAAAATGAGGTCTAGGGAGGATATAATATAGACAGACTTTACTTTTACCTTTGTGGGGCAGAGAGACTGTGGGTACAACAATTGTAGGAAACGGGAAGTAAATAAATATTATAAATGCTAGAAAGGATAAACTACTCAAGATTACAACAAACTGGAAATAAGAATGATTACAACAAACTTGTGATTTGGTGAGTTGAGTGATAGCGCCCTGTCTTTAAGACAAGATTGCCCCGTATATATCCTTTTACGTTCGTGGGCAATAGTCTCCCAAGATACAACAACAACTAACAAATGAGCAAAGGAAACTCAAGTGTTACTCTTGAACAACTTTGAATATACAAAACTTGCTAGAGAGGAAGAAGAAGATTTCAGAAAATTTCTAAGTGTTGAACAATTGAGCCAATGGCCTCAATTTATAGTGTAAGGAAATGACCCCTCAACTAGCCAACTAATGGCCTTCAATAGCCATGTAATGACACTTATTGAGGAGTTACATTCAACCAAATAATGGTTGAATTCATGTGCCAAATTTGGAGATTCAATGCTCTAAACCAGCTTAAAATTCAGAACTTTCCATCTTCCCGTCGCAGCATTTTGCCTCCGAAGCGCCGCGGCTCTGCGAATTAGCGCTGCGGCGCTTCACGACTCCGCAACGATTTTTGACTCATTTCATCTTACACTTCGTACACTTCTTCCTTCGTTTACCAACGTGGAATACTTGTCATTTGGCCAATAACCGTCCATCATTCTATGTCTCAAACGTATTACGTATGTACTAATATCTCTTTCACTAATAAAATTTACAATACTTGGCACTACGTGTACACGTGTGTGGAAATGACATTTCCGACGTGTGGGGCCCCAATTGTTCGAGTCATAAATAATGTGATAAACTTAATTCCATATTAGTAAATTTCCAACAATCCCCTCTTGAAAGAGATTTTGGCGTACTCACAAGGTGCCTATATTCAGCAATCTTTCAGCGGACAGATGTTGCATCTGGATAGGTAGCTTCTGCTTTGAACCTTCCATAGTTGAATACCATCGGACTTACTTACTGCGCGGTGAACATGATGTCTTGAACCGTCACTGTTTAGTGTAAGCCAAGTCAATGGTACCAACACAACAACTTCCATTACTCTGTTCTTCGTAATATTTTGTCCGTGTTGGCCGTGGACACTTCTTGGATTCTTAAGTGCGTTCATTTGAAGCGGCCTGTCCTTGCACTTAGATAGGTGGTCTCCTACAAGGTATCCTGCTATACCCTACTTTACAAGTGCTAGGAACCATTAAAAGTTTTTCCAAACCTAACCTCAACTGTTGAGGATCATTAAAGGTTTTGAAAACTTAACCTTTACCCATACTGCAGATAACACTTAACGTCTATCGCGGGAACGGCTTTGGGTTTATGTTCCTTACGAAGTGCTCTTGCTTCTACCGAAGCGCTCAACTGAACCTTTACATCTTAGTTTTCCCATTGAACCAAATTCCTGGGATCTCCAGTCAGGAAGGTTGGGTTACCACTGTATTGGTCCTAAAAGCTTGGGTTTTAAGTCCATTCCCCTAGACAAGCAGAATATTTGATCTTTGGGTAAGCCCTTTGTCAGTGGGTCCGCTATGTTATCCTTTAATTTTATGTAATCAATAGATATTATAACCATGGTGATCAATTGCCTAACGGTCTTATGTCCCCATCAAATATGACGAGACTTGCCGTTGTACATAGAACTACATGCCCTTCCTAGAGCCGATTGACTATCGCAGTGGATCATTACAGAAGGTACGGGTTTGTCCTAACAAGAGACATCCTCTAAGAAGTCGTGAAGCCAGTTTGCTTAGAAGATTTCCAAGACACAGCCCCACTACCAATTGTAAATATATACCCACTGGTGGACTTGGTGTTTTCTATATCAGATATCCAGTTTGCACCATTGTACCCCTCTAGTACAGATGGATATCTCGAATAATGCAACACGTAAGTTAGCGTGTGTTTCAGGTATCGTATTACCCGATTCAATGCCTTCCAATGATCATTACTCGGATTACGGGTAAACCTAGCCAACTTGTTGATTGCATAAGCAATATCAGGTCGGGTGCAGTTTATTATGTACATCAAACTCCAAATCACCTGTGCATATTGCTCCTGGCATACGGGTGCACCACGATTTTTATCAAGCTTTTGATTTCTATCCCGTGGTGACTTCATAAACGAACTATCAAACATCTCAAACTTTCTCAACACATCCTCGATGTAGTGAGACTGAGATAAAACCAGTCTGTCAAACGTCTTAGATATCTTTATCCCTAAGATGACATCTGTGATACCCATATCCTTCATGTCGAAGCATTGCTTCGACATGTTCTTAGTCTCTAGGATCAAGCTAGGACTGCTCCCTGTGATCAACATGTCATCTACACACATGCATATCATGATGAACGAGTCATAGTTACCTTTTCGTGTAGACACATTTGTCACACTCATTAATGGAGAAACCCTTCAATAGTAGAGAACTATCAATTTTTTCGTGCCATTACTTCGGGGCCTATTTCAGCCTGTACAAAGATTTGACAAGTCTACAAATTTTCTTGTCTTGCCCTGGAACCACATACCCCTCGGGTTGTTCCATATAAATTTCTTCTTCCAAATCACCAGTTAGGAAGCCTGTCTTGACATCTATTTGATGTATCTCAAGGTCACGCAACGCTGCAATCGCAATGAATACTCGTATGGACGTCATCCTAGACACTGGAGAGTACGTGTCAAAATAGTCAAGGCATTCCTTCTGCCGATATCCCTTGACTACCAACCTAGCCTTGTACTTATCTATAGACCCATCTACTTTATACTTCTGTTTGAGTGTCCATTTACAACCCCACAGTTTATTTCCTAGAGGAAGATCAACCAACTCCCAAGTATGGTTATGCAGGATGGAGTCTATTTCACTCTCAAAAGCTTCTTTTCAGAGCGGTGCCTCTGGAGTTGACAATGCTTCAGCAATTGTCCTTAGTTCTTGATCAACCATATAAGCTACAAAGTCAGGACCAAAGGATTTATCCTTCCTGGCCCTTTTACTTCGCCTCCGTTCCATCTTTGGAGTCTCCAAGTTCTGAGAATCTGGAACACTAGATTCCGGATATTCAGCCACTTTGAAGTCCACTAGATCTGAACCATCTAGATCCGGGCAGTCAACGACTCCTGGTTCCCGAGAGCTTTGTTCAAAACTTCGTTTGCGAGAGGTTATATCTTTTTCCCTTCTAGTAAAAGTATCCTCAAAGAATTGAGCATTTCTTGATTCCATGATTGTACCCCCGTGGATATCTGGAATATCTAACTTATGCACTAAGAAGTGATAAGCACTATTGTTATTTGCATATCCGATGAAAATGCAATCTACAGTCTTAGGCCCAATCTTGACTTGCTTTGGCTTGGGCACTTCGACCTTTTCCAAACAACTCCACACCTTTAAATATTTATAGGTGGGTTTCTTTCCTTTCCATGATTCATATGGAGTTTTGTCCTTACCCTTATGTGGGACTCTATTAAGAATCGTATTAGCAGTAAGGACGACTTCTCCCCACATGTTTTGGGGAATACTGAAATTGATGAGCAAGGCATTCATCATTTCCTTCAACGTGCGGTTCTTGCGTTCAACAACACCGTTCGACTGAGGTGAGTATGGAGCCGTCGTTTGATGAACAATGCCCGATTCAGCACAATATTCCTCAAATAGCGCTACGTATTCTCCCCCTCTATCGCTACGAATGGATTTAATCCGCATGCTTAGTTGGTTTTCAACTTCTGCTTTGTAACGTCTGAATGTTTCAAAGGCTTCATCTTTACTTTCAACAAGTAAAGGTAACAATACCTTGTTCTATCATCAATGAATGTCACAAAGTACTTGTTCCCCCTAGTTTGTGCAAACTTCAAATCACATATATCTGTGTGAATAAGTTCTAGAGGAGCGGTATTCCTTTCGACGGATCGAAAAGGAATCTTTGTGAGTTTTACCTCTACGCACACCTCACACTTATGTTGAGGGTTTATATCGATAGACGACAACAACTCCAACTTCACCAAGCTTTGTATGGACTTGTAGTTAACATGTCCTAATCTATGATGCCATAAATTAGAAGACTCAAGCAAGTAAGAAGAAGCTTCAATTTTACTGCTTGGACGCATTACAGACACGGCGTTAACATTGAAGAGGCCTTCACAGACGAAGCCTCTTCCCATAAAAGTTCCATTCTTGGCGATTACAAATTTATTGGACTCAAATACTAGCCTAAAACCAGCATTAACTAATAAATGACCTGAAATTAAATTCTTCCTAATCTAAAGGACATGCATCACCTCCTTCAGAGTGAGCTCCTTTCCAGAAGTCATCTTCAGGACTACCTTTCCTACCCCAGCATGTCAGAGGAAGCGTTGTTACCCATGAACAACTTCTTGTCTGTAACTGGTGTATATGTGGAGAAGGCATCTCTATTGGAACATATGTGTCTGGTAGCACCCATGTCCATCCACCATTGCATGGGATTCTTAACAAGGTTTGCTTCAAGCACCACCGTCGAGAACTCCTCAATCATGTCGTCAAGAAGTGTGTCTTTGATGATGTTAGCATGTGCCTTGCCTTTGGCCTTGGCCTTCTCTTGTTGCTCAGTCTTGAGCTTACGGCAGTCCTTGATCATGTGACCAGGTTTCCCACAGTGGTGACAGTTCCCCTTGTACTTCTCCGCCGCCTGGGTCTTGCAGTCTTTCTGGAACTTGCGCTTCTTGTTTGGGTTCCCTTTGGCCTCAGCCAGATTTGCCTTTGCCTTAGCGGGTTGTTTTCCCCTAGGCAAGGCCTTCTTATTATCTTCCTGAATCTGGAGTTTGATAATAAGTTCATCAAAGGTCATTTCCTTTGTCTTGAGTTTTAAGTAACTCATAAACTCATTCCACGATGGAGGTAACTTCTCAATTAGTGATGCAACCAAAAACTGCTCATTTGGTTTCATACCTTCCAAATCCAGGTGATGTAGAATCATTTGGAATTCTTGGACTTAGGATATCACAGTTTTGCTATCCACCATTTGAAATTTCCGGAATTTCCCAACGATGAATTTATTCGTACCAACATCTTGTGCGTTGTACTTCTTCTGCAGTTTTCCCCATAACTCTTTGGCGGTGCCTACCGTGCAACACACTATGTAGAGTGGGTCTGACAGACAGTTCAAAATATAGTTTATGACTCCATGCATCAAGAACCATCTTCATGCCATTAACGACATGGATACCTTGGCCCCCTTCAGCCATTTCATTAGGCTGAGGGTCCACTTTATCTCCAGCTTGTGGAGGATCTTCTGTTAGGAAATGAGCTATTCCCATAATAGTCAGATAAAACAACATCTTCTGTTCCCATCTCTTGAAGTTGGAGCCCATGAACTTTTCTGGGCGTTCATGGTGGAATCCAGAGGGTGGAGGAACTGTAACGTTCCCTTGAGCAACAAGAAAGGTGTTGGGTGTGCCTTGAGCAGCAGTGAAGGCATTGGATGTGCCTTGAGTAGCAGGGGGAAGGCAGAGGGGTTGCCTTGAGTAGCAGCAGGAGTATCAGAAGCGAGTTGTTCTCTTCCAGTCATCTTTCTAAGCACTTACAACAATATTGTCTTAAAATTGTGGGTACCACAATTGTAGGAAATGAGAAGTAAATAAATATTACAAATGCTAGAAAGGATAAACTACTCAAGAATACAACAAACTAGAAATACGAACGATTACAAACTCCTTGTGATTTGCTGAGTCGAGTGATGACACTCTGTCTTTAAGACAAGATTGCCCCGTATATATCCTTTTACGTTCATGGGCAATAGTCTCCCAAGATACAACAACAACTAACAAATGAGAAAAGGAAACTCAAGTGTTACTCTTGAAGAACTTTGAATATAGAAAACTTGCTAGAGAGGAAGAAAAAGAATTCAGAAAATTTATAAGTGTTGAACAATTGAGTCAAATGCCTCAATTTATAGTGTAAGGAAATGACCCCTTAACTTTCCAACTAATGGCCTTCAATAGCCATGTAATGACACTTATTGAGGGGTTACATTCAGCCAAATAATGACTGAATTCATGTGCCAAACAATGGAGATTCAATGCTCCAAAACCAGCCCAAAAGTCAGAACTTTCCATCTTCCCGTCGCAGCATTTTGCCTCCAAAGCGCCGCGGCTCTACGAATTAGCGTTGCGGCGCCCCGGCTCCAGTAGCCCAAACCACCATTTAGCACCGCGACGCTTCCATGGGGTCGCCGCGGCCCTTCACGGCTCCGCGGCGATTTTTGACTCATTTCATCTTACACTTCGTACACTTCTTCCTTCGTTTACCGACGTGGAATACTTGTCCTTTGGCCAATAATCGTGCATCATTCTATGTCTCAAACGTATTACGTATGTACCAATATCTCTTTCACTAATGAAATTTATGATACTTGGCACTACATGTACACGTGTGTGGAAACCATATTTCCGACGTGCGAGGCCCAAATTGTTCGAGTCATAAATAATGGGATAAACTTAATTCCACATTAGTAAATTTCCAACAGAGACTATTTTCGATAGACTCTTATTCACACGCTTGAACCTAAAAATTCTAATTAAGAGCAGATGCATTTCATCCAACCAATTACACTGATAGTTATACGTAACCAACAAAAGAAGAAAAAAAAAAGCAAAGCCAAAATAGTTCTAAAAGGCCCAAATATATTTTTCTATCACATTGTAAAAGTTATTTTTCCTTTCTTTCTATCACTTCTTTTAGGAGTTAGAGCTACAAGGGCAGGGCCTCTAAAAAACGTGTTAGATTGTTTCTGATAGTGAATATATATATTCTATAAATAATATTTAGTGTAATTAAAGTAAAATATAAATTTTAATTCTATTAGGACTACAATTGTGATTAAGGTAAAATAGAGATCCTAATTCTATTATGACTACAATTGTATACTCTATATATATGACATTAATAAGAGAACTCCATCAAGGACAATTACACTATTCTACATGGTATCATAAGCTAAATCCTACCCCCTCCCTTCTCTCTAAAGTCCCTATACGGCTGCACCTGATCATCTTGGTCACGGGATGCCTATGTACACCCAACAAATCCTAAATAGGGATCAAGCCCACACGTAGTTCTTTTACATATATAACAAATCAATTCTCTATTATGGATCTATCCATTGTCAGCACCCAGTAGCTTTCCACAAGTTTCCTTTTATACTTTCTTCAGATTCTTCAGTGCACTGCTCAATGTTCTTCAATCGAATCATGAATTTGAGTCCGTGCTTAATTGCTCTATTATGAAAAGTGTATTATTCACTTTTAGGGTTCTTCAACAACCTCGTCTTACTATCTCACCTACCATCCATGAACATGGCATGGTATTTCTCGTTGCAGCCCAGCATCTTGGGCCTATCTCTAGGCCCACAGTACACGGGCCATCAGCACCAGACCCACTACACAACGGCCTAGAATCCAACCAGCCTCAATCCAACGGATTTGGGCCATGCTTTCGGTTCTTTAAAAATTCAACAGCCCGATGATGCGTGATATATGGATACAGGCGTCACGTCTCACCTCACCAACAATTCTAGTAATCTTCCTCAACTGCGCAATTTAAATACTCCTCAATCTATTATGGTCAGAAATGGTCATCACATTCCAATTCAAGGGTTTGGCCACACACGAACTCCACCACCACAACCCCACTTCTCCATTAAAAACGTCCTATATTCCCCTAACATTATCAAGAACGTCATCTCTGTTAGAAAATTTGCCACCGATAATTCCGTATCCATTAATTTTGACCCATTTGGGTTTTATGTAACAGGCCTACGTACCGGAAAACTTCTTATGAGATGCAATAGTGAGGGAGACCTATATCCTTTCCTAGCCACATCCGCTGTTAGTGTCAATTCTCCCACATCTCTAGCTGCCATCTCCTCCTCAACGTGGCATAGTAGACTTGGACATCCCGGAACTCATATTTTTAGTTACTTAGAAATCACAAGTTTATTAAATGTAATAAAGGGAACCTTGCCCATAATTTCTCCTCTTGTCATCTAGGAAAACGTGTTAGACTTTCGTTTACGTCTTCTTTAAGTGTTATTTTCTCTCCATTTGATATTATTCATGCAGATTTATGGACATCTCCTATAACTAGCAACCTAGGTCATACATATTATTTGATATTTTTGGATGACTTCTCACACTTCCTTTGGGTCTATCCGCTTAAACTTAAGTCTCAAGTCTACTCCAAATTTCTTGAATTTTGTACATTGGTTAAAACGTAATTTGAAAAAGACATCAAAACGTTTCAATGTGATAATGGTCGTGAGTTCAATAACTTTCACTTTCATAATTTTTGTGCGGTTAATGGCATGGTTTTCCATTTCTCCTGCCCCCATACTTCCCATCAAAATGGTAAAGCCGAAAGAATTCTCCGCGCCATTAACAACATGATTCGTACCCTTCTTTTTTATGCGTATCTCTCTCTACCTTTTGGATTTATGCATTAAAAATGGTAGAACACATTCTTAACATCTTACCTACCCGTACGATTCAAAATCGCACACACACTGAAATTCTCTTTCGTCGGATCCCTTCCTATGATCACCTTCGAATTTTCGATTGTCTTTGTTATCTAAATCTGGCCTCCACTGTCCCTCACAAATTAGCACATTGCTCCACTCAGTGCGTCTTCCTCGATTTCCCGTCAAACCATAGGGGGTACTTATGCTATGAGATATTTACAGATAAAATCTTAATCTCACGCCATGTCACGTTTGTTGAGTACCTCTTCCCGTTGGACAACATCCAAAAATTTTGAGTCACTGATTACGGTTTCCTTGATGACTGGGACACCTCCTATCTACTCTAAAGTGCACTACAAAATCCGTAACCTTCGGCCATCTAACCACCCATCCCGTCGACCCCACCCCATTGCCTGGTACCGTCTCCATCACTGCCCGAAACAACACCCCAATCCACTGCCCGCCAAACCCTACCCGCCACCCTGCCCAGTCCCGACCCCGCTGCCTAATTCTGCCCGTCACCACCCAGCCCGCTGCCCCACCCGTGACCGTCCCCACTCATCGCATGGAAACATGTGCACAACACATGATTTTCAAACCAAAAGTTCACTTTAACCTATCGACTCAAACCATCTCATCCATTCCTAAAAACCCAATCTTAGCCAAACTTGACCCGAATTAAAATGCTGCCATGCGAGAGGAGTTGAATACGCTTACTTCACAGCGCACTTGGGATCTTCTTCCGCGACCTGATGGGGTGAATGTAGTTCGTTGTATGTGGCTATTTTATCATAAGTTCAGAGATAATGGTGCCCTTGAACGTTACAAGGCCATACTTTTGGCAAATGGCACAAGGCAACAGGAGGGTGTTGATTGTGGTGAGACTTTTAGCCTAGTGGTTAAGCCAGCTACCATCCGCACAGTTTTGAGCATTGCAATGGGAAAGAATTAACATATTCACCAGCTTGATGTAAAGAGTGCTTTCTTACATGGGGATTTGAAATAAACCGTCTATATGCATCAATCGCCAGGATTTGTGCATCTGGAAGCTTCTCATCATGTTTGTCATCTTCGTAAGTCGCTATATGGGATGAAACAAGCCCCAGGGCTTGGTATGAGCGATTTTCTACATACATCATACATATCAATTTCGTGTGCATCAAGAGTGATCATTTATTATTTATTTTTCATCGAGGTACTGACACAACTTACCTTTTGTTATATGTGGATGATATTATTCTGACAACTTCTTCGGATAGCTTGAAGCACGAGATCATTGCTATACTCAAGTCCGAATTTGTTATGACTAACTTGGGTAAATTGAGTTATTGTTTGGGGATATCAGTGATTGGATCCACACATGCCATGTTCTTGTGTCAGCGTAAGTATGCATAGAAGATCGTCTATAAGGCTAAAATAGCAAATTGTAAGATCATGCCCACTCCCGTCGACTCAAAGTCCAAACTCAGTGCAGATGATGGGGATTCGGTCAATGATCCATCTCTTTATAAGAGTCTTGCATGTGCTCTTCAGTATCTCACCTTCACTCGGCCAGATATTGCATATGCGGTTCAGCAGGTGTGCTTGTTCATGCACGCCCCTAGGGAGCCTCACTTTACAGCACTTAAGCGTATCAATCGGTATGTTAGGGCACTATTGACTATGTACTTCATTTATATCCCTCAGCACCAACTAGATTACTCTCCTACACAGATGTAGATTGGGCAGGTTATCCGGACATCCGTCGCTATATGTCCGACTATTGTGTGTTTTGGGGGATAACATCATATCGTGGTCTTCCAAGCGGCAAGCCACGCTTTCCCGTTCGAGTGCAGAAGCAGAAAATCGAGGCGTTGCGAATGTTGTTGCCGGGCTATGTTGGCTTCGAAATCTCCTTCTTGAGCTTCATTGTCCCATACGTAAGGCATCTTTGGTTTACTGTGATAACATATCTGTTGTCTACTTGTCTCATAACCCGGTTCAGCATCCGCGAGCCAAGCATATTGAGATTGATATTCAATTTGTTCATGAGAATGTTGCAATGGGTCACGTTAGGGTGTTGCATGTTCCTTCTTCGTATCAGTATACAAATATCTTCACAAAGGGGCTTACTCGGCAACTGTTCCTTGACTTCTGATTTAGTCTCAGCGTCCGGCCTCCTCCCCCTCCGACTGAGGGGGTGTGATAGTGAATATATTCCATATATATTCACAATACATTATGTAATTAATATTTAGTGTAATTAAGGTAAAATAGAGATCCTAATTCTATTAGGACTATAATTGTATCCTCTATATATATGACATTAATAAGAGAACTCCATCAAGGAGAATTACAATATTCTACAGTTTCTCGTATTTCCCTTCCCCCTCCCCCTCCCCCTCCCCCTCCCACCAATTTAATTTTGTGGTGATTTTATTCTTCTAACTTTGGAAAAGGTCAACTTCAGATTAAGGGCAGGAAACCTAAATATGGACATATTAGGTTCACCAACCAATCAAGAAAAAAGGAAATGAGAAATTCACCAACTCTACAAATTTTCACAATTGGATTTTAAGTTTTAAATCAGATGTGAATGGTTCATCTAAAGATCCATAATCTTATAATTCTTGTTTGTGCGCCAATAACAATTGTCAATATTGATGGATAAAAAATTAGTGGCTTTCTGACCACCGGTCCACTGGTCCACTGCTGAATCAATTGTATTTTTTCTATTTCTTAAATAACTCGAAGACAACAACAATAATTACTATACCTTAACTTATCGAATATATAAGCTTTCACTGTTTATATCATTTTATTTAAACTCGTGTCAATTTAATATTTCAAACTTCAAATTTTCTATCACCAAAAGTTTTTATATTTTCTTACTAGCATTTAAATCACTATCAATATGAGGAGACTCCTAGTAAATATTGGACCTAAAATGAGTGTACCAACATGTTATTAAGCCTTAATCCCAAGCAAATTAAATTTTGCGCCTTAGCTTTCGCAAAATCTGCATAAATTTCAACAAATTATAAGCTTTTCAAGACAATTTTTTCCATGTAATTTTGTTGTCCATTTCCTCTTGTACTAACCTAACTAGGTATAGTAGAGTAATAAAAATTGTATAATTGCCAAAGAGGCTATATGTTTTGAAAGAAACCCCTCGCCATATATACGTCAACATCAGAAAATAGCTTTTATGTAATGTCAATTGAACAATAATAAGTTTATGGTTGTTGTAACTACCGCACATAAAAAGAAGGGTTATCGATAGGGGCAGTCCGGGCGGATTTAAAGCTTTAAGAACAGTTTCCTTAAATTCAGTAACTTTTCCTCATATTCTATATTTTCTTGTCTCAATTTATATTGCATTATTTAACTTCAAACGAAGCTTAAGAAAGAAAGGAAAAAATATTTAGATATTTGTGTGACTGTATATAATTTTTTAAGAGTAAAAGAAAAATTTTAACGTCAAATTATTTATAACTATAGAAATGTGACATTCTTTTGGGATAGATTAAAATGGAAGTATGTCATATAAATTGAACATGAGGAGTATGTATTAAAAATATATATATTCGATTGTTCCCAATTATCATTTTAAATTAATTTAATATTACCGTAGGAACCCATAAACTTTAAATTATGAACTCTATATCGTTATTGGCATAATAGTGCAAAACCAATTCAACTAACACCACCAAGAAGTTGCCACTTTTCAAGTCATTTTCAAGGATACATTATTTGGTACTTCTAAATTACTCCCTCTTCAATTTATATGATGTAGTTTGACTGAACACGAAGTTTAAGAAATAAATGATGATTTTAAATCTTGTGGTCTAAAACAAATCAAATATATTTGTGTGTTTATAGATCATCTTGTTAAGCGTAAAAAATAAAATTTAAAGTTAAATTATTGTCAAATAAAAAAATATGTCATTCTTTTTTATATTGACTAAAAAGAATAGTGTGTCATAAAATTGGGACGGAGAGAGTAATTGATTTTATTAGCGAAACTCTTAAACTAAAATATCGTCTGAAAATTCTCAATATCTTCTTTTTGCCTTAGGTATAGTATTAACCATTAAATAAATGGTTTTTTTTATTCTTTTATGCAGGAAGCTAAGTTTTTATTGTTACTTTTCACTCTTTAAGTTTCAACTTATTGTTCTCGTTATTTAGAACCTACCCAAAATTCTAATAAGGAGGGGTCTTTCTAATTATTGTGAAGAATAAATTAAACATTGCAACATCATCATATTATTTGTTAATCATTTAACTTATATGGAGGATTTCGCTCATTGGTAAAGTTAAAACTTATAGTAGTATTATTTATGGAATTGAATTAGGTCATGTTATTGTTTACTATTAATCACCTAATCAATTTGTCAAGGTTTGGCAATTGAGGCAATGGACCAGGAACCTCCTTGTCAAGTGACGCCATTTCTATGTTAGCGCTACATTTTTTGTATACAATGTATATATACAGTTGAGTTGGGGTCTCGAAAACAGTTGTTCTACCTACTAAGGTAGATATAAGGTCTGTGTACACTCTACCCTTCTCAAACTCCATATTATGGATTTCACTGGGTATGTTGTTGTTGTAATGTATATATACAATAAGTTTTTTTAATCATGTTTTTTGGTAGTGCTCCTTGCTTCTTGTTTTATGCTAAGTTGTTTTTACTAATGTCACATCTGATAAATACCCGTGATATACACGGTATATACGTTGTGTATATCACGGGCAGATTATTGCATAATGGGTTGTTAAATCCCGTGATATATACGGTATATGCATGCTGTGTATATCACGGTTTAGTAGTCTATTTTAGGTTATGATTTGTTGTAATTAAATTAGAGTTGTACACTTACCATAATTAAATAATTATTGTACAAGTAGAATAAGATTTTAGGAGTAGAATAGGAATATGATTTTCCTATTATGGAAATTATAAATTGTATATATACTCTTTCATTAATGAAAATAATCAAGGGATTATTTTTCGCTGCCTCTGCTCGTTGAACACTATCTCAGTTTCCGAGCCCTCTCTTGTTGTCTCCTCTCTTCCCAAATTTCTTCTACTACCCTAATTCACCTTTTGTTCTTTCATTATGTCTACGTCAAAGAACATATTTTATCCTGCCCTTACAGTTTTCAACATCAGGAACCACATCTCTATTGTTCTTGAGATGGAAAAACGTCCAATATGCGACGTGGGCGGAGATTTTCAAGATTCATGCACGTTCGCATCAAGTTCTTCATCATATCATTCCCTCAGCCGCAGGCAAGGAGCATGCCCCAGAAGTTGACCCCATATTATGGACCACTCTTCATGCTACCGTTCTGTAGTGGATTTATTCCATTATCTCTACGGACCTCTTGCAAACAATTCTTGAACCCGATGCTAAGGCAATGGGAACTTGGAATATGTTGCGTGACATATTCCAAGATAACAAAAACTCACGTGCTGTTACTTTTGAGCAAGAATTTTCTCATGTTAACATGGAGGATTTTTCGAACGTCTCAGCCTATTGCAAAAGGCTCAAAGAACAGGTGGACCAACTCCGCAACGTTGGTGTGCCAGTAAGCAATAATCGTCTTGTTCTCCAGATGGTTGCTGGCCTATCCGAGAATTATAATGGCGTTGGAATTCTCCTTCATCAAAGTGATCCTCTCCCATAGTTCTATCAAGTCCAGTCCATGCTTACGTTAGAGGAAGCCAGCTCGGCTAAAAAGGCGGCTACTAGTGCTAAACCAGTCGTCATGATGACAACATCCGACGCTACTCCGTCCTTCTCTGAAAATTCAGGCCAAAATCGCAACAACGGTGGAGGCAAAAATGGTAAAAATAGAAAAAAAAAATGGTGGAAACTGAGGTGGGAATAACGGGGGTGGGCCTCAAGAAAATGGGCTGCAAACCAACTGGCCGCAGCCCTGGGGCCCGTGGCCCTGGAACTGTGCCAGCGGTTCTTTGCCCAATGTCCCCTGTTACCCGCAATCGGCCTACCCGGGAAACTGGGCCGAATTTCCCAACGAGCCCGATTTTTCCGGTCCGGCAGATTTTAGTCGTGACCGGTGTTCGGGCGGGGCAGCAAGCAGATGTGCTTGGGCCTCGGCCTGCTCATGCCCATCATGCAGCGGGCCCCACTCCGACAGATATTGAAGCCGTGATGCACACTCTTGGATTGATTCCTCTGGATAATAATTGGTACATGGACATCGTTGCCACTTCCCATATGACATCCGACCCAGGTACCCTCTCGTGTTATTACAATTTGAGCAACAATTGTGGTATTATTGTTGGTAATGGTCATTCGATTCCAATTCATGGTCACGGAAGTGCAGTTTTGCCCCCCTCATCCGCCTCTTGTCTTGAAAATACACTTCATGCCCCTAACTTAATTAAAAAATTGGCGTCTATTCGTAAATTCACAACTGATAATTGGGTTTATGTTAATTTTAATCATTTTGGGTTTTCTGTGAAGAATTTCAAAATGGGGATACCTCTTATGAGATGCAACAGTAGGGACGATCTCTATCCAATCACCACCGCAAATTCTGTCTGTCCAGCCGTGTCACTCCGCTTTTGCTGCTCTTGCTCCTTCCTTGTGGCATGCACGTTTGGGTCATCTAGGGTCGTCAATTATGTCATCTTTAAATAAAAGCAATTTTATTCATTGTAAGGGCACAAGTTGTACTGCACTTTGTCCTTCTTGTCCGTTAGGAAAATATGTTAGATTACCTTTTGTAGCCTTTACATCTCACACTTTAATTCCTTTTGATATTATTCATAGTGATTTATGGACATCTCCGGTTTTAAGTTCTGTGGATCATCATTATTATATTTTATTTTTGGATGATTATTCTAATTTTTTGTGGACTTTTCCGTTAGCAAATATATCTCAAGTATTTTCCACTTTCATCAATTTTAGAGCATTTATCCGTACCCACATCGAACGTGATATCAAAAATATTCAATGTGATAATGGCAAAGAATATGATAATGGGGTGTTTCGGGAATTTTGTGCTGCTAATGTCATAGCTTTTCATTTTTCTTGTCTTCACAAAATGGGACAGCAGAACAAAAAAATTGTACGATTAATAATATTGTCCGTACCTTATTTGTTCATGCTTCCGTCCCTCTATCGTTTTGGCATCATGCACTACAAATGACTACTTATCTACTTAACATACTTCCTAACAAAGGTTTGACTTTTAAATCCCCACTCCAAATTCTCTATAATAAAGTCCCTTCATACTCTCATCTTAGAGTCTTTAGGTGTTTATGCTATCCCATATTTCCGTCCACTACATTAAACAAGCTTCAAGCCAGTTCTACCGCTTGTGTGTTTTTGGGTTATCCGTCAAATCATCGTGGTTACAAGTGTTTTGATTTTTCCACTAATAAAATCATAATCAGTCGTCATGTTATGTTTGATGAACCCCAATTTCCGTTCACCAAAATATGTATTACAATGCCTGACTCGTATGATTGTTTGGATGACGGGGTCCTACCTTATATTTTACGTCAGCTCTTGGACCAACCCGAGCCCACTGACCCGCCAGTAGGCCCACTACCTGTTGCCCCACTACCCTCACCGTCCACTATTTGTTCGGTTCCAGCTCGGTCTAGTGGGCTTGTTGTCCAGCCCACTGCCGACTTGGCCCCTGTCCCATTCTAGAATCCCAGTCCATATTCTAGTGCTGGGCCAACAAGCCCACTACCTGATGGCCAGTCCGTCACCTGTCCCAAAAATTCCCAAACTCCACCTAACTCTTCCTCGAGTCATCGCCCGGTTACTCGTAGTCAACAGGGCATTTTTAGACCAAAAAGACATTTTAATCTAAATTCTAATGTTCTTAAATCCCCTACCTCGTAACCCAGTGTCTGCATTAAATGACCCGAATTGAAAAATGCCTATGACCGACGAATATAATACTCTTATTGATAATAAGACGTGGGAGTTGGTGCCCCGTCCTTCTGGTGTTAATATTATTCGGTCTATGTAGATTTTTACTCATAAAGAAAATTCTGACGGTTCTTTTACGAGGCATAAGACTCGTCTTGTAAATGATGGTAAGACTCAGCAGATTGGCGTGGACTGTGGGGAGTCATTCAGTCCGGTTGTTAAACTGACCACCATTCGCACTGTTCTAAGCCTCGCACTTTCGAAATCTTGACCTATTCATCAGTTAGATGTGAGGAATGCTTTCTTGCATGGTGATCTTAAGGAGATTGTATACATGCATCAGCCATTGGGTTTTTGAGACCCCAATTTTCCACATCATGTCTGTTTGTTGAAGAAATCCTTATATGGGCTTAAGCAGGCCCCACGGGCTTGGTATAAGCGGTTTGCCGACTATGTATCTACTATTGGATTTTCTCACAACATGTCTGATAATTCACTGTTCATTTATTGTCGTGGAGCTTCCATGGCATATATTCTATTGTATGTGGATGATATTATATTGATTACCTCATCTGATGTTTTACGCTGATCGATCATGACACTGCTTAGTTCTGAGTTTTCTATGAAAGACTTGGGACCCTTGAGTTATTTCTTGGGTATTGCTGTCACTCATCATGTAGGAGGGTTATTCTTATCACAAAGGAAGTATGATGCTGAGATAATTGAGCGAGCTGGTATGCCCTCTTGTAAATCTACTTCTACGCCAGTTGATACTAAACCCAAGCTGGGAGCTGCGGCCGAAGTTCCATATGAGGACCCTACCCACTATCGTAGTCTTGCAGGGGCTCTTCAGTATCTCACTTTTACGCGACCGAATATTACGTATGATGTGCAGCATGTGTGTTTGTTTATGCATGATCATCGGATTGAGCACATGAATGCGCTCAAACGCATTATACGCTACCTACAAGACACTCTTGATTATGGCTTGTATCTATATCTGTCGTCGGTCTTTACACTTGTCTCTTACACAGATGTTGATTGGGGTGGCTTTCCGGACACCACACGTTCTACGTCTAGTTACTGTATGTTTTTTGGTGATAAATTGATCTCATGGTCTGCCAAATGGCAAGCTACTTTATCCCGCTCTAGTGTAGAGGCCGAGTATCGAGAGGTGGCCAATGTGGTTTCTGAATCTTGTTGGCTACGAAATCTTCTCTTGGAGCTTCACTTTCCAGTTCAGCAAGCTACCTTGGTTTATTGTGATAATGTTAGTGCTGTATACCTTTCTGGCAATCCGGTTCAACATCAACGCACTAAACATATTGAGATGGATATACATTTTGTTCGCGAAAAGGTAGCTCGTGGACAAGTATGCGTCCTGCATGACCCTTCCAGGTATCAAATTGCCGACATCTTTACTAAGGGTCTTCCATCGGTTCTCTTTGAAGATTTTAGGGACAGTCTCAGCGTACGAAAACCGCCCGTTATGACTGCGGGGTGTGATAAATACCCGTGATATACACGGTATATACGCTGTGTTTATCACAGGTAGATTGTTGCATAATGGGCTGTTAAATTCAGTGATATACACGGTATATGCATGCTCTGTATATCACAGTTTAGTAGTCTATTTTAGGTTATGATTTATTATAATTAAATTAGAGTTGAACACTTATCATAATTGTATAATTATTGTACAAGTAGAATAATGTTTTAGGAGTAGAATAGAAATAAAATTTTCCTATTATGAAAATTGTAAATTGTATATATACTCTTTCATTAATGAAAATAATCAAGGGATTATTTCGTTCAACATCTTACCAACTAAAGTGAAGTGATACTCTGCCTCCTGTCAAATTTCTTTGACACAATACCAATATTTCGAATGGTTTTGGCGTTATTGATAAAGTTGTTGTCATGTGATTAGGAGGATGTCATGCGTTTTTAAACTGTGAAAATAATATCTTACAGAAATATAAAATAAGACTGCATACAATAAATCCTTTTGGTCGGACTCTTTCATGGACCCCACATATAACGAGAGATTAGTGTATTGAGCTGCCCATTTTTACAATATCAAATTTTCACACGCCAAACACTTTTCCAAATATGTCTATTACACACTATTTAATTTGTCCACATTTTCCCACAAACTTATGTCAAGCTCCAATAGTGCAATGACGCATGGCCTTAATGAAAACGACTTCCTCATCAACGGCAACCTTCAATAGGGTTCATGTGAAGGTGGCTCTACCTCTAGCCCCACCAAGATTTTAACAATAGAGCTAGATAACGTAACAAAAATATCTCAATAGGGTTATGCTCATTATGCAATGAATATGTCTTTACAAGTCCACATCTCATTCTCACCTACCAAAGTTATCGAAACGACACTGAAAAAAAAAAGTTATCGAAAAGACAAGTTAACTTGAAACTGGCAAACTGATTCTAGCTGTTATGAAAATTTAAATAAAAAATAGTTGAGTAGAGGGGAGAGGGGATTTTATTTCTTTTGAAATGGTGGTATAAATTAATTGATTTTGACCTCATTTTTATTTGGACATGCAATTTGAATTTCTTAAGTTGTATTTTTTCTCATAAACATTAAAACCTCACAAGTCGTGAAGACTATCAAAACTTTATCATTTTTTACACAATCTTACCAAATGAGCAAATCATAGATCATAACAAAGTTAATACGTTACTAGAAGACAACGTGAATGAATTTGGTAGTATTTATTTGATTGAATTAAACATATAATAAATGTAATATTCATTTAGAATGTAAATGATCCACAATGTCATCAGCTATTATATATGTCATTTAGTGAGGACTAAGCCAATCTAACAAATTCCTCAACAAAGAAATATGGCCACGCCTAAATATTTAGAGCTATTCTCTTATATATACTGCATATGGTGGTGTGACTTGTGAGGAAGAAGAGGAGGGAGGAAAGAAAACAAAAAAGGGAACAAGGAGCGATAGCATTAATAATATTCGGAATATATTAGCACAGGTTGATATGGTTCAATTTTTATGTGATGTGATGTAAAACAGAACGTACAAACTGCAGATTCAAATAAAAAGGAAACATTAAGGCAAGATGAAAGAAGGATACAAAATTCGTGCATCATTTACTTACGGAGTTAACGGATCGGTTTGATTTTTAAAACTTTTCATCTTTTATTGTACTTTTAATTTTTCTTCTTTCCGTATGAAAAACTAAAATTTAAGCTCTTTTATAAGAATGGCAAAGAATTAACGGGTGAATAACACAAATAGCTATTTAGAGTTGGTATAATGGGAAAAAAGTTCAGTGAATTGTGTCATTTAAATCATAGCGGGAACTTAGTACATCGTGCTGTCCTTTAGGTGAAAAGACTATGCTCAGAAATGACTCAATTGGATTCGGTCTACAAATCACTTATTCTTGAGTAAGATACTTTTTTCTTACATGAACTTCGACCTCACAAATGTCGGATCTAGCGTCAAGTAGTTGATTTAATGTATTTTCTTTTTTCCTTTTGTGATTTTAGATTATATTTTGATTTTTTTTTGGATAGATGTTGCAGAAGGACATTTAATGGAAGACAAAAGGCTGTCGAAGATATTCAAGCTTTAGTCAACTTGCTTAAGTGAAACGGTTCCAATAAGAGATCATTTAAACCACATTTCATTTTATTAACCAAGATGATTCGACTTAATGCTATAATTTATGCAGCTATGTAGTTTCTCAGGTGTCGAATGCTATGGATCTTAAAATATAATTAATTAGATAAACACCGATTCACCATTTAGAGATATAAATATGTTTTGTATAGTAGCTAAACTTGAAAGATAGAATAATTTTCCTTAGGAATTTCTTTCATTATTCACAATATATATAGTTGTACAAGGTTGATTCCTAATATGGTACGAATCCTAACTTACCTTACAAAGGTTGATTCCTAATACAATTAGAATCCTAAGTTACCTTAAATATACATTTATCATAATTACAAAATATACGGCGAATATTCTGAGAATATTCGCTAATACTCTCCCTCAGACGGAGCGGGAGGAGGCCGAATGCTAAGGCTGGATCGGAAGTCGGTGAAGAGTTGTCGCGGTAGTCCCTTTGTGAAAATATCTGCATACTGATACGAGGAAGGCACGTGTAAAATTTTGACCTAACCACGAGCAACCTTCTCTCGCACAAAGTGGATATCCATCTCAATATGCTTAGTCCGCTGATGTTGGAGTGGATTATGAGACATATAGATAGCAGATATGTTGTCACAATAGACTATATACGCCTTGCGTAATGGACACTGGAGCTCCAAAAGAAGATTTCGGAGCCAACAGATCTCAGCGACGACATTAGCAACTCCGCGATATTCTGCTTCAGCACTCGAACTGGCCTGCCGCTTGGCGGACCATGAGATAAGATTATCCCCAAGAAATACACAAGACCGGAGGTGGAGCGACGTATGTCGGGCATCCCGCCCAATCCGCATCCGTGTAGGCTAGCAATTTGGTTGGGGCAGAGGGGTATAGATGTAAGCCAAAGTCAAGTGTGCCCTTAATATATCTGATAATACGTTTGAGGGCGGCAAAATGGGACTCTCGGGGGTCGTGCATGAACAAACACACCTGCTGAACGGCATATGCAATATCGGGCCTAATGAATGTAAGATCGAAGAGCACCGCTAGACTCCGATATAGAGTGGATCGAAAGCGGCGCACCGTCATTGGCACTAAGCTTGGATTTTGAGTCCACCGGAGTTGGCATAATTTTACAATTTGCCATCTTGGCCCCGTACACTATCTCTTCGCATACTTTCGCCGAGACAGAAACATATTGGCGGCAGATCTAGTCACCGATATACCCAAAAAATAACTTAGCTTCCCCAAGTCGGTCATATCAAATTCGGTTTTGAGTAGAGCAATGATTTCATTCTTCAACCCGTCGATGAGGCAGTAAGAACAATATCGTCGACATATAATAGCAAATATGCAGTGCTGCTACCTCGGTGAAAAGTGAAGAGAGAGGTATCACACCTGCTACATACAAAACCAATTTGCGAGAAGATACACGGCGAACCGATCATACCAAGCGCGGGGGCTGTTTCAATCCATACAATGACTTCCCGAGACGACACACAAACCGTGGAGCTGCCGGATGAACAAAACCGGAGGTGATGCATGTACACAGTCTCTTTCAAATCCCCATGAAGAAACGCATTCTTGACATCAAGCTGATGAATCGGCCAATGTAAGCCCATAGCAATACTGAGAACAGTCCGAATAGTGGCCGGTTTAACAACCGGACTGAATGTCTCACCACAATCAATACCCCCCTGCTGATTAGTGCCATTTGCAACTAGTCTTGCCTTATACCTCTCTAAGTCACCACTGTCTCTGAACTTGTGACGAAATAGCCACATACACCGGATAACTTTCACACCAAATTTGGTCTAGGTACCAAATTCCAAGTGTTCTGCTTGGTTAAAGCGTTAAACTCCTCGCACATGGCCGCATTCCAATTGGGATCCAGTTTAGCTAGTTTTGGATTCTTTGGAATGAGTGATAAGGTTTGTGTGGAGAGATTGAAGTGAACCTTGGGTTTGAAGATCCTGTGTTGTGCACGAGTCTCCATGCGGTGAGGGGGCAACAGTGAGAGGTCGGGATTGGTTCCGGATCGGTAGGGCACTGGCCGGGGACCGGTTGGGCGCAGTGTTTGCGAAGCGAGGAGACTCGACAGGTTGTTGGATTTGCTGGACTGGAGGCAGTGTGGATGGTGCATTAGACTCGACAAGGTGCAGCATGGGTGGTGTGGGGAGCTGGGGGGTGGCGCATTGCTTTGCGGGAGGGTCGAGATGACACTCCCGGAGCGGCGATGGCGTCGGAACGGTGAGTGGTAATGCGGTACAGATTTTGGATGACCGAAGACAAACTCGGTTCATCGAGAAAGATGTAATCAGTGGTCTGAAATTTCCGGAGATTTGAAAAAGGAAAGGTTGTCTCGTTAAAGGTAACGTGACGGGAGACGATGATTTTGCGAGTAGCAATGTCATAACACAAGTAGCCCCGATGATTAGGAGATAGACTAAGGAAGACACATGGAAGAGTGCGAGGGGCAAGTTTGTGGGGTGCAGTGGAGGCTATGTTGGGGTAGCATAAGCATCCAAAAATACGTAGGTGATCATATGATGGCTGCCTACGGTATAAGATTTCTGTAGGGGTTTTGTTTTGGAGTGTGCTAGTTGGTAAAATATTTAGAAGGGATTCTACCATTTTGACCGCATAGACCCAAAAAGGCGGTGGTAGGCAGGCATGAAACAGAAGTGTGCGGACCATGTTATTGATGGTACGTATAATTCTTTCAGCCTTTCCGTTTTGGGAAGAAGTATAGGGACAAGAAAAACGGAAAACCATGCCTTGTTTAGAACAGAAATTGTGAAATGCCGAGTTATTAAATTCACGTCCATTATCACATTGGAATGATTTAATAGGTTTTTCAAATTGTGTCTTAATGAATTTTTGAAACTCGAGGAATTTTGCAAAAACTTCAGATTTGAATTTCAGTGGGTAAATCAAGACAAAATGTGAAAAATCATCCAAGAATACTCGATAGAATTTATGACCCAAAGAGCTAGCAATCGGAGATGTCCACAAATCAGCATGAACAATATCAAAGGGAGAAAAAGTAACACTGTTTGATGACATAAAGGGAAGACGAGTATGTTTGCCTAGTGGAAAAGAAAAACAGTGTTGGGAAATTTTCCCATTATTACATTGAATACGCTTAGAAGTCCTAAGAAAAGTAAAAACTGGGTCTCCGGGGTGTCCGAGTCGGTTGTGCCAAGTTGAGGGAGAGATCGCCGCAAGGGATAGAGGTGCTTGCGGTCTGACAGCGGAAGATTGAGTGAATGGGTAGAGGTCTCCCACACTATTGCAGCGTGTAAGAATTTTCCCCGTATTGAGTTCCTTCACAGAAAAATCAAAAGGGTCAAATTCGACAGACACAGAATTATTGCTAGTGAATTTTCTAATAGAGATTAAGTTTTTAATGATGTTAGGTGTGTATAGGACGTGGTTTAGGGAGAAAGGTGGGTGTGTATGTTTGGTGTGTGTGTTACCGTAACCTTCAATTGGAATGCGATTACCATTGCCGAGAGTAATAAATTGAGGGCACTTTAGCCGACGTAGTTGAGATAGGTTACCTGACGATCGGGTGAGGTGAGATGTGGCTCCGGTGTCCATGTACCAATTGTCGTCGAACATTGTTGAAGGTTCACGGTGGTGTATGCCGGCCCAAATCGGTCGGGGGGGCGTGGCTTTGGGCTGGCCGGCCGCCGGACCGCAATGGGCTGCTGCGATTGTTATTCTTCGCCGGACCGCAATCGAGTGGGCTTTATTCTCTTGCCTTGAGTGGGCTCGCTGGTGGTGGGGTAGGGCCCAACAGAGCCGATTGACCAAGGTTGTTGGAACCGGGCCCCTGCGGTTGGGTACGGGCATGCGGCGAGGCCCGTTCCTTTGGTTGGGCCACCGCTTCTTGGTTGGACCACCGCTGCCGCTTGTCCCGTGGTTGGTCGTTGTCCGGCCCACCGGTTGCGTTGGCCCTTTCCGCGGCCCTTTCCTTTGTTGTTGCGACCTTTGCCGCCACGACCTCCGCCGCTCTGTTGTTGTTGCTTCTTCCGCCGCCGCCGCCGGAACCGCCGGTTGCCGCTTGCCGCAGTGTTGCCATCCCGTCAACGGCTAACGCCTTTTGGTTATGTTCCTCTTGTTTAGCACGTCTAGTTTCTTCCAACAATAGTTGTGAACGTGCCTTGTTGAAACTTGGGAGAGGGTCGGCTTATTGAATCATTGTTGCGAGTGTGTCATATTCACCTTTCGGTAAGCCCGCAACAAGTTGAAGCACCATCTTGGTTTCTGAAACAGAAGTACCGACGTTGGATAGTTGATCGGTTATGAGTTTCAGTTGCTTACAATATTTGGACATGTTGTTAAAATTCTCGAGGCGGGTATTGTTGAATTGCTCTTCCAAATACACAGCCCGATTATTTTTATTGTCCTGAAAGATTTCTTCTAGCCGGACCCAAAGTTCACATGCCGTAGCACTGTTTTTGTTTTCATGATAGTGCATAACGGATCTTTGGAGATGGTGCCGTAGATCCATTGTTTGACGATAGCGTCAAGACGACGCCAGATTGAGTCTGTAACATCGGTGGGACGAGGAACAGATTCGTCAATGTGATCGAGCACGTTGTATGCACATGCATGAATGTAGAATAGTTCCATCCACATGGAATATTGACAGTCTTCTTGGTCAAGAATTATAGGGATAAAATTCTTGATGTTGTTAACGGCGAATGCCAGATGAAAAGAAGATACTGAACGTTGAGAGGGGTTTTCAAGTGTGCCAGTGGATGAAGCGGAATTTGTGGGGGAAGACATGGTTGCCGCCTGAGGAGGGAAGGGAATTTTCTGGTTTGGCCGAAATATGGAGGAAGAAACCGATTTTTTTTTTTTCTCGTGAAAGCGAGAAAAAAATTCTGATTTCGGCCAGGAATGAGGATTTAGGTTTTAGGCTCTTGATACCATGAAAGATAGAATAATTTTCCTTAGGAATTTCTTTCATTATTCACAATATATATAGCTGTACAAGGTTGATTCCTAATATGGTACGAATCCTAACTTACCTTACAAAGGTTGATTCCTAATATAATTAGAATCCTAAGTTACCTTAAATATACATTTATCATAATTACAAAATATACGGCGAATATTCTGAGAATATTCGCTAATAAAACTAAATATTGGTTAAGACTTAAAAGTTGCTTCCCAGTTTAGGACTTAAGGTTGCTTCCCCATGTCAGTACTTCTATTAAAAAAATTGTGAAACAGAATTGTCTTCTCCTTCGTTGCAGAGGAGTAAGAAAACATTTTTGTTATATATTGTGCTTAGAAAAACATTAAATACGTGATAAATATTATAGGAGAATGAAAAATTTTGATGCCATAAAAAGATCAAAAGTGAATTTTTAGTAACTAATAAATAATATTATAGTTGAAGAGGAAAAGTTGAATAGCTATATTTAAAGACTTTTGGGCTCGATAAAATAAGGACATACGAAAAAAAAATTCATAAATAATAGGAGTATTAATTACTTATAGAGTTATAGTAAATGATATTTATAATTATTAATGGTAAATAATATTCCTATGTAGTAATAAATACTGTAGCTATTACCGTGGAGGAGGAAAAGTTTGTGGAAGAGGAAATAAGTAGGTATTTTCAAAGACGGGGCTATTTAAGATAAGGTAATGCAAAACAAATTGTACAAAATAATATTAATTAGTAATTTGTAAATAATGTTTATTCGTGATTGTGTATTTAGAGACTTTTTGAATTTCTAATATAAGCTAAATAGAAATTTATGTCATAATAAAATTAAAATACCAAAACTGAGAGGCATTTATTTAGATATATTTTCCTGTTTATATTTTTTATATATATTTTTCTTATATATTTGTGGAGTTTTTCATATATGTATATATATATTGAAAATATTAAAATTTTATCCTTTATATCTCGACTAAATTCAAAAGAAAATTATTTTATGATTTTCTTAATTTCCAATCGCGCGAAGCGTGGAAATTGACTAGCATTTATAAATACTGATAATCAAACTAAATATTAGTAATTGAAATGCTGAAATCATATTTGTCTTCCAAGCAGGAACTGTCCATTCGCTAATTAAGAATTTCAATATGAAATGTCACTATTAGTCAACCACTACCCAAGTCTAGCTTTCACATTTCACCAATAATCTTAAATGCGCAGAATTTGCAACCTGCAGAGATGTATGATCCTTAAATTAGTAATTAGTAAACAATACGAGGTTAGTATCATGAAATGAAAAACAATCGGAGAAAATACACAGAAGAAGGAAAAGAAAGAACATATAAAGTCATCAGATAGTAATAATGTGATGATTCAAGAAAAATATTACGTACATAGTTTCATGTTTTTTAAGGAAGACACGACAAGAAAGTTAATACAAATCTACAAAAGATTACTACTATGACTTTCGATGCAATAGAAATTAAAAAAGGCTAAGTCATAAGCGGATTTTTATTTTATTCGCATATTTTATTTATATTGTTATTAAACACTTTTACTAAAATAACTCATATATACAACTCACACATCTAGTTTGTAGCCGATGTAGCCAATTGTATTATCAGTGTACAGATAATGTATCTATTATATATAGCTATATATAATCATTAATATACTTTGTATATATAACTATATATAAACATTACATATACTAAAGGTGTATACCTATGTTTAATGTTGTATAATTGTTAGTATATACATAAATTACACATAGTTATACAAAGCTAATACATGATTATACATAGATATACAAAGTATATACATATCATCTAGATCACCTTCCCGCCCTTCCATTAACAATGAAAACTCAAGTTCAACTCAAGCACCCATCAATACCACAATCTCCACTTTCCCTCAACAAACACAGAAGAACCAAGCATGAAGAATATGGCGTTGAAGACAACATTGGCAAGATCCATACAACAACAACATACTCAATGAAGTCCCACAATGTGGGGTCTGGAGAGGGTAGAGTGTACGCAGACCTTACCTCTACCTTAGTAGGTAGAGAGTCTGTTTCCGAAAGACTCTCGGCTCAATACAAAGCATAAGCACAAGAAAAGCAAGATAAACGGTCAGACCCGGACAGGAAATTTAAAGCAGGATGAAAATGATGGTAACAAAGGCGAATAAGCCATGATAAAATATTCTGAAAAATAAGCAGTAACTAACGCAGGTAAATAAGATAAACAAGTACACGAAAGAACATACAACAACAGAAATCAAATGACAGGGGACTATAAAGCAATACTGCGCCTACTAGTATGATAGACTAAGCAGGGCTACAATAATAACACTACAACTACCAGTATGTAAGCGTAAGTAGGACTACGCTGAACTACCTACTACCATTCTACCCTAATCTGTGTCCTCCACAACCACCTACCTAAGGTCATATCCTCAGTAAGTTGCACCTGCGCCATATCTCGTCTAATCACCTATCTCCAATACTTCTTCGGGCTACCACTACCCCTCCTGAACCCGTCCATAGCCAACCTCTCACACCTCCGCACTGGGGCATTTGTGCCTCTCCTCTGCACATGCCCGAACCATCTCAACTTTAGTTCCCACATCTTATCCTACACCGATGCCACTCCTACTTTGTCCCGGATATCATTATTTTTAATCTTACCCCTCCTTGTATCCCCACACATCCATCTCAGCATCCTCATCTCCGCAACTTTCATCTTTTGGATGTGCGAAGTCTTTACTGGCCAACACTCCGCCCCATACAACATAGTCGATCTAACCACCACTCTATAGAACTTGCCTTTAAGTTTTGGTGGCACCTTTTTATCGCACAAGACTCCAGATGCAAGCCTCTATTTCATCCACCCTACACCAATACGATGAGTGACATCGTCATCAATCTCTCCATTCCCTTGGATAATAGACCCGAGATACTTGAAGCTTCCTTTCTTGAAATGACCTGAGTACCAAGCCTCACCTCCACACCTGTCTCATGGTCACTACCGTTACTGAACTTGCACCCCAAGTATTATGTATTGATCATACTCAGCCTGAACCCTTTAGACTCCAAAGTCTGTCTCCAAACCTCCAGCTTAGCGTTCACTCCGCTGCGAGTCTCATCAATCAGGACTATCCCATATGTGAATAACATACACCATGGCACCTCCCCTTGAATTTTTTGCGTCAGTCCATCCATCACTGGAAAGTGCTTCGAGTATCTTCCTACCGTCCGTACCCTGGTCTTGGCTCCATCATACATATCCTTGATCACCCTAGTGTACGCCATATGTACACCTCTAACCTATCTTTGATCACCCTAATGTACGCCATAGGTACACCTCTAACCTTCAAACATCTCCATAGAACCTCCCTAAGGACTTTATCATATGCCTTCTCGAGGTCGATGAAAACCATATGTAAGTCTTTCTTCCTCTCCCTATACTGCTCCACCAACCTCCTAATAAGATGAATGACTTTTATAGTCGAATGCCCCGGCATGAATCCAAACTGGTTCTCAAAAATAGACACAACTCTTCTCACCTTCATCTCCACGAACCTTTCCCAAACTTTCATAGTATGGATTAGCAGCTTGATACCCCTATAGTTGTTGCAACTCTGGATGTCACCTTTGTTTTTGTACAAAGGAATCATTGTACTCCGCCTCCATTCTTCGGGCATTCTTGCCGTTTTAAAAATGACATTAAACAACTCAGTCAGCCACTCCAAACCTGCCCTACATGCGCTCTTCAAAAATTCAACTGGATCTCATCAAGCCCGGTCACTTCTCCCCTGCGCATCCTGCGAACAACACCCTTAACCTCCTCAACCTTAATACTTCTACAATATCCAAAATCCCGGTACCTTCTGGATTGCTCCAGATCTCCCAACACAATGTCTTTGTCTGTACAACTTCTTATCCCCGCATTTTTCCTCTAATTCCACATACAAGCGTTCAAAAGTTGCCATTTTCACCGCCGTAACCGCTAGCTTTGCCTCATTCCTCGCAATCTTATATAATTTCCTATTTGTCCACTTCTCCACCCCATCTTTGCTTTCTACCAATTTCGCATATGCCACTTTTTTTGCTTCCACCTTCTCTTGAACTTTACCATTCCACCACCAATTCCCTCGATGCCCATCACGGCTACTCCGCGAGACCCCTAGCACTTCTCTAGCTACCTTCCGAATGCAACTGGCCTTCCTATCCACATACCGGTCATATCCTCACTACTCTCCCAAGCCCCTATGGCCATCAACCTCTCTCCTATCTCCTTTGCACTAACCATGGTCAAACTCCCCCATTTGATTCTTAGCCTGTCATCCACAACCCTCTTCTTCTTCTCCATCTTGATCTCCAAATCCATCACCAAAAGTTTATGTTGGGTTGTATGATACTCACTCGAAATAACCTTGCAGTCTTTACAAAGACCGTTGTCAACCTTCCTAAGGAGCAAAAAGTCTATCTGCGTCTTAGCCACCGAACTACGAAAAGTCACCAAGTGCTCCTCCTTCTTCATGAACCTCGAATTGGCTATCACCATCCCAAAAGCTCTAGCGAACTCCAAAAGTGAGATGTCTCCCCTGTTCCTGTCCCCGAGGCCAAAGCCTCCATGCACATCGTCATAACCCCCTGGAAGTGACCCGATATGTCCATTAAAATCCTCTCCTACAAATAATTTTTTAGTGGGTGGTATACCTCCCACCTCCTCGTCCAAATTCTCCAAAAAACTTATTTTCTCCTCATTGTCCAAGCCCGCCTATGGCGTGTAAGCACTAATAATGTTCATAGTGAACCCTTCAACTACCAATTTAATCGCAATCATCCCGTCATTGACCCTCCTAACCTCTACCACTTGATCCCTTAGCTCGCTGTCCACCAAAATGCCTACTACATTCCTATACCTCGACCTACCCAAGAACCATAACTTATACCCGTCCACATCCTTAACCTTAGGTCCTACCCATTTGGTCTCTTGGACACAGACAAGAGCCATCTTACAATTTTTTGATTCCTTCTTCTGCAGAGAGTGATTCTACATATATTTTATCATCATCGAAGAAATGGAGCTTATAGGTATTAAGTGTCATTTTGGAGATGAGAAGTTACCCATTGAAAAAATTGAGAAAATAATGTCAATAAATACACTTAATCAGACCAGAATTTTTATTTCAAGCTATGAAAAAATTATTAATCCAATCTCCAAAAAACATCCTTGACTGACAAACCATCTGAGCTCTAACTACAAATGAAGAAAGAAAGAAGGAAGGAGAGAGAACTCAAAATCAGTTAATTTGCAAGGCGGAGGACTTGATGTGAAGTAGAAGACATGAATGAGGGTTAAGAAGAAAGATGAGTGAATTTCAGCTATCTGAAAAAAGGCATATGACTCACCGGTGATAAAGTAAAATTTGGGCCAAATTTATTAAACTGGTTCACCGAATGGTATTGAGCCATAATTATTCCTTTCTTTTTAGACATTTTTTGATAAATATGGTAATATACCGTGATATACACTTACCTTGTATATCACGGTTTTGTCCTCAAATATATTGTAAATATTCTGTATTAATTAACATTGTACACTTACCATAAGTATAAGATTATTGTACTACTAGGATAGGGTTTTGGGAGTACAATAGGAATATGATTTTCCTATTATGGAAATATGTAAATTGTATATATACTCTTTCAATTAATGAAAATAATCAAGGGGCCCACTGCCTGTTGGTTCTGCAATCCCGTCACTGCATCCCGTCGTGGGTCCAGAAACTGGGCCGCCTCCCCCGCCCAGTTCTTGTTCCAGTTTCAGCGACATAAATAGTGGCCAGTTCCCGTGTTGGGCCAACAGGGCCCATTGCCTGCTGGCCAGTCTGTCACTGGTCCCGTTATTTCCAAAATTCACCCAATTCTCCCCCGAGTCATAGACTAGTCACTCGTAGTCAACTGTGTATTTTTAAACCAAAAAGACATTTTAATTTAAATTCTAATATTCTTAAATTACCCTTACCCCGTAATCATGTGTCTGCTTTAAATGACCCGAATTGGAAAATTGCTATGACCGACGAATATAATGCTCTTATTGATAATAAGACGTGGGAGTTGGTGCCCTGTCCATCTGGTGTTAATATTATTTGATCTATGTGGATTTTTCCTCATAAAATTTTGATGGTTCTTTTGCAAGGTATAAGGCTCGTCTTGTAGGTGATGGTAAGACTCAACAGGTTAGTGTGGATTGTGGTGAGACATTTTAGTCTGGTGATCAAACCGGCTACCATTTGCACTGTGCTCGGCTTAGCTGTTTCGAAGGCATGGCCCATTCATCAGTTAGATGTGAAAAATGCTTTCTTACATGGTGTTCTTAAGGAGACAGTCTATATGCATCAACCTTTGGGTTTGGGAATCCCAAATATCCTCATCATGTCTGTTTATTGAAGAAGTCCTTGTATGGACTTAAGCAGTCCCCACGGGCTTGGTATAAGAGGTTTGCATACTATGTTCGACTATTGGGTTCTCTCACAACATGTCTGATAATTCATTGTTCATGTATCATCGTGGTTCTTCCTTGGCTTATATACTATTATATGTGGATGATATTATCTTGATTGCCTCTTCTGATGCATTACGCCAGTCTATCATGACAATGCTCAGTTCTGAGTTTGCTATGAAAGACTTGGGGCCCTTGAGTTACTTTTTGAGAATTGTTGTCACTCGTCATGCAGGTGGGTTGTTCTTATCCAGAGGAAGTATGCAGCTGAGATCATTGAGAGGGCTGGGATGTTATCCTGTATGTCCACTTCCACTCCAGTTGATACTAAACCCAAGTTGGGTTCTGCGACTGGCTCACCTTATGAGGATCCGACCCGCTATCGCAGTCTTGCAGGGGCCCTTCAGTATCTTACGTTCACGAGACCATATATTACGTATGCCGTACAACAGGTGTGTTTGTTTATGCATGATCCCAGGGTTGAGCACATGAATGCAGTTAAACGCATTATTCGGTACATCCAGGGGACACTTGACTATGACTTACATTTATATCCTTCGTCGACATCTACAATTGTCTCGTATACAGATGCTGATTGTGGTGGCTATCCAGACACCAGACGATCTACGTCTGGCTATTGTATGTTTCTTGGTAATAACTTGGTCTCCTAGTCTGCAAAGCGTCAGTCGACTTTATCCCGCTCTAGTGCAGAGGCCGAGTATCGAGGGGCAGCCAATGTGGTCTTTGAATCCTGTTGGTTACGTAATATTCTATTAGAGCTTCATTGTCCTATTCAGAAAGCTTATCGTTTATTGTGATAATATTAGTCTCATCTACGTTTCTAGTAATCCTGTTCAGCACCATCGCACTAAACACATCGAGATGGACATTCACTTTGTTTGCGAAAAGGTAGCTCGGGGACAAGTACGAGTCTGCCATGTCCCTTTCAGGTATCAAATTACATACATTTTTACCAAAGGTCTTCCGTCCGTGCTTTTTGAAGATTTTGGGGACAGTCTCAGCGTACGAAGACCGCCCGCTATGACTGCGGGGATGTGATAAATATGGTAATATACTGTGATATACACTTACCTTAAATAAGTGTATATCACGGTTTTGTCCTCAAATATATTGAAAATATTTTGTATTAATTAGCATTGTACACTTATCATAAGTATAGAATTATTGTACTACTAGAATAAGATTTTGAGAGTAAAATAGGAATAGAAATATGTAAATTATATATATATACTCTTTCAATTAATGAAAATAATAAATGAGTTATTTCTTTCACTTTTCACTGTAATAAAAAATATATCTAATAGAACAAAAATTCCATTTTACCTGTGTATTATGCTCATTTTATTAGAGATCATCATGTAGACGTCAAACTCCAGAGTAGTACATGAATATTGAAATGATTAACTTTATTGATATGTGTGCTTATGCAATTTAATCCAAAAATTCTAAGCGAGAGGACTCATAAAGGTGTATATTAAAAATTAGGCTAAAGACGTAAGCGATTTTAAACTTGTCGGCATTTTTTACTTTTGACACTTTATCTAAAGACTTGTGCCTATGCTATTCAAAAAGTGTACTTCTTAGATAATTTTTGATAATTAACCAAAATATAAAGTGTGTATAATACACTCATCAATAACATGACAAAGCGATAAATTAACTAACAACACATGGCATTTTGTGTTTAAGATAATGATAAAACATGAGTTATAAGGAAAAGAAAAAGAAAACCACTTTTAACAAAATAAAAACCTAAAAAACGTATTTTCTAGTGGTGGTTATGATGGTTCCCAATGAAGTCTGGTGGTAAAATAATCGCGGCTAGAATTTGTATTAAGAGAAGATATGAAGAAAGAGAAAATAGGAAAATTTCTAAAATTTTGTGGAGTTTGTTAGAGATGGTATATATTTAAAAATTATTGCTAATTTTTAAAATATGATTCCAACATTATATATAGGGTAATTAGAGCCCTTATTTTATATTGTTAGATAAAAGTTCCTAAATATTTAGACTGCAATTTGTTTGGCAGCTAGTAACAATTATTTCACAGTCCCAAAACTTTCAAGAGAAAAACATAAAGAGTTAGCTCTAAGAGCTCATTAAATCATTAGTACAGGTTTCATCACAAATCAAAGTTGATATTAATTTGAACTTTGTGAAATGGTTAAACTTTGTCATTCATTAATATCACTACAATATTTATTTTAGGCTTTTAATCACCCTAAAAAGTGGTCCAAACTATCAGAGAGTGTGGCTTTTGATCAAAGGTCACACTTTTCGACCTAAGGCAACACTTTTTTAAGGATGACCTAAACAAGTGTAACTTTTTCCCTAAATCAATGCTTTTTTACAGAGAATATTACCATATATTTGCCATATATTTTGTAATTAATATTTGTGTGTAATTATGGTAAATATAGATCCTCATTAAATTAGGATTCAACTTGTACACACTATATATATTTGTATTAATGAGAAAGACTCTCCAAGGGAGATTAATACAATCTTATATGGTATCAAGAGTCAAACCCTAAAACACCTAACCCTAAAATATTTCGACCGCTGCCCCTCCCCCCTCTCTACCTCTCGCCGACGGCTTCCCCACACAAACCCTATTTTTTTTTACTTTCTCAACCACTCTCAACCCCTCTAGTGGCTCCCACGGATCATCCCACGGCTTCCTCCTTCTCCCCAGTCGTCACCCACAACCCCCCCCCCCCCCCCACTCCCTTGACCACTTCTTCGTTCCATCCGGCGTTCGCCGTCATCAATATCAAGAACTTCATTCCCTTATTTCTTGATCAAGAAGATGGTCAATATTCTTCATGGGTTGAACTCTATCGTATTCATGCATGTGCTTATAACGTGCTTGATCATATTGATGACTCCTTCCCTCGCCCTATCGAGGTCGACGACACGACATGGCATGACATCGCCTTGACGCTATCGTCAAGCAGTGGATTTATGACACCATCTCTAAGGACTTGCTTCATATAATTATGAAGACCAGAGCCTCGGCTAGTGAATTATGGGTCCGGTTGGAGGAGATATTTCAAGACAACAAGCACACACGTGTTGTGTACCTTGAGGAATAGTTCAATAACACGCGTCTTGAAAACTTTGCAAACATGTCCGACTACTGTAAACAATTGAAATTGGTTGCCAACCAGCTGTCCAATGTGGGAAATCCGATCTCAGAAACTAAGATGGTGTTGCAACTAATTAATGGATTAACGAAGGGCGAATATGACACCATGTCAATAATGATACAACAAGCCGACCAACTGCCTAGCTTCAACAAGGCTCGGTCACAATTACTTTTGGAAGAAACCAAACGTGCTAAATAGGATGAACACAACCAAAAGGGTTGGTAGTTGACGCACCCGAAAACACCACCACACCCGCCGGCCCCACCGACAACTAGCAGCCACGGCGGTGGAAGAGGCCGAGGGTACGGTGGTAGATGCGGTGGTAGAGGCAAAAGTGATAGAAGCAAAGGCAGCTCGGGTGGTGGTCAGCCACAACCGGCTCAGTACCCGATCCAATGGGCCGACCCAATGCCATGGCAGTTTCCCAGTGGATGGGCAGCACCGCCCTGCCCGTACCTAACTGTCGGGACCCACTGGTAGCAGCTCGGTATTTTAGGCCCGGGTCCATATCCTTAAATCTCGGGTCCCGCACAACAGGCCAATCTCATGGAGGCCCAACCGAGGCAGTCCCAGTCTGATTTGCTCACCCTGACGGAATTGACCCATGCCTACAACATGTTGAACATACAGCAGCCCAACGATTCTTGGTACATGGACACGAACGCCACATCCCACCTCACTCGCAACTCTGGCAAGCTTCCACGTATTTTTAATTTGCGCACTCCTCAATCCATTGTGTTCGGAAATGGAAATCGCATTCCAATTCATGTGTATGGAACCACACATGTACCGAAACCTCACCCTCCCTTCTCCCTCCGCAACGTCCTATATGCCTCAAATATCATCAAAAATTTATTATTTGTTAGGAAGTTTGCTATTGATAATTTGGTATCTCTTGAGTTTGACCCCTTTGGTTTTTCTGTGAAAGACCTATGCACGGGAAAACCTCTTACGAGATGCAATAGTGTGAAGGATCTCTATCCATTCTCATCCACCTCCGCTGCCAGCATCAATCCTCACACATCCTTTGCTGCGATCTCTCCATCCACGTGGCACAACATACTTGGACACCCAGGAGCTCCCATTTTTAATTTTCTTAGAAGTCGCAATTTTATCTCATGTAATAAGGGGAACTTTGCCCCAAGTTGCTTTTCTTGTTCTTTAGGCAAACATGTTAGACTTCCGTTTATGTCTTCTTTAAGTGCTACTTTTTTCTCTTTTAAAATTATTCATGCGGACTTATAAACATCTCCTGTTGCTAGCAAACTTGGTCATAAATATTACTTGGTGTTGTTAGATGATTTCTCACATTTTCTATGGGTCAATCCGCTCAAATTTAAGTCGCAAGTCAACCCCACGTTTCTTGAATTTCGTACATATATTAAAACTCAGTTTGAAAAGGACATAAAATCGTTTCAGTGTGATAATGATCGTGAGTTTAATAATTCATTCTTCCACAAATTCTGTTCAGATCATGGCATGGTATTTCAATTCTCATGTCCTCATACCTCTCCTCAAAACGGTAAAGCCAAAAGAATTCTACTTACCATTAACAACATGATTCGTACCTTGCTCCTTCATGCTTCTCTTCCACCAACCTTTTGGGTATATGCATTAAAATTGATAGAATACATACTTAACATATTTCCTACTAGCACTCTCCGAAATTGAACCATGACTGAAATTCTATTTCGTCGTATCCTCACATATAGTCACCTACAGACGTTTGGATGTCTTTGCTATCCTAATATCGCCTCCACGACATCTCACAAGTGAGCGCCTAGGTCCACTCCTTGCGTCTTCTTGGGCTTCCCGTCCAACCATAGGGGATATCTCTGCTTTGATCCGTCCATAAACAAAGTCATTGTCTCCCGTCACGTCACGTTTGAGGAAAATATCTTCCCTTAGTCCAATATCCGTCAGTTTACCGTCTCCGGCTACAGATTTCTTGACAATTCAGACACATCTTCTCTCTTACAACACATGATACGTGGAACTCCCAATCCGGCTCCATGACCACCATATTCGACAAATCTTCCGCCACTGCCCACCTCTATTCCGCCAATGCCTTCCTCCCCCCGGCACACCCACCCATCCCGCATAATGTTGCATCACTACATCCGGTCATGCATACACCCGCTACCCGTCCAGTGTTTCCAACACCACACCACACTGCCCTATCCCGTCACTGCCTTCCTGCGACTGCCTAACTTCCCCGCACTACCTACCCTCCCCTCCACCAACTTCCAATCAACCCGCCATCTCCCGTAACCCATCCCCCGAACCCGTAAACACATGCAACCCACTACCCAGCCACACACCACACTGCCTCACCCCGCAAGCCCCCACATCTCACACTGCTTGTGCCACACCACCCGCAACCCACTGCCAGGCCCCCGCCCCCACACACCGAATGGAAACCTGTGCACAATATGGGATTTTCAAACAGAAGTCCATCTCAACCTATCTATACGTCCATATCACCAATACCTAAAAACCCCAAACTAGCAAAACTTGACCCGAATTGGAATGCAACCATGTGTGAGGAGTTTAATGCGTTTACCACTCAGCGTACGTAGGATATTGTTCTGAGACCATAGGGGGTGAATGTGATTCATTGTATGTGGCTCTTTCATCACAAGTTCAGAGACAGTGGTGATCTTAAACGTTACAAGGCCAAACTTGTGGGAAATGGCACAGGGCAACATGAGGGTATTGATTGTGGTGAGACATTCATTCCGGTGGTCAAACCGGCTACCATTCACACTGTTCTGAGCATAGCTATGGGTAAGAACTGGCCGATTAATCAACTTGATGTAAAAAATGCGTTCCAATATGGGGATTTGAAAGAACCGGTCTACATGCACAAACCGTCAGGCTTTGTACATCCAGAGGCTCCTCATTATGTATTCCATCTTTGTAAGTCACTATATGGATTGAAACAGGCCCCAGGGCTTGGTATGAGCGCTTCACCACTTATATTATGCATATTGGGTTCATGTGCAGCAAATGTGACCATTCACTGTTTATTTTTCATTGAGGCAGTGACATTGCATACTTGTTATTATATGTGAATGATATTGTTGTGACTGCCTCGTCTGATGTATTGAGAATGAGATCATTACGCTGCTCAAATCTAAATTTGCTATGACAGACTTGGGGAAATTGAGTTACTTCTTGGGGATTTCTGTGACTAGATTTGCTGATAATATGTTCCTGTATCAGCATAAGTATGCGGAAGAAATTGTGTACAGGTAAAATGGCAAACTGCAAGATCATGTCTACTACGGTCGACTCGATGTCGAAACTCAGTGCTGTTGACGGTGATCCGGTGTCCGATCACACTCTTTATATGAATCTCGCAGGTGCATTTTAGTATCTTACATTCACCATGCCTGACATTGCATATGTTGTTCAGCATGTGTGTTTATTTATGCATACCCCTAGAGAGCCTCACTTTACAGCCCTCAAACGTATCATTCACTACGTTAAGGGCACTCTTGATTATGGATTAAATCTCTACCCCTCTGCATTGACAAGACTGATATCATATACGAACACTCATTGGGCAGGCTATCCGGACATGCGACGTTCCACGTCCAGCTACTGTGTGTTCTTAGGAGATAATCTCATTTACAAGTGTGTCCTCTAGATCAAGTGCAGAAGCAGAATATAGAGGTGTTACAAACGTTGTTGCTGAGATCTGCTGGCTCCGATACCTCTTCTTGGAGCTTCATTGTCCCTTACGTAAGGCGTCTATGGTTTACTGTGATAACATATTTGCTATCTATTTATCTCATAACCTGGTTCAGCATCAGAGAACCAAGCATATTGAGATGAATATACATTTTGTTCGTGAGAAGGTTGCTATAGGTCATGTTAAGATGTTACATATGCCTTCTTCGTATCAATATGCATATATTTTCACTAAGGGACTTCCTCGACAGCTGTTCCTAGACTTCAGATCTAGTCTCAGCGTCCAACCTTCTCACGCTTCGACTAAGGGGGTGTGATAGCGAATATTATCATATATTCGTCGTATATTCTGTAATTACTATTTGTGTGTAATTATGGTAAATATAGATCCCCATTCAATTAGGATTCAACTTGTACACACTATATATATTTGTATTAATGAGAAAGACTTTCAAGGTAGATTAATACAATCTTACACTTTTCATAAGGCAAATGCTACAATTTGCAAAAGTTTGACCTTTTCTTTGACCAAACACCACTCTTATAATACCCCCTATAACCACACTTTTCATATCCTACTACTATACTTTTTAGGCGTGGTCTTTATTATCTTATGGGACACACTTGTAAATGTGGCCTTTGTTACTCTACATGCCACACATTTTTCAATCCCTATGGTCACACTATTGAAGTGTAGCAAGTTTGCTTAGGCTGTAAAGTATATTTTATATATTTACATGAGCTAAAAGTGATAGTTGGGGTAAAGTATGTATCTTCCATTACAATATTGGTTCAAATATGTCCTTATTTACTAACAACAGAAGCTTTCCAACACATAACATTTTTCACAAAGAAAAAATGGTCAAATTTACCCTAAACTATGCGTAATGATCCAGATTGCCAGAACAAAGTTCACTTGTATACCAGACCCTACATATATTTTTAATCAGACTTAGTCTTTAAGTTTGTCACAAGTAAGAACTTCTAATCTCCATCAAATAGTTAACAAACTTTGTCTGTTAAATTTGACGGAACCTATAAAAAAAAAAAGAAATAGTGGGAGCCTACATTTCGAGTTGTAGTTTTTGTAATTTCTGGTCTATTTCTAAAATTTGGTACAACTTTTTGAGGTGCAACTTCTGTTACTTTTGGTTCTGACTACTTGTTTTGTAGTTTTTGGGATCGGATGGTACTTTTCTGGTGTGTTTGGTTGAATTTTTTCTTTTTTAACAATTTCCATCAAATCCAATGGAGTTTGTTAAAATCTTATAAGGAATAAACTCCAGAGTATTTTTCAGGGACTACTTTGAATCTACCGCAAACATATGAGACAATTTAAAAACAGACTCAGCATCAAAGATATTAGTTCCAGTTTCTGTCAAGAGATCAAGAAGAAAAAGATACTATAGAAGCAACAAACCCTGAAAGAATTGGTTCACCACATTTATAACATGAATTGTCAAATTGGCTCCATCTTGTGGTAGCTCTCTGAGATTCACAAAAACATTTTCATGTCCGGTCTTGATGATGTTGAAATAATCGGAAACATCTGTCTAATCGCTATCATAATAAAGTAAACTTAAGAAGCAATTGAAAATGCAAGAGATCAATTTCCTTGGCCAAGTTTGTGAGCTCTGAGTTACCAGAATTACTGATCCTGCTTCACCGGCCAGAGATTGAACTAATGTCATAAAATTTGTTATCTAAGGTTTGTTCTGTGCACTGTTCCAAATGTCTCCATGAGAAAAATTCTCAAGAATATCAGCTCTTTTTGATGATGGTTCATGTTGTAGTAGCTCAATCAGAGTGCCGCTTACCTTAAAATGATTAAACTTCACTTGTAAAGGAAAAAAGCACATGGTCTACTTACCGTAGTCTTGTCGATTTCCTCATTGTAGGAGGAGCAGACCATAATTCTTGACCAATGATTCAATATGTGATAGAAGAGAAAATAATTTTTGATGCTCAATGTCATGGTGTTGGTAATTAGTTTGCGCAAAAATTACAAAGGTTACTCAATTTTCTTTCTTCAAAGTGGGCATCATGACTTACCATCTCTTCAAAATTCTGAAGGAGTGCACGAACAAAATCCACCACATGTTCAGCCATCATTCGGGCCTAACAGGATTTATTCTTTCCAGCAATTTAGAATCCAACAGACGTGTTACGTCCCATTCACTTAAGTTGTACCCCAAACATAAGAAAAATAGTAGATGCAGTGCAATAGGAGTGCACATTTTATCAATAGATCCCTATTACTCTGAGGCAATTAAGAAAGCAGTAACAACTTCCAACATCTCCATAGTGATTTGGCTAGTTCATCTTAATGACTTTCAAGCTTTTGATTCGCATAGCATTGCTCGATGATTTTCATTTTTTCAGTACCTCTAATATCATTTTGATTGTGTCCCTCGACCGGCCTTGATCATTCATACCCAACCATATCTCATGGATGTTCATCAAAAGCTTCATCAAATACGGCTCCAGCTCGCCCAGAAATCCCATTCTCGTGTTATGCTTTGAAAGAAATAATCCCTTGATTATTTTCATTAATTGAAAGATTATTTATACAAGTTACATATTTTCATATTATGGAGAATCCTATTCCTAAAACCTTATTCTACTTGGATACTAAATATACAATTATGGTAATACAAATATTATGGTAAGTGTACAAGACTAATTACACCATAATATTACCTAAACTAGGAGACTACAATGTTACCTAATTATTTACACCATACACGGTTTTAGAGGAGGAATCCGAGAGCAACAATATACATAATATACACATGTATATCGTGTATATATTATGTAAATTTAACACACCCCCGCAGTCATAGCGGGCGGTCTTCGAACGTTGAGACTGTCCCTAAAATCTTCAAAAAGGACCGAGGGTAGACCCTTTGTAAAGATGTCGGCAATTTAATATCTTGACGGAACATGACAGACGCGTACCTGACCACAAGCAACCTTTTCGCGGACAAAGTGAATGTCCATCTCGATATGTTTAGTGCGCTGGTGCTGAACCGGATTACCTGAAAGGTAGATGACACTAATATTATCGCAATACACCAAGGTTGCTTTCTGAATAGATTAATGAAGCTCCAATAGAAAATTACGTAACCAACATGATTCCGAGACCACATTAGCTACCCCTCGATACTCGGCCTCGGCACTGGATCGGGACAATGTCGACAGACGTTTTGCAGACCATGAGACCAGGTTATTGCTAAGAAACATACAATAGCCAGACGTAGACCGTCTGGTGTCTAGACAACCACCCCAATCAGCATCTGTATACGAGACAAGTGTAGATGTCGACAAAAGATATAAATGTAAGCCATAGTCAAGTGTACCCTGAATATACCGAATGATGCGTTTGAGTGCATTCATGTGCTCAACCCTGGGATCATGCATGAACAAACACACCTGCTCGACAACATACGTAATATCTGATCTCGTAAAGGTAAGATACCGAAGGGCCCCTGCAAGACTGCGATAGCAGATCGGATCCTCGTAGGGTACGCCGACCGCGGCAATAAGCTTGGGCTTAGTATCAACTGGAGTAGAATTGGACTTACATGAAGACATCCCAGCCCTCTCAATGATCTCAGCTGCATACTTCCGTTGAGATAAGAACAACCCATATGAATGACGAGTGACAGCAATCCCCAAAAAGTAACTCAAGCGCCCCAAGTCTTTCATAGCAAACTTAGAGTTGAGCATGGTCATGATAGACTGGCGTAAGGCATCGGAGGAGGCAGTCAAGATAAAATCATCCACATATAATAGAATGTAGGCCAAGGACGAACAACGACGGTAGATGAATAATGAATTATCCGACCTGTTGTGCATGAACCCAATAGTCGAAACATAATCTGCAAACCTCATATATCAGGCCCGGGGAGACTGCTTAAGCCCATATAAGGACTTCTTCAACAAACATACATGATGAGGATGTTTGGGATCCCTTAATCCCAAAGGCTGATGCATATAGACTGTTTCCTTGAGATCCACATGTAGGAAAACATTCTTTACATCTAACTGATGAATAGGTCATGCCTTTGAAAGAGCCAAGCTAAGCACAGTGCAAATGGTAGCCGGCTTGACCAACGGACTAAACGTCTCCCCACAATCTACACCAACCTGCTGAGTCTTACCATCACCCACAAACCGTGCCTTATGTCGAGCAAATGAACCATCTGAATTCTCCTTATGAGCAAAAATCCACATAGACCTGATAATATTAATACCAGATGGACGGGGCACCAACTCCCACGTCTTATTATCAATAAGAGCATTATATTCATCAGTCATAACAATTTTCCAATTTGGGTCATTTAAGGCAGACACATGATTACGAGGTAAAGGTGATTTAGGGACATTAGAATGTAAATTAAAATGTCTTTTTGGTGTAAAAACACCCCGTTGACTACGGGTGACTGGTCTATGACTCGAGGAAGAATTGAGCGGATTTTGGGAATTTGTTGGGCTCGGGACGGACTGGCCAGCAGGCAGTGGGCCTGCTGGCCCAACTCGGGAAACAAGAGTAGGAACTGGACCAGTTCCAAAATTTGAGCTGGATTGGCCCAATCGCTGGAACTGGCCTAGTGGCGGTACTGGCAGTAGGTGACGGACTAGTGGGGCCAGTGGGTAGTGGGCCCGCTGGAGAATTTTGGGTGTGGGAGACGTTCGAAAAATGCTGAATAATATACGAGGATATACTATCATCCAAAAAATTATACGAACTAGGCACGAGAGTATTAACTTTAACAAACGGAAATTGGGATTTATAAAAAATGACATGGCGATTAATGATGATTTTATTATAGGATAAATCAAAGTATTTGTAGCCACGATGATTAGACGGAAACCCCAAAAACACACACAGAGTAGACCGGGCCTGAAGTTTGTTAATTGTGGTGGACAGGAATAACGGATAACACAAACACCCAAAAACCCGAAGATGTGAATATGAAGGAATTTTATTATATAAAATTTGAAGGGGGGAAGAATATGTCAAACCTTTGGAAGGAATTATGTTAAGAAGATATGTAGCCATTTGGAGAGCATGATGCCAAAAAGACGGGGGGGGGGGGTACGGAAGCATGATTTAATAAAGTTCGGACAATGTTATTTATGCAACGAATTTTGCGTTCAGCTTTCCCATTTTGTAAAGACGTATGAGGACAAGAAAACCGAAAATTGATCCCATTATTAGCATAAAATTCCCGAAACACCCCATTGTAATATTCTTTGCCATTATCACACTGAATATTTTTTATTTCACGGTCGAATTGGGTTCTGATGAATGCTCTAAATTTTAAGAAGACGGAAAAAAACTTGAGATTTTTTCGCTATTGAAAACGTCCATAAAAACTTAGAATAATCATCCAAAAAGAGAACATAATACCGATGACCCACAAAACTAAGAACAAAAGACGTCCATAAGTCGCTATGAATAATATCAAATGACATTAAAATATGAGAATTTGAGTCTAAAAATGGCAACTTAACATTTTTTCCTAAAGAACAAGACTGACAATTTAGAGTACTACTCGTACCCTTACATGAAATAAAACTATTTTTATCTAAAGATGACAAAATAGATTATCTCGGATGACCAAGACGAGCATGCCACAAGGAAGGAGAAATGACTGCAACGGTGGATGGCAGGGCTTGACTCGATAGACCGGAACTGGATGTGATAGGATAAAGATCTCCCCTACTATCACACCTCATGAGAGGACTCCCCGTCTTGAAATCCTTCACAGAGAAACCAAATGGATCAAATTCAATAGAAACGAATTGTCAGTAGTGAATTTACGGACATAGACTAAGTTTTTAATCAATTTGGGGCGCGTGTAGGGTGTTTTTCAAGATAAGAGATGGATGAGGGGGAGATAAAGTTTTATGACCATAACCACGAATTGAAATAGAATTACCATTACCAACAATTATACCGCGAGGGTTTCTCAAATTAGAATAAGACGAGAGTGTACCTGAATCGGATGTCATGTGGGTAGTGGCACCGGTGTCCATATACCAATTTGGGTCCGGAGGATTTAAACCAAGCGTGTGCATTGCGGCTTCGATGTCGGTAGACGTTGGTGCCGATGCGTGATAGGCCTGCGGGGACCGAGGCCCAAGTACCCCTGCTTGCTGCCTCGACCCAGAAGACTGGCTGTAAGCGGGTCAGGGCGAGGTCGGCCTGGAATGTTGCTCGGCAACCCACTGCCAGTAGGGCAAAAATTGGCCTAGCCCAAACTGTGGTTGTGGGGCCCACTATAGGGCCCAAAACTGTTGTTGCTGTTGCTGACCACTGCGGGGGCCACCCCGGCCACCACCATTCTGTTGGCTGCCGTCGCGACTCTTGCCATTATTTTTCTTATTTCCACCCTTTTTGCCGCCACCGTTGTTGCGGTTTTGGCTCGAGTTGGTGGAACCGGTAGAATAAACCGTGGACTTGGTCATCATGACTATGGGGAATAGCACCGTTAGCCGCCCTTTTTGTCATGTCTGCTTCTTCGAGTGTAAGCATAGAACGGATTTGATAAAATTGCGGAAGCGGATTGCTTCGCCGAAGAAGCGTTCCAACACCATTATAGGCATCGGAGAGGCCGGAAACCATTTGGAGGACCAAACGAGAAACTGGCGTGCCAACGTTGCGAAGTTGGTCTGCCAATTCCTTTAATCTTTTGCAATAAGCCGAAACGTTAGGGAAATCTTCCATATTGACGTGGGAGAAATCCTGCTCAAGAGTAACGGCTCTAGAATTTTGATTATCTTGGAATATATCATGCAGTCTATCTCAAGTCACCTATGTCGTAGCGTCAGGCTTAATAATCGTTTACAAAAGGTCGGTAGAAATTGTCGAATATATCCATTGGAAGACTGTGGCATCAAGAGTCGTCCACAACTTAGGATCATCCTCGCGTTTGGGTACCTCTGTATCCTCAGGATCCGCGGGGATTATGTGATGGATGACTTGATGCGAGCATGCGTGAATTTTGAACAGTTCGGCCCACGTCGCATATTGGACGTTTTCTATTTCAAGAACAAGAGAGATCTTATTCTTGATGTTAGAAACTGTAAGGGCAGGATGAAATGTGTTCCGGGATGTAGACATATTGATAGAACAATATGTGATTGAGGGATTTGGAAGGAAAATTTGGGAAGAGAGGAGAGACAGTCGGTACGAAAAACGAGACGAAGAGGGCTCAAATTTTGAGGTGGCGACGGGAGTTAGGAAGATTTTTAGAGAGATGATTTTAAGACCTAGACTTCTGATACCATTAAAGAAATAATCCCTTGATTATTTTCATTAATTGAAATAATATTTATACAAGTTACATATTTCCATATTATGGAGAATCCTATTCCTAAAACCTTATTCTACTTGGATACTAAATATACAATTATGGTAATATAAATATTATGGTAAGTGTACAAGACTAATTACACCATAATATTACCTAAACTAGTAGACTACAATGTTACCTAATTAATTACACCATACACGGTTTTAGAGGAGGAATCCGAGAGCAACAATTTTCATAATATACACATGTATATCGTGTGTATATTATGTATATTTAACATGCTTCTTCAATTGCTTCAAAAATCTAGCTGCAAACACCAGTTGGTTTTTAGCAGCAATCAATTCACTGTTCGTTGAACTAAAGAAATGTCACTCTCGACGCTGCTTATAACATTTATTACAGCATTGCAAGACTCCGCGGCCATCTGTTATGGTACTAGAGTTCGTGAATAAATGATGACTCATAGAATTCAACACAAAATATATTTATGCTTGTTAAAAAAATTCAGTACGGCTAACCAGCTCATCTGATGTATTTACACTGCATCATTTACAATTTTTAATTATATCCGAACCGTATCATACCCATTGTTTTTACTTCCGCGGATATGGTGTCCATCTATTTTCCCTTTTGAACTGATAGATCTCACGGTTTATTTCACAGAAAAGCGCCTCACAAGGTTAAGATTGGATCATATTCAATGTGGAACGTCATTGATCTCTATCCTCTATTGGAACTCATGTTTGTAGTCCACAAATCATTACCTTTCTGCGCAATAAGGCTGAGAATTCAAGAAGACTTACTGGGGTAAGATTGAACTAATTTTTCTTAGAATTCCTTTCATTAATCACAATATATATAGTTGTACAGAGGTTATTCCTAATACAATAAGAATTCTCAGTTATCTTAAATATACACCTATCATAATTATAAAATATACTATGAATATTCGGAGAATATTCGCTAATACTCCCCCTCAGTCGGAGCGGGAGGAGGCCGAACGCTAAGGCTGGATCGGAAGTCGGTGAAGAGCTGTCTCGGTAGTCCCTTTCTGAAAATATCTGCATACGGATATGAGGAAGGCACGTATAATATTTTGACCTGACCAAGGGCGACCTTCTCACGCACAAAGTGAATATCCATCTCAATATGCTTGGTCCGCTGATATTGGACCGGATTGTGAGACATATAGATGGCAGATATGTTGTCACAGTAGACTATAGACGCCTTTCGCAGTGGACACTGGAGCTCTAAAAGAAGATTTCGGAGCCAACAGATCTTAGCAATAACATTAGCAACGCCTCGATACTCTGCTTCAGCACTCGAATGGGATAGCGTGGCCTGCCGCTTGGCGGACCATGAAATAAGATTATCCCCAAGAAATACACAGTAGCCCGAGGTGGAGCGACTTGTGTCCGGGCATCCTGCCCAATCTGCATTCGTGTAGGAGAGTAACTTGGTTGGGGCAGAGGGGTAGAGATATAGGCCAAAGTCAAGGGTGCCCTTAATGTATCTGATAATATGTTTGAGGGCAGCAAAATGAGACTCTCGAGGGGCATGCATAAACAGACACACCTGCTGAACGGCATATGCAATATCAAGCCAAGTGAATGTAAGATACTAAAGGACATCTGCAACACTCTGATATAGGGTGGGATCAGAAACTGGCGCACCCTCATTGGCACTAAGCTTAGATTTCGAGTCAACTGGAGTTGTCATAATTTTATAATTTGCCATCTTAGCCCTGTACACTATCTCTTCCGCATATTTGCACTGACACAGAAATATAGTAGCTGCAGATCTGGTCACGGATATACCCAAGAAATAACTCAGCTTGCCCAAATCGGTCATAGCAAATTCAATTTTGAGTAGAGCAATAATTTCATTCTTCAAACCGTCAGAGGAGGCAGTAAGAACAATGTCATCCACATATAATAGCAAATAGGCAGTATTGCTACCTCGATGAACAGTGAAGAAAGAGTTATCACACCTGCTACAAATAAATCCGATATGCATAATATACCTGGCAAAGTGATCATACCAAATGCGGGGTGCCTATTTCAAGCCATACAATGACTTTCTAAGACGACATACATACTGCGGGACTGTCGAATGAACAAAGCCAGATGGCTGATACATGTACACAGTTTCTTTCAAATCCATATGAAGAAATGCATTCTTGACATCAAGATGATGAATTGGCCAATGCATGCCCATTGCAATACTGAGAACAATCCGAATAGTAGCCGGTTTAACAACCGGACTGAATATCTCACCACAATCAATACCCTTCTGCTGATTAGTGGCATTAGCAACCAGTCTTGCCTTATACCGCTCTAAGTCACCACTGTCTCTGAACTTGTGACAAAATAGCCACATACACTGGATAATATTCACACCGTCCAGTCTAGGTACCAAATCACAAGTGTTCTTGCTTGGTAAGCATGAAATTCCTCGCACATGGCCGCATTCCAATTAGGGTCCAGTTTGGCTAGTTTTGGATTTTTGGGAATGGGTGATATGGTTTGTGTGGAGAGGTTAAAATGGACATTGGGTTTGAAAATCCCGTGTTGTGCACGAGTCGTCATACGGTGGGTAGGCAGCAGTGTTTGGACTAGGATTTGTGGCTGCGGGCTTGCTGGTTCTGGAGGCAGCAGTGGTTGGTCTGTGATATGTGGCTGCTGGCTTGCGGGTTCTGGGGGGCTGTTGGCTAGGCTCGGGTCGATGGCTGGTCGAGGAACCGTTAGTGGGATAGGTATCACAGGGGGGTTGAGCAGTGCAGGGTTCGACCGAGAGCTAGGTGGTGTTTGGTCGGAGACGACGCCGGACACTGGTGGTGACGGAGCTGCTGGTGCAGTCTTCGTCGGAATAGGAAACTGCCGGTGGCACATTGACTGGATCATAGGAGACAGAGTAGACTCATCGAGAAATGTGTAATTCGTGGTTTAGAATTTTCGAAGATTTGAAAATGGATAGTTCGCCTTGTCAAATGTGACGTGATGTGAGACAATGATCTTACGAGTGGCTATGTCATAGCACAGGTAACCCCGATGATTGGGTGAGAAACCGACGAAGACACATGGCGTGGTGCGTGAGGCTAGTTTGTGAGGTGCAGTGGAGGCCAGGTTGGGGTAGCATAAGCAACCGAAGATGCGGAGTTGGTCATAGGAAGGGAACCTACGGTATAAGATTTCTGTTGGAGTCTTGTTTTGGAGAGTGCTAGTTGGTAAAATATTAAGGAGGTATTCTACCATTTTAACAGTGTAGACCCAGAATGGTGATGGAAGACTGGCATGAAATAGAAGGGTACGAACCATGTTATTGATGGTACATATGATTCGTTCAGCTTTGCCATTTTGGGAGGAAGTGTAGGGACAGGAAAAATGGAAAATCATGTCTTGTTTAGAGTAGAAATTGTGAAATGCCGAATTATTAAATTCACGTCCATTATCACACTGAAAAGATTTTATAGATTTTTCAAAATGTGTTTTAATGAATTTTTGAAATTCAAGAAACTTGGCAAAAACTTCAGATTTGAACTTCAGTGGGTAGATCCATACAAAGTGTGAAAAATCATCTAATAATACTGGATAGAATTTGTGACCCAAGGAACTGACAACCGGAGATGTCCACAAATCAACATGAACAATATCAAATGGAGAAAAAGTAACACTGTTGGATGACATAAATGGAATATGAGTATGCTTTCCAAGCAGACAAGAAAAATAGTGTTGGGCAAGTTTCCCATTATTACATTGAATACGCTTATTAGTCTTAAGAATATTATAAATAGGATCTCCTGGGTGTCCGAGTCTGTTATGCCAGGTTGACGGAGAGATAGCAGCAAGGGAGACATGTGAATGAGTTCTGATAGCAGAAGATTGAGTGAAGGGGTAGAGGTCTCCCACACTATTGCAGCGCGTAAGAATTTTCCCGTATTGAGATCCTTCACATAAAAACCAAAGGGGTCAAATTCGACAGACACATAATTATTGCGAGTGAATTTTCTAACAGAGATTAAATTTTTAATGATGTTAGGTGTGTAAAGGACGTGATTTAAGGAGAAAGGTGGGTGGGGATGTTTGGTATGGCCGTTACCGTAACCTTCAATTGGAATGCGGTGACCATTGCCAACAGTAATAAATTGAGGACACCTTAACCGAATCATTTGAGATAAATTACCTGACGACCGACTGAGGTGAGATGTGGCTCCGGTGTCCATATACCAATTATCATCGGGCTGTTGAAGGTTCAAGGTGTTGAAAGCCTGGCCTAAGTCAGTGGGGGCCAGGGTGTTGGCTGGCGGGTGCTGAGGGGTCGAAACCATGTGGGCCTCGCGCATTCTTGGTGGGCTCGCTCGTTGGCTGGGGCGGAGTCCAAGACGTCTGGTGACCAAGCCTGCTGGAACTGGGCCACTGCTGTTGGGTAAGGGCATGTAGGCGAGGCCTTGTTCCCGGTATTGGGCCAAGGTTGCTGCCCAGCCCACTGAAGATAAGGAGCAAGGTTTGGGCCTGATTGTTGGTTTCGGTGGCCCTTGCCACGAGCCTTTCCTTTGTTGTTATTACCGCGTCCTCTGCCGCCACGCCCTCCGTCGCGGGACTGCTGCTGGTGGTGGTTTTGCGATGGTGGCTGGGTGGTGTTGTCCGCCGGTGATGCCATGATATCAACGGCTAATGCCTTTTGATTGTGCTCCTCTTGTTTAGCACGACTGGTCTCTTCCAACAAAAGTTGCGAACGTGCTTTGTTGAAACTTGGTAGGGGGTCGGCCTGTTGAATCATCGTCGCAAGTGTATCATATTCACCTTTCGGTAAACCGGCAACTAGTTGAAGTACCATCTTAGTTTCTGAAACAGAGGTCCCTATGTTGAAAAGTTGGTCGGTTATGAGTTTTAGTTGTTTACAGTATTCGAACATGTTAAAATTCTCGAGACGCGTATTGTTGAACTGTTCTTCCAAATACACGGCCCGAGTATTTTTATTATCCTGAAAAAATTCTTCTAACCGTACCCAAAGTTCACGTGCCGTAGCACCTATTTTCATGATAGTACACATCAAGTCTTTAGAGATGGTGTCGTATATCCACTATTTGACGATGGTGTCAAGGCGACGCCATGTCGAGTCTGCAACATCTGTTGGACGAGGAACAAAATCATCAATATGGTCGAGCACATTGTACGCGCATGTATGAATATAGAACAGTTCTATCCACATGGAATATTGACAGTATTCTTGGTTAAGAATTATAGGGATACAATTCTTGATGTTGGTAACGGCGAAAGCCGGATGAAAAGAAGACGATGTACGTGGAGTAGGGTTGTCAAAAGTACCAGTGGAAGAACCGGAATTAGTAGGGGAATTGGGACGAGACATGGTGGCTGTTTTACCGTCGACCGAGAAGAAAAAGAATTAGAAAAATTATAGTGGTGGTCGGCGGCGACTATAGGGAGGAGAAGATTAGGGATTAGGGTTTGACTCTTGATACCATGTAAGATTGGAATAATTTTCATTAGGGATTCCTTTCATTAATCACAATATATATAGTTGTACAGAGGTTGATTCCTAATACAATAAGAATCCTAAGTTATCTTAAATATACACCTATCATAATTACAAAATATACTGTGAATATTTACTAATAACTGAAACAGACAACGGGAGGACGAGCATTACGCTTGTCCGTGTTGCAATATTTGGCAGCTTGAAGAGGTGGTAACAAGATATCATTTCAACTTGTAATTTAGTTGGGTGGCTCAGATTTCATCCATTTTATAGCTTCTCCCAGCAGTAAAAGGGAACAATGTCACTTTTTTCTTCCCCTTCTTCAACAAACTCCTCTTCTCAACAACCACCAAGTTACCCAATTATATCCAACTCCTTTATATAGCTTAAGCTGTATTGGCGATAGTCTCATTCCGTATATACTCCTTTATTGGCTAAATTGTGGAGTAAGCTATCTAAATTCTGAAACAGATTGTTTACTCCTCTGTTTGGGGGATATTAACATAAACTTATCATTAAATTTCTTTCTTATATTTTTCATCAACATTGCAAGGTTATAATATTGACAGTTAAATGTAAGCATAAAGTGATAGAAAGAGGGACACGGTAAAACCGTGTATGCCAAGTGGCCGAAAATAGTTTGGTTACTTGCCATATGTTTTGTAGAATTCTTGTACAAGTGTAATTATGATATTAATATTATATTAGAAATATGTATTAGTCTTGTATTAGGAAAAATGTAGAAGTCTAGGGCAATTTTTTCCTTCTCCAAAATCCCTCCTTCCGCTGCCCTACTTGCCATTGGCTGTCGGCCAACCTCCTCCTCCCTTCAACTTTTGTTTTTTTTTCTCTTCCAAATCCCTATTTCTCCTCTTGTTCTTTCATCATGTCTACCACAAAGAACACGTTTCATCCTGCCATTACAGTCTCCAACATCAAGAACAACATCCCTATCGTTCTTGAGATGGAAACGTCCAACACACGACGTGAGCAGAATTATTTAAAGTTCACGCACACTCTCATAGAGTCCTTCATCACATCATCCCCTCAAAAACAGGGAAGGAGAAGGAGCCTACCACCGATGCTGAAATAGAGTTATTGGCAACTCTTGATGCTACAGTACTCTAGTGGATTTATTTCACTATCTCTATAGATCTCTTGCAGACGATTATTGAACCCGACGCCACGACGATGGAAACTTGGAATAAAGTGCGTGATATATTCCAAATAACAAAAATTCTTGTGCGGTCACTCTTGAGCAGGAATTTTCCCATGTCAACATGGAAGATTTTCTGAATGTCTCGGCCTATTGTAAAAGGTTGAAGGAATTGGCGGATCAACTCAAGAACGTTGGTGCTCCTGTCACCAATGATCGTCTTGTTCTTCAGATGGTTGCAGGCCTATCCGAGGACTATAATGGCGTTGGGACGCTTCTTCATCAAAGTAATCCACTCCCACCGTTCTACCAGGTCCGTTCAATGCTCACTTTAAAAGAGGTTGGCTTGGCCAAAAAGGCGGCTACCGGAGCAAATTCCGTCATGATGATGGCTACGTCAGACGACTCTCACTCGTTCATGGATAATTCTAACCAAAACCTTACCAACAGCGGCGGCAAAAATGGTCCAAATTGAAAAAAATGGAGGTAAAAAATGCAACGGCCGCGGCAGTGGCAGTTACGGTGGCGGTGGTCAGAGCAGTGGCGAACGTGGTGGCAGTGGGCTAGCTGGGCCGCAGCACCACTGACCACAGCCTTAGGCCAACTGGCCGTGGGGCTGGCCGGTGGCTTGTGGCCTAATTTCCCCTTCTCTGTGTACCCAGCGAACTGGGCCAATTTCTAGAATTGGTCCACGTCCAATTTCCCAAATCATCATGCTAACACAACCTGATGGGTCTTGGCAGCAGGCTGGCCTGCTTGGGCCTCGGCCTTAGCAGGCCTTCGCTGATGCGAGGCCATCGGTATTTCCGATACCCACGAATATCGAGGTCGCGATGTATACACTTGGATTACTGCCTAGTGGCCCATTTTCTCACACTGGCCCAAATAACATCTTGTCGAGTCCATTGTTTTGGCCAGCAGGCCCAGATTTACCATCACTGCCTCATGCCACTGGGCCAGTTTTACCCGACCCGACACCTACCTAGAACACACCCTCTTCTATTTCGAGTCAAGGGCATGTTACTTGTAGCTAACGTGGTATTTTTAGACCTAAACAACATTTCAATCTAAATTCTAATGTCATCAAATCACCCCTAGCACGTAACCTAGTGTCTACCCTTCATGATCCGAATTGGAAAATTGTCATGGATGACGAATATAATGCTCTTATTGAAAATAAGACATGGGAGTTGGTGCCCCGTCTGTCTGGTGTCAATATTATTCATTCTATGTGGATTTTTACTCATAAAGAAAATTCTGACGGTTCTTTTGAGACGCATAAGGCCCGTCTTGTAGGTGATGGTAAAACTCAACAGGTTGGCGTGGATTGTGGAGAGATATTTTGTCCGGTGGTCAAACCGACAACCATTCGCACTGTTCTAAGTCTTGCTCTCTCGAAAGCATGACCATTCATCAGCTGGATGTGAAAAATACTTTCTTACATGGTGATCTTAAGGAGACGGTTTACATGCATCAACTATTGGGTTTTAAGGACCCTAATTGTCCTCACAATCTCTGTTTGCCGATGAAGTCTTTGTATGGGCTTAAGCAGGCCCCACGGGCTTGGTATAAGAGGTTTGTCGATTATATGCCTATGAGTGGATTCTCTCACAGCAGGTCTGATCACTCTCTGTCCATCTATCATCGTTGTACTTCTCTGGCATACATACTGTTATATGTGGATGATATAATATTGAATGCCTCGTCTAATAATCTGCGCAAGTCTATTATGTCCCTTCTCAGTTCAGAATTTGCTATGAAAGACTTGGGGCCCTTGAGTTATTTTTTGGATATAACTATCATTCGTCATGCAGGTGGTCTATTTTTATCGCAGAAGAAGTATGCGGCTGAGATTATTGAGAGAGCTGGCATGTCGTCTTGTAAGTCCTCTTCTACTTCGGTTGATACCAATCCGAAGCTGAGTGCTACTTCTAGCACACCATATGAAGACCCCACCCACTATTGTAGTCTTGCAGGGGCTCTTCAATATCTTACTTTCACGAGACCTGATATTACTTATGCAGTGCAGTAGATGTGTATTTATGCATGATCTACGGATTGAGCACATGCATGCGCTCAAATGCATTATATGATACGTACATGGCATACTTGATTATGGATTGCATTTATATCCATCTTCCGTCTCTACTCTCGTGTCTTATACATATGCTGAAACAAACGATTTTTTTTGGATGGGGAGAGCCATCTCTTCTTACTCACAATAATCGGGAAATCAGAAAACTCTCTTGCTCAATTATGGTTCGAAAAAAAAACTTAGGTTCTTATTCTCCTTTAGTCGCACAAACAACAACTCCTCCGAGTGGGTCGATGTTTCGAGACGCCGACATCAAAATGAATAGGGCAGGATGACATCATAATCCACCCTAGTTATTACTTTCCATTCTTCAATCCCGCACTGTACCATTTGTTGTAATTTAATTTTTTGTGCGATTCTAGGAATAATTGAGCTTTGAATGGATAAGTTAATAGGTTAGTTCAAAAATGGGAAATCCTCCGCTAGTTATATATTTTTAGTCTAGTCATGCATGCCCAAAACGTTCAAAGTAATTTGGTCATCTTTTATTTGCATTATTAATCATATTAATGAGGTATTTTTATCCAATTTGGCAATAAAAATGACTTTTATAAAAATTATTTCTTCGTATTACAAATAATTTGCTTTTCTCATCGTTTGCAAAATATGTATTTTATAAATAATACCATACATGATCAATTTTACATGCAAATGCACATTTTTTAACAAATCATTGTACATGTATTTTTATAAACAATGTCATGCAATTTGCTAAACAATGCATCTTTTAATTAACTATTCATAATATCCTTTTTCTTAACCTCATACTTTTAAAACATGCACTCTTAGCATAATGATTAACCTAGATTTGATTGGATAACCGTAGTTAGCGGATTTTAAAGGATGTCTAACTCCTTTCCCTTTAGGATAATAAAGAACGCTTAACCAGAATCTCATAGTTTCGTAGACCACTAATTGAAGTTAATTTTGGCATTATTTAGTTAACATGTAGGTGTCCTAATTTATCATAATAATTAGGTGGCGACTCCTTTATGCTTTAATCAATTCAGGGGAATCGACCCATTACGTCGCGAACCGCGGTCAAAAGCGGGCGCGACACTGATTGGGGTGGATGTCCAGATACCAGACGTTCGACATCTGGCTATTATATGTTTCTTGGTGATAACTTGGTCTTTTGGTCAGCGAAACGCCAGGCTACGTTATTGCGATTCAGTGCGGAGGTTAAGTATCGTGGAGTAGCCAATGTGGTGTCTGAGTCATGTTGATTGCGTAATCTTTTATTAGAGCTTCACTTTTCTATTCAGAAAGCTAGCTTGGTCTACTGTGATAATGTTAGTGATGTCTATCTCTCTGAAAATCCGGTCCAACACCAGCGCACTAAACATATCGAGATGGATATTCACTTTGTTAAAAAAAAGGTAGCTCGTGAACAAGTATGTGTCTTGCATGTCCCTTCAAGGCACCAAATTAGTGACATATTTACTAAGGGTCTTCCCTTGGTTCTGTTTGAAGATTTTAGGAACATTTTCAGTGTACGACAATCGTCTACTATGATTGCAGGGGTGTGATAGAAAGAGAATATACACGGTAAAACTGTGTATACCAAGTGGCCTACATAATGACATATTAAAACCAAAAATATTTACCCCAAAGGAAAATGAACGTACCTGCTAAATAATGATACTTAAATTTCCAATCTACAGAACAAAACTAACCAGGTTCTTTACATCCCTTATTAGCTTCTTTTTGGAACTGAATAATAGCAGTTCTCTAAATAATCACACGTCTTCAGGATAAGTAGCACTAACTTGTTTTAAAAAGAAAGGAGAACATAAATTACTAAGCTGCAAAAAAACAATCATTTCAAATTTCCAACATTTCCAGCTCTTGCTCATAAAGTTATTACAAGTTTCATCACAAATCAAGTCTGTAATTTATTCAAACACTTCAAGAAAATAAATTTCTGAACAATAAGTTGTTTGGTAGCTGATAATAATCATTTCAAATTTCCAAGAAAAAGAATCAGGAAACAAATGAGCTCGTGCTTATAAATTCTTGACAAGTTTAATCACAAATCTATGTTGATATTTATTCAAACGGTAAAGAATGAATTTTAGGTCTAACTCAATGTTCATGTTCCTATTCCATATTCAATGTGGGACTCTTAACATTCTCCGCACGCCTAGACCTTGTTAACTGGAGCGTGAATACTATAATTTGGGGGCCCAACAATCAGTGAACAAAGAATTGGAATGGGCCTGATTCTGATACCATGTAAAGAATGGATTTTGGGTCCTAACTCAACCCCAGAATCTAGATTGTAGGGTGAGGATTGTCCAAGTCCATATAAAGAGTCCATGTTCTCATTCCATATTCGATGTGAGACTCTTTGTTGGTAAAAATTGGTGTAAAGTATATTCGAAAGGTTAAACAAAAGGAAGGCTGAGTCGAGAGATGACTCTCTGTCTTTAAGACAAAATTGTCATGTATAAATGTTTTTACTGTTAAACAGAGCAATATACATGTGATATACACTGAATATACAGCAGTATATATCACATGTATATCAGTGATATACAAAGAAGCGAAGCAAGCAGTGCAACAATTAGGCCTTCTCGGCAGTGGGCCTCTCTTGGCCCAGCAATGTCCAGCCCATCACGGGAACTAGGGCAGTAAAACAGTGGACAAATCTTGTATATTAAGGAAAGTATATTGTGTGTATATTGTAGTATATTTGTTACCTAGATTATGATATACACTTATCATAATTGTATAGTTAGAATTATGGTAGAAGAAGATTTTGTAACTTGTACATATATCTATTCAATCAATGAAAATAATCAAGGGGATTATTTCTTTCATGGTATCAAGAGACTAGGTCTAAACAAAAGTTTTTCTCTCAAACTTTTGCCTCCCTTTGGCCGAGACCCCCCCTCCTCCTCGGGTTTCTCTTCCAAAATCCGTCTTCCGCTCTCACAAACATCTCTCTTAAATTTCCCTTTCTTCTTTGTTCTTTCAATATGTCTAAGAACAATTTTCACCCTGCCCTCACGGTTTCCAATATCAAGAGCAGTATCCCTATTGTCCTTGAGATGGAAAACGTCCAATATGCGACGTGGGCGGAGTTGTTTAAAATTCACGCTATATCTTATCAAGTTCTTCATCACATCATTCCTCCCGCTAGACCCCTGCCTACGGAGGATCCTGAGTTATGGATTACACTTGATGCTACCGTTCTTCGGTGGATATACGCCACTATTTTGGTGGACCTTCTACAGACGATTATTGAGCCGGATACCACGGCTATGGCTGCATGGAATAGATTGCGTGACATATTCCAAGACAACCAACATTCCCGTGTCGTCACACTCGAGCAGGAATTCTCTCTCGTTCGAATGGACGAATTTCCGAACGTTTCTGCATATTGCAGGAAACTAAAGGAGTTGGTGGATCAGCTCCGTAATGTTGGCGCACCAGTAACAAATAATCGTCTAGTTCTACAGTTGGTTGCCGGTCTTTCGGAGGCCTATAATGGTGTTGGAACTCTCATTCGCCAAAGCAACCCTCTTCCCGACTTCCATCAAGCCCGCTCCATGCTTACGTTGGAAGAAGCCAGTTTTGCTAAAAAGGCGGCTACCGGAGCAAGCCCTGTCGCCATGGTGGCGTCCTCTCCTAGTCCTTCGGGTTTTGTTAATAATTTGGGCCAAAACCATAATAATAGTGGCGGCAAGAATAATCGAAAGAATAATAACAAAAACCGCGGGGGCAAACGCGGCGGTTCTAGTGGCGGTTCCGGTGGTCAACAAGCAGGCGGTGGGTCCCATCCAGTGAATAATGGCCCACAGCCCCTGGGCCCAGCAATGGGGCCTATGGCAGTGGGGCTGGGGCAGTGGGCCGTGGACCAACAACCCGTACAATCCAAAGCGGTGCGGTCCGGCGGCCGGCCGGGCACCGTCCGGGCCGGCCGGTGGCCGGCCACACCTGTGCCCAACGCCCAGCAGTGGCGGCCCACTGGTCAGTGGCCCAACAGCAGCAACTCCAGCGGCTACGGCCCAGCACCATCACGGATAGGAGTTCTTGGGCCCCGACCTCCGCAAGCCCATCATGCAGCAGGCCCCACTCAGACTGATATCGAGGCCGCGATGCACACGTTGGGGTTGACTCAACCGGACCCAAATTGGTACATGGATACTGGGGCAACTACTCACATGACTTCCAAATCAGGTACTCTCTCCTCTTATTCCAATTTGAGCACCCTTCGGGGTATAATTGTTGGTAATGGCAACTCTATTCCAATTGAGGGTTATGGTCAGAAAACGTTGTCTCCCCCCAATCACCCCTTCTCTTGAAAAATACTTTACATGCTCCTAAATTGATTAAAAATTTAGTGTCTGTCCGAAAGTTCACTACTGACAATTCTGTTTCCGTTGAATTTGATCCTTTTGGTTTTTCTATGAAGGATTTCAAGACGGGGAGTCATCTCATGAGGTGTGATAGTAGGGGGGATCTGTATCCTATCATGCCTGGTTTCAGTCCATCGAGTCAAACCTTAGTGTCCGCCTTTGCAACCATCTCTCCTTCCATGTGGCATGCTCGTCTGGGTCATCCGGGTCATCCGGGATCGTTTATTTTATCAGTTTTAGATAAAAATAGCTTTATTTCTTGTAAGGGTACGAGTCGTACTCCACTTTGTCAGTCTTGTTCATTAGGAAAAATTGTTAAGTTGCCATTTGTAGACTCCAATTCTCATACTTCAATGCCATTTGAGATTATTCATAGCGACTTATGGACGTCTCCTGTTCTCAGTTCATTGGGTCATCGATATTATGTTCTCTTTTTAGATGATTATTCTAGATTTTTGTGGACGTTTCCAATTGCGAATAAATCACAAGTGTTTTCCATCTTCATCCAATTTAGAGCGTTCATTCGTACTCAATTCGAAAGAGAAATAAAAAATATTCAATGTGATAATGGGAAAGAGTATGATAATAGGGAGTTCCGGGAATTCTGTGCTAAAAATGGGATCAATTTTCGGTTTTCGTGTCCTCATACATCTTCACAAAATGGGAAGGCCGAACGCAAAATTCGTTTCATCAATAACATTGTCCGAACTCTCCTAATTCATGCCTCCATACCTCCATATTTTTGGCATCATGCTCTACAAATGGCCACATATCTTCTTAACATAATTCCTTCTAAAGGTCTGACATATTCTTCCCCCTCAAAATTCTATATAATAAGAACCCTTCTTATTCTCATCTTCGGATTTTTGGGTGCTTGTGTTATCCGTTATTCCCATCCACCACAATTAACAAACTTCAGGCTCGGTCTACCCCGTGTGTGTTTTTGGGTTATCCGTCAAATCATCGTGGTTATAAGTGTTTTGATTTATCCTCCAAGAAAATCATAATCAATCGCCATGTCATTTTTGATGAAACTCAATTCCCATTTACGAAAGTTCATACTCCCGAACCTAAGTCGTATAATTTTTTGGATGACCAAATATCTCCGTATATTATTCAGAATTTTTCGGACATCTCCCGTACCCAAAATCCTCCAACGGGCCCACTGCCCGCTGGACCCACAGTACCGCCACACCCACAAATTCCAGCCACTGGAACAGTTCCAGCAATTGGGCCAGTCCAGCCCAATTCTGGAACTGATCCAGAAAACGAGTCCAGTCTTTACCGATTTGGGCCAGTAGGCCCACTGCCTGCTGGCCGTCCGTCCCGAGCCCAGAAAATTCCCTCAATTCTTCCTCGAGTCATAGACTGGTCACTCGTAGTCAGCGGGGTATTTTTACACCTAAAAGACATTTTAATTTACATTCGGATGTCTCTAAATACCCCTTGCCCCGCAATCCTGTGTCCGCATTAAATGACCCTAATTGGAAAATTGCTATGATTGATGAATATAATGCTCTTATTGATAATAAGACGTGGGAGTTGGTGCCCCGTCCATATGGTATTAATGTTATCAGGTCTATGCGGATTTTTGCTCATAAGGAAAATTCAGATGGGTCATTTGCTCGACATAAGGCGCGACTTGTTGGTGATGGTAAGACTCAGCAGGTTGGAATTGATTGTGGTGAGACATTTGGTCCGGTGGTCAAACCGGCTACCATTCGCATTGTGCTTAGCTTGGCTCTTTCAAAGACTTGGCCAATTCATCAGTTGGATGTCAAGAATGCTTTTCTACATGGTGATCTCAAGGAAACAGTCTATATGCATCAGTCGTTGGGTTTCAGGGATCCCAACCGCCCTAATCATGTCTGTTTGTTGAAGAAATCATTATATGGGCTTAAGCAGTCTCCACGGGCCTGGTATACACGATTTGCTGACTTTGTTTCGACTATTGGGTTCACTCACAGCAGGTCAGATAATTCCTTGTTCATCTACCGCCGTGGTTCGTCATTGGCCTACATTCTGCTGTATGTGGATGATATCATCTTGACTGCCTCTTCCGATGCCTTGCGCCAGTCTATCATGACCATGCTCAGTTCGGAGTTTGCTATGAAAGACTTAGGGCCTTTGAGTTATTTTTTAGGGATTGCCGTCAAGCGTCATTCAGGTGGCTTGTTTTTGTCTCAACGAAAGTATGCTGCTGAGATCATAGAGAGGGCTGAGATGTCATCCTGCAAGTCCACTTCCACGCCAGTTGATGCAAACCCCAAGCTAAGTGCCGCAGCAGGTGCACCATACGAGGACCCGACCCGCTATCGCAGTCTTGCAGGGGCACTCCAGTATCTTACATTTACCAGACCGGATATTACGTATGCGGTTCAGCAGGTGTGTTTATTAATGCATGATCCCAGAGTTGAACACATGAATGCAATCAAACGCATCATTCGGTATATTCAGGGGACACTGGACTATGGATTGCACTTGTATCCTTCATCTACATCCACACTTGTCTCGTACACTGATGCTGATTGGGGTGGTTGTCCCGATACCAGATGGTCGAGTTCTGGCTACTGTATGTTCCTTGGAAACAACTTGGTCTCCTGGTCGGCAAAGCGTCAGGCAACTCTATCACGCTCAAGTGCAGAGGCAGAATATCGAGGGGTAGCGAATGTGGTCTCCGAATCATGTTGGCTGCGTAATTTACTTTTGGAGCTTCATTGTCCCATTCAGAAGGCAACCTTGGTTTATTGCGATAACATTAGTGCCATCTACCTTTTAGATAACCCAGTTCAACACCAATGTACTAAGCATATCGAAATGGACATTCACTTTGTTCGTGAAAAGGCAAGTTCGCGTATGCCATGTCCCGTCTCGTTATCAAATTGCAGACATCTTTACAAAGGGTCTACCAGCGGTTCTCTTTGAGATTTTAGGGACAGTCTCAGCGTTCGAAAACCGCCCGCTATGACTGCGAGGGTGTGTTAAACAGAGCAATATACATGTGATATACACTGAATATACAGCATTATATATCACATGCATATCAGTGATATACAACAGCAAGCAGCAGTGCAGCAATTAGGCCTTCTCTCGCGGTGGGCCTCTCTTGGCCCAGCAACGTCCAGCCCATCACGGGAACTAGGGCAGTAAAACAGTGGACAAATCTTGTATATTAAGGAAAGTATATTGTGTGTATATTGTAGTATATTTGTTACCTAGATTAGGATATACACTTACCATAATTGTATAGTTAGAATTATGGTAGAATAAGGTTTTGTAACTTGTATATATATCTATTCAATCAATGAAAAATAATCAAGGGGATTATTTCTTTCATTTAAGATATTGGGCAATAGTCTCCCAAAATAAAACAACAACTAATCAACTGTACAAAGCAAATACAGTTGATTCTAGTGAAGAAATTAATAAGAATATATTGCTTGTTTGAGTTTCTGATTCTCTGTTTCTGTTTATGTCGAACAAAAGAGAAGATTGATTCTCTATATATTCTGAACAGAAGCGAAGAGAAGAGAAGATTTTGTGTTGTGTGTTCTGTGTTTGTAATTTGAATAGAAATGTTCAATTTATAAGAGCAGAAAGGGAGGCAACGTTCTGTTCTGTTGAACAGTCATGTCTGTTGGTGTCTTTTAGAACCGTTGTAATGTTCCGAAAACTTCAGGGACCAAAAATAAAGTTCCGGAAGAAAGCAACAACCCAACGGCCCGAATCCGGCCTGGCGGCGTACGTATGGGGCTTAGCCCCGAACCCAAGCTCACCTAGGTCCTATCCCTTCTAAATACATGAGTTACCCCTTGGGGTCCCAAATCCTTACTCAAACTTAGTATTTATATATTGCATAAATTCACCTTCTTCTACCAATGGAGATTTTTCATTTTTGGCCAAAGATCCTTCATCTATTCATGTCTCAAACACCTTACTTTGTGTACCAATATCTCTTTCATTTATTAATAAAATTTGACAATACTTGACACTAACATCATCTACCCACTTAGTAGATTAGGCATGTGCGAAGAAACGATGTTTCTGACATGCGGATCACACATGTTTAAGTCATTGAAGACGGGATAAACTCAATCCCATATTTAGTAAATTTCCAACACTCTTAACACAAACACTTCACTTCTTGCTGAAAATCCTTCACTTCCTCCTCCATCTTCTGTTTGGAAGCCTAAAATGAAACATACACTATAAAATTAATTCCTTTCCACACAAGACAGTTTCAAAAGAAATAGATAAACCCTTTTTTTTAATTCTTTTTTGGTATAAGAGCAGGTAACCAGGACAAGTATTATACTAAAATGAATGAGTGAAAATGTTCTCAGATGAACATGGTAAGAACATACCGGATAAGAGTCAAGGAGATGATCTTGTAGCCCAATCTGGTGGTTGTATTGTAACTGCGAACGCATGATTTTCCATTTCATCATGTTGCGTTGTTTGAATTTCCTGGGCTGAGTTGACAACAGACCGGCTGCACCAGTTTACTTCAATGCTTTTCAGAGAAACAACATCCTCGAAATGAAAAGAGATTTTCTCAAGCCGCTTGCATTTCGTTAACACCAAATGTTCAAGCTTAGGAAAAGCATCCTTAGAGACGGACCACTGTGCAATGTTGAGGTTGTCCAATTTTAAGTATTTGAGTTCAGAGAAGTCTGAATCTTTCACTTCCCATTCATCCCCTCTAAAGGCTCTGAAAAGTAACTTTAGAATCTCCAAGTTGGGCAGTTCGCCTGTAGTCAAGATTTGGCTCCAAGGTAGACGAAAATTCGACAAAGTCAATTCCCTTAATTTTGAGGGGAAAATGAATACATGAGGATGTTTAGCTGGATAATGGTTGGAAAGAAGCTTCAAGGATTCAAGCTGATTTAGAAAGTTTAGTATGGGAAAAAAATAGAGCTTCCTTCCATTGAATAATTCAATGATCCCTCAATTACGCATCTAAGCTTTCTCAAATTCGGCATACTTCTCAATATACTCTCTGCATCTTCACCATTGGAGAGACATGGAGTGGAAAAGGTCTCCAAATTAACTAATCCCGAGTTAGAAAGTGACTCATGCATGTTACCGTGCATACTGAATGAAGCACGTCTATTTACATGTATATGCCTCAATTTAAACATCTTCAAAAGTGAATGAGGTAACTCCAACTCTCCCCAAAATCCTTTAACCACGAAAGTTTCAAGATTCCAAAGATCCGCTATCAATGAAGGAATTGAATTTGCATCCGTTCGAGCAGCAAAGTACCTCATATGAATTAGAGATCTTATTTCACCGGGAAAAGTATCATAAGTGTTGATGGATTCCAAATCCAACACTTTAACAAGTTTGAAGCTGTTAAAGATGAAAGAGATATCACGTGGCATCATAGGGTAAGAATCATCATTGGTGGCATTGAATAGTAAAGATCGCACATCATTGGCCCCACTGAGAAAATTCACCCCGTTTAGAATATATGGACAATCGGTATTCCTCATACTTTTCAGGATAAAGAATAGAATCCCCACATTGGTTTCTGTTAAAAGAAATACATGAAAGTGAGAGTACAAATGAAGATTATCATAATAAAATCAGTATGCATTTTTGTACCTATGGATCCAGTGCAGGAAATTATCTTGTTTCGCCTTTTCCACACAAAATTGATGCAACAGATTGTGAACGCGACATGTTTTCAATTTTCCATTGGATTTCTTCTTCATATCTGTAACCAAATTTCTTCTAGTAAGATCTTTCAGGTAAACTTGGGCAACATCTTCCGGTCCCTTTTCCTGACGGTCTTCAACAATTCCTTCAGCTAACCACAACCGTGACAATTTTGAAACAGGAATATCCTTACCTCTCAGAAATACTCCAAAATAGAGAAAACACGATTTTAGATGGTGTGGTAAATTCTTGTAACTAAAACCAATTATAGACATGCCCTCTTCAGAGCCAACAAAGTTGTGGGAACCCAGATTTTTTTGTACTTCTTTCCACGATTCTGCTCTCTTCTTTTCTCTTTGAGAACACCGGCTACTAAGACAATAAAGAGAGGCAGCCCTCCATAACTTTTTGCTATTTGTAATCCCACATCTCCAAGTTCGGTTGGGCAGCCCTGCCCATGAAACAACTCTTCCTGTAATAACTTCCAACTCTCATTGTCTGTGAGTAAACGCAGCTGATGGGGCTCACTTTTACATTTAGCATAATGGGCAACCTCATACAGCCTGGTTGTCAGAATAATTCTACTCCTATTCTGAGAGCCTTGAAAGCACATGTGCAAATAGTCCCATGTTGTTGTGTCCCATACATCATCAATGAGAATTAAGAATCTCGTGTTCAACAAAACATGACACAAATCAGTAGCTAATTGGTCATCTTCTTACTTTTGTGCGATCAGCAGGCTCAAGAACATCATTCAAAATAGTAAGCAACAACTCTCTCCATGAATATACTTGAGTCACATGACAAATAGCACGATCATCAAAGTGAGAGCCAACTACGGGATCATTGTAAATCTTATTTGCAAGAGTGATTTTGCCATTTCCAGGCATACCAAATATCGAGATAATATCTAGTTATTGTGATCCTCCAAGTAGCTGCTGCTTTATTTTGTCCATCACATCTTGCAAACCCACCACTTCTTCATTTGCTCCTTTTGCAACTGATAATGGTGAGACGAGATTAGTGGAACCTTTTGCAACTATGTCCATATGAATTTTCTTTCTTTTGAAGTTCTCATTAATAGATATATCGACAAGCTTAATATTCTCAACAACTTCAGATATCCAATGAGCTTTGTACCTCAGTGGGTAAGAATCGGCCAAGCAAGAGTCAATGACATACTCGGCCTTGTAGGCCATTTCAGTAGCACCGGTTATACAACCATAAACTTAATCATGCTCATCATAGCTTTTCGCAAAATGATCAAAAAATGATCTTAGATACATTAATCCCTCCTTGACTGATTCAATCTGAGGCTTCAGTTCGGTAATTTGGTCGAGCTTAGAATGTAATAGCTTCTCCAATTTTCCCAAGAAACAATTCAGAAATCCTAATCCGTTGGACTTGGGGGAGCTGAGGGTAATGTCTTAATTGTCAAATATACCGTGTATACACAAATTGTATACACGGAATCCTAAACAAATAAGTTACCGAAATTGTAACCAAAGTTGTACACAAACTTACCATAGTTGTAGAATTCTTGTACAAGTATAATTAGGATTTTAGAAGTATAGTAGGAATACGATTTTCCATATTTGGAGATTGTAAATTGTATATATACCTCTTCATTAATGAAAATAATCAAGGGATTATTTCTTTCATGGTATCAGAAGTCTAGGGTTAAAATACCTTCTCTCCAACACTTCCGCTGCCCCCTTCTTTTCTCGATTTCCGTGACCTACTCTCGGATTTCATGTATTTTTTTCTCATCCTCTATTCCCAAATTTCTTCCAAATCCTTAATTCACCTATTGTTATTTCGTTATGTCTACGTCAAAGAACATGTTTCATCCTGCCCTTACATTTTCTAACATCAAGAACCACATCCCTATTGTTCTTGAAATGGAAAACGTCCAATACGTGACGTTGGCGGAATTATTCAAAGTTCACGCACGTTCGCATCAAGTCCTCCATCACATAATTCCCTCGGTACCTGGCGTGGAGAAGGTACCTACCCCTGAGGATAATCCTACGTTATGGACAACCCTTGATGCTACTGTTCTCCAGTGGATTTATTCCACTATCAGTACAGACCTCTTACAGATGATTATTGAACCCGACGCTACGACGATGGACACTTGGAATAGGGTGCGTGATATATTCCAAGATAACAAGAATTCCTGTGCTGTCACTCTTGAGCAGGAATTTTCCCATGTTAACATGGAAGATTTTCCTAAAATCTCGACCTATTGTAAAAGGCTGAAAGAATTGGCGGACCAACTCCGCAACGTTGGTGCGCCCGTTACCAATGATCATCTTGTTCTTCAATTGGTTGCAGGCCTATAATGGCATTGGAACACTACTTCGTCAGAGTACTCCTGTACCACCATTTTATCAGGCATGTTCCATGCTCACGTTGAAAGAGGCCAGTTTGGCTAAAAAGATGGCGACCGGAGCAAATTCCGTCGTAATGATGACCACGTCCGATTACCCTCACTCATTCTCTAAAAATTTGAGCCAAAACCATAACAACGGTGGTGGAAAAATAGTCAAAATCATAAAAATAATGGCAAAAATCACGGTGTCAATCGCGGTGGGGGAGGAAGGAACAGTGGCAGCAGCAGCAGTGGGCCTCGGAGCAGCGGGCCGCAGGCCAACTGGCCCCAACCATGGCCCCCTGGAAGTCAGGCTGGGCTAGTGGCCATTAGCCCAGCAACCCCTATTTTTCACCTTGTCCGAATACGGGAAACTGGGCTCAGTTCTAACAAAATTCCAGGTTCAGTTTCTCGGTCCAACACAGTGGCGGCAGATACAGTTTTGGGTTGGAGCAGAAGGCAGGCCTGCCTGGCCTCGGCCTCCCAGGCCTTCCATGCTGCGGGCCCAAATCAGATCCCGACACCTACAGATATTGAGGCTGCCATGCATACACTTGGATTAAATTCTCTGGACGCGAATTGGTACATGGACATCAGCACCACTTCTTACATGACGACCGAACAAGGTTCTCTCTCGTCTTATTTCAATTTAAGCAAAAATTATGGCATTATTGTTGTTAATGGCAACTCAATTCCAATTCGCGGTTATGGACATACCACATTGTCTCCCCCACATCCACCTCTAGTTTTGAAAAATATTCTTCATACCCTAACTTAATTAAAAATTTAGTGGCTGTCCGAAAATTCACCACTGATAATTGGGTTTCTGTTAATTTTGATCATTTTAGATTCTCTATGAATGATTTCACGACGGGAATACCTCTAATGAATTGCAATAGTAGGGGAGAGCTTTATCCTATCACAACCACCATCACTTCCACGAGTCAAGCGATGCCGTCTACTTTTGCTGCTCTTGCTCTTTCCTTGTGGCATGCACGTTTGGGTCATTCGGGGTCGTTTGCTATTTCTTCTTTGCATAAAAATAATTTTATTTCTTGTAAGGGTACGCGAAGTACTCCACTTTGTCCTTCTTGTCCGTTAGGGAAATATGTTAAATTACCATTTGTAGCCTCTACCTCTCATACTTTGATGCCTTTTGACATTATTCATAGTAATTTATGGACATCTCCCGTTTAAGTTCTTTGGGCCATCGTTATTATGTCTTATTTTTGAATGATTATTCTAATTTTTTGTGGACTTTTCCTTTATCCAAGAAGTCTCAAGTTTTTTTCACTTTCTTAAAATTTATAGCATTCATCTGTACCCAATTCGAACAGAAAATTAAAAATATTCAATGTGATAATGGCAAGGAATATGATAATGGGCCGTTACCAGAGTTTTGTGACATTAATGGCATATCATTTCACTTTTCTTGTCCTCATACGTCCTCACAAAATGGAAAAGCTGAAAGAAAAATTCGTACCATTAATAATATTATCCGAACCCTGTTAGCCCATGCTTCCTTACCCCCTTTCTTTTGGCATCATGCATTACAAATGACTATATATCTCCTTAACATCCTCCCTAACAAAAACCTAGCATATCATTCCCCACTTAAACTTCTTCACAATAAAGATCCTTCGTATTCTCATCTTAGGGTATTTGAGTGTTTATGCTGTCATCTTTTTCCATCCATTACAATTAACAAACTTCAAGCCCGTTCTATCGCTTGTGTATTTTAGGGTTATCCATCTAATCATTATGGTTACAAGTGTTTTGATTTATCCTCTAATAAAATCATAATTAGTCGCCATGTTATTTTTTATGAAACTCAATTTCCGTTTGCTAAAGTGTGTAGTTCTGTGCCTAGTTCGTATAATTTTTTGGATGATGGGGTCTCACCATATATTATTTACCATTTATTCGAATTGTCCTCTGACCAAAATCTGCCAGTAGGCCCACTGCCTGCTGGCCCACAGATTTCTGTCCCCACTGGTCCAGTCCATCAATGCACAAACAAACTCGCACATGGGGCTTATTTCATGGCCCAATACCGATTTCGATACTGTTTCCCAGCCCCAGACCATTTCTGTTTCTGCATCGGTACCAGTTTCAGGTCCAGTTCCTATTGCCCAAAATCCACCCGATTCTATCTCGACTCAACAGCCCGTTACTCGTAGCCAAAGAGGTATTTTAAAACCAAAATGACATTTTAATCTCAATTCTAATGTCCTTAAATTCTCACTATCACGTAACCATGTGTGTGTCCTACACAACCCAAATTAGAAATTGGCTATGAATGACGAATATAATGCTCTTATTGAAAATAAGACGTGGGAGTTAGTGCCCCATCCGTCTGGTGTTAATATTATTCGGTCTATGTGAATTTTTATTTAAACAAAAAATTCTTACCGTTCTTTTGAGAGGCATAAGACTCATCTTGTAGGTGATGGTAAAACTTAACATGTTGGCATGGATTGTGGTGAGACGTTTAGTCTGGTGGTCAAATCGGCTACCATTCGCATTGTTCTCAGTTTGGCTCTCTCAAAAGCATGGTCATTCATCAGTTGGATGTGAAGAATATTTTTTAACACGGTGATCTTAACGAAACAATATACATGCATCACCCCTTGGGTTTTAGAGACCCCAATTATCCTCAGCATGTCTGTTTGTTGAAGAAGTCCTTGTATGGGCTTAAGCAGGCTCCACGATCTTGGTATAAAAGGTTTGCAGATTATGTATCTATTATTAGAGTTTTCTCACAACAGGTCTGATCATTCTCTGTTCATATATCGTCGTGGTACATTTATGGCATACAGTTTATTGTATGTGGATGATATTGTATTGACTACTTCTTCTGATAATCTGCGCAAGTCTATCATGTCACTTCTTAGTTCAGAGTTTGCTATGAAAGGCTTGGGGACCTTAAGTTATTTCTTGGGTATAGCTGTTACTCGTCATGTAGGTGGCCTATTTTTATCACAAAGAAGTATGCGACTGAGATCATTGAGAGAGCTGGTATGTCATCTTGTAAGTCTACTTCCACTCCGGTTGATACCAAACTGAAGCTGAGTGGTGCGTCTAGCACACCATACGAGGATTCCACCCACTATCGCAGTCTTGCAGGGGCTCTTCAGTATCTGACTTTCACACTTCCTGATATTACTTTATACAGTTTAGCAGGTGTGTTTATTTATGCATGACACATGGATTGAGAACATGCATGCGCTCAAACGCATTATACGATACATACATGACACACTTGATTATGGATTGCATTTATATCCATCCTCCGTCTCTACTCTCGTGTCATATACTGGTGTTGATTGGGGTGACTGTCCTGATACCAGACGCTCGACATCTGGTTATTGTATGTTTATTGGTGATAACTTGGTCTCGTGGTCTGCAAAACGTCAGGCTACATTATCGCGATCCAATGCAGAGGCCGAGTATCGAGAGGTAGCCAATGTGATATCTGAATCATGTTGGTTGGATAATCTTTTATTAGAACTTCACTTTCCTATTTTGAAAGCTATCTTGGTCTACTATGATAATGTTAGTGCAGTCTATCTTTCTGGGAATCCGGTCCAACATCAGCGCACTAAACATATCGAAATGAATATTAATTTTGTTTGCGAAAAGGTATCTCGTGGACAAGTACGCATCTTGCATGTCCCTTCCAGGTATCAAATTGCAGGCATCTTTACTTAGGGTCTTCCCTCGGTTTTATTTGAAGATTTTAGAGACAGTCTCAGCATACGACGACCGCCCGCTAGTTGTAATCAAAGTTGTACACAAACTTACCATAGTTGTAGAATTTTTGTACAAGTATAATTAGGATTTTAGAAGTATAGTAGGAATAGGATTTTCCATATTTGGAGATTGTAAATTGTATATATAACTCTTCATTAATGAAAATAATCAAGAAATTATTTCTTTGATGTTTACACAAAATAGCTTTGGCCTCTGCCTCAACAAAATTAAGCACGTGTTTGACATTTGAGAGATATAATAGGTGAAACCAAGCACGACTATCACCACTGATAGAGAATAAAATAATACTTTTCTTCATAGGCGACTGTTTGAACACGTCCCATAAGGTCTTTAAGCTCTCTATGCATGTTGCTGTCCTGAAAAATACATGCCAGGAATCACGCAAGCACTTTAGTTTCTCTTGGACTACTGGGATTTGGTTCCTTACAAAAGAGATCACATAACCGCAGTGCAGCAAATGGTTCATCATGTCGAATAAAATGTTGATAAGGCCCTTTAGATCAGTCACGGACATGTAGCAAGCTGATTCTTCCAACAGCCTAAAGCATGATTCTCTGACCTCTACATTGGCAGACTTGATCTCCTGTAGGAAATTAGATAATGAAAGACTCATTTCCCCAGTGCTGCTTCCATCTAGGAAACTTCCATAACGAGAACCGATGATTAGTGATGCCTTGTCAGAAATCACTTCAGCACGCATTATGATATCATCCAAATTTTTAAGCTCTGTTTGATGCCTGAGAAGATCCATGAGAAAGGATCTAAGGAAAATAATCTCTTCATAAGCATTTTCCACCAGATCCAGAAATTGAGCTTCCAAAGTGGCTTTGTGCTTTAGTTGATCCTTAAACTTCCCCACACTTGATTATCTTGAAAGCCACAGCCAAAATCAGAAGGAAAAGTCTGACCTTCCTAGTTTTGCTGTTATCCAAAGCATCGTCACAAGATAAACGGATAGCAGGTTCGGCCTGAATCGCTAAAGTTCTAGTTTTTGTTTAGGGACAATTTTGAGTCTGCTCTTTGCACTTCTCCAGTGTAACCTTGAGAAAAGTTTTCATGAAAAGTCACCTCTTCCTGAAAATAGTCCATCTGAGACTCTGGTAACCTTGGTTTCTGAATAAGACTGATCTCTACCTTGAGATAATTAAACTTCAGCTGGAAAGAAAGATTCACATGGTTTACTTCAGTAATCTTCTCCAAATCCACGTCACACATGGCATAGATTGCAATTGCTGCCTCTTTGGCCAGAGCTTCCACAAATGATAGTACTGAACTCAATTCTCGATGCTGAATGTCTTTGTGGCGAGCTAATATCATGTGAAATTCAGAGAGGTGAAGAAGTCCAACTTGGAGCCATTCTAATCGATCGGAAAAGGCAATTTTCAAGCTGGCATCACGAATTTTTAGGTCTGCTAGATCATATCTGATAGACCTAGTAAACTTCCAATCACGATCCAGATCATGGGATAGATCCTCAAGACTAGCATCCATCATTGGAGCTTTTGGTACTGAGTAATGTGACGCTTTCAGGACACTGATATAAAGGTTCCTCCATTCAGGCTTAATAGGATCTATCCTTTCCACCAATTTTGATAACTTGGACACGAAGTCAGGACCATGCATCACATGCGTTAGCCAACTAGGACACTATGGCGCTGACACATGTGTCTGGTGCTCATCATGTGTCTCCTGACATAAGATAGATAGATAAGCTGCAGTGGAAGCTATATCCTCAGCAAGGGTGAAGAGATCCTTCATTTTCTCATGCTCAATAATGCACCGATTTGCAGTAAACTTGAGGAAGACTCCTAGATATTTCAGCTTTCGTAGAGCTTTTCGGATTGGATCATCCCAAGGATAATATCCTGTCAGATAACCAACACCATCAGGGCAAGCTTCTGCGACAAAGTTCAATATATCCATAGTGATACGGCTAGAAGATCGATATCTTGATTGCTTGAAAGGACTGATTCGCTCAGCAATGATCTCAGGTTTAAGTATTTGAAGCACATCTGAAATCATTCTGACTCTGTCACTCGTCAGGCCTTGATTCTTCAAAAGACCAAGTATCTCACAAAAGCCACTATAGGCTTCGTCAAATAGGGGCTCAAGCTGTGCAGATACCCAATGCTGACTGTTTATCTTCTCCAGTGAGTAGAGATAATGCCATAAACTATTTAGTTGGATTCTAGCATATTGCAATTGATCCTTGGTCGAACTATCTAAATGCCCCGTCTTTACACAATCTCTGATGATTCTTTCTACTTCGTAGCAAGATGACCAGGCCATCTAATTGTTGATTCACAATAAATTATGCAAGTAATAAATGAACAGCTTCAGAGCAGTTTGACACAAACATATTTCCATACCATACATTTTACAATCTCCATGTTCCATACTAAGGGTGTGTTCGGTATGATGGAAAATATTTTCTTAAAAAATGTGTTCTTGGAAAACAAGTGAATTTCTTATTTATTTTCTCATGTTCCTTCGATTAGTGGAAAATAAGTGAATTTCTTGCTTATTTTCTCATGTTTGGATGGCTAGTAAATGTAAGAGAATAATTCCCTGTTATTTTCATTAATGTAAATGATTTATATACATGATATATAATAGTAATTCTAGGCTATAGATACGGAAATCAAATATTTACCTAACTAATATAAAATATTGCTACAATAATTGTAGATATACAAAATCACTAATTATACCAAAAGAATATATCACACCTCCGCAGTCGTAGCGGGCGATCGCTGTCACGACCCAAACCAGAGGGCCACGATGGGCACCTGGACTTTACTTGCCGAGCATCACTAGACCGAGATAGTGTCGGCTGACATTTTGACGACCATGAAATGAGGTTGTCTCCTAAAAACACACAATAACCAAAGGTGGAACGCCGTGTGTCTGGGCAGCCACCCCAATCGACATCTGTATAAGCGGTGAGACCAGAAATGGTGGACTTATACAGATGCAATCCAAAATCAAGAGTACCCTTGACATAACGTAGAATTCGTTTAAGTGCCCCCATATGTTCTTCCTTCGGATCATGCATATGTAAACAAACTTGTTGAACTGCATAGGAGATATCTGGTCTCATGAAGGTAAGATACTGCAATGCCCTTGTTAGGTTGTGGTAATGTGTTGGGTCACTGTATGGAGTACCTGTAGAGTTGCTTAGTTTTGCCTTTGTATCAACCGGTGTATATGACGGTTTGCACGAGGACATACTAGCTTTGTCAATGATCTCCCCAGCGTATTTCTTTTGACATAGAAACAAACCAGCTGCATATTGAGTGACAGCGATGCCCAAAGAATAGTTTAACGGGCCCAAATTCTTCATAGCAAATTCTGAAGCAAGAAATGCCATAATAGACTAGCGAAGTGACTCGGATGACGCTGTGAGCGTGATGTCATCCACATAGAGAATAAGAATATATGCCATGTTATTTCCCTTCTTGTAAATGAATAAAGATTGATCGAACTTGCTGTGTAAGAATCCCAGTGTGGAAAGGAACCCTGCAAACTTGTCGTACCACGCCCTAGGGGCCTGTTTCAACCCATATAATGATTTTTTCAACAAGCAAACATAATTCAGATGAGTAGAATCTCGAAAATCCAATGGCTGGTGCATGTAAACTATTTCCCGTAGGTGACCATGTAAACAGGCATTCTTGACATCTAGCTGATGGGTGGACCATGATTTAGACAAAGCCAGACTAAGAACAATCCTGATAGTTGTTGGTTTAACTACCGGATTGAATGTTTTACCGAAATCCACTCCAACCTGCTGAGACCTGCCATCACCAACAAGACGAGCTTTGTGTCTCGCAAAAGATCCATCCGAATTCTTTTTATGACAGAAAACCCACATAGACCGTATGATGTTCACATTAGATGGACGGGACATAAATTCCCACGTCTTATTTTAATAAGAGCATCAATTTCGTCTAACATGGCAGCTTTCTAATTCAGGTCTGATAGGGCTGCTTTTGGATTTTTTAGAAATGGAGATGGTTGGACCGAAGATATTAGGTTAAAATGACACTTGGCCCAAAAAATCCCGTGTATGGCACGGGTTTCAATGGTCCAAGGTTGGTCTAAGACCGAAGGCTGGGGCAGTGGCATTCAATTTGTGAATTAGGCCGAGGGGAGGTTCGAGGTTTGGCCAAGACCGAAAGTTGGGACAGTTGGTTTGTGACTTGGGAATTGGGCCGAGGGGGGTAAGATTTTGGGCTATAGGAGATGGGCCTATTGGCGACATGGATGAGGGAGCAGTGGGCTCCCTCATGTGGGCTTGCCAGTCACGAAAAATGGACTGGGCCGAGGCCGACGAGGAGGAGGCAGTGGGTTCCTCAACTCGGACTGTCCCAGTCTCATTTCATTATTGGGCCGCCATAAATGGTGGTGTATTGTGGGCTGGTCCAGTATGAGTTTGGGTATTGAGATGGTGATTTAAAATTGGAGGTATCCCGTTGTCCAAAAATTCATATGAAGGTGGGGATGCCACGTGAGATTTAGCAAACGGGAATGTGGACTCATAAAAAATAACATGACGAGAGATGATAATTTTCACATTCGTCATATCATAACACTTATATCCCCTATGATTTTGTGGGTATCCGAAAAAGACATAAGGAGTGGAACGGGCTTGGAGTTTGTTAATGGTTATGGACGGAAACAAGGGATAACACAAACACCCAAAAACCCTCAAATGTGTATAAGACGGAAGACGATGGTACAACATTTGTGTGGGTGATATGTTTGAGAGTAGATTGCTAGAAAGATTGTTTAAAAGATATGTGGACATTTAAAGTGCATGATGCCAAAAGACCGGTAGTGTAGACGAATGCATAAGAAGTGTGCGAATTAGATTGTTGATTGTTCGAATTTTTCTTTCGACTTACCAATTTTGAGGAGAAGTACGTGGACATGAAATATGCAAGGACATACCATTTTGGTGACAAAATTATTTAAATTGGACATTTATGAATTCCCTCCCAATGTCACATTGAAAACATTTAATGGATTTCTCAAATTGGGTTTTGATAAAAGCACTAAATTATTTTAAAACGGTGAAGACCTGCGATTTCTGTCTCAAGAGAAATGTCCACAGAAAATTTGAATAATCATAAAAAATAAGCATAACTTAAAATCAGGGATGTCCACAAATCACAATGCATAAGATAAAATGGCATAAGCGTATTTGAAGTAGATAATGAAAAAGGAAGTTTAACATGCTTCCCAGACTCACAATCCTGGCAAACAAAATAGTCCATACGTTTGTTACAATCAATAAAATTATTATTTCTAAGAACATTGAACATCGGTGCTCCCGGGTGTCCTAACCGGTTATGCCATAAATTAGAAGAAATAGCTGCAAAGGTGTAACACCCCATATTTTCAGGCAATGGTTTGAGCATCTAGACGTATGCCAATAAAAATCTTGGTATATAAAAGGATGCGGACCCGAACTAATTTAGGACTTATCGCCAAATTGATAAATTATGGTGGGATAACCATTATCGTCTAGTTGTAGGGGGACAACGATGATCGGCTAGTTGATTAATTATAGTAGGGGACAAGATTTAGTGGGCTAAGTATAGGTGTAAGAGGGAAACATCTACGTGTAGAATTTAAATGCATCACCCTAGTGACTAAGGTAGTAGAGTTAATTAGGTGGTAACATTTGGGATTTACAGAACATTGGGTAATGATTATGAGGGGAGAGAAATAAAGTCATGGTCTAGTATATATATATATATCCCTCTGAATTACCTTTGCATGTACCACTATCTTTCTTTTTAAAAAATTACAAATACACAACACCCTTTGTTAGCTAATATAGGCGACTGCATGTCAGCAAAAGTAAGCAGTAATTGGTAGCCGATCGTGGAAGTTATAGGAAGCAACAACAAGCAAAACATTGTCCCTAAATCATATTGAACTCCATTCTTCAAGTTGGTTCATCTATGCTTAATGTTAGGTGCTATACGGATTACTTGGGTTGTATTATCAACTGATCGACGAAGGTATGTTAAGGCAAATTAATTCTTTATTTTGGCATGTTCCATGTAACGAAACGTAAACGTGATATTATTCCATAAATTATTCTGCTCTTAGTAGCCGAGGATGTTCCTGTTATTGATTACTATGTTAAAAGCATGTCTAAATATGTTCTTAAATCCTTATTGAGGTATATGGAAAAGATGTTAAGGTACAAGGCTCAATGTTAGCCGAAGGTACAATGATATTATGTTGTCCGATAAGTTTAGAATGTTTTATTGTCATTCATGCATTTGCATTATATTCATGTATTACCCTGGACCTACATGTGTTATATATACTACTATATGGTACGCATTATATATATGTAGGGGATGGGAAAAGGGAATGACGTTATATACGCAACACCATCTGCAGATGGTACAGACTATTATAAAAAGAAAGATGCCGAATGAGGCCAATATGATATGATGCACATGTGTGGCAAATATGAAATGATGCTCACATAGGGTATTATGGGAAGGAATATGCCCATATGTGGCCAATATTTATATGTATGCCGCATTTGCATTGTGCATGACATTTAGACATATGTATTAGGGCCCTTAGAGGCATTCACTATCGGTCAGTTGCTTCTGTCGGATATTGCTATCGGCTGTTACTATCGGTTGTATCAGTCAGTTGTTGTTGTCGGCTATTTCTATCGGCTGTATCTGTTTCAGTTTATTATTGTATTCCTTTCATGCTATTGTTTATGCCTGACATACTCGGTACATCAGTCGTACTGACGTCTTTTTTGTCTGGGGATACTGCGTTTCATGCCCGCAGGTTCACGTAGGCAAGGCGACGACCCGCATTGGTAGGTTGCTGATTCAGCGAATATTGGAGCACTCCCCTTATTTCGGAGTGTCGGTCTATATCGGTACGGTATATATTTTTAAATGTATAAATGGGTATGGCGGGCCCTGTCCCGACCTTTTGATAGCACGTACTCTTTAGAGGCTTGTAGACAGATGTCCTGTGTGTAGTAGTCATGTATGGCCTTATCAGCCTTGGTATGTATATATATATATATATATATATATAAGTTGGGTTTTCTAGTTAAGATTTTACATAGTCACTTTCTAGTGTATATTCTCTATGTGTCGGCTAGGTACTGGGTGATGGCCTTGTGGCCGAGAGTAATTATGATTAGACGTTGAGTGTACGTCTAGGGGTAATTCGCAGGTAAAGGTCCGAGTGCCCGTCGCTGGCCCTTCGGTTTGGGTCGTGACAAACTTGGTTTCAGAGCATGTCTGTCCTAGGGTGTTTACAAGTTGTGTCTAGTAGAGTCTTGTTTATGGGTATGTTGTGCACTATTCTTATAAGCAGAAGGCTATCTGACATTTAGGGATGATTTCCATTTTTTCATCTCATAAATCATGTAGTAGAGCTGAGTTATAAGCATTTCACTCCTAATTCGTCTCGTGTTTATAATCCCAATAATGCCATCAATGAGGAGGAAGTTCATGAGTGTGAGGGCGTTAGATACGGCTGCTGGCGAAGGTACTAGCCGATTGCCACCCGCTGGCGAGGGCTAGAGTGAGACCCACGGTGCAACTTCTTCGTATGATTCCCCCAGTTCAACATCTCCAGAGGAGATTAGTGGGGCTGCAGTACCCCCAGTTCCTCTACTTGATACTCCAGCCGAGGATTTTGATATGCGAAGTGCTATACAACTATTGACACGATTCGTGGCCGCTCAGACCCAACATCAGATTTCCAGTCCTTCTGATAGAGCTGCTAGCGCGAGAGCTTGGGATTTCATCAACCTAGACCCTCCGATGTTCACAGGATCAGACCTGAACGCGGACTTACAAAATATTATGGATCATATACAACGTACCTTGCGGGTAATGGATGCTACCGATACTGAGTCGGTAATGTTTGCTTCTTATAGACTGCGGGATGTCGCGGTGACCTGGTATGAGACATGGGAGAAATCCAGGGGACCTTGTGCTCTACCAGTAGGATGGAGAGAGTTTTTAAAGGCCTTTTTACAACATTTTCTGCCGGTCGAGCTCCAACGGGCCAGGAAGGATAGATTTTTACGTCTTGAGCAGGGCCATATGAGTGTTCGAGGATATAGTTTGCAGTTTAATTCATTGGCCAGATATTCTCATGCGATTATAGCTGAGATAAGTGACCAGGTACATAGGTTTGTTACTGACTTAGGGGCGCACTTGGTCAATGAGTGTACTATGGCTTCTCTGAATCCGGATATGGATATTGCTCGCATTTAGGCTTATGCACAGAATCTGAAGGATTGTAAGAAACAACAGCTGGTAGATCGGGAGCGTGATAAGGGCCAGCATAAGAGGGCTCGATCCATAGGTGACGTAGGGGAGTTCAGAGGTGGGCCTATGCCACAACTTTATAGACGCCCATCTTACCCGGTAGCTAGCACATCATTACCATTTTCAAGGTCGAGGGTTGATCGATATGTTCAATCGGGACCAGGTCAGAGTTCACAAGCATCATGGTCTTATTATAGAGGGGGTTCTAGTCAGATGAAGCCACCGTTGGCTCGATGCGAGCTGTGTGGTAAGACCCATACAGGGCCATGCTGACAAGGATCAAATGTGTGTTATTCTTGTGGTGAACCTGATCATATTAGGCGAGAATGCCCGACAGAAGGCAAAAGTGTTAGGGCCCAGCCGGTCGGATCTGCAGCAGCTTCATCACAGCCAGTGCGCCCGTCAGGGCAAAATCATCAGACAACATACGGTCGAGGCAGAGGAGGGTCCAAAATCACATTTATGCGTTGATGGGATGACAGGATCATGAGTCCTCACCTTATGTTATTACAAGTATATTATCAGTCTTTTCACATAATGTGTGCGCGTTGTTAGATCCAGGAAATTCCGATAGACCCATTTAGCAACTACCGACTCACCAACTGGTGTCAATTGTAGCCATCAGACCTTAGCGGATTTGGTGGAATTAGAAATAGTTGATTTTGATGTTATCATGGGCATGGATTGGCTAGCATCATGCTATGCTAATGTTGATTGCTGAACAAAGATTGTTAAATTTCAGTTCCCAGGCGAGCCGGTCCTTGAATGGAAGGGTAATACGGCGTCGCCAGAATGTAGATTTATTTCATACCTTAAGGCAAGGCAAATGATCTCCAAAGGTTGTATATACCATCTTGTTCGGGCTAGAAATATCGATGTCGAACCACCTACTTCTCAATCAATTCCAGCGGTTAATGAGTTTCTTGATGTATTTCCAGACGAACTTCCAGGCCTTCCTCTCGAAAGGGTAATTGAGTTCGGTATAGACGTGTTGCTAGACACTCAACCGATATCTATTCCTCCTTATAGAATGGCTCCAGTCGAATTGAAAGAATTAAATGAGCAATTAAAAGATCTGCTTGAAAAAAGGCTTTATTAGGCCCAGCATATCTACTTGGGGTGCGCTGGTATTGTTTGTACGAAAGAAAGATGGCTCGTTAGGGATGTGTATCGACTATCGGCAACTGAATAAAGTTACTATCAAGAACAGGTACCCTCTTCCCAGAATTGAGGATTTGTTTTACCAGTAACAAGGTGCAAGATGTTTCTCAAAGATCGACCTAAGGCAGGGGTACAATCAGCTAAGGGTAAGAGGGAAGGACATTCCGAAAACGGCTTTCAGGACAAGGTATGGGAACTTCGAGTTCGAAGTAATGTCATTTGGACTCACAAATGCACCGGCAACATTTATGGATCTAATGAACATCGTGTTATGCCCATTTCTGGATGTATTTGTGATAGTATTTATAGAAGATATTCTAGTTTACTCTCACTCGGAAGCTGAGCATGTGAATCATTTGCAGATAGTACTACAGACACTCCGGGACCATAAGTTGTATGCAAAGCTCTCCAAATGTGAATTTTGGCTGAATTCAGTGGCTTTCCTTGGTCGTATAGTGTTAGACGAAGGTATAAGAGTTGTCACTCAAAAGATTGAAGCGGTGAAGAATTGGCCGAGACAAACGACTCCATCAGAGGTTCACAGCTTTCTGGGCTTAGCCGGCTATTATAGGAGGTTTGTAGAAGGATTTTCTACTATATCATCACCATTAATGAAGTTGACACATAAGGCCATAAAGTTCTAGTGGTTCGATGTCTGTGAGCAGAGTTTCCACGAGTTGAAAGACAGACTAACTAACATCGGCACCAGTCATCACTCTCCTAGAGGGTCCAGAAGGCTATGTTGTGTATTGTGATACCTCGGGAGCAGGTTTAGGATGTGTGCTAATGCAACATGGTAAAGTGATTGCCTATACTTCAAGGCAAATGAGGAAACATGAGAAAAACTATCCGACACACAATTTGGAATTGGCCGCAGTGGTCTATGCACTGAAAATTTGGCGGCACTACTTGTATGGTGTTCATGTAGACATTTTCACGGATCATAAAAGTTTGCAGTACATATATAAACAGACGAATTTAAACTTGAGACAAAGGAGATGGCTTGAATTATTGAAGGATTATGATGTAGACATCTTATACCATCCCGGTAAAGCTAATATTGTAGCAGATGCGCTCAGTCATAAGTCGATGATCAGCTAAACTCCGGGTCAGGACAAAAGGAAAGAGTCAGTAAGGGAGCTCCATCAGTTAGTTAGTTTGAGAGTCCGACTAATGGATTCAGAGAATGGGGGTTTTGTAATTCGAAATATGTCAGAGTCGTCTCACATATCGGAAGTTAAGGAATGACAGTGGGAAGACCCCAGTTTGAGAAAAATCGGAGAAGGCATTCAACAGAAGAAGACTACAATCTTTGAGATTGACGAACCTGGAATTCTCAAGTACCAGGGCCGTATATGTGTTCCAAATGTAGCGGGATTATGAGATAGAATTATGACGGAAGTCCATTGCTCACGATATTCCATTCATCCTGGATATATTAAGATGTATCATGATATCAAGAGTATCTATTGGTGGAACAACATGAAGAGAAGCGTGGCAGAATTTGTAGCTCAGTGTCCTAATTGTCAGCAAGTAAAAATAGAGCATCAAAAGCCTAGTGGATTGACTCAAAACATTGAGATTCCAATGTGGAAATGGGAAATGATTAATATGGATTTTGTTACGGGTTTACCTCGCTCTTATCGTAAGTTTGATTCCATTTGGGTAATTGTTGACAAACTGACCAAATCGGCTCATTTCCTACCGGTCAAAACTACATACACAACCGAGGACTATGCGAAGTTGTACGTTAAAGAGATTGTCCGCCTTCATGGTGTGCCTATTTCTATTATATTGGACCGAGGCGCACCGTTTATAGCTAACTTCTAGAAGTCATTTCAAAAAGGTTTAGGCACCCAAGTTAACCTTAGCACAACTTTCCATCCTCAGACAGAAGGGCATGCCAAACGTATGATTCAGATGCTCGAGGATATGACACGAGCTTGTGTATTGGATTTTAAGGGAAGTTGGGACGATTATTTACCCCTTATTGAGTTTGCGTACAATAACAACTATCATGCTAGCATTAAAATGGCTCCATACAAGGCTCTATATGGACGGAGATGTAGATCTCCTATCGGATGGTTCGAGGTAGGCGAATCAGAGTTATTTGGGCCTGACTTAGTACACCAAGCCATAGAGAAGGTGAAGCTTATCCAAGAGCGGTTGTTAACCGCTCAGAGTCGTCAGAAGTCGTATTCGGATGTGCGACGGTGAGACTTAGAGTTCCAGGTAGATGATTGGGTTTTCTTGAAGATTTCTCCTATGAAAGGTGTAATGAGATTTGGGGAAAACGGAAAGCTCAACCCAAGGTATATTGGGCCATATCGCATAATTCGGCGAATTGGTCAAGTAGCTTATGAGTTGGACTTATCTTCGAAGTTAGACTTTGTTCATCCAGTTTTCCATTTTTCTATGTTGAGAGCATGTGTTGGAGATCCTTCCCGAGTTGTACCGATTGGCGATGTGAAGATTACAGAGGATTTATCATATGAAGAGGTTCCTATTGCTATCCTAGATCGACAAGTCCGCAAGCTGAGGACTAAAGAAGTAGCCTCCGTGAAAGTTCTTCGGCGGAATAAGAATGTAGAAGAAATGACATGGGAAGCGGAAGAGGAAATGAAACACAAATATCCATACCTATTCCAAACAAACGTCACAGTTCCAAGAGAATCATAAGGTGAGTTCTAATTCTTGATATTGTAGTTAATGCTTAAGGGCCAGGAGAAGTCTGATATGGATGTAATGATATATGTTATATTATATGGCCCCGTGGAAAAGAAGTTGTATTTTCTGGTTACGTAACGGGGATTAGATATGTCACCCCAACATTCGAGGACAAATGTTTCTAAGGGGGAAATGATGTAACACCCCGTATTTTTGGGCGATGGTTTGAGCATCTAGACGTATGTCAATAAAGAGCTTGATATATAAAAAGATGCAGACCCGAACTAATTTAGGACTTATCGGCAAATTGATAAATTATGGTGGGATAACCATTATCGTCTAGTTGTAGGGGGACAACGATGATCGGCTAGTTGATTAATTATAGTAGGGGACAAGATTTAGTGGGCTAAGTATAGGTGTAAGAGGGAAACATCTACGTGTAGAATTTAAATGCATCACCCTAGTGACTAAGGTAGTAGAGTTAATTAGGTGGTAACATTTGGGATTTACAGAACATTGGGTAATGATTATGAGGGAGAGAAATAAAGTCATGGTCTAGTATATATATATATATATATATATATATATATATATATATATATATATATATATATATCCCTCCGAATTACCTTTGCATGTACCACTATCTTTCTTTTTAAAAAATTACAAATACACAACACCCTTTGTTATCTAATATAGGTGACTGCATGTCAACAAAAATAAGAAGTAATTGGTAGCCGATCGTGGAAGTTATAGGCAGCAACAACAAGCAAAACATTGTACCTAAATCATATTGAACTCCATTCTTCAAGTTGGTTCATCTATGCTTAATGTTAGGTGCTATACGGATTACTTGGGTTGTATTATCAACTGATCGACGAAGGTATGTTAAGGAAAATTAATTCTTTCTTTTGGCATGTTCCATGTAACGAAACGTAAACGTGATATTATTCCATAAATTATTCTGCTCTTAGTAGCCGAGGATGTTCCTGTTATTGATTACTATGTTAAAAGCATGTCTAAATATGTTCCTAAATCCTTATTGAGGTATATGGGAAAGATGTTAAGGTACAAGGCTCAATGTCAGCCGAAGGTACAAGGATATTATGTTGTCCGATAAGTTCAGAATATTTTATTGTCATTTATGCATTTGCATTATATTCATGTATTACTCTAGACCCGCATGTGTTATATACACTACTATATGGTATGCATTATATATATGTAGGGGATGGGAAAAGGAAATGGCGCTATATACGTAACACCAGCTGCAACTGGTACAGACTATCACAAAAAGGAAGATGCCCAATGAGGCCAATATGATATGATGCCCATGTGTGGCCAATATGAAATGATGCCCACAGAGATTGTTATGGGAATGAAGATGCCCATGTGTGGCCAGTATTTATATGTATGCCGCATTTGCATTGTGCATAACATTTAGACATATGTATTAAGGCCCTTAGAGGCATTCACTATCGGTCACCGTTCATTTCGGATATTGCTATCATACATTACTATCGGTTGTATCGTCACGTACCGTTACTATCGGTTGTATATCGTAAATTTGTTTCGTTTTCGTTTATTATTATATTCATGTCATGCGATTGTTTATGCCTGACATACTCGGTATATCAATCGTACTAACGTCCCTTTTGTCTGGGGACGCTGTGTTTCATGCTCGCAGGTTCATGTAGGCGAGGCGACGACCCACATTAGTAGGTTGTTGATTCAACGAACATTGGAGCACTCTCCTTGTTTCGGAGTGTCGATATATCTCGGTACGGTATTTATTTGACCTTTTGATATCTCGTACTTTTTAGAGGCTTGTAGACAGATGTCCTGTGTGTAGTAGTCATATATGGCCTTATCGACCTTGGTATGTATATATATATATATATATATATATATATATAAGTTGGGCTTTCTGGTTAAGATTTTACATAGTCAATTTCCAGTGTATATTCTCTATGCGTCGGTTGGGTACTGGGTGACGGCCTTGTGGCCGAGAGTAATTATGATTAGACGTTGACTATACAGCTAGGGGTACTCGGCAGGTAAAGGTCTGGATGCCCATCGTGGCCCACTGGTTTGGGTTGTGACAAAAGGTTGATGGATTGGTGAATTGGTTGTTGGTAGTGGTGGTAATGGGATACAAGTCCCCCGTGCTATTACATCTCATTAGTGTCATCCCCGTCTGAAAATCCTTCACAGAAAACTCAAACGGATCAAAATTAAAAGAAACATTGTTGTCAGTTGTAAAACGACGTATATACACCAAGTTTTTAATCAGTTTGGGTGTATGTAGAATGTTTTTCAAATGTAAAGGTGGGGGCGAGGAGAAGATTTAATTGGCCAATACCACGAATTAGAATTTCCTGTCCACTGCCAACAATAATATTTTTATTATTTCTCATATTAAAATAAGACGAGATATTACCTTGAGATGCCATTATGTGTGACGTTGCCCCCGTGTCCATGTACCACGAATCGTCGGGAACACTTAGATTCATATGTTCATGGCCTGTACAATATCCGTGGGAGCATAACCTGCGCAAGATGGTCCACGGGCTACAAAAGCTTGTTACGGACAGGAGTCAAGAACCCCGGGCTGTCTAGAGGCGGGATGAGGTCAAACCCACTGAGTCGTGGGATACGGGCAGGGTGGGACAACCCATTGTTGCGGCTGACAAGCCCACGTAGGTACTGCCCCCACTGCCCACTGGCGGGCTAGTTGGACTGCTGCTAGTGGGGTCTGTTCTGACCCTGTTGGTCGTGGTTGTTGCTGTCGCCGCCGGCCTGTCCTCCACCCCGACCCCGCCCCTTTCCACAATTATTTTTCTCTTTGTTATTGTTACGATTTTGACCCCTGTTTGACCCATTATTTTATCGATTTGAACCATTACCATAACCAGAATTTTGAGTGCTGAAATCATCATTATACGTGTTGGTAGAAATAAGAGCGGTGCCGACATTCGTTGCCGCCCCCGTCACCTGTTTTTGCTTTCGGGTTTCTTCCAGAATCAATCTCGACCGTGCCTCATAGAATGGTGATAAGAGATTGCTTTGTTGAATGAACGTAGTAACACCATCAAATTGTTCATTCAATCATGCAATCAACTGGAGAACTAACCTTTGATTTGTCACCGGTGCACCAACATTTGAAAGTTGATCGGCAAATATTTTCAACTCTTGGCAATATGTGGAGACGTTTGAAAAATCATCTAATTTTACATTGATGAATTGGTTTTCAAGATATACCACCCGAGAAATTTTATTATCTTGAAAAATATTTTGTAAATGTACCCAAGTCTGTTGAGCCGTAGAGTCCGGTTCCAAAATGGTGTGCAAGAGGTCATTGGAGATTGTGCCGTAAATACATTGAAGGACTATAGCATCTAAACGAGACCATAAATTTGGGTCTACAATGGTGGTCTCCGATGAAGACTTAGAAGGAATAATATGGTCTATGACCTCGTATGCTCGGCAATGGATTTTAAACAACTCCGCCCAAGAAGAGTATTGCCCTTTTTCCATCTCAAGGGTAATAGGAATAAAGTTCTTGACGTTGTTTACGGCAAGAGCGGGATAAAATTTTTGTTTGTCGGCCATTGTTGCCTAAGAAAATACAAGAAAAGGTGAAGAAAAGAAATATTTTGGTGTGTAGAATAAGGGAGATGAAGAACCCTAATTAGGGTTTGTTTGGAGAGTGCCGAAAAATAAAATATGGTGGGAGGGTAATTTTCGGCTAGGGTAGTTTTAGGGTTAGGGTGAGGTTTTGGAGAAGACCAAAAAAGGTAGTTTCGGCTAGGGTAGTTTTAGAGTTAGGGTTAGGTTGTGGAGAAGGACGAAAAGGGTGGTTTCGGCTAGGGTTTTGACACCCCAAAAATGGTTTTTGGGTAGGGTATGGGTGGGGCGGCCGACGAGAAGAATAGGGCAAAAAATGGGAAGTTATTTTGTGGCTCTTGATACCATGAAGGAAATTAATCACATGCTTTATTTCATCCCAATAATACAATATATATATACAAGTATGTAAGATCAATATATGGCTACCATTTAGGAAGACTTGTCCTAAGAATATTCTAATCATCTTACAAATCTAATAATTAATTTGATTTAATTACATATTATAATTGATATGATGGAGATAATTATGGATCATATCAACACCATATTATATAAATAACTTTTCCTTCACTCTTTAGGTCACCAAACATCAGTTATATGGATACAACAAAAGAAATCAAAAGGATTTTTGCAAGGGGTTAGAGTTTCATATCATGAGGTGAAGCAAGAAGAAAAAAGGAAGCAGGAGTGAGAAGTTTGAACAGAAACAACAATCAATTTGATATATTTTTGTCATAAGGAGTCTTACGTAAATAAGTGAAATTAGTAAAATCTCAAATATACTTGCTATACCAAGCTAAAATACCGTGGTCGTAGAAACTCATTTTCAGTAAACAGTTTTTGCAGCTTCTACTAATTGGTCCACGTGCGACGCACGTATTCAGAAACTAACCCAAATATTAAATGCGAACCCTCAAACAGAAATAGCGGATGTATCAGTTGTGCGGCTTGTGCGGAAGAGGCTAGAAAAGCCCTCTGCATCTCTATGAGATCGTGGGTTCGAAACCACTTACAGCGTTCTTTTTTATTTTTTTTGCTATGTGCTCTCTTTTTTAAAAAATATCAAAATAGACTCTTCAGTTCACTCGGTCATTTCTACTCTTTCCTTTTCCATATAATGTAGATTTTTTTAAGTTCATTTTTATAAAACAAAACATAAAAGATGGCAAGTGACAGTAGAAAACCATCCTTGGTCATGTAAGGGTATAGTTTGTTGGTGCGAAGGTAATAAATCAAAAAATTGACATGAAAAAATTACAGGGAGAACGCAGATTCCAACAAAAGTTCTGCCTTTGGTTATACATTATCTAGTTCTTTGGTCATACATAATCAACCATTTTTAATTTAAAAAATAGTTCATTCTACAAGTAGAAAAATAACTCATTAATCAGGTTTAAACCAAAAAAAATCAAATTAGAAAAATTGAATCAAACTTGAAAAAAAACGAATTGAACCAAACTAATGCGGTTCGTTATTTGGTACACATATTCGAGTAATCGAAAATCGAATAACCAAACTCCCACCCTTACGCGTTTGTTAGTTTGGTGGTTGTTATACATTAACTTGAGTTTGTCATGTCTTAAAATTTCTGTTGGAAATTTGCCTTTGGCGGGAGTTGCGACCGACCAACTTTAACGGCTTAAACACTAGTGTTCCGCGTGTTGGAGAATCCGGTTCTTCACACATGCATAATCTACTAAGTAAGTAGATGACCGTAGGGCCAAGGATCGTCAAATTTCGTTGAGAAATGAAAGAGATATTGGTCCACGAAGTGAGGTGTTTGAAGCATGAAAAAGTGTGGTATGGGATCAATTCTCCCTCATCGGTGGAGGAAGAATGAATTTTTTTTTTTTAAATCTCAAAGTTGGCTTGGGGTTTGGGACCCCAAGGGGTATCCCATATGTTTAAAGGAGGGAGGACCTAGATGTGCTTCGGTTCGAGGAAAGCCCACACGCGCGCCGCCGCCGCCCGCCCGTCTGGGCTGTGCTGTGCTGTGCTTCTTCTAATATTATTTTTTTGGACCAGAATTCCTTCATATGTACAGTTTGGACCAGAATTATTTCATATGTACATTTTGGTCCCTGAAGTTTCAAGATGTACAGTTTGGTCCCTGAAGTTTTTCAAGAAAGTCAGATTGGGCAGAACAGAACGTCAACAACACTCAATTCATTATTTTGGCTGAATTACTCTTCCTAAATGCCATCCGTTGCACATCAAATTCACCATTTATTTTAGTGAATTACTCTTCCATTATTGCCATTACTTGGCCAGTAATGGCAGTAATGTGGGCAGTTCATGAGCCTTTCTCCAACTATATAAAGGACCCATTGTCACCATTGTTGAGGTAAACGAAAATACATAAATAGAAACATAATTCAGTCTTCCTACTACCTTCCAGCATCATTTCATTACTCAAAATTCTTCACGGTAACACTTGAGTTTCCTTTGCTCATTTGTTCACTTGCTGTTTTATCTTGGGAGACAATTGTCCAGGACGTAGAAAGGATACATACGGGGCAATATTGTCTTAAAGACAGAGTGCAAATACTCGACTCAGCATACCACAAACAGTTCCAGTTTATTCTTCAAGTTCTGTGTAATTTCAGTTTGTTCATCAATTGTAATTTCAGTTCTTGTAATACTTAGCAGTTACTTGTAATTTCTGTTTCCTGCATCTTTGTAACCAACAATTTCGAACCCACAAACCTCAAATTCTGGCTCCGCCTCTGTCCACCACCCACCCCAAGCACCCACCCTAACCACTACCCAACCCAATTCTACCCCCACCCAATCACCACCCTCGAACACACTTCATCTTCACCTACCCCTACCCCACACAACCCACATCCACCGCAACCCCCCTCCTAATTTTCTATTTCTTTCTATTTTTATAAACAATTTATAAAAAATGGTAAAAAATTTCTTGCTCCCCCATCACAACTCCACCGACACCAAATTTAACCACTCAAATTTTTTATTTTTTACAAAAAAATTATAAAAATAAAATAAAATATATTAACTAGAGAATTTGAAAGGGGTAGAGGTGCGGAACACGGGCGGGAGGGGGGATAATCGGTGGGTGGTGTAAAAAATTTAAAAAATTAAAAACTCTTTTAAAGAAAAGAATTTTTTTTGAAGGGTGTTGGGGTCGGGGGATAGGGGGAAGGGGGTGGGGTGGTGTAAAACATGTGGCATGTCGTATGCAACAATCTTAGTACTCCGTTTTCCGGAAATAATTTTAGCAAAATCTGCTTTGAATAGACTCTATGGAAGGGCGAATGCGAGTAAATTAAACAATGATAGTCCATTAGCAGGTTTGTGCTAGCATTTTGTTTTCCTCCTTGGTAAATATGACCACTGATTTACCATCAACCAGTTCAAAAGTTCTAGGAGAAATCTTACTTGACGAGGTCAGTTGCCCAAGGCATTGGCATAGGTTGCTTGTGGAGAATAATGAGCTCAGGGTGACTCTAAGAATTTGATTTAAAAAAAGGTGACTTTCACTTGGTCAATTGAGATTAAAAGAAGTATGGTCCTGGTTATAATAATTAAAAACTTGGGGGTAAGATTAATTTATTTTTATAAAAAAAAAGACTTCCCTCCCGCTTATAAAGGGCCGCTCGATGTAATAGTGTGTCCGGAGAAAGGCCGGACCATAAGGATATATTGTACGCAGCCTTACTCTGCATTTTACAAGAGGTTATTTCCGCAGTTTAAACTTATGACCTTATGGTCAATGACAACAACTTAACCAATTATTTTAAGGCTCCCTTTCACTTTTCTCTTACTTGTGATTTTCAAAATTTAAATTCTCCCTCTCCTCTTTACCGTTTATCTCATCTTTCTTCTTCCTCTTCTTGTTTCTCTCTACCATTTTTCATCTTCTCCTCATTCTCCTTCTTTTCTTCTCTTCTTTTTATTCTTATTCTTCTTCTTGTTAATTGTCATCTTCATCTTTTTCATGGTGTCTTTTTCTTGTTTTCCTCTTTTTTTCTTTTTCTTATTCTACAAATCGATTTTCTTTGTTAGTGAGGATTTTATGGAGAAAGTTTGAAAAAAAATAATTCAATTGTTGAAATAGGTTGCATAACTATAATACTTGTTGCAACAACGCAGTATTTATTGAGTTGCCGCAACAATTATCGAACTTGTTGCATTAAGTTTGATAGTTGTTGCAACAATTATCGAACTTATTGTTGGAATTCTTGCAAAATGCGAAGGATGGAAAGTGAGGCGAAAGAGGCAGAGGAGGAGGTGGTGGTGGAGGAGAAGGCGGAGGTAGTGGCGGAGGAGAAGGCGGAGGTAGTGGCGGAGGAGGGTTATGAGGGTGAGGGTGAGGGGAGGGGTAGGTCCTTTGTGTAAATAATAAAATTTGTGGGCTTTTAAAATTAATGTCATTAACACTAATCTCAAAAGAATCACCCTACTTAATAAAAATAACTTGTGTCACCCATCCTAAAATTAATTTTTTTTTGTCACCCTTAATTCATAGGAGTCTCCTTGAAAAGGGATCCCATTCCCATTTGGAAGTCAAATATTTAATAATTTTTGTTTGTTAAATTTAAAGAAAACAGTGGAAAAAATAATTTAATCTTAAACACCAAGAAAGTTCATCAAATTTTAAAAATGCAACACACAAAAAAAGCACAAGACACCACAATGATATAAAAAATAACATAAATCACCTCAACAAGTTGCACCAGATTATAGAAATAAATAAAAAATAGCAGAAAATACAATAATTATACTTCTAAATGTGGAGTTCAGTGCCTAAAGGACACATTTTTAAGCCAAAAAAATGAAAGAGGTTGTGAACTACACGATAAAGGGGTTTATCATATTGTGGTCCACGATTTGCGGAAACTTTTAAAGGATATTTGTCGTCGGTTTGAGGCGACACCATTCTCGCTGGAACGAAGACAGGACTTTCGAAAATTCTCAAGTCGATTAATCTTCCTTCTAAAACGGTTTAAGGTTATTCTTACCCATAAATTCTACGCATAATGGTTATCGGTGAGTACCCAGGCGAGGAATATTTTAGAAAATCAGACGTAAAGTTCATGACTACCGAATGGGTCATTACAGTTTGATTCAAATCTAAGAATCTTACTCAAAGTTTAACTCAGATCTGAAAAATTTATTCGAAGTTTAACTCTGATCTGAAAAATTTTACTCTAAAATAATTGGGTGAAATTAAAATTAGTTGAAAAAACTTGTAGTAACTTGAATCGAGAATACTAGGTTGATTGAGTTTGATTAATGTTGGTGTTGGGAATCATACCAGATGAAAAAGGAAGTTGAAGATAAAATTCAGTTTTCCTATACAATATTAGACATCATTATAAAATATTATACAACTTTGGATTTTTAAGTTGGGGCCACTTCTGCGGTCATTTCTCCGCAGAAGCAAGGTCGCTTTTGCGAGGAAATTCCGCAAAAGGAAGATTGTTGTTTCTAAATTCATTAAAAGACCCGAGTTTTGAAAATACTATTCATCATTCCTCTCAAGTCTAAGTTCGATTTTGAGAGATTTCAAAGAGTTTTCAATCATTTTACTCTTGGGGTAAGAGTCTCACCTTATTTTCAATAATTATCCATGTTTCATTTATTAAATTTGTGGTTGGTGTCATTATTGGGGGGGGGGGGGGTGGAATACCTAAGATTTATGTTCTAGGTTAAGAGGGTAAAATATAGGAAATTGGATGTCAAAATTTTGTCTTTAATGATGGATATTCAGATTTAGGGTTGTTAATGACCGGAGAACCTATTATTAAGCTTCAATTTCTAATTAATTTGCATGATTCCTAAGTGAAATTCTAGGGTTATGCTAAATTGGGGGTTTGTGATATATAGGGCAATTGAAAGATTTGATGTGATTAGTTTCTTATAACTTAAGGATATGATTATTTAGATCGTGAGTAGCGTATTTCCATATTAAAGTCCCGATTTTACTCTTATGATCCCGCGGTCATTTTTGTGGTCAGGCTTGGATTCTTCGATAAGTCTTATCCTTATGGTTGTGCTTAAAACTATATGTTAACGTGGAATCTATGATACTAGACTACGAATGTTCAGAGGCTCTACGAAAAGGCAAGGCCTTGGCGTGGAACTTTGTTCGTGACTCCTGCTCGGCCGTGACGTAGGCTACGATTTATTCTTTTTAGACTCTGATAGATGCATGCAATATTTATAATTATTGAGGGGTATTTGGCATGATGGGGATCCCAACTTAGTAACTGTGATGATCACTCGGGTGGGTATCAGTGTATTGTATTTGGGGGATCATACTTAGGTTGATCCCCACTGCCGTTATGTGGGTTAGTCGCCATATTTGCTCTTATTTGTAATTATGACTTAACGTATCTCATAACTCTATGCCTCTAAAGGTGGAAACACTGATTAAATGGAATTTTGTAACACAGTTGATATTGAGGCACTTGCTTATTCATCTCTTGAAATATGATTTTCATTTCATACTTCATGATTACTTGTTTGATTTACTGTTGCATTCATACACTCGTATTATCATGAATACTGAGATGGATTGGTTATGGAATGTTGTTCGGTCCGATGACATCGGGAAACAAAGGTAAATGATATTGTTATGAGATGATTTGAATACTAAGATGATGTGATATGATATAGCTCGACAAATGAGTTTGTGATTGATGCTCTGCCAGTCCGATGGATCATTCTGGTTGATTGTGAGTGGTATATAGACTCGCGGAGTCCCCCATTGATCATAGCTATGTGGCGACGTACAGTAGCATATGTATACCGGGTTGTTGAGAAATACCTTGCATTCATGCATATCATACATTAACATTCATACTATTTATGTGAATGGTGCCTATTTGAAAACTTCTATGTTGAGGTGATTATGTGTTGGACAATAATTTCTATGTTTTGAGGTGACTTATGTGTTGAGCAGTGTAGGATCTAGAGAATTAGTGAGTCAACTCAATTTTTATATATGTTACATGTTATTCGTCATTTGTCAGCCTATGATGCTTACGGGGATACGATGTGTACTTATACCTAGGGTTGTTCATAATAATCTGATCCGATCGATCCTATCCGCGATCCGGTCGATCTGATTCAAAAAATCAGATATCCGATCCACTTTTTTTTATTTCGGATATTTCGGATTGGATATACGAAAAAAATCGGATCTGATACAGATCACAATTTCTTTACTTTCGGATATCCGAAATATTCGATTTTTTTTATTTTTTATGAGATTTTAATTTGTGAACTTTATTTGTATTGGTGTATTAATTTGAATGTTGGACATTGGATGTTTTAGCTAGTAGTTAATGTATTGGACATTGCACCTATAAAGTTCTACTTTCCATTTGGGGTTTTACTATTTGTTAGGAATTACAGGTTTATATCCTTGAAGAATGAAGACTATATTGTTGTGTATTGATCGGTCACATGTTGGGTTGAAGTTATTTCAGTATTTAATTGTGTTTACTTTAAGTGGTATGTGAGGTTTCTGTTGAACAAATTTACTGAAGAGAGCATGATATTTATGTGGCAGTTGCTAGAATGATGAATGTATGATAAATTTTGGATATCCGGTTATCCGATCCGAAAATTTTGGATATATCCGATTTTCGCATATTCAATTTTTTTCGGATCGGATTCAGATCATAATTTTACCGATCCGAAATTTCGGATCAGATCGGATAATCCGAAATGAACAGCCCTACTCATACCACACTTGCTGCATTCTTATTTGGATGCAGATACATCGCCATCTACCAGTATCGGACCTCGTGGCTGACGTCCGGGCCTGCTGACTAGAGATTTCAGGGTGAGCCTGCCATTCCTCAACGACCCTGGATCTCCACTCCAAGACAGTATTCAGACATTTGTACTTTGTATGATGTAGTAGCTCTTGTACTGTTCAGACTAGATTTTGGGAAGTGTAATAATTATATATTTCGGTATTCATGACTTCTTCTATTTATAGCAAGATAGTTTAGTAGTAATTTATTCTTTTTCGATATTAAGTCTACTTTTTTATGTTGTTGGGTGGGAAGTGATTCGCGTACCGGGTGAATAATGTAGGTGTCACCATGACTCCTAAATAGGGTCGTGACATAATAATAATCAGATGAACCAGAAAATTAATCATATGACTAATGGAAACAACTGGGACACCTTTATGCTAGACTTTGAACTTCCACAAGAAATCACCAACCAGATCAAAAACACTTACATCCCCTTCACCACTAATAATATTGACACCCTTTGTTGGTCAGCAAACATTGATGGAAACTTTAACACTAAGGATGCTTATAAAACTTATCAGGAATCTCTTTCACTATCCACAATTTCCCCAGACTTCGACCACCTCTGGATATGAAAATAATCACGTCTCAACAAAATGAAGTACTTCCTAGGCTCATTACATTTATTAAAAAGATATGAAAATTTACTTTAAGCAATTGAGCGTGAGAGCCAAATGAAAGTTCTCCTTATCAATCCAAGACTTCCAAAAGCTAATTATCTTGCTAACATTAACATCCTCACCTTTAACCACTGCCCCCACTGCCGAACTGCTGAAACAATTGATCACATCTTCCTTGGTTGCCCTAAAGGCTCTCAAGTCTGGCAACTGCTAAGGATAGATACTCCTGTAAACACTCCCTTGAATGATTGGCTTAAAGAAATGTGATAATCTAACATTCACTTCATTACCCAATCAGGGCTAAGCATACCAATCTATCATCATGCCAGTTTACTGCTAATTTTTGTCCTTCAATAATTTTATTTAATTATTCAAAGTTCCTGAGTCACAAACAGAGTAAAATATACTTTTTACAAGACAAAAATAATTTTACAAAATTATCTCGGAAATATTTTTTCATTTAATTCGATAAAATATCGTCTAGTATATTTTTTCATTTCATTTTTTTCATTTTTTATGATTTTATCTATATGTTTTGTGTGATAATGAACCTGCTTAGCTCCTTTTATGCTTATCATGAGTTTACTACAGCTAATTTAGGTCTGCAGTAGGTTTAACATAGTCTTTAATAGAGATACTAAAATAAGTACACATATCATGCATGCTAGTGATGGTCTGTGTACTTATTTTAGTATCTCTGGTGTTCCTAAATGTGTAATGTGTTGTTTTGGACTGTCTAAGTTAGTTTGTATGTCTGTGTAACCTATTCATACCTGTCTTATGATCCTTTGTTGATGATTTAGACTAGATAACTAATGCATATGCCATGTTGGTGTCTCTGCCATGTTCATATGTATATCTTCTTTAGGTTAGCATGTGTTGTTTTGCTTTAATACCCCGTATGATTATATAATACCTCTATTATGTGGATTTGGATTCTGTTATATGGAACACTTGCATCTTGGTCTAGGTTAATGACACTAGGTTTGAGGAACTTTAAACAATGTTTAATCTTTGCTATTGCACCATTTTGAAGTCATATCTACCCTATTCCCTATGTGTTTATTAGGAATAAGATTCTCCTATTATGAAAATATGTAAATTGTATATATAGTCTTTCAATTAATGAAAATAATCAAGGGAATATTTCTTTCATGGTATCAGAAGTCTAGGTTTTTATTCCTCTCTTCATAATTTCTGTCGACCTCTTCCCATTACCGGTGATCTGCCTTGATTTCTGAGCCCTCTTTCTCGAATTTCATGCCCCATGATCTCTCCTCTCTTCCCAAAATTTTCTTCCTAATCCCTCAATCACATATTGTTCTATCAGTATGTCTACATCATGGAACATGTTTCATCCTGCCCTTGTAGTTTCTAACATCAAGAATAACATCCTTCTTGTTCTTGAAATAGAAAATGTCCAATATGCGACGTGGGCCTAACTGTTCAAAATTCACGCACCGCGGCTCCTGAGGATACGGAGGTCCCACGACGTGAGGATGATCCTAAGTTATGGACGATTCTTGATGCCACCGTCCTTCAGTGGATATATTCCACAATTTCTACCGACCTTTTGCAAACGATTATTGAACCTGACGCTACGACGCAGGCGACTTGGGATAGACTACGTGATATATTCCAAGATAATCAAAATTCTAGAGTTGTTACTCTTGAGCAGGATTTCTCATACGTCAATATGGAAGATTTTCCTAACGTTTCGGCTTATTGCAAAAGATTGAAGGAATTGGCAGACCAACTCCGCAACGTTGGCGCGCCGGTTTCGAATGATCGTTTGGTCCTCCAAATTGTTGCAGGCCTATCTAAGGCCTATAGTGGTGTTGGCACGCTTCTTCGTCAAAGCAATCCTCTTCCGTAATTTTATCAAGCACGTTCTATGTTTACACTCGAAGAAGCGGGCATGGCTAAAAAGGCAGCTACCGGGGCTAGTCCCGTAGTCATGATGATCGAGTCCACTTTTCATCCTACCGGTTCCAACAACTCCGGCCAAAACCGCAACAATGGTGGCGGCAAAAAGGGACAAAATAAGAAAAATAATGGCAAAAATCGCGGCAACCGGAACAATGGTGGTGGCAGCGATGGCCCTCGGGGCGGTCAGCAGCAGCAGCAGTTTTGGGCCCCATAGTGCCCCCCTATGCAGTGGCAGTAGGCCCCGCAGTCTGGGCCAAACAGTGGCAGCCTAATGTTTTCACCTCAATAGCAGTGGGACGGTCAGCCTCAGTCACGACCCAACATGCAGTGGCCCAGTTTCAGTCAGCCTTCTGGACTGAGGCAGCAAGCAGAAGTGCTTGGGCCTCGGCCCCCGTAGGCCCATCACGCAGTGGCCCCTACTTCTACCGACATCGAAGCCGCAATGCACACGCTTGGTTTAAATCCCCCGGACCCAAATTGGTATATGGACACCGGTGCCACTACCCACATGACATCCGATTCAGGTACGCTCTCGTCTTATTCGAATTTGAGCAACTCTCGTGGCATAATTGTTCGTAATGATAATTCTTTTCCAATTCGTGGTTATGGTCATAAAACTTTATCTCCCCCTCATCCACCTCTTATCTTGAAAAACACCATACATGCCCCCAAATTGATTAAAAACTTAATCTCTGTCTGAAAATTCACTACTGACAATTCTGTTTCTATTGAATTTGATCCATTTGGTTTCTCTGTGAAGGATTTCAAGATGGGGAGCCCTCTCATGAGGTGTGATAGTAGGGGAGATCTTTATCCTATCACATTCAGTTTCGGTCCATCGAGTCAAGCCTTTCCATCGGCATTTGCAGCCCTTTCTCCTTTCTTGTGGCATGCTCGTCTTGGTCATCCGGGATCATCTATTTTGTCGTCATTAGATAAAAATAATTTTATTTCATGTAAGGGTACGAGTAGTACTCCAAATTGTCAGTCTTGTTCTTTAGGAAAAAGTGTTAGATTGCCATTTGTAGACTCAAATTCTCATACTTTAATGTCATTTGATATTATTCATAGCGACTTATGGACGTCTCCTGTTCTTAGTTTTTTGGGTCATCAGTATTATGTTCTCTTTTTGGATGATTATTCTAAGTTTATATGGACTTTTCCGATAGCGAAAAAATCTCAAGTTTTTTTCGTCTTCTTAAAATTTAGAGCATTCATTAGAACCCAATTCAAATGAGAAATTAAAAATATTCAGTGTGATAATGGTAAAGAATATAACAATGGGGTGTTTCGGGAATTCTGTAATGGGATCAATTTTCATTTTTCTTGTCCTCATACGTCTTCACAAAATGGGAAAGCCGAACGCAAAATTCATACCATAAATAACATTGTCCTAACTTTATTGATTCATGCTTCCGTACCCCCGTCTTTTTGGCATCATGCTCTTCAAATGGCTACATATCTCCTTAACATAATTCCTTCCAAAGGTTTGACATATTCTCCCCCCCCCCCTCTTCAAATTTTATATAATAAGACTCTTTTAAATTCACATCTTCGGGTTTTTGGGTGTTTGTGTTATCCGTTATGTCCACCACAATTAACAAACTTCAGGCTCGGTCTACTCCGTGTGTGTTTTTGGGTTTTTCGTATCATCGTGGTTACAAATGCTTTGATTTATCCTCTAATAAAATCATCATTAATCGCCATGTAATTTTTTATGAATCCTAATTCCCGTTTGCTAAGGGTAGTACTCCCATGCCTAGTTCGTATAATTGTTTGGATGATGGTATATCCCCGTATATTATTCACCATTTTTCGAACGTCTCCCGCACCCAAAATTCTCAGCGGGCCCACTGCCTGCTAGCCCCACTAGCCCGTCACGAGCTACAGTACCCAATGTAATCACTGGGCCAATTTCAGGGCCAGTCCAGACCACTCCCGTCACTGGTCCAGTCCTTGTTTACCGTGTTGGGCTAGCAGGCCCACTGCCTGCTGGCCAGTCCGTCCCGAGTCCAGCAAATTCCCAAAATTCGCCCAATTCTTCCTCGAGTCATAGACCAGTCACTCGTAGTCAACGGGGTGTTTTTAAACCAAAAAGACATTTTAATTTACATTATAATGTTCTTAAATCACCCTTACCCCGTAATCATGTGTCTGCTTTAACTAACCCGAATTGGAAAATTGCTATGACCGATGAATATAATGTTCTTATTGATAATAAGACGTGGGAGTTGGTACCTCGTCCATTCGGTATTAACATTATTAGGTCTATGTGGGTTTTTGCTCATAAGGAAAATTCAGATGGTTCATTTTGCCCGACATAAGGCGCGACTTGTGGGTGATGGTAAGACTCAACAGGTTGGTGTAGATTGTGGTGAGACGTTTAGTCCGGTGGTCAAGCTGGCTACCATTCACACTGTGCTTAGCTTGGCCCTTTCGAAAGCATGGCTGATTCATCAGTTAGATGTAAAGAATGCTTTCCTACATGGTGATCTCAAGGAAACAGTCTATATGCATCAACCTTTGGGTTTTCGGGATCACAAACATCCTCATCATGTCTGTTTGTTGAAAAAGTCCTTATTTGGGCTAAAGCAGTCTCCACGGGCATGGTATACGTGGTTTGCCGACTATGTTTCGACTATTGGGTTCACTCACAACAGGTCGAATAATTCCTTGTTCATCTACCGTCGTGGTTCATCCTTGGCCTATATTCTGTTATATGTGGATGATATTATTTTGGCTGCCTCGTCTGACGCCTTACGCCAGTCTATCATGACAATGCTCAGCTCTGAGTTTGCTATGAAAGACTTGGGGCCTATGAGTTATTTTTTGGGGATTGCTGTCACTCGTCATGCAGATGGGTTATTCTTATCTCAACGGAAGTATGCAGCTGAGATCATTGAAAGGGCTGGGATGTCATCCTGTAAGTCCACTTCCACTCCAGTTGATACTAAGCCCAAGCTTAGTGTTGTGGCCGGCGCACCATACGAAGATCCGACCAGCTATCGCAGTCTTGCAGGGGCCCTTCAGTATCTTACATTCACGAGACCTGATATTACGTATGTTGTACAACGGGTGTGTTTGTTTATGCATGATCCCAGAGTTGAGCACATGAATGCGCTCAAACGCATCATTCGGTATATTCAGGGTACACTTGACTATGGCTTACAGTTATATCCGTCTACACTTGTCTCGTATACAGATGCTGATTGGGGGGCTGTTCAGATACCAGACGGTCTACGTCTGGTTATTGTATGTTTCTTGGCAACAACTTGGTCTCCTGGTCTGCGAAACGTTAGTTGACATTGTCCCGATCCAGTGCCGAGGTTGAGTATCGAGGGGTAGCTAATGTGGTCTCTGAATCATGTTGGTTACGTAATTTGCTATTGGAGCTTCATTGTCCTATTCAGAAAGCAACCTTGGTGTATTGCGATAATGTTAGTGTCATCTACCTTTCTGGTAATCCGGTTCAGCACCAGCGCACTAAACATATCGAGATGGACATTTACTTTGTCTGCAAAAAGGTTGCTCGTGGTCAGGTCCTCGTCTGTCATGTCCCGTCAAGGTATCAAATTGCCGACATCTTTACAAAAGTTCTTCCTTGGTCCTTTTTGACGATTTTAGGGACAGTCTCAGCGTTCAAAAACCGCCCGCTATGACTGTGGAGGTGTGTTAAATATACCAAGTATACATACGATATACATGTTATGCACGTGTATATCCTATGTATACTTGGTCTCGACTTCCCTCGTATATTGTCCTTATTGAACACAAATTTGTATAGTTGTAGTGTACCTTAATTAATCTTGTACTCTTACCATAATTGTATAGTTAATCTCCATGTAGAATAAGGTTTTAGGAGTAGAATTGGAATATGATTCTCCTATTATGGAAATATGTAAATTGTATATATAGTCTTTCAATTAATGAAAATAATCAATGGATTATTTCTTTCAAGTTGAAACTGTTGGTTTTAAGTCAACATTTAGTTTAAGTACATACCTACTTGTTAAAACAGAACCTGAAATCTGAATATATAAAGTCGGGATATCATTTAGTATGTTTAGGTCCTGTCTAATACATGTTTAGAGTTTTCCAAGTATTTCAAGTTATATTTGAAAAGTGAAAACTAGTTATGATTTTACTAATCAATATATTCACAGTGATCAAGTACACAAGTTATGATTTTGCTAATTTGTATTTTCACAGGGATCAGAAAGTCAATCCTTACTCTCACAAGCAGCTTGCGCAATGTCGCTTGGCCTTTTGTGGAGTGGATAATCTTGAAGAATGGAGCTCGTCTGGCTCAGTTGTTGGCTCTGTATTTTACAGGAATGAAGAAGACACAGTCATAACTTCACGCTTTTTTCGCAATTTCAAATTTCTGTAAGTGTTGGATTTGGGGGACACTGTTACTGTTGATTGTTTCCCCACTGAGCCAGTTTACTTGAGGTATTTTCATGCAAGATATGTTAAGGAGTCAATTCTATCATCCATGGCCAATCTTTGGAATGTCGGAACTCTGATATTAAAAGGTAGTGGAGGAAATTTGACAGTACCCATTACAATTTGGAAGATGGTTAAATTGAGACAACTACATATTTTCAACGACAGCTTCGCTTTGGAAAATGCAGAAGAATTACTCGAGGACTCCTTAGAACTTTATGATTTGAAAACTCTTTCCACTCAATGTTTTCCTTGTATGGAGGACGTGGAATTGATGTTGAGAAAAACACCTAATCTTCGGGAACTGATATGCAGATTCAAGGGTATTAATAGAGGTCAGTTCCCTGTATTTGATTTTCCAACTCGGCTTGAGACGTTACACATTTTTCCTATGCTTGAAGAAGCTCACCGTAGATATCCTGTATGCATCTCCGCATCAAATTTCAAAAAATTGACAGTAGAATGCTTTAGACTGGGAATTGAGAACTTATCAAACATTTTTCAGCTTCAGAACCTTCGGGTTCTAGAACTGGTATCCGTTAATTTTGATGATAAAAGATGGGAAGTGAGCAATGACGAGTTCTCTCAACTCAAAGTCTTGACACTATCAAACTGTTACTTTGAAGAATGGACTGTCACCGATGATGCATTTCCTAACCTTCAACGCTTGTCTCTTGCTTGCCTGCCAATTACTCAACGAGATCCCTTCTTGTTTCGGAGACAACGGTTCTTTACAGTCCATTGAGGTACATTATTGCAATGAATCTGTTGAAAGATCAGCAAGGGATATCCTGGAAACACAAGTTGAAGATTATCAGAATTCTGGTTTTGAGCTCTCCATCACCGAATGGGAATATTTCAGCGGGTACAATACTGATAAAATACAAATACATTCAGTCTCATTTTTAAACTCTGCTAAATGCCTTTATCAACATAAACAATTAACTAGGAGATTCTCTCCTGATATATATTCTTTCTATTCCTTTTTGTTCAAGGCAAATAGCAGATGATTTGTCTACTAATGACTACATCCTGCATATTGTTTTGTTTTGCGGAAGATTTAGAAAAGCATGGTGGAAGAGATTGTTACTGGAAGCTGGGACCTAAGGCTTTTTATCTATTTTCAACTGAGATTTCCTGGATGTAGCAACAAATATATCCAAGAAAAGAATCAGCTTTTAGTATATATTGGTCTAAAACTGTAAATAGTGTACCTCAAGTGAAATTGGAAGCGATCACTATGTAATTTTGTTTATCAGTTTTGTATGGGGGAAACGTTGAGAAGGCCTCCGGGGAAGAGCGTGCAGGGTCCGAATTACTGCTACCGGGGAAAGCCGTTCGAAGGGGTCCATTTGAATCAAGGTGTCTCTAATAGCTGTTCCCCATTCCACCAACTTTCATCACATCAGTCAGTCTCAGGCCACGAACTGTTGTGTATCCAAACGTTGGACAGCCAACACGTCCCATCAGTTGTACTTGGCCATAGAAAAGTCTAGGGCTTGTGTAAATAAATATACCTTCTTATCGAAGGAACCCGATCTCATCTTCCATACTTGTAACCCGATCTCATCTAAGTATTCTATTTTCTTGTCTCTTAACGAGTTTCTTACTATTCTTTTTCTGTCTTAAGCCTCCGGATTCAACTATTATCACAAACTATCGGAGGGTGCAAAGGATCGAATTCGACACACTTGTCTTTAAACCTCATTTTCTAACAAATTTAATTGAATATCTTAAAACCATTTTTAGTGGTAAACAAGTTGCTTTGATAAATTTGTGCAAAATTGTCCTTCAGCTGTTAGTCATTGTAAACTACATTTCAGAGTTTAATATGGAACAAATTATTCATTCAATCCTTCGGTGTAATGTCATTTGGTCTCCCTTCAACATTAAACAATGCTTTCTTTGCTCTGTATATAGCTGTTTCTTCCTATGAAATTCCAGTTCATCTGTTTATGTCCTCAACTTTGAAAATCATGCTTAAACATTGATCATATGCTATGTAAGTTCCCTTAAGAAGATACAACAATAACGAATCTGGTGATATTGTTAGTGTCACTTGAAGTATTTCAAAGAAACACACACACGCGTGTTGTAGAAAGACACATTAACCCCGTTTGGGAATTGTTATATGGTTATTTCTTTAATAGATGAAATAAAATATTGTGATGTTTTCTTTCTGATTTCAAGAGGGATCGAGGTTCAGTTCACTGCCCACAAGATGTAGTACAGGGATACTTTAACCAAGGTTTTTGATGGACTTCATGTTGAAATTGGAAAACTAAATTCATTACTGGAGCTCATTGTTCATGGCCCAGTTATGTGAAATGTCGAAGATACAAATCAAAATGCTCATACTTGGCATACAACAAGACACAGAAAAAAAGACAACTAAAAAAGTTCAACTTGGAGAATGAGGTTGGTTAATTTATGCAGCTGCAGTGATGCACTCGATCGCCTGTTTACAGATGCCAGTCATGGTTTTCTCAGGTCCATAGACCTTCAACAAAAATTAGAACAAGAAAAATTAACAACGCTTGTAAAGTTAAAAAGTGGCTACCATTTGATTCTAGTGGAAAAAAAGTCATTTTAGATTAGTAGTTGACACTAGTCCATACCTCAATTGGGATGCCAATTTCCTCGCCAAGAGACCTCATTTTTGCAAGACCTTTTTGGTAGTTTGGACCTCCTCTTCTAACATATATGTTCATTCTTGCAGCTTTAAGTTTTGATTCCTGTCATAAGATATGTTGAGTAAGGAAATCTCGATATCAGAGCAAGTCATTTAAGAATAGCCAATTGTGTTATCATACCTTCTCCTTAAGAGCTCGGATAATACCACTAAATGTAGCGGCAACGTCAGTGAAGTTCGCTATTCCACCACCAATCACGAGGGCTCTCTTACGGCCATCAGGATTTGCAGTGGCACACTGCAATATGGGATTAGGGTCAGTATCTTTCTCCCAATAAGGTGAAATTTTCATTTCAGGGTGCATAAACGGAGAATGCGGCTTTATGTGATAATTTATTTTTTTTGTAAGATATTAAGTGTGTCAAAAACATATTTTATGTAACTACTTTCTTCTTACATCAATTACAACTCTGGCATACTGCAAGACCTCTTCTTCATTGGGAGCACCACTGTACTCAGCATAGTTCCCTAGCTCAGAAGCATATCCAAGATCACCTACCTGTTAAGGTAACATGGCAAGTTTAGACAAAAGAATAAATAATCAAAGAAGATAACATGGAATAACATTTTCCAAGGATAGAAATGTACAGTATCTGCATAGATGACACTAGCTCCTCCACCAGCAACCATAGTCCAAATTCGCCCCTTGGGGTTCAAGACTGTGAACTTCAAAGATGCACTTGTCTGTGATAAACCAACATGAATGCTTTAGCATGCAGCGTAGTTATTGACAGATATTTTGCAATCTAAAGCTGAAGAATAATTTTGCCTCGCAACTCCTTTAGTGCACGAGATTTCCGTTTCAAGAACATGTAAGAAATTACTTTTTTTTTTGTTTTCATTTTTAATTTTTGAAATGCATAACCACCATAAGTTTGTTTACTTTTTCATCTCTTTGTTATGCATCTCTTTATTTTTCTTTCCCATCACCACCAGCCAAAGCATGGGGTTGGAGGCTGACAGTTGGGAGTTTTCTTTTTCTATTAACTCTGTTAAGTAAGTAATACAGTACCATCAAGATATACCTTTTCATCAAGCCCGTGAATAAAGCTCTCAGTAGCACTCATAACCCTTCCAAATGGCAATGGAAATTCAATATTTCCCCACCTGCAGGATGGAAAGTATACTCTTAGTCTATGATGTGTGGATTACCAAAAGTTGATTCACTTTAGCCAATAAAGCTTAGGTAACGAGTAGAAAGAATATATTCAGTGCTGGGGGCAGCAGATTTACTTTTTGAAGTTCTTGAAAGCAGCAGTATCATCAAGCTCTCCCCTCATATCCAGAGGATAAGGCTTTCCTTCAACCAATGTGAAAGGATTCATCTCTAGGAAAGTGAAGTCCAGATCTGATAGAAAGACATTTCGAGAGGGTTACATAAAAATCCAAAAAGTTGTGAAGATCTAGCGATAAAACGTTTCTTGTAGATACCTTGAAACAGAGTGTAAACCACTTTGAGGAACTCCTCAATGACACCCTTAATCTGTAACATACAAGTACATCCCACATCATAATTGTGATATAAATTGGACGACTAATTAAAAGTAATGGACAGGCTATTCTAGCAGTACAATTTTTTCTTCCTTCTCTCTCAAATATTTACCTCCAATGGTAGAGTGGCAACAAGTGGAGCACATATCTCTGATGTAAAAGAAGTGCCTGTGGACACGAAAATAGTCTTAACCTGGATAAAAAGAATATATGTTAGATTGAGATATAAATGTAACAGGCTTTGGACTTAACATGCCTACTGTTGACTATTTTACATACCTTATCCCAGTTCTCTTCGATGTCAATTCCTCCACATTCAGAAAAGCTTACACTGAAACCAAGCCTCTCCGATACAATATTAAGATAAAACTCTTCATTGTGGGGGATGAATGGCTCAACAATGAAGGTCGTGATGGGACCTTTGCATCCGCCCATCTCCACCTGTCAATGTGAAAATAAATGTGAGCAAATGATCCGAGACAAGGACACTATATGTTAATGTAAAACACTGCACTTGGTTTACGTCAATATCATCTAAAGAGACAAGGTAAGTGAATATCTGAACTACCTCTTTGCCAAGGCGCTCCTTCACAAAAGTAGCAACTTGAGCAAGATCAAGATTCAAGGCGACTAGCCCACTCTTTCCACGCTTCCCAAATAACATATCGGGCTTTACGACCAACTTTGTTGAGTTGAGCCAAGGCTCTTTCTCTGCTAGCTCATTGATATCAGTAGACTCTGTCACCTAAGCCACAAAAAGGGAGAAAAACCATCTTATAGTTGCAAATTGTGACTTACATTTTACAAAGTTATAAATCTAGTCATCTGTACTGTTATAATTTTCACAATAAGCATAAAATTTTATTTTTCTAGTCCCATCCAACAAAAAGAGAAAAGCATCATTTCTAATTACTTTAAGGCCTCAGTTTATTGGGCGGATTTGCAGTATCAAAGATTTGAGGAAGATACATTAATCGTTGAGATGCAGTTATTCCATAGAATTCAAGAGTTAGGAAACATTACTTTTCTTGTTTCTTCAGTTATTAATTTTTTAGTCAATTAATAACTTGAGTATAAAGAATGTTAGGATGATCAAGTACCTGCTCTCAGGCCAGGTGGTCCCATAATTTTACTCTTGCCTTCAAAAAATTTAGGCACTCTCTTTAAGTTTTAGCATTGTACCTGACCTACCTGTTCTACCCAGCAAGGCAAAAAATAGATCTCCAAAGTACAGGTAGCTAAGACTTATTATCATCCATTTTGTAACCATTACTTCAAAATGAATGCAGAAAGGACAATACTACAAACTCAAATTTAACCAGAGCCAAAATCAGCATTCTCAAAGGTAGCTTCTAGATTGAGTTGGATTTAAAAATTAGCCATCCATTTTACTATCATTACTGGAAATGACACACACAAAAAAAATTACATACATACTCAAGTTCATTGAGACTAAAATTTGCACCCACAAATGCAGTATTTGGTTTCAAGTAGGTGTCCTAATTATTATTGTAAATGCTATCTAAATCTTTCCTACATTTTGCTATCAAGAAAAAGGAATTCAGGTGACCAATCTTGACTCAAACAAAAGAACATTCTTCCCCATTTTATCTTAACATTTCAAAGATCTTGAAATAAACAATCGGTGGCGGAGCTAGGATTTTCACTGAGTGGTTCAAAATATGAAGAATTAAACACACCAAAAAGCTAAATGAGGTTCAACATTTACTTTATTTACGTAAAAAAAATGTATAAACAATGTTATTACCTGTGCAGACTTAATGGCCAAATCATAACCTCCAAGTCTCTTGAAATGCTCTTTCAATAATCTCTTTGAATCATACTCTCTGATCTTCTTTCGGGCCATTTTGTTTCCCTTTTTTATACTGTTTTCATAAAAAAATAAAAAAGAAATCAAGAAATCTAAAACCCAGCAACAGATCCAAAAACCCAGATCAAATCATAAAATAATCCCATTTACAGATCAATTATGATGACAAAAATGCAAGAAAGTTGAGATCTTTACCGTTAAAAACAAGAAAAACTTATTCAATGTATCAGACAAAGTTGAAAGATACACACTGACAATCTTTGGGACCTCTACTACCTCTATTTATAGTTCCGAAATGGGTATTAAATTATGGTTAAACTGGAAATTTAAAGGAGGAAAAAAATAAGATTTTAAAAAAAAGAATTGTAAAAAAATAGGATGATATGTTAGCGGGAAAGTAGTTGTTGGTAAGTCGAATGGAAAGTGGACACATAAAAAGCACAAGCAAAATGCTTGCACACCAATGTGGACCAACCAACTAACCGGTAAAACAAGGTATGCTTATTTTTGGATTTAGCCAATAGCCACCACCTAGAGTATAAAATAAGTATGATAAATTTTTAGAGCGAGTGTTATGAACTTACGTATAAAAAAATATTTACATAATTGGATCAATTATAGTTAATTATAGGCGTTCTTTAAAGTTTATGGACTTCTATTGTAGCCTCAAGTTTATATACAATAACAATTGACTTCATAATTAAATATTTATATTTAATCGATATTCTAATACATATATAAGTATGATGAGCTACTAGGTCTTCGTGAACCCATAGCTAACATACCGAAGTTGTTACTGCTCTTGATAAGCATAAATTAATAATCTGATTAAAATGATAACTAACATAATCGCACGGATTAAAATTCACTTATAGTAGTCAATGTATATGTTAACACTCAAAAGTGTTTAGCCGAATCAAGTGACAGCCAAATGAGGAAAAGGATTCTAAATCGGTACCCTCGGCTATTACAATAGTCTGGCCGAGTCATAATTCCGAGGAACGACTGAGACCCACACATACTCAGACGCCTCGAAGACCAAGTCAAAGGACCTTCTAGAAAAGGTAGCAACAGTCTGAAGGGAGTGTCGTCGATCGTGCTAGGGGTCCAGGCGAAAAATTCGGCACCACCTCCTCATAGTTGGCTACTGGATTTCGTGGGTAGTTCGATGGTTAACATAGGGGATCACATTTATTCTTCTTGTACTATAAATATAGGAATCAATTGTACAGAATACACAACACAATCAATCAAAAAACTGATTCTTATTTATCTTCATTCTACCTTTACCGCTTTTATTACACTCTAGTTGTATTTATGCTTCTTACCACCTAGTTTACTCACTCACCATCCTAACGCTTTCTGGAGTAATTGGGGAACCCATTGCTGGAAGCTAAAGTTCCGCTTTCGACCTAAATCGCTTAGTTAAGGAATCAATTTGTCATCCAATTTCGTCAACCGATAAACGGAAAACACTTCGGACGGTAACAAATTTGGCACGCCCAGTGGGACCATATGTGATCTCATATCGAAGTTTGATTCTCCAAGTCAGGATCATACTTGGCGTATGCGCCTAAGGTCTGGTAAGAATATGAACCAAGAGTCCAGTCCACATCCTAAACAGAATCCTCCCAGAAGGAACAACGAGCCACCATCTTCTTCGCATATGCCTACATCGGTTGATACCCTTCCATTTCCTCCATCAACCCAAGATGTGGGCGAACCTAGTCAATCTGAGGGTCCAACTGTTATGACCATGTCATTCATTAGACAACAGATTGACTTGGGCATCCACGACATTATGTACCAGGTTTCCAAACAATTGGCTGACATTGTCAAGCCAATGGTGCATAATGAGGTTCAGCATGCGAGAGAACTGGAAGTTAATCGACTGCATTCAGGAGAAGGTTCGGCTAGTTCTTCCATCCTTCTAACGAATGGCGCTGTGTAGCATGCAACTGTGACTCCAAGTGTTGTTCCTTAGCTGAATGTGTATCATTCAGTACCTGCTCAGGTACAACTGATAGCACACCTAGGAGCACAAGCCTAGTCACTTGGTAACTAATCTACTGTATGGTTGCCACCAAACACTGGGCAAGTTGTGTCACTCGACCAAGAGAATCTGCAGTATGGACAGATCAATACGGCTCGGAGACCAGTTTAGACGTTCGGACACCTTCGTTTGCCGCCTGTTATGCCGTACGCATATGCCAACGGCCCTACGGTACAGGCAACCAATATTGGCCAACCGAACTGGCAGCCGATGGCGCCTGGCTATGACCCTGCTAGGCTATCTGGTGATGCTGTCTACAGTGGGACACCATTCCAGCAAACTTTCTAAGAACGGCTGATGTTCGAGGAGAGCAGACATGGAACACTGTTCCACCTTATCCCCAAGTTCCGTCGGCTGTTATAGGAGCTTAGGTTGCAGGTTTTGGTGGCTATGCCCAACAACAGCAATGGGGATATACCCCCACATGCTGGTAATGGCCAGCAGAATGTCTACAACTTTCAAAACCCTGTTCAACAAGGTGCAAAATGGAGACCTCCAGTTTAGAATGCCTATAAACCAGTTTCAGTTGAGAATCGGCAGGGGACGCCACAACTGATGAAACCAGAAACCATTGCAAATACCATGAGGAGGTACTTTGGCATCCAACTGAAACACTTGGACAAGCCTGTTTGCGGGAAGCCCTACCCCGATTGGGTAAATCAGGTAGCACCACTGCCAAGAGGCTTCAAAACGCCTGATTTCGCCACCTTTCTCGGGTGATGACGACAAATCTACTATTGAGCATATCAGCAGATTTACCGCCCAATGTGATGAAGTTGGCCAGAATGAGTATCACAAGCTGCAGTTATTCCCCATTTCTCTAACTAGAACGACATTTGCTTGGTACTAATCTTTGGCCCCCGACTCCGTGCAGAGTTGGGCTGACATGGAGCATTGTTTCCATGATAGATTTTATTGGCCCCAACCTCAAGTCATTGTGATGGATTTGACAATTCTCAGGCAACAAATCGATGAGTCGGCTACCGACTTTATCGAGAGATTCAGAAGGAAAGTTGGGAAATGCACTGTACACTTCCCTGAATCAGAATGCGCCCACATGATAATCAACAACATGCATCCACAACTAAAGGAGAAATTAGTAGGACAATCTTGCTCTGACTTAAGCCAGTTAGCCGAGAAGGCTAGCCAAATAGAGCAGTTTATTCAGGATAAGGAGAAGAGAAGAGCCAACCAAAACGAGACTCCCATTTGGTATCCATTATTGAGGCAGATGAGTCTGACTCAGAGTCAGCCTATTGCACGACAGATACAATGGTAGCCGAGATCGTCAGGGGTAAGGTTTACTACTGCCCAGCCTTGAAAGTCGTAAAAGGCAAGGAGACGAGTTCATTCGATGACATGGTCAGTTACTCATTTGACATCACAAAGGCAGATCAGATCTTTGATCATCTGCAAAGATAAGCCGATTCGGATGCTTGATAGTCACAGGATTCTGCCTACCGAGGAACTCAAAGATAAGAAGTACTGCAAATGGCATAATTCATACAGCCACTCTACTTCTAATTGTGTGGTCTTCAGAAAGGCAATCCAAAAGGGGCATCAAAGAGGGGAGGTTCAAGCTAGCCGACAAGAGTATGGCTGAAATGTCCATTGATATCGACCCCTTTCCCGCGGTACTAATATCTATGGTATCTTTTGCTAAGTCCGATGAGTCAAGGGACACCAAAGGGAGACATCCAATGAAAAGGGTGTGGGTCCCAAAAAAACCTACCGAAGGGGAGAAGGCCACAAGGACCTCTGTGTTCAACCGGTTAGGCAGCCTACATGACATTCGCGATGACAGGCAGCCAGTTAGGAGCAGTTTTCATGGCCGCCATAAATACTCGAGGGACGTTGAACGAGAACTTCAAGAACAAACCATAAGGTTCAGAAGGGTCCCTATCGGCGCCAGGCATAGGCATAGGGGGCAAGTACGGATGCCAACCAACCGGTAGCCGAGCATGCCTCGAATAGATGAAGAATAACTCCCTAAAAACAAACAGAGGGTGGTTGAGTTTAACGTAAACGAGGGTGTTTTGTCCTTACGTATCACGGCGAGAAATGAGGACCAGATGAGACCCCGGAGAATGATTAAACCAGCCGCCAACACAGAAGAGGGGAAGTGGTTTGTCAATCAGGCTCCCGGAAAGAAAGAGGCACCACCGAGAGTCGCATCCAGGACTCAGAAAAGAAGGATGCAACGGGCGAAGGCCTTGCGTAAGATGCAACAGACATTGCATCTAATTTCCAGCACCAATGCAACCAAAAATCATGAGATTCCTGAGTCTACCGTAGCTGAGGCTATCGAGCTAACATTTGGCTCAGTTGCTTCAGGGGCAATGTCACCTGAAGGAGAGACGTCGGGTCAACCAGAGCTGGATGAATAGCCTACCGACAACCCAACGAAGATTAAAGAGGAATTTGTCAACTTCTACAAAAGTCTGATGGGCACAGTTGCTACTACCTTACCTGCTGTTAACAAGCATATCATGAAGTCATGTCTTATTCTAAATCAGCAACAGAAGATTAGTTTGTGTCTCCATTTCTGCTGTTAACAAGCATATCATGAAGTCATATGCTTGTGTCTCCATTTCTATTTGTGATCCAATGTCTCCATTTCTATTTGCCGTAGCTATGGAATACCTTCGTAGGCATCTTAATGAGCTAAAAACTTTCAAAGCCTTCAAATTCCACCCCCAATGTGCTAAGCTAGGAGTGACTCATCTATGCTTTGCATTTCATTGGTACACTTGATAAATTTTTGGTAAATTCGTAATGTGCTAGCTATGATTTTTTGGTACACTTGATAATTTTTTGTTAGTAGTACGTGAATTCTTGCAAATTAAACCAACTCACATTATGTAGAATTTGTGGCTACAAATTAAATAGCAGGATACCAAATTAAAAAGTTAGGCTTAGGTGAGAAATTGTAAGAAGTGGAAGGGGGCCAAACACGAAACTAATGGAACTGCTAATAGCAGTATGACACAGTGACAAGTTCATATTTTGTAAATCATAGGTAATTTATTACTTGTAATTTGAAAATGTTATTGAAATTGAAGGCCCAATTTATATATTTGTACACATCACTAGTTTCTTAATATAAACAATAGCGTTTGGTTCCGAAATTAATGGGTGTTTGAGCACCCCACGCCTTCAATGCAGATTCGCCGTTGGAATGATAATATCACTCACCTTCAGTTAATTTAACCACTCTAGGTTAAAGTAATTAATAAAATATAATGACGAATGAGATGAAATCTTTACTTTAGTTGATAATCTTGCTTTCTGATTTTTCTTTATTTGAAATTGAAGAATCAAATGAACGTGATAAAGTTTATTACTTGGTGCATGAACTAAAATAAATAAGTTTTTCCTTCTAACATTTAATCTACATGAGATAACCTCATGTGAAATCAGAAATGGCATAAGCCAAAAGTTCTTTAATCGACAACTCGAATTAATTAGTATAATACTCGTGTTTGGGAATACGATAACTTCGCAAATTAGCTAAAAAAAAATCATTTAATTAGTATCACGAGTGACAATGGAACTGAATATTGTCAAGGTAATTGTGAATTTAATATAGCAAGGGAGGTAGGATTTTTTTTTTTTTGTTGACGAAGGAACCCCAGCCGCTACTCTCTCGAGTGCGAGAGAGCGCACAGGGTAAACCCCGGACTGACGCAATAACCTGCAAACCACGTCAGCCGATTTACCACACTTGGCAAGCCATGTGTGACAGCCTCAACCAAGAAGGTTTATGTAGGGGATCGAACTCGTGACCTTGCGGTCCCGCGCTCTACTGCTACACCAACTTGGCTACCCTTGCGGGTTCTGTGGTAGGGTAAACTTTTTAAAGTGACTGGTCCCACCGCATTACGGCCCAATACCCCAAGAAAACCCACCTCCGGCCTGGCCCTACGGATTAGTATACACCGCTTGGCCCTACGCGTATGGAGGGATTTTTTTGGGGGAACAAAGTTTCTCTCTCGCTGATCAGAGGACTCGAACACGGAACCTCAGACAGCAATAACCTAATGTATTGGCCACTGGGCCAAACACTTTGGATAAAGGGAGGTAGGATTGTTAATTGTAGGATAAGTAATTTTTAATTACAAAATAAAACCTCCAAAACAGTATAGTAATTCTCTCAAGATAGTTCTCTTCCAAAACAAGACTAATCTATTTGCATCACAAAGAAAAAACAGTAAACCTTGTTCGGATGGTGGTTACATATTATTTTATAATGTATTGTATTATATCGTATTGTGTTATATTGTATTGTATTGTATTATTTTGATGAATATAATGTTTGGATAAATTGTGGAGTTTTCCGTCGTTACATAATGTAAGACGTCAACAATTTGAAGGATAAACTTATGAGAAAAGTAGGATATGATGTAGAGCTATCAAGGAGCGGTAAATGATAAAATATAGATTATTAGCGAGGAATAAACAAAGACAAAATGAGAAAAAACAAAGATAAGGACGCAATCACACCCAAGACAGATTTGGTGTGATTGAGTCCTTATATTACCCTATTTCCTTTTATTTTTTCCTCAGTTTATATAATTTGTTCCTCACCATTTTTTTTCTTATTAGATTTGAATTTGGATTTTCAGTGAATTATTGTTTCACTTTACTATAAGTAATAATTAGGTCTCACATATATATATATTTTGACTTTTTATGGAGAAGAAAGCTTAAAACAAAAGGTACACATGTCCCATGAAGGAGACCAAAATAAGGCTGGCCAGTGAGCCGGAACGGCCCGACCCCGACCCGACCCGGTCCCGAAAAAAAAAAAAAAAAAAAACGGTAGCGGGACTCGAACTCGGGACGGGACAATGTCTCGTCCCGCCCGTCCCGAGCCCGCCCCAGGCCCGACAAACCCGACCCCACCCCGAGCCCGCCCCCGATCCCGCCCGAGAGCCCCCCTTTGCAAATATAACCGTTGCACCAACGATTATTTTAGATTTTGGCCGTTGGGCAACGGTCATTTTTGGCCTCCCCCCCTCCCCCAACCCCCTACCCCTTAATATTTATTTTTAACCCATAAGTTATTATATTTACACTTTAACCCAATTTTCCAACTATAAATAACTCATTTTCTCTTCATCTTTCTCACAAATCTTCCTACAATCTCTCTAATCTCTCAATATATCTCTCTACAAGTCTACATTGTTTACTAAATATTCAATTTTATTTATTCATTTGGGAATTGGGAGTGAAGTTGGCAACTAGCTTGAAGATCTTCCATCGCGCAAAGTTTCAATTTTCAACCTCTCGATTACACATCGACGTTACGTCGGCGTTTGGTACATTCGTTCCTTCATTAAATTATTATTGTCTGTTTATTTTATTTAGCGCACTTAATTTTATTATCTTTAATTATTTATTATCATAATTAAAATGGAATGATTAAGAGGTATGTTTAAGGGTAAGGGTAAGAGTGTTTCATCTAGTAGGGGCAACCAGGGCAAGGGTACTTCTTCTAGTCATCTTATTCCTACACAAGATGATTTTGTTGATACTCAACATTTTCCTACAATACCATTAGATTTAGATGAGGAGCTATTTTCTGGAACTCAAGAAGAGTTTAATTTAGACGATGATCTAGATGATACACCCACTAATGTTGATAACAACACACCCACTAGTGCACCTTCAACTGAAATGCTTCCTATTCCCCCTAGTATGAGACGAGGTCCAGCAAAACGACCATTAAAATCAGATGCATGGACATTTTTTGATAGGGACGTAGAGAATCAAGTAGCTATATGTAAAATTTGTAAAAATGTTTTAAAATTACTGGAAAAGGTCACGGTGGGACGGGGGTTTAATTAGACACGTAGTAAGTGCTCATCCAGCTAGGTATGCCCAATATCAGGCTTCAAAACCGGGTGCGCAAACGCCCACTCCATCGGGACAAGGTTCACATACTGATACCGTCCCGGATCAAGTACAGGGTCAAATTAACCCTATGACGGAGGGAATTGTAGGCCCTAAATACAATAAACATAGAGATAGGGAAGCAATATCAAAATTAGTTGTTGTGGAGGGTTTGCCTTTTTCATTTTCTTCATCTCCCGATTTTATTCATTACATTAGAGATATATATAATCCTGCTTTTAACGGTTTTCCTAGATCAACTGTTAAGAGAGATGTATTTAAATTCGCACATGAATATCAACAATATTTACGTTATTCATTATATCATTTTAATGGCAAAGTATCTATCACGTCTGATATAGGTCGTAGTACTAATGGCCATGATTATTTAATTGTAAAACTTGTCATTGGATAGATTATAAATGGTCTATGCAAAAACGTATCTTAGCGTATAGATATATAGATGATAGGCACACTGACACTTTTATTGCAGATAATATTTATCAAGTGTGTCATTATTATGGAATAATCGATAAAATTATGACTATTACATTAGATAACGCTTCTTCTAACAATTACGCTATTACAATTTTAAAAAATAGTTTAACTCCATCTTTTCCAGATCATTTTCATATAAAATGCGCGTGCCATATATATAACTTAATTGTAAAGGATGGTCTATCACTTTTTCAAGACATTCTTAGTAAAATACAATTTGCTATAAACTTTATTTTTAAAAGTAATAGAGTACAATGAAGAAAAGAATATAAAATTTTTTGTCACGATTGTGGACTACCTTATAGAAAAATTCCAGAAGAAGTATCCACTAGGTGGAATTCTTTATACGAGCAACTACTTGTTGCTTATGACTATAGAAAACCTAACTTTATTTTTTAACTCTTATAATCAAAATCCAGCTGATATGGTTGTAGATAGTGATTGGGTAAAAATTTCCGAACTTATTGTATTTTTAGAGAAATTTTTTCAAGCAACAAAAGAATTTTCCGGTATATATTATCCTACTATTTCAACTATGTTGTTTATATAACTCTAATATTTTTATTACTTAGTGAATATATGGAAAAACCAGCTTATATGGCTGCTATTAAAAAAATGTTTATCAAAATAAAAAAATATTTATTCCTATTCCCACTATTTATATTATTGGTGCTGTATTAAATCCGACTATTAAAATAGACGGTACTAAATCACTAATTGAAACTATTTACGATTGTATAGAAGTATTACCACCTCCAAGTCCCAAAAATCTAAATCACCCACCACCTATTGAACAAACTAAAGAAGAAGTGTTGTCTAGCGTAGAAGACCAATGCAAAAAAATATATAGGTTTTATCAACAAGAAAATGCTAGTAACTTACCGGCTTCCATACCACCTTCTTCATCTTCAACACAACCTCACAAAAGATATGCTGTTTCTGCGGCTAGTATTGAAAGCCTCAGAAATAGAATGTGTGGTCGTACCGCTACAAACCAAATTAGCGAGTTGGATATTTTTGTTTTGCAAGGTTCTGTACCGTACCAAGAAGTTATCAATGAAGATGGACATGAAGACTTGCTGAAATACTGGAGGGGGAATGAGAAGACCTTTCCGACACTTTCAATGATGGCCCGAGATGTTTTGAACATTCAAGCGTCATCAATCTGCGTCGAAAGCGCTTTTCTCATGCCGGCAGATATCAAATAGGAGACCACAGACACTCATTAGCGGAGACGACTTGGAAATTGCGGTATTATTCGAGAGATTGGATACGAGCGGAGCGGAGAAGGTGCGGTCAACCGGAGATCAACGAAGAAGAAGACGAAAACTACAACGAAATCTTATCCGAAGGTAGTGGAAGCGACATGGATCAATTTGACCAACAATTACCAATTTCAACCGAAGAACCACAGGAAATTATCAAGCAATTAGAACATGTTTTTTGAGAATGTAATTTTTTAATTGCAATTTTATTATGTAATTTGCAACTTTTGGACAACAACTTTTGGACAACACCACAAAGTTGCAATTTAGATTTTAGACAATTGTATTTGTATTACAAAAAAATCATATGTCTATTAAATATTTTAAGAGGCACAAAAACAGCCTTGGGATGTTTTTATTACACTATCTTGTCTTGTTTATTGAGTTTTTTTTTATACTTATGTTATTAAAAAAAAAAAAGGAAAACCCGCCGGAACCCGCCCCGATCCCGACCCCGACCCGACACCGCCCCTACCCGATTCCGACGGGATCGGGATCGGGACGGGACTGGAGCAAGTCCCGCCAATCCCGACCCCGCCAGACCCCGTCAGACCCGACCCCGCCCCCTTCGCCCGTCCCGCCCCGACCCCGCCAGACCCGAGCCCGGCCCACTGGCCAGGCCTAGACCAAAGCATAACATAATATTAAAAATAAGTGGGACTAAATTTTAACCTCAAGATGGAGTCGAGGACTCAAAGAAATGAATTTAAAAAGGGAATATATCATACTTGGACCCCGTTAACGGGATAGGGACATAATTGGGTCAGTTCCCAAACAGCGGGGACCTTTTTTCCTATTTCTAATAGTTTAGGGTACTTTTTGACCAAAAATCAATAGGAGGTCAACTTTCTTTTATTTTTAAAAGTTCATGGGCATTTTTGGCCCTTTTTTATTTCTAAATTTGAAAACTTAACTGAAATTTTCCGTATTACTCTAAATGATAAACTTTTATAATCACACAGATATAACGGTATATTTTAAATCATAAGTTTTTTTTAAAAAAAATTATTTTAAAAAATTTATGTGCAATTAAACATAATCACATAAAATTGAACGGAGGTAATATATTATTTGTCCCAGAATGCCAGTCAAAATGATGCTCTCAACTTAACCTAAGTTAGTCAAGACTGTACTGCATTGGCGTCTTAGTATTTTATTGACTTTTAATTTGATTTGGGCAGGCTTCAATATGTCTGCAATCCAATTTCAAATAATTTGATTAGGCTATAGGATATAGCCGTCTTTGTTTTATTTTTAGCTTCTTGTGGTGTTTTCCTTACTTACTCTAATGATTAAAAAAATGTTTTGCTGGAAGTCATATGTGGTTTCCTCACTCCAACTCAGATGGTTGGCTGCTGGTATACATGTTGGTAGATTTTTAAAAGAGAAAATGGCTACCAACACTACACATTTTATTTTTGCAGGGATTCTATTACTCTTGATATTTTAAAAATAAAATATATTGCTCTCTAAATGCTGAGGTGACAAAAGTAGAATATTAACTTTATTTTATAAGTATTTTTATTTAATATTAATTTTCAGGATTTATTAAATTCTTTCATGTTTTTCTTTTGTTTTTGGTCTTTTCTTATTATTTTTTCCTTTGTTTTCTTCAACCTCACCTCCAGCGAACGTGAGTTTGGTGAAGAACTTTCGCCGGCAATCCTCACCCCTTCAACGAGTCATGCTCATTCACAAGATCCAATAAAAAGATAGGAAAAAAATTCAAAATCAACTCAAATACGATAAAACACACTGATGTTAAGCAAAATTGAAAGAATATTCAAACGGATACTGTAGCTTCGGTGGGTCTCAAGGCACAGGAGCAAGCTACCCTTGATCCCAATTCAACTCTAATCGAGATAAATTAACTCCATCCACTGGCAGCCCTTCATCGTAACGGAACAAGAAAAAGGGAAGCTGAAAAAGCTCCAAGCTCCGGCCATGGCAAATGTTAAATATAGGTTATATACACGTGGTATACACTTAATATATATCACGTGTTTTGTACATATTAGGTCTCGGATTGGGTACAGTTTATGGACAGATTATGGTCCACTGTTTTGTACCGTGATTAGGCAATAGTTTAGGTAATGTTGTGGTGTAATTAGTATTGTATACTTACCATAATTATATTACCATAATTGTATAGTTAGTGTCCAAGTAGAATAAGGTTTTAGGAGTAGAATAGGAATAAGATTCTCCTATTATGGAAATATGTAAATTGTATATATACTCTTTCAATTAATGAAAACAATCAAGGGGATTATTTCTTTCATGGTATCAGAAGTCTAGGTTATTTTTCCAACCTCTTTTCCGTCGACCTTGTGCTCGGTTTCCGCCGCCCCCTTCCCGGATTCCGTGACCGCCGGTGGTGTTCTTTTTTTTTTTAATTTTCTCCTCAAATCACTTATTGTTCTTTCGTTATGTCGACGACAAAGAGCACGTTTCCTCCTGCCCTTGTTGTTTCTAACATCAAGAATCACATACCTCTCATTCTTAAAATAGAAAACGTCCAATACGTGACGTGGGCCAAGTTGTTTAAAATTACACTCGCTCGCATCAAGTCATCCATCACATAATCCCCGCGGCTCCTGAGGATGTGGAGGTGCCTCAACGTGAGGATGATCCTAAGTTATGGACAACACTTGATGACACCGTCCTTCAATGGATTTATTCTACTATCTCTACTGACCTGTTGCAGACGATTATTGAGCCTGACGCTACGGCGATGGCTGCTTGGGATAGACTACGTGACATATTCCAAGATAAGCAGAATTCCAGAGTTGTTACTTTTGAGCAAGAATTTTTCCACGTCAACATGGAAAAATTCCCGAATGTTTCAGCATATTACAAAAGGTTGAAGGAATTGGCGGACCAACTCTGCAACGTTGGTGCGCCCGTTAGTGAAGATCATCTTGTTCTACAGATGGTTGTTGGCCTCTCCGAGGCATTTAGTGGCGTTGGGACCCTACTTCGTCAAAATAACCCTCTCCCAAAGTTTTATCAAGCCCGCTCTATGCTTACTTTGGAAGAAGCCGGATTGGCTATGACGGCGGCTACCGGGGCAAGTCCCATGGTCATGATGACGTCCTCCACAAATTCTCCATGGTGTGTTGGTAATTCGAGCCAAAACCGTGCACATGGTGGCAGCAAGAATGCTCGAAAAAATAATGGAAGAAACTGCGGTAGCAAACGCGGTGGTAACGTCAGCAGTACCGGCGGTAGTGGGCCCCACCCCATCAACAGTGGGCCACAGCCCAACTGGTCCCAGCCTTGGACCCTCTGGCCGTGGGTCTGGGCTAGTGGGCAGTGGCCTAACAATCTCAGTTTTTCAGCGCCTCCACCCCACGGGTAATTGGGCCCAATTTCGGCCTTCTTTTCGCCCAGCTACTCCAGCCCAGTCTCGGTCCAGTGATCCAGTGGGGTACCCGGTCAGCATGGAGGCAAACCTGGGCCCCATCAGGCCCATCATGCAGCGAGCCCCACTCCTACCGACGTAGAAGCCGCAATGCACACGCTTGGAATAAATCCTCCAGACCCAAATTGGTATATGGACATCGGTGCCACTACCTACATGACATCCAATTCCGATACTCTTTCGTCTTATTCCAATTTGAGCAACCCTCATGGCATCATTGTTGGTAATGGTCATTCTATATCAATTCGTGGTTATGGTCATAAAACATTGTCCCCCCCATCCACCCCTTATTTTGAAAAATACCCTTCACGCTCCAAAATTGATTAAAAATTTGGTGTCTGTCCGAAAATTCATCACTGATAATTCCGTGTCCATAGAATTTGATCCATTTGGTTTTTCTGTGAAGGATTTCAAGACGGGGAGTCCTCTCATGAGGTGTGATAGTAGGGGAGATCTTTATCCTATCACACCACGTTTCGATTTCTCGAGTCATGCATTGCCATCCACTTTTGCCGCTCTGGCTCCTTCCTTGTGGTATGCTTGTCTAGGTCATCCGGGATCGTCTATTTTGTCTTTCTTAGATAAAAATAATTTGATTTCTTGTAAGGGTGCGCGTAATACTCCGAATTGTCAATCTTGTTCTTTAGGGAAAATAGTTAAGTTGCCATTTGTAGATTCTAATTATCATATTTTAATGTCATTTGATATTATTGATAGTGATCTATGGACGTCTCTTGTTCTTAGTTTTTTGGGTCATCGGTATTATGTTCTCTTTTTGGATGATTATTCTAAATTTTTGTGGACTTTTCCAATAGTGAAAAAATCTCAAGTTTTTTCCATCTTCTTAAAATTTAGAGCATTCATTAGAACCCAATTCGAACGTGAAATAAAAAATATCCAATGTGATAATGGCAAAGAATATGACAATGGGGTGTTTCGGGAATTTTGTGCAAATAATGGGATCAATTTTCATTTTTCTTGCCCTCATACGTCTTCACAAAATGGGAAGTCGAACGTAAAATTCGTACCCCCCGTCTTTTTGACATCATGCTCTACAAATGGCTACATATCTTCTTAACATTATTCCTTCCAAAGGTTTGACATATTCGTCCCCCTTCAAATTTTATATAATAAGAGTATAAGACTCATTCGTATTCACATCTTAGAGACTTTGGGTGCTTGTGTTATCCACTATTTTCGTCCACCATAATTAACAGACTTCAAGCTCGTTCTACCCCGTGTTTCTTCTTGGGTTATCCGTCCAATCATCGTGGTTACAAATATTTTGATTTATCTTCTAATAAAATCATCATTAGTCGCCATGTAATTTTTTATGAATTCCAATTTCCGTTTGCTAAGGTTAGTAATCTTGTGCCGAGTTCGTATAGGTTTTTGGATAATGGTATATCCCCGTATATTATTCACCAGTGTTCGAACATATCCCGCACACTAAATCCTCCAAACTGCCCATCGCCATTGGTCCCACGGGTCCGTCACAGGCCCCTGTCCCTAGTCTCGTCACTGGGCCAGTTTCAGCATTTGGGCCAGTCCAGCCCAATACTGGAATTGGTCCAGTTCCTGCATCCGATGTTGCTTCTACTTCCCGTGTTGGGCCAGCAGGCCCACTGCCTGTTGGTCAGTCCGTCCCGAGTCTAGAAAATTTCCAAAATCCGTCCAATTCTTCTCCGAGTCAAAGACCAGTCACTCGTAGTCAATGGGGTATTTTTAAACCTAAAAGATATTTTAATTTAAATTCTAGTGTTCTTAAATCTCCCCTGCCCCATAACCCATTATCTGCTTTAAATGACCCGAATTGGAAAGTTGCTATGACCGACGAATATAATGCTCTTATTGATAATAAGATGTGGGAGTTGGTGCCCCGTCCATCTGGTGTTAATATTATTTGGTCTATGTGAATTTTTGCTCATAAGGATAATTCCGACAGTTCATTTGCGAGGCATAAGGCTCGTCTTGTAGGTGATGGTAAGACTCGGCAGGTTGGTGTGGATTGTGGTGAGACATTTAGTCTGGTGGTCAAATCGGCTACCATTCGCACTGTTCTCAACTTGGCTCTTTCGAAAGCATGGTCTATTCATCAGTTAGATGTGAAGAATGCTTTCTTACACGGTGATCTTAAGGAAACAGTCTATATGCATCAGCCCTTGGGGTTTAGGGATCCCAAATATCCTCATCATGTATATTTGTTGAAGAAATCCTTATATGGACTTAAGCCGTCTCCACGGGCCTGGTATAAGAGGTTTGCAGACTATGTTTCGACTATTGGGTTCACTCACAGCAGGTCAGATAATTCCTTGTTCATTTATCATCGCGGTTCTTCTTTGGTTTATATACTATTATATGTGTATGATATTATCTTGACAACCTCATCCGATGCTTTACGCCAGGCTATAATGACAATGCTCAGTTCTGAGTTTGCTATGAAAGACTTAGGGCCCTTGAGTTATTTTTTGGGTATTGCTGTCACTCATCATGCAGGTGGGTTGTTCTTATCCCAGAGGAAGTATGCAACTGAGATCATTGAGAGGGATGGGATGTCATCATGTAAGTCCACTTCCACTCTAGTTGATACTAAGCCCAAGCTTGGAGTTGCGGCCGACGTACTATACGAGGATCCGACCCGCTATCGCAGTCTTGCAGTGGCCCTTCAGTATCTTACATTCACGAGACCCGATATTACGTATGTCGTACAGCAGGTGTGTTTATTTATGCATGGTCCCAGAGTTGAGCACATGAATGCGCTCAAACGCATCATTCGGTATATTCAGGGTACACTTGACTATGGCTTGCATTTATATCCTTCATCAACATCAACACTTGTCTCGTATACAGATGCCGATTGGGGTGGCTGTCCGGACACTAGGCGGTCTACGTCTGGCTATTTTATGTTTCTTGGTAATAACTTGGTCTCATGGTCTGCGAAGTATTAGTCGACTTTATCCCGTTCCAGTGCAGAGGCCGAGTATCGAGGGGTAGCTAATGTGGTCTCTGAATCATGTTGGTTACGCAACTTGCTGTTAGAGCTTCATTGTCCTATTCAGAAAGCGACATTGGTTTATTGTGATAATATTAGTGTCATCTACCTTTCTGGTAATCCGGTTCAGCACCAGCGCACTAAACATATCAAGATGGACATTCACTTTGTTCGCTAAAAGGTTGCTCGTGGTCAAGTACGCGTTTGTCATGTCCCTTCCATGTATCAAATTTCAGACATCTTTACAAAGGGTCTTTTCTCGGTCCTTTTTGAAGATTTTAGAGACAGTCTCAACGTACGAAGACCGCCGCTATGACTGCGGGGGTGTATTAAATATAGGTTATATACACGTGATATACATTTTGTACATATTAGGTCTCGGATTGGGTACAGTTTATGGACAGATTATGGTCCACTGTTTTGTACCGTGATTAGGCAATAGTTTAGGTAATGTTGTGGTGTAATTAGTATTGTACACTTACCATAATTATATTACCATAATTGTATAGTTAGTGTCCAAGTAGAATAAGGTTTTAGGAGTAGAATAAGGTTTTAGGAGTAGAATAGGAATAGGATTCTCCTATTATGGAAATATGTAAATTGTATATATACTCTTTCAATTAATGAAAATAATTAAGGGGGATTATTTCTTTCAACAAATTTCAGATCGAAAAAAGATTTCACTGCTAGAAAAGAAAAAAACAAAACGAGAAGAATGAACAACAACCATTTTGAAAAAACAAAGGCAAAGTTTCTCGAGCGAATTAGTTACTATACAACTTATGTGGGATAATTTCATTTCTACCAAACTTATGTCGGACACGGCAAAATTTCTACGTAACTTTCATCGAAACCTTGTGATATTTGTATTCGACTCTGCTGCGTATCGAACCCAAAATCTCTTATTTTGTAGACCAGTTAATAATAATACTTTGGCCCACAAATTTTCATTAAATGAGAAGTAAGAAAAGAAATAAAGACCATCAATTTATGGGACAAAAATTAAAGACCCGTCCATATCAAGGAAAGTCCGCACAAAGAAATGTATAACTACCAAGATATTTTTTAATAAATTGACTACCAAAATATACCTTTCGTTTCATACTTTATCAAAGGTGAATCTAGAGGCCTGCATCATATGGCTTCACGTAAATGCAGTAACTTTTATCTAGAACTTTGACGGTAAACTCAGATATTATAATATTAGTATTACTTTGAAGTCGTTTTAGAAACTCATAAACTTTAAATTAAATTTCACTTTGTACATGATCATCAAAAGAGTTATCTTCTTAATTTAGTGAGAAAAAGGGGGTAAAAAGTAAACAAGAAAGTCCGCTAATTAACATTCAAACTTGCCTACATGTATCTTTGAAAGAAACTTGACTTAATTCCTAGCAAGGTTCCTTCTTTAATTTGATCTCAAAATAGATTTAGGATCAATTTCACATGAACAATTAATATATAGGAACATCCTATCAAAAACTTTTTAAGATTTTCCTGTGTGTGATCCGTGATAGCGACTTTCTTTAGTTGAAACTTGAAAGCCCAAGAGCGGTCCACTTGGAGGAATTGTTAAAAGGCTCATGTTGATGTGTAATATCTTCTGAGGCCCCTTTAGATTCACCAACATTAGGCCCCATAGTGGAAGCGATTGATTTATGCAAATATCACTTTTTAGGCCACTATTTAAATTTGTCCTTATTTTTGAAAGTATACAGATATTTTCCTGAAATTATCCCTTCAAACAACGTTAGACTCGGGTCGTACATATGTTTTCCTTTATGGAAGAAAACATGTACATTTATACGTGAGTTTTAGTGAGAGTACAGAAAATGTCTCTGATATGCTTGCATCAACTTGAGAAACCACAACGTAAAGGTATCCAAATGAGGATTGTTGAAGAAAATGACAAATGTATTGATTGTTTTTGCTGTTAAAATGGTCCCTTCATGTACACATAACAGAATACAAGAAATTGTTTAGCCTACTTGATCAGACCAATTATGTTTATGAGTATTCTAATCTACATAGTAGTTGTGATTCCTAATATCCATTATTTTATACACGTTTTTGCTCAATTTTTCATGAAGAAGCAATCCTTTAATGGTCTCTCTTAATAGTTATTGTTGCTTGTAAAGATAGTAAAGTAATTGATTTTAATTTTGTGAGTTGCGAACTTGTATTAAAAGCCAATCCAACCAAATCTAATCCGAGCCCTTATGGCTACTTTTTAGGTGGATTTATTATGGGGAAATTTCAAAAATATACTAGTCAAACACAAACTTTTGAGAAAAGGGCCTAAAATGCCCCTAAACTATCGAATTTGGTATAACAATGCTCTCTGTTTACCTTTGTCTTTAAATTGCACCCAACGTCAACGTATTCATCTTTTAATTTTATTTTCGGAAAGAGAGCCATTAAAAATAAGGGTAATTTAGAGCCAATACGTTGACGTTGGGTGTAATTTAGAGCCAAAAGGTAAACAAAGGCCATTATGGTACCAAATTCGATAGTTCATGGGCATTTTAGGCCCTATTCCGTTATATTTTTTAGTTTACACATGTATAACGAATATTTTTTGTTGCAATAATGTTTATACATCATTATATATTACTATACATTATTTATACGCCTATATAAACAATGAATTACCTTGTCTAAAAGTATATAATTGTCTATAAAAATATATATACCCTTGTATAAAAGCGTATAATACGTCGCTAGCTATAGAGATGAACTTCTTCTACGATTTTCAGTTGCAATTCTTGTTTAAAAATAGTCCAAATCTCAACCAAATGACCTTAATGTTGTAGATAACCTCCTTAGACTATCTCCAACAAGTCTAAACAACACCCACTCTAAAAATTCTCATAAAAATCGTATTTGAAATTCAAATTCACTTCTTCAAGCTTGTTTAAAAATTGTGGGTTATCTTTCTAATATGATTTTTACCACCCAAAACTTGCAACATTAGCACTCTAACCACAATTTGAGCTCCATTCACAACAATAAATCGCTTTTGTCAACTAACAATCAAGCTAAGAGGCAGCTAGATTGAAGAAAAATAGAGAGGAAGTGACCTAACTCTCAAATTATATATATGATATGTGACAATCCAACAAAGGGCTGAAAACATGACTCATTTTGGTGATAAGCTTGAAACGGGTGATTGAGACTGTAAAATTCTCATATATTTATTGATCACTTCATATTAATAAATACTTACTGGAGTATAACTTATCTTCAAGAAAAGGGCCACAAATATTCCAACACAGAAAAAATTCACTTAGAAGAAAAATATCAGAATGCATATGTGTACATAATGTATACACAACAAAGATAAAAACAAAATAGAAATTAAAAAATCAAAATATTACATGTGTATACACACAACAAACGTAGGTTACCACTTACCATTATAATTCGTGTGGCTCTAAGGGACCTAGCTAGTGTAAGTGGCTATGAAGATGACAATGTAGGTGTGCTAGCTAGATTGTGAAATTATAGTATCATGTGCTTGTTCTCTTCTGCTATATTGGCCTTGTGGGTCAACAAACAAAAACTGGAGTTTTTTCAACACAAACAATAAATTCTTTGGACTGTTTTTGAGTCCCATTTAAATGGGTTCTACATAGCCAATATTTGTAGGTACTCAAAAACAAATCCGAGAATGCTCGTGTTGTGCTTACTCCTTACTGTTAGAATACATCAATACAATGGGATCGGATTTTCTTAGCCATCAATGATCGTTCCGCCTTTCATTTATTCACTGTTATATTTCCTTTTTAAACATGCTTTGAATTGCTTTATTTGAGTCGAAAGTCTTTCAAAAATAACCTCTTTATCTTCACAAGATAAGGTAAGATATGCATATCGAGAAGATGAAACTGAAAATAATATCAATCCACCATTGATGGATTGATTCGAGCTTGAGAGGAGAAATTCGAAGAAGAAGAAGAGGATAAAATGTGCAAAGTGAAAACTGTATTGCAATATCACCTTCACTATTTTTATACAAAATCTAAACTAAGAAATGATAACTACCTAATGCAATTACACTTCACCGACTTAAGGGTGGATTAGCCTAACTAACTTGCCAGCTGGCTACAGCTAAGGCATTACAAATAAATATCTAAGTAACAAACTAACTTCCAGCTCTCAATACCCCCCACTCTCAAGTTGGTAGTGAGGAAGTCACAACCAACTTGCCAAGGAGTTGCATATGTTTTATTCCAGTCAAAGCCTTGGTAAGTATGTCAGCTAGCTAGTTAACTGTGGAAATGTGATGTAGAGTAATCATCCTTTCTTGTAGCTTGTCTCGAACAAAATGACAATCTATTTCTATATGTTTAGTATGTTAATGGAAGACGGGGTTTCTTGCTATGTGCACTGCAGCTTGACTATCAGAGAATACATGAGTAGGATCTAGTCTTGATATGGTCAGCTCCTACAGCAATCTTCTAAGCCAGACTAGTTCTCCAACAACCTTCCTGATAGATCTGTACTCAGTCTCTGCAGATGACAATGACTCAATTTCTTATTTCTTAGATTTCCAACTAATAGGACTGTCCCCTAAAAACACAAGGTAACCACTGATTGACTTCCTTGAATTAGTGCATGGGGCTCAATCTGACTCACAAAATACTCTAAGGGTGTAATAAGTTGAATTTGACATAAACAAACCCAAAGTTGAATCACCCTTCAAATACCTCACAACATCAATTGCAGCCTTAATGTGTGGTTCCCTTGGAGCTTGCATAAACTAGCTTAAATGTTGAACACTATAGGTTATATCTAATCTTGTGTTAGTATGAAAATTGAGCTTTCGTACAAGCTTTCTGTAATTAGTAGGGTCTGAGAGTAATGACCTTTCTGAAGCTTGTAATTTGATGGTGCTGTCAAGAGGAGAAGTGACAGGAGAGTAGGACAAGCAATCAAATTCTTTGATGAGATCCATGGTGAATTTTCTCTGTGAAAGAAGCAAACCATTGTCATTATATAGGACCTCTAAACCTAAGAAGTAGTGTAGCTTGCCTAAGTCCTTTATTTTAAATTATTGATTAAGAAAAGCTTTGAGATTCTAAATTTCCACCATGTCTGTCCCAGTGAGGATGACATCATCCACATAGATAGCAACAAAAACAGCTGAAGAATCATGTTCTTTGTAGAATAGAGAGTAATCACTAGCTGAGTGGATAAAATCTCTAGAGCATAGTGCTTCAGTCAACTTATCATACCACTTTCTGCTTGCCTGTTTCAGGCCATATAATGACTTCCCCATCTGACAAACTAAACCATGAGTCTCAATATGGAGTCCTTGAGGAACATCTATGAAAACTTTCTCATGTAAGTCACCATGCAAAAATGCATTGTTGACATCCAACTGGAAAAGATCCCAACCCGTTTGACTGCTATACTTAGTAAGGCCCTTACTATGGTCATTTGTACCACTGGTGAGAATGTCTCAGTGTAATCAATACATGTTTGTTGATGTATTCCTTCACCACTAAGCTGACTTTAAATCTTTCAACATTATCATCAGCCTTATGTTTGACTTTGTACACCCGCTTGCATTCAATGGCTTTCTTACCTGCAAGCAAATTAACTAAATTCCAAGTATGGTTAGCAAACAAAGCCTTAAATTCTTATGTCATTATTGCTTGCCAAGCAAGGTTCATGGCAACCTCCTTATAAGAAGTAGGTTTACTATCATGTGAAATATTTCTCATGGCCTGCTGACTATCACATTTGAAAGCCGAGAAAGGAATGTATTATTTGTTAGTAAAGAGGGAAGTCAAGGTACTAGGTTGAGTAGAACTGGTAGATAGAGCTTTAAGGTTGAGTAATTTGCATACATACTCTTGCAAATTTGCTGGTTGAGTAGGTTGTCTAGAAGATCTCCTAGGATCTTGGCTAATATGGCTTAGTGCATGTGAATGTGGAGTAGTTATGGTGCTAAGTGAGGGAGATGCTGAGGTGGAAATAGGTTCAGGTGAATCGGTAGGCATGTGTGGTGATACAGGCTCAGAGATTTGATCTTAGTTTGTTGATTCTAAAGTGTCAGTTCTAGAAAATGGTGTATGGATATTCTGAGTGTGAACTTGAATATCATTCAAAGTACTATTCCAATTAGTAGGTGACATAATAGGAGACATGTAAGAAGAATTTAAAGACCTGAGAACAGAAGAAAAAGAAGAATGAGAAGAACGAATGGCAAAAGGGAAGATATTCTCATAGAAATGAACATCTCTTGAGATATGTATTGACTTGGTAACTAGATTGAGAACTTCATATCCCTTTGTGTGAAGAGGATAATCCATGAACACATGTGGTGTAGCTCTAAGTTCAAACTTATCTTTGTGAGTTTTGATAACTATGGAGTAACACAAACACCCAAAGCTTCTTAGGTGTGAATAAGTGGATTGTTTGTGATAGAGGATCTCATAAGGGTATTTGTTATTGAGGATTGCAGAGGGTAATCTGTTTATTAGGTAAGTTGTTGTCAATATGCATTCTCCTCAGTACCTAATAGGTAGGTTAGACTGATATAAAAGTGTTCTTGCAACTTCAAGAAGATATTTATGTTTTCTCTCCACAACATCATTTTATTGTGGTGTGTATGAGAATGTCTTTAGACTGGTAAAAGGATAGGTATTCATTGCTAGTAAATTATATCCCATTATTTGATCTCATAGTCTTTATAGTGATTTGAAATTGGTTTTTAATAAGTTGGACAAAAGATTTGATAACTTGTAAGGTATTACTTTTACAACTCAAAAGGTGTATTCAGATTGCCCTGCTATAGTCATCAACCATAGTCAAAACATACTTGTAGTGATCATGGGTGGCCACATGATAAGGGCTCCACAAGTCTAGGTGAAGTAGGTAAAAAATCTTAGTTGTAGATGTTGTTCTGGTTGGAAAAGTCAATATGGTTTGTTTGGCCATGGGGAAAATTATGCAAAGAAAATGATGTTTAGGTGAAAAATGGGCTGGGATGCAGGGAATTCCTCTCATCTTCACAAAAGGTACATGTCGGAATCGATTATGCCATAAATAATCAACACATTAATCATTTGAGGAAAAATAAGAAGAAAACACAGGAACAGTATGCAAACTGGCACTTTGAACAACCACTTTATTACCTGAACATGGAGTTTTTATAATATGAGAGACATCATGTGAACTTGGACTATTTACAACATTATAATCAATAGGTGTGCTTGTGTTATTCATTCAGCAACAAACTTTCTTATGCTTAATAGAGCTATTACAGTCAGAAGTAGAACAAGTAGGCATAATATGTGGTTGAGAATTGCTAACAATTGTAACTGAACTTGAACTGAAAGGTTGGATTGAAACAAAAGTTGAATTAAGAGATTGACACCTTGAGAGAGGTAGTATAAGCCATTATTTGCCCTACCAATCTCTAGAGGCCTCTTCATTGAAGGGGTTTGTAATGTACATTTGTAGGCAGATAAGTTAATATTTAAATTGATTAATTGTAATGTTAGGGAATTAATGTAAATGAGATTGAACTTGAAACTAGGGAAAAAAAGTACTTTGTTCAGAGTCAGTTTGGACTCAAAACTGCATCACCAACTTCTGTTACTTTTACTTTATAACTGGTAAGGTAACTAGGAAAGGGTAAGGCAATGTTCTGGTGTTGATTAATAGATTTCTATTGTATGACATGTGATTTGAAGCCCCAGAATCCAAAATTCAATAATCACATATGATTTGAAGCATTTACATGACATATTACTCAGAATTTCTTTATGAGTTGAGCAAGCCAAAATACCTGCAAAGTTTGCAGCTCCACCAAGAATATTATTTGAGACTTTTACAACATTCCCAACTTGAAATTTGTTCAACAATCGCACTAAGAAATTGTACTGCTCATTTGAAAGTTGATGCCCTTGATTCTGGCTTCTGTTGTCAACTTCATTCACTAGAACCATTTCTTCACTAGTTTTATGAACATTTTCCGCAGAACCTGTATTTCTACCCTTTGTGAATTTGATGTTGGGTGGAAATCAATGCATTTTTAGCATCTATCCTTCGTGTGCCCTGGCTTTTTACAGAAGTCACAAAATAATTCAGAAAACTTGTAGTCTGGAATATGTTATTGTTTGATGAGTGATTAGGTATGTATGCACTTCCATTAGTATGAGGACTTGTGTGTTGATTGTTGTTTGCTTTGAAATTGCTTCTCCCAACACTACTTGTACTAGTATTCAATGATGTAGACTCTATGATTTGTTGGCTTGGCTTGACTTCCCTTTGTTTTTTCTCCTGAATAAGAATGGAAAATCCATGTGCTATAGTCAGTAAAGAATTCATCATCAAAATGCTTCCCCTTACCACAATGTAGACCTCGTTCAGTTCCATGAGAAACTGAATGAGTTTTCTATCTTGCTCGACCATATGCATATTTATTTTTGCTCCATAAGTACAAGTGCAGTCGCACAGAGCACTCACATCCAGTGTGTTTAGCTCTTCCCATAGATTTTTCATCTTTGTGCAGTATCTAGTTATGTCCAAAGTTCCTTGATTCAGATCATTAATTTCCTTTTGCAACTGGTATCGTTTAGCATCATTGATTTGATCATACCTGTCTTCTAGTTCATGTTAGAGCTCTCTTACATTATTGACATACTGCAAGCTATCTGTGATGTCATTAGAGAGTGAGTTAATAATCCATGAAGTAATCATGTCGTCACATCTCTCCCACTATCCATAAATTGGATCATCTAAAGATAGTCTTTTACTTTTGCCATTAATGAAATTCATCATATTTTTCACTGATATTCCTCCGAGTACACCTCTCCTCCAGGATCTTTATCCAACTCCATCGAAGACCACCAGTACTAGAGCAGATCCGGTACTTTCCGACGGGTGTATGTACAAAGGACTAGTCGCATCTTGTGCATTTGTTTGGTTTTGTTGTCCAACCATTTGAACTTTGAAATTTTCAAAGTAAAAAAGGAATGCAGTAGAATCGAACAATTTGATGTACGAATCGAGCGAAATTCTTAGTGTGAATTGAATGAATCACGACTAATTTTAGAAGAATTGAATCACAAATGAACTAAAGGAATGAAACAATCAGAAAAGCAAATTGTGGTTTCGATCGAGAAGACAACCCCTAGAATGGAAAATTTAGGCCTAAATTGAAATCGCAAATTGTGAAATTGAAATTGCGAATTGTATATGTGAAATCGAAATTGCGATTCAGAACAACGAGTTTAGCTCTGATACCATATCGAGAAGATGAAATTAAAAATAATATCAATCCACCATTGATTGATTGCTTCGAGCTTGAGAGGAAAAATTAGAAGAAGAAGATAAAATGTGGAAAGTGAAAAACTGTATTGCAATATCACCTTCGCTGTTTTTATACAAAATCTAAACTAATAAATGATAACTATCTAATGCAATTACACTTCATCGACTTAAGGGTGGATTAGCCTAACTAACTTGCCGGCTGGCTACAACTAATGCATTACAAATAAATATCTAAGTAACAAACTGACTGTGTAACTAACAAATTAACTTTCAGCTCTCAATAATGCATACACACCACCCTCCCCAGGTCCTACTTGTAAGACGCATTGGGTATATTATTATTGTTGTAACCTTTCATTGCCGGTGGCAAATTCATGTATGATCGTGAGTTCAACATAATTCAATATTTTGGAAGTCAAACTTTATTATGTACGAAAAAATTATACATTTTAGAATCCAAAAAAGTTTAAATTCTAAATTTGTCATTGTCGTCTCTTTTCAGGGGCAAAGCTTGGGGCACAAGAGGTTTATTTAAACCTCCTTCGTTAGTAAATTAGATTGTATATACAAAGTTAAATTATTTTTTATGTATATATAATAGATATTGAACATCTTTGACTCTTCTTATTTTTATTAATTTATATTTTAAACTTTTCAGTGAAAATTTTAATTCCGTCACTATTTCTCATTACAAATGAAAAAACAGAAATACAAACAGGTGGTGTCAAAAAGTTCATCCATGTGACTGCTATAGCAGAGAAGGAAGATGAAGATCATACAATATATAAGTATAATAAAAACAAATTATCCAACTGAAAGTTTCACATGTCCAACAAGGATTTTAGTGAATAATCTCCAATGGAAGCTTAAGATGGGACAGATCATACCACTTGTTCCTCTCGAAAATTAGACTTATTTCTGCTACATTTTTTTAAAAAACTTTTGTGTCTGAATTTACAAAGTTCTAGAATGATCCGTGAACCAACCTTTAATGCCATCACCAGTCACAGAGAACACAAATTCTACTAAAGTCTACACTATCGTATATATAATGCAATGTTTTTGACATGGTAATTCTAATTTTGAGTGGAAAAAGTTATTAGTCTGTATCCATTCCATGCATGTGAGTTTTACATTTTGATTTTGACTTATTTGTTCCTTTCCTGGTTAGAAGTTAGTTCGACAGAGAAAACATTACATCAAAAACTCTAAAGGCTTGTTTGGTAGCTGGTTAGGAGCTAAGTTATTTATGTATTAAATTTTGCATATCTAAGTAATAATATATTTGATAGCACTGTTTTGTTATGTATAAAATTCAATAGACATAATACGTTGTTTGATTTGCAATTTAGAAACTCACATAACTAATATTACATGTATAATGTTATCTCTGTAATCAAACTATATAATGTAAAATCAGAAAATGTTAAACAAAAACTTTAGTCATAAATTATATTTTGGGCTTTAAAGTATTAAACACTAAAATGTGAGCTTAAAAGATGAAGTGTAAATTGGAAAATGGAGGAAAACAAATTGGAGGGGAGTGAAATTTTGAAAAAGTAACATTTTCAAGTGAGCTTTCTCCCACATTGGTGGTAGAAAGTCACATTTGTGTGCTTATATGTAGAAGCACATCTTCTAGCTAATAAAGAGTTGAGAAGAGGATCACCCCTTGCACCGTTGTTGTCGCTCCAATCAGCTTTGAATTTGGATTTGGTTGATTGATAATCTTTTTGGACCAAATTCATTTTCCATTTTTGGTATTTAATTTCCTTTTCTGATATTAATTAATGAGGTAATTTTAATTTAAAATTTGCGGAATAATTAATTATTTCCTAACGGTCATTTACAAATTGAAAACTCGCCTCAAACACACTAAAAAATTATGAAAATTTTACTATCTGCAAAAACGATCTTTTCTGCCCCTCTTCTGTGCATCAAGTTTTCAAACAGAAAAATAGTAAGTGTCGTAAGTGAAAGATAGAATAATTTCTCTTAGCGATTCCTTTCATTATTCACAATATATATAGCTGTACAAAGGTTGATTTCTAATATGGTACGAATCCTAACTTACCTTACAAATGTTGATTCCTAATACAATTAGAATCCTAAGTTACCTTAAATATACATCTATCATAATTACAAAATATACAGAGAATATTGGCTAATACTCCCCCTCAGACGGAGCGGGAGGAAGCCGAACGCTAAGGCTGGATCGGAAGTCGGTGAAGAGCTGTCGCGGTAGTCCCTTTGTGAAGATGTCTACATACTGATAAGAGGAAGGCACGTGTAATAATTTGACCTGACCACGGGCAACCTTCTCTCACACAAAATGGATATCCATCTTAATATGCTTAGTCCGCTGATGTTGGACCGGATTATGAGACATATAGATGGCAGATATGTTGTTACAATAGACTATAGACGCCTTGCGGAGTGGACACTGGAGCTCCAAAAGAAGATTTCAGAGCCAACATATCTCAGCAACAACATTAGCAACACCGCAATATTCTGCTTCAGCACTCGAACGGGATAGTGTGGCCTGCCTCTTGGCGGACCATGAGATAAGATTATCCCCAAGAAATACACAGTACCCTGAGGTGGAGCGACGTGTGTCTGAGCATCCTGCCCAATCTCCATCCGTGTAGGCAAGTAGCTTGGTTGGGGCAGAGGGGTATAGGTGTAATCCAAAGTCTAGTGTGCCCTTAACGTATATGATAATACGTTTGAGGGCGGAAAAATGGGACTCTCGGAGGTCGTGCATGAACAGACACACCTGCTGAACGGCATATGAAATATCAGGCCTAGTGAATGTAAGATACTGAAGAGTACCTGCTAGACTCCGATATAGAGTGGGATCAGAAACTGGCGCACTTTCATTGGCACTAAGCTTGGATTTGGAGTCCACCAGAGTTGGCATAATTTTACAATTTGTCATCTTACCCCTGTACACTATCTCTTCTGCATACTTACGCTGACACAGGAACATAGTGGCTACAGATCTGGTTACCGATATACCCAAAAAATAACTTAGCTTGCCCAAGTCAGTCATAGCAAATTCAGTTTTGAGTAGAGCAATGATTTCATTCTTCAAACTGTCAGATGAGGCAGTAAGAACAATGTCATCAACATATAATAGCAAATATACAGTGTTGCTACCTCGGTGAAACGTGAAGAGAGAGTTATCACACCTGCTACATACAAAACCAATCTGCAGAAGATACCTGGCAAAACGATCATACCAAGCGCGGGGTGCCTGTTTCAATCCATACAATGACTTCTTGATACGATATACAAACTGCGGAGCTGCCGGATGAACAAAGCCAGGAGGTTGATGCATGTACACAGTCTCTTTCAAATCTCAATTAAGAAATATATTCTTGACATCAAGCTGATGAATCGGCCAATGCAGGCCTATAGCAATACTGAGAACAATCCGAATAGTGGCCGGTTTAACAACCAGACTGAATGTCTCACCACAATCAATACCCTCCTGCTGATTAGTGCCATTGGCAACTAGTCTTGCCTTATACCTCTCTAAGTTACCACTGTCTCTGAACTTGTGCCGAAATAGCCACATACATCGGATAGCATTCACACCTTCAGGTCTAGGTACCAAATCCCAAGTGTTCAGCTTGGTTAAAGCGTTAAATTCCTCGCACATGGCCGCATTCCAATTTGGGTCCAATTTTGCTAGTTTTGGATTTTTTGGAATGGGTGATAAGGTTTGTGTGGAGAGATTGAAGTGAATATTGGGTTTGAAGATCCCGTGTTGTGCACGAGTCTCCATACGATGAGATGGCAGTGGCGGTGGGTCGGGGGCCGGGAGGTTCTTTGGTCGGTCCACCGGTCTTTGGACTAGTGGGCGCGATTCAGTGGGACCGGTTTCGGACTGTGTGTTGGACTGGAAAACTGCAAAATTGCGGGACTGGTTGCTGGAGTGATGGGCAGCAGTGTCGCTAGTGGTGCAGGTGACTCGACTGGGGGTTGTAGGGTGAGCAGGGAGCTGTTGGAGTGGTGCCGGACAATGACGAGACTGTCGGAACAGTGGGCTACTGTTAGTATAGATTTTGGATGACCGGGGACAGACTTGGTTCATCGAGAAAGATGTAATCGGTAGTCTGAAATTTCTGAAGATTTGAAAAAGGAAAGGTTGTCTCGTCAAAGGTAACGTGACGGGAGACGATGATTTTGCGAGTAGCAATGTCATAGCACAAGTAGCCCCTATGATTAAGAGATAGACCAAGGAAGACTCATGGTAGAGTGCGAGGCAAGTTTGTGAGGTGCAGTGGAGACCATATTGGGGTAGCATAAGCATCCAAAAATACGTAGGTGATCATATGATGGTAGCCTACGGTATAAGATTTCGGTAGGGGTCTTGTTATGGAGTGTGCTAGTTGGTAAAATATTAAGAAGGGATTCTACCATTTTGACAACATAGACCCAAAAAGGCGGTGGTAGGTAAGCATGAAACAGAAGTGTGCGAACCATGTTATTGATGATACGTATAATTCTTTCAGCCTTTCCGTTTTGGGAAGAAGTATAGGGACAAGAAAAATGGAAAACCATGCCTTGTTTAGAACTGAAATTGTAAAATGCCGAGTTATTAAATTCACGTCCATTATCACATTGGAATAATTTGATAGATTTTTCAAATTGTGTTTTAATGAATTTTTGAAACTCGAGGAATTTTGTAAAAACGTCAGATTTGAATTTCAGTGGGTAAATCCAGACAAAATGTGAAAAATCATCCAAAAATACTAGATAGAATTTATGACCCAAAGAGCTAACAATCGGAGATATCCACAAATCAACATGAACAATATCAAAGGGAGAAAAAGTAACACTGTTTGATGACATAAATGGAAGACGAGTATGTTTTCCAAGTGTACAAGAAAAACAGTGGTGGGCAATTTTCCCATTATTACATTGAATATGCTTAGAAGTCCTAAGAAAAGTAAAAACTGAGTCTCCGGGGTGTCCGAGGGTGTTGTGCCAAGTTGAGGGAGAGATCGCCGCAAGGGATAGAGGTGCTTGCGGTCTAACAACGGAATATTGAGTGAATGGGTAGAGGTCTCCCACACTATTGCAGCGTGTAAGAATTTTCCCCATATTGAGTTCCTTCACAGAAAAACCAAAAGGGTCAAATTCGACAGACACAGAATTATTGCTAGTGAATTTTCTAACGGAGATTAAGTTTTAATGATGTTAGGTGTGTATAGGACGTGGTTTAGGGAGAAGGGCGGGTGTGGATGTTTGGTGTGTGTTACCGTAACCTTCAATCGGAATGCGATGACCATTGCCGACAGTAATAAATTGAGGACACTTTAACTGACGTAGTTGAGATAGGTTACCTGACGACCGGGTGAGGTGAGATGTGGCTCCGGTGTCCATGTACCAATTGTCGTCGGGCTGTTGAAGGTTCACGGTGGTGTAGGCCTGGCCTAAACCAGTCGGGGCCAGCTTTGGGGTGCTGCTTTCGCTTGCTTTGGAATGCAACCAGTGGGGACCGCTGCGGCGGTGGGCTCGCTGGTGGCGGGGCGAGGGCCCAATAGGCCAGTCGACCAAGACTGCTAGAACTGGGGGCCCTACAGTCGGGTATGGGCTTGCAGGTGAAGCCCAGTTCTGCTGGTTGGGCCACCCTGGCTGCTGTCCAGCCCACTGGAAATTCGCAGGCTGCGGGACTGGCTGTTGTCCAGCCCACTGGTTGCGTTGGTCCTTGCCACGGCCCTTGCCTTTGTTGTTGCGACCTCTGCCGCCGCTCTGCTTCTACTGGTGCTGGACATGCGGTGGTGGCGGGGTGGTGTTGGTTGCCGGTTGTGCCATCCCGTCAACGGCTAACGCCTTTTGATTATGTTCCTCTTATTTGGCACGTCGGGTTTCTTCCAACAATAATTGTGACCGTGCCTTGGTGAAACTTGGTAGTGGGTCGGCCTGTTGAATCATTGTTGCAAGTGTATCGTATTCACCTTTCGGTAAACCCGTAACTAATTGGAGTACCATCTTGGTTTCAGAATCAGAATTCCCGACGTTGGATAATTGGTCGGCTATGAGTGTCAGTTGTTTGCAATATTCGGACATGTTGTTGAAATTCTCGAGATGCATATTGTTGAATTGATCCTCCAAATACATTGCCCGAGTATTTTTATTGTCCTAAAAAAATTCTTTCAACCGCACCCAAAGGTCACGTGCCGTAGCACCTGTTTTCATGATGGTACACAACAAGTCTTTGGAGATTGTGTCGTATATCCATTGTTTGACGATGGCGTCAAGGCGGCGCCATGTTGGTTTGACAATATCGGTGGGACGAGGAACTGAGTCATCAATATGGTCAAGCACGTTGTATGCACAAGCATGAATAAAAAATAGTTCTGTCCACATGGAATATTGACAGTCTTCTTGGTCAAGAATTATAGGGATAGAATTCTTGATATTTGTAACGGCGAAAGCCGGGTGAAAAGAAGACGATGAACGTTGAGAGGGGTTATCAAAAGTGCCAGTGGAGGAACCGGAATTTGTGGGGAAGACATGGTGGCTGTTTCGGCCAAGGAAAGGGAAACGAAAATTTTTTGTTTAAAAATTTCTGGTTTCGGCCGAGATAGAGAAGAAAAGGGAGAAGAGTGGGGTTTAGGTTTTAGGCTCTTGATACAATGAAAGATAGAATAATTTCCCTTAGCGATTCCTTTCATTATTCACAATATATATAGTTGTACAAAGGTTGATTCCTAATATGGTACGAATCCTAACTTACCTTGCAAAGGTTGATTCCTAATACAATTAGAATCCTAAGTTACCTTAAATATACATCTATCATAATTACAAAATATACATAGAATATTCGCTAATAGTATGATTACTGTCGTTTGATGCGTTCGCTAAAGTTCTGCAATTTTCATTGTCGATATTGCAAAATAGAGTTTCGTTCTATCCTGGGAGGAATTAACCAAAATCTTAGGAAATTGTGAGGGGGATTAAATTTCTTAAGAAAACATAGTTTTCTGTGGGCTTGAAAGAGAATCTATGTATTAATTTATGCAGGATTGAAGAACAAATAATTTATACATAAATAATTTATTCCTCCAATAATACATAGATTTTTTCATAATTACTCTCCATATTGCTAATACTTGCATATCTCTAACTAGCTACCAAACGAGTCCTAACGGCCTACAGGTATAATAATACAAATGCAACTCTTATGTGATGTTTCAAAAGTAAAGTATTGACAATTAATCGAAGAGAAATTGAGATAATTGGGATGCTTTTATAAAATTTAAATGTGATTATACATAATAAATCATCAGAAAATTATTATGATATAATTTTCTTTAATAATCGGTTGAACCGTTGACACCTTAGTAATATTATTTGACTTTTCCTGTTATGCATTGTGTCAATTCCAATTTCACACGTCAATCCTTTCAAAAGTTGATATCTCCATTCTCAACACAAATAAATTAAGTACTGCAGTTAATTGCGATAGATTTGCATAATAATCAGGGACCAATTCAATTATTTAGTCATTTGTTATATTCTAATATGATCAAGAATGTTAAAATCGATTGCTAAGATCATCTACTCTGACGTTATACTTCAATAAGGAATACTAAACAGATTTTTTAATTAAAAGTAACTTAAATACTTATTGATGAAAATGACAGTTTCCAAAAGAAGAAAAATTTATTAACGACTATAGAGTATAGACATAGAAATTCCATCCTGATCCAATGTATGGCTAGGAGAAAAAGAGGGAAAAAACTAAATATGCTAATTAACCTCCTTATCTCTTCTGAGAATCAGCTATATATCTTCCCTTTTATTGCAAATAAAGTTTAACTACCTTCTCAAAATTGGAAATTGCTATATACCGCTACTTGCACCATAATAACAAGAAGAAGTGCTTTCTAAAATCATTTCATATTTACCTAAATCTTAAAATGTTGGACACTTTTCAATTTTTGAGGGTCAATGTTACCAAGTTCAGATGTAAATAAATTTAAATTCTAGAAACTACATAGAAAATATTAGAGAAAATGACAAAAAGGTCTCTTATGTTTGGGATAAATTCAAAGTAGTCCTTAAATATAAATGTTTGAGCAGTCTTGGTCCTTCAAGTTTGGCAAAGTGAACACTTTTAATTTTCGTCAAATGTTTTACAAACTTTGTCCGCTAGATCTATGGGAAATTGTGGGGGAAAATGTAACCAGAAACACTCGGAAAGTCCAATCAAATCCTAGAAATTGCAACATAAAACAACACTAACACAAAAATTAGACCAAAACTAGCACCCCAAACAACTGTATCAAACTCGAGAAATAAATCAAAACTAGCAGAAACTGCAAAAACTGCAAAAACTATATCTTCAAATGTGAGTTCTCGCTAGATTCTTTCTTTTCATAGTTTCCGCTATATCAAAAAAAAAAAATTGTTAAGTACTTTATGGAGACCAAAAGTGCTCATTTTTGGCAAGCTTAAAAAAACAAAATTGCTCAGAAGTATATTTGTGTATATCACCCAAACTTGTGCCGCTCGGTTCCATTAAGGGTAAACACTTTTTACTAGGGGTTCTCCATCCCAAAACTCGAACTCGAAATTTCTATCTAAGAATGAAGGAATATCATCCGTCTTATCACACTCTATAATTTATAAGTTATGATTTAATTTGAATTTTTTGAGAAGCAAAAGTTATCAAGCATTAGGACAAAGAGAGTAGAAAATTAATGAATCTACTCATTCCTTCAAAATTTTCGATATAAATAAAGGAATATGTTTCTTGATTTATTTGATGAATGATTTACAATATATATAAGGTTACAAGAATATTTACTTTGATACAAACTTGGTAACTAATTATCCTAACTACAAAAGGATTATAATTCTACCTAAAATAGGAGATATATAATTAATACAATTAATGAAAGAATATTGGGAAATATTCTATTACACCCCGCAATCGAAGCGGGAGGTTCTCGAACACTGAGACTGGCTTGAAAATCATCAAATAGTATGCACGAAAGTCATTTGGTGAAGATGTCGGCAATCTGATAGCTGGAAGGAACATGAAGGACACGAACTTGACCACGAACCACTCTTTCGTGAATGAAATGAATGTCCATCTCAATGTGTTTAGTGCGCTGATGTTGGGCGGGATTGCCGGAAAGATATATCGCACTAATATTATCGTAGTAGACCAGTATTGCCCTTTGAATCGGGCAGTGAAGCTCAAGTAGAAGGTTACTGATCCAATAAGACTTAGAGACGACATTGACAACACCTCTGTATTCTGCTTTTGCACTGGATCGAGATAGTGTAGGTTGCCTTTTGGAATACCAAGATAATATGTTATCTCCGAGGAAAATGCAATAACCAGACGTGGAGCGTCGGGAGTCAGGACATCCGCCCCAGTCAGTATTAGAATAAGCAGTGAGAGCAGTGAGCGAAGACCTGTATAGATGTAATCCGAAGTGAAGTGTACCTTGGACATATCGTAAAATATGTTTGAGGGCATGCATGTGTGCTTCCCTCGGACTGTGCATGTGTGCTTCTGTCGGACTGTGCATGTGTGCTTCCGTCGGACTGTGCATGTGTGCTTCCGTCGGACTGTGCATGTGCAAGCAGATTTGTTGCACGGCATAGGATATGTCTAGTCTCGTGAATGTGAGGTACTGCAGGGCCCCAGACAGGCTACGATAGTGAGTCGGGTCTAAATATGAAGGGCCGAAATCAGCGCTAAGCTTGGAATTGGTGTTTATAGGCGTGTGGGATGGTTTGCAAGATGTCATGCCTGCACGGTCAAGGATCTCTTCGGTGTACTTCTTTTGACATAGAAATTAGCCGCCAGAATGTCGAGTGACATATATGCCCAAAAAATAACTCAGAGGGCCCAGATCTTTCATAGCACACTTGGAGGAAATGAGAGACATAATGGACCGGCGGAGAGCATCAAATAATGTGGTGAGGATGATGTCATCAACATATAATAATAGGTAAGTCATGTATGTACCCTTGTTGTAGATGAACATGGAATGATCGGATCTGTTGTGTGAAAAACCGATAGAGGAAACATAATCGGCGAACCGCTGCTACCATCTTTTCCAATTTATTTGCAATTTTAAATATTTTTAACACCTCAAAACAATTTTAATCTATATACATTACTGTCATTTGCATTTTTATCACAATCATAAGTTTTATCCGAAAATTCTATGTTATTCTACTTTCCGCAAAAATGGCATCGCATTTCTATTTTTTATCAAGCATTAAGCACTTCACAAATATTATGTTTTATATTATCACATCGTTATATCCTATTTTTTAAAATAATTTGCATTTTTCTTCAAAGCATTTTTAATATTAAACCCCTTTTATATTTTTTAACCCATAACCCATTCATTTCCCAACCCAAAACAATTTCCACCCAAACTAAAACCCATTTCGTCCAAGGCCCAACAACCCATTCCCAAACCCCGTATCCAAATTCGCAACCCCCCAAACCAAAGACCCAATCGGCTGCCCCAAAATCCATTTCGTCCAAGCCCAACCCCACAACCTTTTATCCCCCTTTAAACCAAAACCCACAAAACAAAATCCCAAAACTCAAACCCCTCATTTAAGGCCCAACCGTCCAACCCATCCGAGGCCCAATCGGTCAAACCCGAAAAGGCCCAACCGCCCAACCCGAGGCCCAGTCGACCTTTCCCTTTTATCCCCCTAACCCAAAACCCAAAAACAAAAAAATCAACAAAACCCTAACACACCTACCGCCCCAAATTGGCGCCGCACACCCCATGCCCCGACCCCACATCGTCGGTCACCTCACCACTACCACTACCGACCCCCTCTGCCCCTGACACCACCAACCCATTCATCCCATACCCTTATCCCACAAAATCCGCGACCCATATCCCCTTAAATCCGTCCCAAATCGTCACTTTATTTTGAAATTCGAACTCGTTCTTGAACGTTGAGGGGTACGGATCCATCTATAAATATCCCCTTTTGTTCTACGTTTGGGAGGAGGATTTTGGGGGAGGTCCGATTCCATCTATTAAAATATTTGGTGTGTTCTTGATGAAGCTTTCGCCTTCCTTGTTATTCAAGCAATAAGTCTGAAAACAAGTCCAAATTCGAAAAAGAAAAAGAGTTTTTGTTTCGATCGAAGGTCTATTTTTGTCTGTTTCTAGGTCAAGAATCCGATTCTCAAATCGGAAAATTAGAGTTCTAAAGTCAGTAATTTCAAATTCCTCTCAATCCCTTTTACTTTCTTCTTTGTGTGTTATATGTTCTACTAATTGATGTGGCTTAGTTATTCTTGTTGTTAAATGTTTAATCTGCATTATGTATGATGTTTGGATAATCTGTCTAAATCACTTTATCGTTAAGCTATTTGGTAGATGTGTACGTGTGTTAGAATATTATTATCAAATTGTTTCTAAAAATATGACAATTGCTTAAGTGTATTATGTTAGGTTTAAGGCATGACATATTAGACCATATTCAAAATATGGTGTGATATGCGGTACTGTTTGGTACTGATTTCAGTATGTGATTATATTCAACTTGGTAATTATTTCATCTTTAGAACAGAGAAATGACAATGCTAGAATAGATGTACAAGTCTAATATTATTCCTTGGTAATCTGTCTGCTCCACATGTCCATTGGACTAGTATATGCTTATCCTATCTGCCTAAGTGATAACATACTTAGTGTATAACATGGCTGATACCCTGTGTGCATGCTTTGGTTTTAAAAGGATCTTGTATGTTTGAGATATCATATGTGGCTAGTGGTATAACTCATTTCTATGTGTTTTAAAAGGTCATTGAACTGCATGCTATTGTATGCTATCCATTCAGTGTCAAGATGTCTCATCCCCTAATGTGAAAAGCTCCCGAATCATGTTATGCCACTGACTTGCTAAGTTTGGTCCTACTTAGACCATGCCTAGGCTACTATTGGAACCATTATGTGTCATGGTAAGAGTATCTACATGTATGCTAGCCTGATTAAGTATTGTTCTGCTAGTAATGTTACCTTGACTGGTGTGCAGCATGAATATGTCCAATATATAACAAAAATAGTCTTGTATGCTTAGTCTAGTCTAAATGATTCTGCACCTTCTTGATATGTTGTCTTAACCAGGATACTTGCCCATCTTCATATCTTAAAATGTCTTCTGTACTAGCCATATATCAGTCTTTATCTATCTAAATGCTAAACTGCATCCATGACATCATATATTCCTTCTGAGTCATTTGGTTTACCGTATTAGTATGCTATCTGGGCACATGTGTGTGTCCCAAATTGATAGTTCCCTTGTTTGAATTTTCTATTATATTGCTTAGCCGGTTGAAAGTCGAGGCAAGCTTTGGGTTTGGTTTAGCCTCCTCCGATAGCTTGCCATGCCTAAGGTTCTAGAAACCTTTTGATCTTGTCGTGGCATCGGAATATGGATGGTGGTAACCCCCTATTTGCTGTCTTATCTTTCAAAATTGGTGTTTAATATGGTGTTTATGGTCAAATTTGCAATCCCACATCCTTAAGTCTGTTGTTTTTGTCAAATTTTTTAGGATGCTGCTGTTAGCTGCTTCTTTGATGCATCTTAAGACATCATTTATTGCTTCCCTGGTATGGTAAACATTGATGAATGGTTGATGTGCCCAACCTGCTATTGTGGCATTTTTGGGTAAAACTTGATACGTTTTGGGTGTCCAGTTGAAATACTTTGATGTAAACAAATACTACACAGAAGGTCCTGTTTGATAGGAGTTGATTGAATTGCTATACACAGCAACTGGGTTATTGTGCTGCACTCCAACTGCTACCTTCTTCTTTGCCAAAACAGTGGTTGCGTTTGAGGAACTGATGATATATTTGATTAGTTTGTGGTTGTGTCCCCATCTCTGGTTGAAAGCATATGTTGCCACTTTGTTTTATGGGCTGCTGTTATGTTTCGAGCTAAACAACAAGAGCATTCTGGCCAAATTACTGCTGCATTTTTTAGCTTATTTAATGTCCATTACTGTCGTATCTCTGAGCACAGTTGATGCTGGTTTCTTGGCCAAAAACTGTTGTTTTAAGACTGTTTCGTACAACTGCAATATTTCTGAAAATTCTACTAATTTGAACAAATACTACACTTAGGCCAATGAAATTGAATTTGAGGCCGCGTCCCTTCGGAAAATGCCTCTCGGTTTCGGTTTTACTGTTTTGGCATTATTTCGCTGATTTGAACAAATACTACACTTAGGTCAATTAAATTGAATTTGAGGTCGCGCCCCTTCGGAAATTGTTCTTCTATTTCAGTTTGCTGCTTTGGTATAATTTACTGATTTGAACACGATACTACACTGGCCGATGAAAAATATCCGTCGATTTCGAGGCCTCCACAGTTGTAAAGACGGAGAATATAACTTCTGGGCGAGGATGAGACTTAAATCTTTTTATTTCATCCGAGGGATCAACATGTTTAGTAGGCGAGGCGACTAAAATAACCAACAAGTTATATGTTCGCAGCCACGACGTGATTATAATGATCTTTTCTTTTTCATCCGAGAGACCAAAACGTTTAGTAGGCGAGGCAATCAAAATGATCACCGAGTCATACGTTTGCAGCCACGACATGATTGGAATGGTCTTTTTCAAAATTTAAGTCTGAGCCCTCCGTTATCAAAACATTCATTGTTTTGGACACGGATCCGAAGTTATTTGTATTTAATTATTTCTAATCGTTTGTTCTTGATATCTTGCAGGGAACAGAGTAAATAAAGGCAGATATTCCTCGGAGTTTATTTATTTTATTGTTTTTATTTTCTTTAATTCAACTTTTACCCCGCTCTGTATTGTAATATTATTTATCGCACTTATGTAACTATTGAAATGGTTAGAATAGGCAAACTTAGAATTAATTCATAGAGTAGTTTAAAACTTGAAACCCGTCGCTAGTATATTTACTTGTAGGTTCGGGTAATTCAAACTTAGAAACCCTCCGCTAGTTATTTTATTTTCAAGCTCGTCATGCATATTCGAAATTTTCAAAAAAAACATTTTGGTCATCTTTTATTCACTTCATTAATCATACAAATAAGTTTATCCTTTCAATTTGCAAAATCAATGATTTCCAAAAGTTTACTCCTTTGGCATTAAATTATTCGTTTTTCTCCTTACTATTAATTATTACAAATGCATATTTTCTCAACTTTACATGTATTTTTCTTTAATATCATACAGATGCATACTGGTACAAATTTATCTTTTACTAAATATTTGCAAACATCTTTATACTCTATATACTTTTAAACATGCATTTTCTCTTAGCAATAATTAACCTGAGTTTGACCGGATAACCGCAAGTTAGGGGATCTTAAAGGATGCCTAACCCCTTCCGTTTAGGATAATAAAGAACCCTTACCTAGAATCTCACTAGTTTCGCAGACCTTAAAATTGGAGTTATTGCAGCATTTATAGTCAAACATTTAAGTGCCCTAATTCACCTTAGAATAATTAGGTGGCGACTCCTCAATCCAATTGACCCAGGAATCACCGAATACGTCATGCTCCGCTTTGACCACGCGAGGGTCGAAAAATGGGCACGACAGCATGGCGACTCCGCTGGGGACTTTTAGGTTCTTGACCATAGCAAACCCAGGTTAATTATTAATGCGCTTTACTTTTGCTCTTTATTTGATTTAATGCTTTGATTTGTTTCCTTTGTGAAATTTTGCATGCATAACTGCTTTAATTGCTATATTCTTTTACTGCTTTCCTTAAATTGACATTCCGCTCATATTTCTTCCACTATGAAAAATTGACACTATCACACATTACACGCGAGGTGTGTTTTGCTCACCCATAAAATTTCTTTCAATTTACCAAATTTTAGGAGAGTTGGCGTATGCGCGAAGTGTCCGGACCATCTGGTGGCCGCGTAGCCTTCTCACTCGAGTAGTCCACTCGGGAACCTTGAGTCTAGTCAACCAAATCTTAGAAAATTTAGGATAGAGCTATACCACCCTTTATTTTAAGTCATGCATGCATATACCTTAGGTGGGTCGATCCTTGGCATCGACTCCACAATTAAGAAATCCGCCAAAGTTGTCTACGGGTCTCACAACCCAATGACCAATCAGCATATTATGTGTAGCGTGATAATGATAGACTAATCCAAGATTAATCATGACATGCCGAAAATTGGAAAATGCACGTTCATTTTGACTTCATTTCCAACAAAAGTATTACAGTTTGACAGCTTGGGTCAATTTATCATAATCTCGCATATTTGGCGTTTAGGCCCACCTCTGGCATAAGAGAGGCCCCATGCATATTAGGATGCGCATTAATTTTCATACAATCTGTTTGCTATTTTCTGATGCTTTCCACTCTGTACATGTTATTTAAAGCAGTAATTACTCTTTATACTAACTTAGTTTGCTTCATTTTTGAAGAAGGTTCATTTTGCCTAAATTATTTTTCCCAAAGGTTGATTTGCGTTGACTAAAACTGGCGGAACATCCCTACTTCACGAGATTAAAGGCACGATCATTCAGCAAAATGACTGATTCAGGTGCATCTGAACAGACTGGCCTGGGACTTATCGCTCTTCCGAGAGATGAATCAGAAGCTTCAGAAAGGGGAGATACTACTGTCCAGGAAAAATACATCGCCCAACTGTTGCAACAGATGGCAGCCATGCAGACTGAGATTGAGCGGCTCCAAAATCTTACCAACCTGCCCATTAGTGTCAATACCCCACTCCTTGAACAAGGGACGAATGCAACTGCACCACAAACTTTTTCATCTCCTGAACCGCCATTTCCCCAAAACCTCCCCAAAAATTCACCGCAAAGCGAAACCAATCTGCAGCACACTAACCCACAACCTATCAACCCACAAGCTAGTCTACAACAAAGCCCGCTAAAAAATGATCTAGCACCCTTCACAACTCTAAATGCACCCCAAGCTTCACTTACCCAAATTACCCCACTCATCCAAAATACCCCTCTCACGCAAAATCACCGGGCAATCCAACACAACGAACAATGTGTTCCACCAGTATATGTAACGGAAGTCCAACCTTTTACTTCCACAATACCAAACATGGCTCCTCAGGGAATTGACCAATATGAGGGGATGGGAAGGCAAATAAGGACTAGAATCGGTGAAAGTGTGGCGAGAGAAATTCATAGCCTAAAAGAAGCATTTAAGAACATCTAAACAAGCAAGGGGCATGAAGGACTCGAGTATGAAGATCTCTGCATGCATCCCGACATTGAATTGTATGTCGGGTATAAAGTGCCAAAATTTGACTTGTTTGATGGGAAGGGAAATCCTCACTCTCATTTAAGATCGTACTGCGACAAACTGGTTGGGGTAGGTAAAGACCAGGCCATCATAATGAAGCTGTTCATAAGGAGTTTGACAGGAGATGCATTTGACTGGTACGCGAGCCAAGACCCGCAGAAATGACATAATTGGGGCACGATAGCACAAGATTTCGTGGACAGATTTAAGTTCAACACTGACACAGTCTTGGATAGATTTTGTCTGATGAAAATGGAAAAGAAATCCACAGAGACCTTCAAGGAATATACCATGAAGTGGAGGGCAGAAGCAGCAAAAGTTCAACCCCCGATAGCGGAAAGTGAGATGACCACTCTCTTTGTACAATCTTTGAAAGATGCAACCTACTATGAAAGAATGATAAGCGTCATAGGACGGAGTTTCTCTGAAGTTGTAAGGATGGGAGATTTCATAGAAGAAGGAATCAGAACTGGAAGAATTACAAACTTTGTAGTGTTGCAAGCAACGAGTGAGGCAATTCAGTCGGACTCATTTGAGGGAGCAGTAAAGCGGAAGAGAGACGGAGTGTCCCATGTCATGGCGGTTCAGAAACATAGGCCAAATCAAATGTCAACCTACCAAACGCCATCACCCCAGCCTCCCTACAACAATCAAAACAACCAAAGTCCTCAGCTTTCCTATTATAGCCCATACGCCCAAAGCCCTCAACCTTATTATCAACACCCACCTGCTCCTTACTCTGCTTACCATATCCAGCCAATATATAGCCTACCTCGAGCACCTGCCTATCCAAATCCCCCACAATACTAGCCCACATACTTACCCCAGCCACGAGTCCATCTACCAAACGCACCCAGACCCCGTGCAAAACCCGAAAGAAAGCCAGTAAAAACCTAAATACCTTTAGCCGAACCTTGAGCCCAGTTGTATGAACGACTGAGAACCGCAGGAATACTCCAGCCCATCCAAGGAAATGTCCCCAATCCTGTTCCCAAATGGCACGATGAGACTAAGCATTGCGCATACCACTCGGGAATCCTTGGACACGACACTGGAAATTGCTATGCCCTCAGAGACAAAATTGAAGCATTAATCAAAAAAGGAGTTATCCATCTGAAAGGACCTTCCTCTAGTGTAAACAATAATCCTTTAACAAATCATGACGATGCCAATGTGAACATGATTACTGTTGATGAAGAACACAATTTGGAAGGGACTACTGTGCCAGTCCAGAGAAAGAAAAAGGTTGAATCATCGGCCTTTATCACCCCTATAATTACAGTCCAGTCAAGGGCACCGTTTGGAGTAGAAGTACTTCCTCCAAAGCCGTGGACCATGGCACCATCTGTTCTTGGAAAAGTCTTATCAACCAATCTCCAAAGGAAGAGAGATGCTCATTTACCAAAGCCTGTTCCGCCTCTAGGTCAGTCATTTGTCAAAGCATGCACCAATCAGGAATCAAAGGATGACAATGCAACCAACCTCGTGAAGGGATTCAAAAGATTTTTCATTGCCAAAGAAGAATCAAAATGCAATGTGATTCTCGATGATTACGCTAGAGACTCAACCATTTGGGATGCAAAGCAAGAAGATGTTTTGGGAAAATTGGACCTGTGCCCCGGCCTTGTTTCTCCCGGAAACTAGTTAATTGCATTAATATTTAATGAAACAATGCGATTCAGATTGAGGCCTGAATCACATCTACGCATTTAATGTGTTTTTCTCCACCTTTTGAAAGCTCAAAATGACAAACCAGCATTGCTTTTGATATTTTAAAATTCGTTTTGTTTAAATAATTTTCTTTTCTCTTTCATCATGCAAACTAATTTGTCGATAATATGTGACATATAATGAAACAAGCAAACAAGGTCCCAAGCAACAAACAAGGCTTCGAAGAAAATGAGGAAGATTCACAGCCAGAAGAATTGACAGAAAATTGGAGCATGTTTTAGAACAAGCCAAAGCCGGATTTGGATGAAACATCGTGATGGTTGACAATTATAAGCATTGGCACAACGTTTGCCCTTTGTACTCTTGGGCTACCGCACTACAATCGGGACTTCTACTGGGGCAATTATATATCTTTCACAGCCAAATGGATACAAAATCATGTACAAGGAGGTTGATTGATGAATAACAGATGAACACAGTTTGTCCGGGGCAACTTTATCAGAATAGAATGACCAAAAGCATGAATTACGTTATGACTTGATTCCCCCGACGGGATACGTAGGCGGCCACATCAGCTTCGGTCCTATTTTTAGAAATTACCTTACAAATTCCTTTCGCACCATGAACTACGTTATGACCTGATTCCCTCGGCAGGATACGTAGGCGGCCACATCGGCTTCGGTCCCATTTTCTGAAAACCCTTACAATCCCCCTTTTTTTGTAATGAACTACGTTATGACCTGATTCCCTCATGGGAATACGTAGGCGGCCTAAATCGACTTCGGTCCCACCATTAGGAAATCTTTTCTCATCTATCTCGCATATGAGAAAATGCACCCATCTGATCACCCTGATAGGACATGCAAGCAACCTACACAAGACTCGACTTGGTCCAGTTGAAAGTTCAACATCCTCACATATCGGAAACTGGGGCATATTTTAAGGGATCACTGCCAGAGGACACCGATAAACATGGAAAAGCATCGGCAAACTAAGTCTTCAGCCAGAAGAAGGATTCTGGATAAGGCGTTTGCTTTGTTTCACTGCATGTCACTGCTCGACAGACATTTAGATATATGCATATTTTCTTATAATCAAATTATTTTCAACAAATATTTTCATTAGAGTTCGACAAGAACTTTTTACTGATATGCATACTTTCTCATAAAAAATTGTTTTCAATAAATGTTTTCATTAGCGGTTAGCCAAGATTGGGAACCAGAGAGGGGCTACAGGTCCGAATCAGCAGGATATACAACTATCAAGAGCCGAAGCTATAAAGTCAACGCGAATCAACCGCCCCTCCCCCGAACTCACAAATTTTCTTTGAGTACATGTTCTTCAGGTTGAAAGAAGCAGGGAAGCCATATCACTTATGATCAACTTCACAAAGAATTTCCGCATCACGGCTCACCGCAAGGATCACGCTCCTGTTTTGCATCTATACAAAGACATCGTCTTGACCTACAGGGCCCCAACCATTATGTCTGCACAAGGATGTTATTTCGAATTACAGGGAACTCAAATACAGCAAACCGACGTGGAACCATCTATTACTGCCAAACTGACGGCAACCCGGCAAATCGACGGCAAAGACGTCGCATCACATTTTTCATCCGTGCAAGGACGATATTTCAATTCACAGTGCACATGAGTTTGAATTAGCAGAAGATTCAGCACAATGTGAAACTATCTTTTACAGCAAAACAACATTACAACGACGTCAACTGCATTAAAACGACGTCTTCAGCTCAACAACTATCTTTTACAGCAGATCAACACTTCAACAACGTCAACTGTATTACAACGACATCTTCAGCACTACATCTATCTCTTACAGCAAGCAGCATTACAACGAAGTCTTCAGCTCAACAACTATCTTTTACAGCATTACAATGACATCAACAACATTACAACGATGTCATCAACATTATCATTACAATGACGTCAACAGCATTACAACGACGTCTTCAGCGCAACATCTATCTCTTACAGCAAACAACATTACAACAACGTCATCCACATTACTGCAGCACAACAACTATCTTTTACAGCATTACAATGACATCAACAGCATTACAACGATGTCATCAGCATTATCATTACAATGACGACATCAGCATTATCATTACAATGACGACATCAGCATTACATTCTTGCAACAACGTCAGCAACATTACATTCTTGCAACAACGTCATCAACATTACATTCTTGTAATAACGACATCAGCATTACATTCTTGCAACAACGACATCAGTGTTATATTCTTGCAACAATGACATCAGCATTACATTCTTGCAACAACGACATCAGCGTTACATTCTTGAAACGACATCAGCGTTACATTCTTGCAACTACGACATCAGCATTACATTCTTGCAACAACGACATCAGCGTTACATTCTTACAACAACGACATCAACATTACATTCTTGCAACAACGACATCAACATTACATTCTTGCAACAACGTCATCAGCATTACATTCTTGCAACAACGACAACGGCATTACATTCTTACAACAATGTCATCGCATTACGTTCGTGAGCTTTAATTCGCAGGAACTTCAGCACAACGTGGAACTTCTTACGACGAACCGAGGTAATTTTTCCCGATGATCAAGACAAAATTGGCTACTCAGTCAACTTCTTTGGCCGAAAACTCTTTCATCGTCTCCAGCCAAAGAGGGGCATCTGTTGACACCCAATTTTGTCCCGTCTTTTCCAATTTACTTGCAATTTTAAATATTTTTAATACCTCAAAACAATTTTAATCTATATACATACATGCGTATATATATATATATATATATATTATTCTCATTATTATTATTATTATTCGCATTTTTTACTGTCATTTGCATTTTTATCACAATCATAAGTTTTATCCGAAAATTCTATGTTATTCTATTTTCCGCATAAATGGCATCGCATTTCTATTTTTTATCAAGCATTAAGCACTTCGCAAATATTATGTTTTATTATTATCACATTGTTATATCCTATTTTTTAAAATAATTTGCATTTTTCTTCAAAGCATTTTTAATATTAAACCCCTTTTATATTTTTTAACTCATAACCCATTCATTTCCCAACCCAAAACAATTTCCACCCAAACTAAAACTCATTTCGTCCAAGGCCCAACAACCCATTCCCAAACCCCTAACCAAATTCGCAACCCCCCAAAACAAAGACCCAATCGGCCGCCCCAAAATCCATTTCGTCCAAGCCCAACCCCACAACCTTTTATCCCCCTTTAAACCAAAACCCACAAAACAAAATCCCAAAACTCAAACCCCTCATTTAAGGCCCAACCGTCCAACCCATCCGAGGCCCAATCGATCAAACCCGAAAAGGCCCAACCGCCCAACCCGAGGCCCAGTCGACCTTTCCCTTTTATCCCCCTAACCCAAAACCCAAAAACAAAAAAATCAACAAAACCCTAACACACCTACCGCCCCAAATTGGCGCCGCACACCCCATGCCCCGACCCCACATCGTCGGTAACCTCACCACTACCACTACCGACCCCCTCTGCCCCTGACACCACCAACCCATTCATCCCATACCCTTATCCCACAAAATCCGCGACCCATATCCCCTTAAATCCGTCCCAAATCGTCACTTTATTTTGAAATTCGAACTCGTTCTTGAACGTTGAGGGGTACGGATCCATCTATAAATATCCCCTTTTGTTCTACGTTTGGGAGGAGGATTTTGGGGGAGGTCCGATTCCATCTATTAAAATATTTGGTGTGTTCTTGATGAAGCTTTCGCCTTCCTTGTTATTCAAGCAATAAGTCTGAAAACAAGTCCAAATTCGAAAAAGAAAAAGAGTTTTTGTTTCGATCGAAGGTCTATTTTTTGTCTGTTTCTAGGTCAAGAATCCGATTCTCAAATCGGAAAATTAGAGTTCTAAAGTCAGTAATTTCAAATTCCTCTCAATCCCTTTTACTTTCTTCTTTGTGTGTTATATGTTCTACTAATTGATGTGGCTTAGTTATTCTTGTTGTTAAATGTTTAATCTGCATTATGTATGATGTTTGGATAATCTGTCTAAATCACTTTATCGTTAAGCTATTTGGTAGATGTGTACGTGTGTTAGAATATTATTATCAAATTGTTTCTAAAAATATGACAATTGCTTAAGTGTATTATGTTAGGTTTAAGGCATGACATATTAGACCATATTCAAAATATGGTGTGATATGCGGTACTGTTTGGTACTGATTTCAGTATGTGATTATATTCAACTTGGTAATTATTTCATCTTTAGAACAGAGAAATGACAATGCTAGAATAGATGTACAAGTCTAATATTATTCCTTGGTAATCTGTCTGCTCCACATGTCCATTGGACTAGTATATGCTTATCCTATCTGCCTAAGTGATAACATACTTAGTGTATAACATGGCTGATACCCTGTGTGCATGCTTTGGTTTTAAAAGGATCTTGTATGTTTGAGATATCATATGTGGCTAGTGGTATAACTCATTTCTATGTGTTTTAAAAGGTCATTGAATTGCATGCTATTGTATGCTATCCATTCAGTGTCAAGATGTCTCATCCCCTAATGTGAAAAGCTCTCGAATCATGTTATGCCACTGACTTGCTAAGTTTGGTTCTACTTAGACCATGGTCTTGTATGCTTAGTCTAGTCTAAATGATTCTGCACCTTCTTGAAATGTTGTCTTAACCAGGATACTTGCCCATCTTCATATCTTAAAATGTCTTCTGAACTAGCCATTTATCTGTCTTTATCTATCTAAATGCTAAACTGCATCCATGACATCATCTATTCCTTCTGAGTCATTTGGTTTACCATATTAGTATGTTAACTGATCTGGGCACATGTGTGTCCCAAATTGATAGTTCCCTTGTTTGAATTTTTCTATTATATTGCTTAGCCGGCTGAAAGTCAAGGCAAGTTTTGGGTTTGATTTAGCCTCCTCCGATAGCTTGCCATGTCTAAGGTTCTAGAAACCTTTTGATCTTGTCGCGGCAACGGAATATGGATGGTGGTAACCCCCATTTGTTGTCTTATCTTTCAAAATTGGTGTTTACTATGGTGTTTATGGTCAAATTTGCAATCCCACATCCTTAAGTCTGTTGTTTTTGTTATATTTTTTTAGGATGTTGTTGTTAGCTGCTGCTCTTTGATGTATCTTAAGACGTCATTTATTGCTTCCCTGATATGGTAAACATTGATGAATGGTTGATGTGCCCAACCTGCTATTGTGGCATTTTTGGATAAAACTTGATACATTTTGGGTGTCCAGTTGAAATACTTTGATGAAAACAAATACTACACAGAAGGTCATGTTTGATAGGAGTTGATTGAATTGCTATACACAGCTACTGGGGTGTTGTGCTGCACTCCAACTGCTGCCTTCTTCTTTGCCAAAACAGTGGTTGCGTTTGAGGAACTGATGCTATATTTGATTAGTTTGTGGTTGTGTCCCCATCTCTGGTTGAAAGCACATGTTGCCACTTTGTTTTATGGGCTGCTGTTATGTTTCGAGCTAAACAACAAGAGCATTCTGGCCAAATTACTGCTGCATTTTTTAGCTTATTTAATGTCCATTACTGTCGTATCTCTGAGCACAGTTGATGCTGGTTTCTTGGCCAAAAACTGTTGTTTTAAGACTGTTTCGTACAACTGCAATATTTCTGAAAATTCTACTAATTTGAACAAATACTACACTTAGGCCAATGAAATTGAATTTGAGGCCGCGTCCCTTCGGAAAATGCCTCTCGGTTTCGGTTTTACTGTTTTGGCATTATTTCGCTGATTTGAACAAATACTACACTTAGGCCAATTAAATTGAATTTGAGGTCGCGCCCCTTCGGAAATTGTTCTTCTATTTTAGTTTGCTGCTTTGGTATAATTTACTGATTTGAACACGATACTACACTGGCCGATGAAAAATATCCGTCGATTTCGAGGCCTCCACAGTTGTAAAGACGGAGAATATAACTTCTGGGCGAGGATGAGACTTAAATCTTTTTATTTCATCCGAGGGATCAACATGTTTAGTAGGCGAGGCGACTAAAATAACCAACAAGTTATATGTTCGCAGCCACGACGTGATTATAATGATCTTTTCTTTTTCATCCGAGAGACCAAAACGTTTAGTAGGCGAGGCAATCAAAATGATCACCGAGTCATACGTTTGCAGCCACGACATGATTGGAATGGTCTTTTTCAAAATTTAAGTCTGAGCCCTCCGTTATCAAAACATTCATTGTTTTGGACACGGATCCGAAGTTATTTGTATTTAATTATTTCTAATCGTTTGTTCTTGATATCTTGCAGGGAACAGAGTAAATAAAGGCAGATATTCCTCGGAGTTTATTTATTTTATTGTTTTTATTTTCTTTAATTCAACTTTTACCCCGCTCTGTATTGTAATATTATTTATCGCACTTATGTAACTATTGAAATGGTTAGAATAGGCAAACTTAGAATTAATTCATAGAGTAGTTTAAAACTTGAAACCCGTCGCTAGTATATTTACTTGTAGGTTCGGGTAATTCAAACTTAGAAACCCTCCGCTAGTTATTTTATTTTCAAGCTCGTCATGCATATTCGAAATTTTCAAAAAAAACATTTTGGTCATCTTTTATTCACTTCATTAATCATACAAATAAGTTTATACTTTCAATTTGCAAAATCAATGATTTCCAAAAGTTTACTCCTTTGGCATTAAATTATTCGTTTTTCTCCTTACTATTAATTATTACAAATGCATATTTTCTCAACTTAACATGTATTTTTCTTTAATATCATACAGATGCATATTGGTACAAATGTATCTTTTACTAAATATTTGCAAACATCTTTTTACTCTATATACTTTTAAACATGCATTTTCTCTTAGCAATAATTAACCTGAGTTTGACCGGATAACTGCAAGTTAGGGGATCTTAAAGCATGCCTAACCCCTTCCCTTTAGGATAATAAAGAACCCTTACCTAGAATCTCACTAGTTTCGCAGGCCTTAAAATTGGAGTTTTTGTAGCATTTATAGTCAAACATTTAGGTGCCCTAATTCACCTTAGAATAATTAGGTGGCGACTCCTCAATCCAATTGACCCAGGAATCACCGAATACGTCAATGCTCCGCTTTGACCACGCGAGGGTCGAAAAACGGGCGCGACATAGAATGCCATAAGGAAGACGAAAGAGCAGCAAAGGTTGAAGGAACTGAGGCTGGATTGTTGACAGCGTTTGAAATAGGGTAGAGATCTTTGATGCTGTCACATCTCATTATTCGTCTCCATGTCGTAAAATCCTTTACAGTAAAACCAAAGGGATCAAAGTCAAGGGAAACCCAATTGTCATTTATGAAATATCGCACAGAGATTAGATTCTTAATGAGTTTAAGGGCATGTAGGCCATTTTTTAGGATTAGTGGTGGATGTGGTGGAGATAGGGAGGAATGACCATAACCACGAATGGGAATGCCTTATCCATTACCAATAATAATCTTCCAATTTAAATTACTCAAATTGGAATAAGATGATATAGTACTTTGTGATACCGTCATGTGAGATGTGATGCCTGTGTCTATATACCAATTTTCGTTTGAAGTGTTGAGTGACATTATGCTCATAGCTGCCTCAATGTCAGTCAGTGCATAAGTCGATGGTGGGGGGGGTTGTGCTGTGTAGGCCTGTTATGGACGTGGGCTAAGTATGCCAGGTTGGGCCTGTCGGTTCTGAGGTAAAGTCCATGAAGATGTCATATACGGGAAAGGAGGGAAGGCCCATGACAGTGGGGGCCACGGTGAGTAGGCAGCCCACGGCGGAAATTGTTGCCACTACCTAGGTCGCTGCTGCCTATGTTCGATCGTCGGGGACTGCCCCTTCACGCCGTCATTGTTGCCAGAATTTCTTCCGTCGCGGCCATTTCCAGACTGCCTGCTTCGGCAGTTGTTACAAGAGGAAGCGGACTGTATGGGTCCTCTGGCTAACGGTTTTGGTTGCCAGATCGGGAGGCCCTGCCATCGATGGAGGGCCCAATGATAGTGGTGAGGGTGATGTCGGTATTGCTGGCCCGAGTGTTGTTGTGCTTGATTTTCCGGGTTATCTCAAGGATGAGCTTCAAACGGGCCTCATAAAATGGAGGTAACGGCGTGCATTGTTGAAGGATGGTGACAACGCCGTCATAGGATTCGTTCAAACCTGCAATAAGTTACATGACCAATCGTTGATTAGTGACTGGTGCACCGACATTTGAGAGTTGGTCGGCAAGCATCTTGAGTTCTTCACAATAGGCAAACACGTTTGAGAAATCATCCTGATGAACGTCCTTGAACTAATTTTCAAGGTATAACTCTCGTTGAGTTTTGTTGTTGTGGAAAATACTGTCCAAACGTTCCCACGTTTGGCGGGCAGTGGAATCAGTCTCAATGATGGTGTGCCACATATCATTAGATATCGTGACGTATATCCACTGGAGGACGGCTGCGTCCACAAGAGACCAGAGTGCATCATCAGAAGTCCAAGCTGATGGTACGTCTGTGAACTTCAGCGTGGGAGGGATGTTGTGGTCGATAACTTTGTAAATACGATAATGGATCTTAAAAAGCTCCACCCACGAGGAGTATTGACCATTTTCCATCTCAAGAGTCACATGTATGATGTTTTTAATGTTGTTTACGGCAAGTGCCGGATGGAATTTGGTTTTGCTAGCTATGGAAGAGGAAATTTATGAGGGAGATGGAGGGAGAATGGCTTGAAAAACTAGAGTTCTGTCGTGGGGAAAAGAGGGGGGTGGCCGAGAGAGGTCGGCGGCTAGGGTTTCGACGTGGGCTAGGTGCCGACGTGGAAAAAAGGTGGCGGCCAAGAAGGTGTATCGGCGGTTAGGGGAGGGTTTCTAGTTTTAGGCTACTGATACCATAAAGGAATATGTTACTTGATTTTATTGATGAATGATTTGCAATATATATAAGGTTACAAGAATATTTACTTTGATACAAACTAGGTAACTAATTAACCTAATTACAATGATTATAATTCTACCTAAAATAGGAGATATACAATTAATGAAAGAATATTATGAAATATTCTATTAATAAACATTATGGAAGGGCCAAAAAGATCTAGAAGGAGAACATTTTTATTAACGTGTACCATATGGTCATAGAATCCCAATTCAATCCCATCACCATAATTAGAATATATCTCATATATTGTGTAAATATTTAGTGATGTAGAATTATGGTAAGTAGAGAATTCTTATTGTGATTCTAAGACCATATGGTACACGTTAATATGGTGTAAGATTGTATTAATCTCCTTTGAGGAGACTTTCTCATTAATACAAATATATATAGTGTAGAACTCTAGTACAATAAGAATCATCTACTTATCATAATTCTACATCACTAAATATTTACACAATATATTGAATATATTCTACATCACTACATCACACACGTTAATAATTTTGTTAAGTTAATTCTGAGCTAGGTACAACCAATATTATGTACGTACTTTACAGTACCTTTGTTAACTGTACATGCATAAATGTAATAGATCTCTTCAGATGAAAGAAATAAAAAAAATCTATTAAATTATACTACATCAACTTGCTGTTTTTATTTTTAACCTTATGCATCCTTTCAAGTATAACTATTTAATTAATCAAATTACAGTAAACTCATTAACTTTTAGTCACATGCATGACCTTTAGAAAAATGCTTCCTAACGAATTTCTGTTTCACTATAGTTTTGAGGTGTTGGTGGCAGAAAAATTCAAAGCACCAAAATTGAGAATCTAAGATAAAGATATTCAATACGATAAAAGTAGGTAGATATATGAATAACTCATTATGTATGTATGCATGCAGCATATAAGATCAACATTTTATAAAACACAGATTTAAAAAACAAAGTATATAATAATCATTATATTGCTAATAGTAGTATTAATTAAAGAGAAAGACAACAAATTCAGAACCTTGACCAGACAATATGCAAGGTATTCCGTTGGTGTCATGCTAAAACAAGGAAAACCATCCGTACAAATCCAGCAAATTTAGGACTTAGGCTATAGAAATAAAAAATATTGTAGGAAAATGAGTTGTGGTATCTTTTAAGATGTATAAAATATCTTCAAGTAGGATAATAAAAAATAACTTTTTAATTAGTGCATAAAAAATTTCGCATTCATACAGTTCAGGTATGTATCAATATATACAGCTTATTCTGATATAAATATTTGTGACTAATTATACTACTTGAATCTGTGACTTATAAATCATATAGTGATAATTTTAAGCAGGATAAATGAAACAAATGTAGGTGACCAATATGATATGTTCTTTCTACACCAACAAAGATAAAATCCCTCAATCACATTACCATACTCGTTCAAAATATATTCACTCTCAATGTTTGTTAATTAATTAGGAGCCTCATTGCTTTCTACACAAAGGAAAATTGCATTTAATTTCTTCCTAAAAGTTACAAATACCATTTTTTCTAAGGAGTAGAAGATTGAAATTTATACTTTCAGTTGATTTTACTATCCGTTATATTTTGAGATCATTCATACTTTTTTCATTAATTAACAAATCGTCTAGTGTTTGTTATTAATATTAATGTAGCTCTAGCATAGATTATATGGATTAGTTCCACCTATCAAAACACTTTTGAAGAAAAAAGTGCAAATTCGTTAACTTCTAATTATGATTTTAAAATTACTCTCCGATATACTTTAGGTTGGAGTTTCGTTAGTGTCAAAGGCATATACAAGGCGATTTGCAAACGATAGACACGAATGACCCCAATATATAAGGGCAAGGTTAATTTTTAATATTTCATGTAATTGATGGGTGTATATATATGTTCTATTCTTTTTCTCTTTTTTAAAGAATTTTCGTATGAAAGTTTGGGAAAGAGTGATTTGAACCCCGATACTCCAAGTGGACGACTGGATGTTTATCTCATGACATGATCAATCGTGTTTTTTTTTTCTTTTGGCCACTAAGCCTATTCTTTGGCTTGGACTATAAAGGTCAAATCATTCTTGGAAATGGTTGATGTATAACTTTGCGTGGATCATAGTGAGAAAATCCGTGATAAAATCCATCTATTAGGGACCACGTGGTTTACAGAAAGCGCCCTCACTAGCACACTAACAAAAGATAGATTCAGAATTTTTATTTTATGAGTTCACAACTCAGATTTCAAATTTCAAATTTCAACTACTGAAACCATGATCTCTTTTGAGTGATGGTTCATAGATCAGTATTTTCAATAATTTTGATGAATTTATCACGGATAAATTCACTCGACTAAAAGTTATAAATTCAAATAAACTCACGATTATATTACTACTAGATTCGCCCCTACACATATATAAACACAAATACAAGCATGCGTACAAGTTTACACGCGCATACAAATATACATAAACAAATACTAACATAAATCAGAAATAAGTCATGGAAATTTGAACTCGTGAGTACTATAATTTGAACAATAAGGTATCAAAAATATTTGAGTGCTCATGATAGGATAAGGCATCTGGAAAAAAAAACCATGGTAATTGGCCGCCATTTGTCAAAGTTGCATTATAATCCGCAACAAAAAGAAGAAGAGAAGAGAAGGGGGCGATTAATTAAAGCCAATCATATACTAAAAGAATAAAAAACTGGGAAGCTGAATATAATGTTTGCTGTTGCATGGAGTTCACGGGAGGTATCAAATAAGTTCACGAGCCAGCTTACACTAAAAGACGCCTTATTAGGTCCTACGTACCCTACTCATCATATTTCTTCTTTGCTTTTCCAAATGTCCCAGTTCTATTCACTCGTGCTCCACTTATACATTAATATTTTTCTCTCTCACTCGGTGTTCCGTATTTGTATTGGGGTCCGACTAAATTCGAATTCGTGCCGGAAAGCTCCACATTGAGGGGTAAAGCGCTCAAACTCGAGACCTCTAGTTAAGGATGAAAGAATACTTGTCACTCCACCATAATCTTTGTTGGTCACTTATACCTAATAAAGGCGACTTTGTATCCAAGGGGACTCAAATCTGAGATCTTTGGTTAAGGATGAATGAGTACTTACCACTCTATTACCATTCTTGTCAGTCACCTATGCATTATATTCAATTTTATGATACTCTTTTTTTAGTCTGGCAAAAAAAAAAATGGTATCATTTTATATTTAAAAGTAATTTTACTTTATCTTTGAAGATATAATTTTATAATCACACAAATATATATGACTTGTTTTAAATCATAATTTTTTTTAAAGAAATTTTTTATATCTCATATCTAATAAAATATTATCACATAAAATTAAACGAAATTTTTTCTTTAATTGTATACATCCAATTGCGACTTTTAGAAAATAATAATGTCAGTGTAATCATCATCATGAAACAGATCAAAGAAAAACCACATTGTACAATAGTACTCCTAAAAAATCATAAGACTTTAGTCCTTTACTTATTACGTCCAACAACATCGATTAGTATTTAGATTGAAAGTGTTACTATATATTACTACATCTGATCTATACGGAGTACTATATATCTTCTTTGAAGATTTTTAAAATTTTAAGAAATGTATTTAAGAGTTTTAATTATAAGAGTATTTTTAATTAAACTTGATTGACGATTACTAATTGGAATTATGAGGGTAAATTAGAAAAAGGTAATAAATAATTTTTGTTTTTAAAATGCTAAATAATTTGAAACAAATTCAGACTTACTCATATTTGGGTGCATTTTCTGTTTATATGTTAGATATACCTTTCATTAATAGAGAAAGATATAATTTTTCAAAGTACAGTGTAGTATCCACGAAACATATACCCAACTTTGTAACGTCCTGCAGTGCTGGAGAAGATATATTGCAGCTTGTATGTGATATATTTTTCTATTAGAAGGAACGGCTAATGGAATATATATTGTCTGTTTTTAGATTATTAATATAGAATTATTATTTGTACCTATTCAAATATATATATAATCAATTGTCATTTGGACGTTAATACAGGTGGATTTCCAGCTTCCACAGTTATAAATTACGTGAAGAAAGAGGGAAGTGACTTTAATTTTAATTTAAGTATTGAAATTCCTGTCAGATAACCTATAAAGAAATAATAAATATCCAAGTAGATGTATACGCCAAAATGGGATGAAATTATTGATTACAAAAGGGTATTTTGAATGGATGTATGATCACGTGCATCTAGTTGTAAATTTGAGTAGCCTTTTAGTTGGATCTTTCTTTTTCAAATCCCTTCCTTGTATTATCATAAATTGTATATAGAACCCCGCAAGGGTAGCCAAGTTGGTGTAGCAGTAGAGCGCGGGACCGCAAGGTCACGAGTTCGATCCCCTACATAAACCTTCTTGGTTGAGTCTGTTACACATGGCTTGCCAAGTGTGGTTAATCGGCTGACGTGGTTTGCAGGCTATTGCGTCAGTCCGGGGTTTACCCTGTGCGCACTCGAGAGAGTAGCGGATGCGGGTTCCTTCGTCAACAAAAAAAAAAAAAAAAAAAAAATTGTATATAGAAGAATTAGCTAGGATTTATTAATCTTAATAATTGGATGTTTGATTGAGTTCTCTTAAGTATGGGATGATAGTTTTGTGACTGAGTCACTATTTCATTCATTAGGTTCTCTTCTCCCCTTTCTTCATGTAAACAAATTCAAGATTTTAATTTTATAAATTCAGAACCGGAGTTTCAACCGTTGAATCCGTCACTTTATTTAAGTTCCGGTCCATAATTCAATATTTTTAGCAATTTCAATAAATATTAGACAGCTAATCCAAATCCACACTAAAAGTTATGGGTTCACATCTATAAAACCAATATTTAATAGCCTCAATAATAGAATATTAGTCTAAACTATCTAGACATAGAATCTGTTTGTATAGGCAGTTTATAAGCATAAGCCATAAGTAAAGAATCTTAATTTATAATTTTTGACTTATTTTTATTATTTTACCTTAAAAATAAATGATTAAAAGTACTTTTTTATTTTACTCAAACACTCCAGAAATCCGTTAAAATTATATTGGCTTAAAACATTTAAAATAAGCTAATTCAAATATGCTCATACTCTCTTAATTAATATTCACTAATTTGGACAGAACTTTGAAAACAAACTAATAAATGCTTCTTATTTTTTTCCTAAAACATCAATATATTTTGGAACAAATTCACATGAAATCCAAGTGTCAGGGAGTGGAATGTGTAATGTCCAGATAGATAGAAAGAGATGCGAGAGGTTTGGTGCATGGTTGAAAGAAAAAAGACGGATACGAGAGGTCAAAGTGCAAAAGACAAAACTTGTTGGGTCGTAAAAATGAATTGTGGTTCCAATATACTGCCTTTCTGTTAGTCTTAGCTTAACAGGTAGGGTGATGTAGACATACAAGCTCCTTATACCTCCACATATGTGAGGGAAAAAAAGAAGATATATAAGTTATAGCCAAACACAAACATATAAACAAGAAACTAAAAATAATATTTTCAAAGTTTTGTAATGTTTTATGCACTGACAATATAAGAAAAAAACTTTCAAAATCAGTGTAAATCCGACTCTGAACAATTTACTCGCATGTTTTTCAAATTATGAATTCATACTTATTGTATAGCTGCTACCTACTCCTATAGGCTCTTACATATGCAACGAAGGGGTCCAGTATATTGGACCTTCTAAGAAATTTTTAGTGTGCGAAAAATGGCAAATATATTCTTGTGTATAGATATAAACTAGTGAATTTGTTGGAAATTTGTCTTTGGTGGAGTTGCGTCCACCCATCTTTAATGACTTAAACACTAGGGTTCCGCATGTTGGAGACTTTGATACTTCACACGTGCATAATCTACTAAGTGAGTAGATGGCTGTAGGGCCAAGGATCGTCAAATTTCGTTGAGAAATGAAAGAGATATTGGTCCAAGAAGTGAGGTGTTTGAAGCATGAAAATGTGGTGTGGAACAATTCTCCCTCATCGGTGGGGAAAGAAGATTTGTTCATTTTATAAGTCTCAAAATTGGCTAAGGGTTTGGGACCCCAAGGGGTAACCCATGTGTTTGAAGGAGTGTGCTTGGGTTCGAGGCTAAGCCCACACGGGCACCGCCGCCCGTCCGATCCAATCTCGGGCTGATATTATCTTTTTAGACCCAAATTGCTTAATATTTTGAGTTTCCTTTGCTCATTTGTTAAGTTGTTGTTTTATCTTGGGAGACTATTGTCCAGAACGTAAAATGATATATACGGGACAATCTTGTCTTAAAGACAGAGTGTCATCACTCGACCCAGCAAATCAAAGTGGTTATAATTTCAGTTTGTTGTAATAGTTAGCAATTACTTATTTTTCGTTTCCTGCAATTGTTGTAACCCATAGAATTTGACCGCGTATCTTAGTAAATTTAAAAATGATCTTTTATAAATTACGTCGAGATAAATAAGATAATTTATTTTACTTAGACCCGAACTTCTTTTTCTTATAAATAAATTATATAATTATAAGATGCAACGCCATTGATAACGATCAGAAAGAAAGGTATACAGATAATGATCCTTTTTGGTTGGTTGTGTCATGTCAAGAAGGAAAATACAACTTCATAAAAGAGGAGATAAAATAGGGGGAAATAACTCATATATACAACCCACACATCTAGTTTAAAGCCGATGTAGCCCACTGTATCATCGATGTATAGGTGATGTATATGTTCTGTATAGCTATACAACACACGCATCTAGTTTGCAGACGATGTAGCCGATTGTATCATCGATTATAGATAATGTATATGTTCTGTATAGCTATATATAAAAATTACATATACTCTATATATACAATGTGTATACTTTGTATAATTATTATGTATTAACACACTAATCAACTCAAATTGCAATGTATATAAAATGTATATGTTTTGTATAGTTATATGTTGATTCAAGTCATTTTTTCAATATTTACACTATGACCCCAATACATCAAATAAATACCAAAACGACCAAAACCCGCTCAATTTGTGACGCAAACACTAGCACAATCGAAATCGGAAAAGCACCCACCAACACCTCCACTATACCCCAAATCAGCCTTAAAAAATGGAAGCACACAAACGAGAACAACGGAGAAAAATGAACTTGAAAAAGGAACGGTGGAGGGATGGTGGAATGGAGTGTGTTTTAATGGTGATATTTGAGTTCTACATGGTTAAACAATGATGGAAAGATGGTGGCGGAAGAGTGTGTTAATGGTAGAACGAATGCGGAAAAAAATGAAAATAAAAATAGTTGTTGAATGCAAACTAGATGGGGTAACAAGTTGATTATTGGATTAATTTTAGTAAACTAAATGTTCAAATGGATACCCAACTTAAATAGTTAGAAAGTGGTAACCCTCTTGTTTTATGAAATCTAAGTATATTCTCATGTTTGTCAATTGCCATGTGAAATCCAGTTTCAAATACTTTGTAGTTGTTGTTATGCAATTCTGTGTTCACCTTCTTCTCATATAGAATTAAATATAAACGAATTGCAAGAAGACAAAGAATTAGAAAATATGTAACGTTTAATTTACTCCCTCTGTTTCAATGAGATTGTATGGTTTTAACTTGACACAAATTTTAAGAAAGTAGAGAAGACTTTTTAATATTGTGGTCTTAATTAAAGATGTATTGAATGTACAAAATTAATTTTTAATTTTGTGGTCTTAAACATGCCAGGAAAGTTGAAATGAAAAAGTTGCTAAAAAGGGAAAGAAATATTTTTTTTAAACTGACTAAAAATGAAAGAGACATTCTTTTTTAAACTGACTAAAAAGGAAAGTAAGACAGTCTTTTTAAAACGGAAGAAGTATCTTTTTTCACTTGGATTTTAAAAGTTATTATGTGTAAACACCTTAAATAAGAAAAGAGAACCTTCTGATCATTCATTTTCTTAAACGGCTTCCTTATATAAACATTTTTTTAAATATAACTCATTTAATATACTAAAAGAGTTAAGGATTGATTTTTGAGTTTTTTTAACATAGCACGTATATAAATGGAGGGAAATAGATAAAATGCCAAAACAATGAAGGAAAAAAATTATTCCTGGCCAGAGAGGGAAAAAGATCTATTACCATCGCTACTTTTCGCAAATATTAAAAAATGAAAGTTCATAAATCAGTAATATGCTAGCAATTTCTAGATAAACTAAAGACTATTATAAAGAGCATGAAGGACAATAAAAATAGCAGTATACCTTGTATCAAACGTCATTTTCGAAAAAGAAGTGGAGACTTGGCGCAAGAGACAAACGTGACTTGTTATTTTTTTTTGTGGAGCACCTAAATTGAAAATTTTGAAGATAAAAGCGTAAAATCTAAGGAAAAGGAAAAATCCTTATCAATAAACGGCGCCATATCATCTTCCCAAAAACATCACTTACCCTTATAAAAAATAATTAGGACGTTCATGCTAACAATAAGATAAATAAAAAATATGGGAAACAATTAAAAAAAGAAGAAAAAAGATAATTGTGGTTTTTGGCCAAATAAAAGTGTCACGTCACTCTCCTTTGCTTAGCTTTGTAATATATATATATATATAATTTGGCTTCTCAATCAAAATTATCTAAGCAACAAAGTTTATATAATTTAATTTTCATATATTACATAGTATAAATATAAAAATTCTAGACTAAACTAAAAGGTATGATGACTCTTCTCAACAATTTTGTGTCACGAACAAACTGAAAAAGAAGATCAACAATAGAAGTTCTATAACATAATAATTTAAAGGGTGAAAAAATTAAACATTCTAAAAAGATATTCATATAATAAAAGTACCAAGACATTCACTCACTTGCTAAAATAAATATTTGAGTAGCTGACATGTGAAGGCTTCATTCTCCATCAACATTTTCTTCATTTTGTGTTTTTGATCTCCTCTTCAGTTCTACAATTTTATGCTTTTGATCTCCTCCTCCATTTTACAATTTTGTGCTTTTGATCTCCTTAACCATTCTACAATACCCTCCATTTATTGGAATGAGAATACTATATTTTGTGTGATTTTAATTAGATGTCATAACTTGTACATTAAATTAAGAATTATGAAATTAATTACTAATACTAATTAAGAGTAGAAGTTATGAAGATAAAAGGGTGTGAGTTATAGAAATGACTTTTTAAATCAAAATAAAATAACTAAAAATAATATAAAAAGGAGAAAAAGGAGAAAAAGATAAATAAGTTTTTTGGCCCTAAAAAAATGTCATATAAGATTTTCTATTCCTAGCTTTATGTTACATATAGATTTTTGAATCCCTTAACACAAGAGAAGTCTTTAATGTGGTAACAAATGTTCACAAATGGCTTTAATTTTCAAATTTAAATTTCAGATGTAACATTCTTGCATTAATTATTTGAATTTTTTTGTTGGAATTTATTATTCAGACATTACTCCTACATGAGGGAAGTGCATAGATACTCGATTTTGGTGTCACTCTTTCAAGTTATGTTTTAAGTTTATAAAATTTTGCACATCTATCTACTTCAAAATAACTTCAAACATGCGGTGTCTTAATTTTTATATAGTTGAAGTTTAGATATTTCCACCATATTTGCCTGAACTTCAGGCATATATCGTTGAAGTTCAGCTATATAAAAATTCATACACCACATGTCTGAAGTTATTATAAAGTGGGTGCGAAAATTTTAAAAAAATTGTTACATATTAAATAAAGTATTAAATAGAGTAGCTCGTGAAATTTTTACGCTCCTGCACTGTAAATCTTAAGGGAGAACAATGCCAAGGTTACAAGTACTAATATTTTAGAGTACTAATGCAAAGATACAAAGAGAAGGGGGAAAGTTTAGTTGGACAATCAAGAAAAAGAGAAAAAATAAGAATATAGAATTTAATGTCATTGAAAATGAAAGAAATAATCCCCTTGTTTATTTTCATTGATTGAATAGATATATATACAAGTTACATATTTCCATAATAGGAAAATCCTTTTCCTATTCTACTTCTAAATCCTTATTCTACCATAATTCTAACTATACAATTATGGTAAGTGTATAACACTAATTAAGGTATCCTTTTCATTACAATATACTACAATATACATTCCTAATATACCATATATACTCCATTCCGTGATGGGCTGTTTAACACACTCCCCGTTAGTCATAGCGGGCGGTCTTCGAACGCCGAGGCGTCCCTAAAATCTTCAAAAAGTACCGCGGGTAGACCCTTGGTAAAAATGTCGCAATTTGATAACGAGACGGGACATGGCATACGCGAACTTGACCTTTAGCAACCTTTTCACGGACAAAGTGAATGTCCATTTCGATATGCTTGGTGCGTTGGTGTTGAACCGGGTTACCTGAAAGGTAGATGGCGCTAATGTTATCGCAATATACCAAGGTTGCCTTTTGAATGGGACAATGAAGCTCCAAAAGCAAATTACGTAGCCAACATGATTCAGAGACCACATTCGCCACCCCTCGATATTCTGCCTCTGCACTTGAGCGTGATAGAGTTGCCTGACGCTTTGCCGACCAGGAGACCAAGTTGTTGCCAAGGAACATACAGTAGCCAGAAGTCGACCTTCTGGTGTCGGGACAACCACCCCAATCAGCATCCGTGTAGGAGACAAGTGTGGATGTAGATGAGGGATACAAGTGCAAACCACAATCTAGTGTCCCCTGAATATATCGAATGATGCGTTTGATTGCATTCATGTGCTCAACTTTGGGATCATGCATGAATAAACACACCTGCTGAACCGCATATGTAATATCCGGTCCGGTAAAGGTAAGATCTCTGGAGGCCCCCGCAAGATCGCGATAACGGGTCGGGTCCTCGTATGGTGCACCCTGCGTGGCACTTAGCTTTGGGTTTGCATCAACTGGCGTGGAAGTGGACTTACAGGATGACATCCCAGCCCTCTCGATAATCTCAGCAGCATACTTCCGTTGAAACAGAAACAACCCACCTGAATGACGTTTGACGGCAATTCCCAAAAAATAACTCAAAGGCCCTAAGTCTTTCATAGCAAATTCAGAACTAAGTATGGCCATGATAGACTAGCGCAAAGCATCGGAGGAAGCAATCAAGATGATATCATCCACATACAAACAGAATATAGGCCAATGACGAACCACGTCGGTAGATGAACAAGGAATTATCTGACCTGCTGTGAGTGAACCCAATTGTCGAAACAAAGTCAGCAAATCGTGTATACCAGGCCCGTGGAGACTGCTTAAGGCCGTATAATAATTTCTTCAACAAACAGACATGATTAGGGCGGTTGGGATCCCTGAAACCCAACGGCTGATACATATAGACTGTTTCCTTGAGGTCACCATGCAGAAAAGCATTCTTAACATCCAACTGATGAATTGGCCAAGTCTTTGAAAGAGCCAAGCTAAGCACAGTGCGAATGGTAGCCGGTTTGACCACCGGACTAAACGTCTCACCACAATCAATTCCAACCTGCTGAGTCTTACCATCACCAACAAGTCGCGCCTTATGTCGAGCAAAGGACCTCCGAATTCTCTTTGTGAGCAAAAATCCACATAGACCTGATAACATTAATACCATATGGACGGGGCACCAACTCCCACGTCTTATTAGCAATAAGAGCATTATATTCATCAGTCATAGCAATTTTTCAATTAGGGTCATTTAATGCGGACATAGGATTGCGGGGCAAGGGGGATTTAGAGACATCTGAATGTAAATTAAAATGTCTTTTAGGTGTAAAAATACCCCGCTGACTACGAGTGACCGGTCTATGACTCGAGGAAGAACTGAGTGAATTTTGGGAATTTTCTAGGTTCGAGACGGACTGGCCAGCAGGCAGTGGGCCTGCTGGCCCAAATTGGTAAAAACTGGGCTCGGTTTTAGGACCAGTTCCAGAATAGGGCTGGACTGACCCAATAGCTGGAACTGTTCCAGTGGCTGGAACAGCAGGGTGCGACGGTACTGTGGGACCAGCAGGCAGTGGGCCCACTGGAGGATTTTGGGTACGGGAGTTGTCCGAAAAATTCCGAATAATATACGGGGATATTTGGTCATCCAAAAAATTATACGACTTAGGTTCGGGAGTATGAACTTTCGTAAACGGGAATTGAGTTTCATCAAAAATGACATGGCGATTGATTATGATTTTCTTGGAGGATAAATCAAAACACTTATAACCACGATGATTTGACGGATAACCCAAAAACACACACGGGGTAGACCGAGCCTGGAGTTTGTTAATTGTGGTGGATGGGAATAACGGATAACACAAGCACCCAAAAATCCGAAGATGAGAATACGAAGGATCCTTCTTATATAGGATTTTGAGGGGGGAGGAATATGTCAGACCTTTGGAAGGAAGTATGTTAAGAAGATATGTGGCCATTTGAAGAGCATGATGCCAAAAATATGGAGGTATAGAGGCATGAATTAAGAGAGTTCGGACAATGTTATTGATGGAACTAATTTTGCGTTCGGCCTTACCATTTTGTGAAGATGTATGAGGACACGAAAACCTAAAATTGATCCCATTATTAGCACAGAAATCTCGAAACTCCCTATTGTCATATTCTTTCCCATTATCACATTGAATATTTTTTATGTCTCTTTCGAATTGAGTACGAATGAACGCTCTAAATTTGATGAAGATGGAAAATACTTGTGATTTATTTGCAATTGGAAACGTCCACAAAAATCTAGTATAATCATCTAAAAAGAGAACATAATATCGATGACCCACTGAACTTAGAACAGGAGACGTCCATAAGTCACTATGAATAATGTCAAATGGCATAGAAGTATGAGAATTGGAGTCTACAAATGGCAACTTAACAATTTTTCCTAATGAACAAGACTGACAAATTGGAGTACGACTCGTACCCTTACAAGAAATAAAGCTATTTTTATCTAAAGCTGATAAAATAGAAGATCCTGGATGACCCAGACGAGCATGCCACATGAAAGGAGAGATGGCTGCAAAAGCTGATGGCAAGGCTGGACTCGATAGACTGAAATCGGGCATGATAGGATACAAATCCCCCCTACTATCACACCTCATGAGATGACTCCCCGTCTTAAAATCCTTCACAGAGAAACCGAAAAGATCAAATTCAACAGAAACAGAATTGTCATTTGTGAACTTTCTGACAGACACTAAATTTTTAATCAATTTAGGAGCATGTAAAGTATTTTTCAAGAGGAGTGGTGGATTGGGGGGAGACAACGTTTTCTGACCATACCCTAGAATTGGAATAGAACTGCCATTACCAATAATTATCCCCCTAGGGGTGCTCAAATTGGAATAAGATGAGAGAGTACCTGATTCGGAAGTCATGTGAGTAGTGGCCCCGGTGTCCATGTACCAATTTGGGTCCGGTTGGGTCAACCCCAACGTGTGCATTGCGGCCTCGATATCGGTCCGAGTGGGGCCTCGCCGCATGATGGGCTTGCGGAGGACGGGGCCCAAGGACTCCATTCCCGATGATCGCCGGGCCGTAGGTGCCGGAGGTGTCTTCGTTGTTGGGCCACCGCCGGCCGGGCCGCCACCGGGCGCCGGGCTCGGACCGCGTGGCCGATCCACCGGCCGCCGGAAACCGCCGCGGGCCGCTTGTGGATGGTACGGGTTCCACTGCCATTGGCCCCACTGCTGGGCCCATGGCGGTGGTGGGCCACTGTACCCTGGATGGGACCCACCGCCTGTTTGTTGACCACCGGAACCGCCACTTGTACCGCCGCATTTGCCCCCGTGATTTTTGTTATTATTTTTGCGATTATTCTTGCCGCCACCATTATTATGGTTTTGGCCCGAATTATTCACAAAACCTGAAGAACTAGGGGAGGACGCCACCATGACAACTGGGCTTGCTCCGGTAGCCGCCTTTTTAGCCAAACCTGCTTCTTCCAACGTAAGCATGGAACGGGCTTCATGAAAGTCTGGAAGAGGGTTGCTTTGGAGAAGGAGAGTTCCAACACCATTATAGGCCTCCGAAAGACCGGCAACCAACCGTAGAACTAGACGATTATTTGTCACTGGGGCGCCAATATTACGGAGTTGATCTGCCAACTCCTTTAATTTCTTGCAATATGCAGAAACGTTTGGAAATTCGTCCATTCGAACGAGAGAGAATTCCTGCTCGAGTGTGACGACACGTGAATGTTGGTTGTCTTGGAATATGTCACGCAATCTATTCCATGCAGCCATAGCCGTGGTATCCGGCTCCATAATCGTCGTAGGAGATCCAACGAAATAGTGGCGTATATCCACCGAAGAACGGTAGCATCAAGTGTAATCCATACCTCAGGATCCTCCGCAGGAAGGGGTCTAGCGGGAGGAATGATGTGATGAAGAACTTGATAAGATATAGCGTGAATTTTAAACAACTCTGCCCACGTTGCATATTGAACGTTTTCCATTTCAAGAACAATAGGGATACTTAGCTTGATATTGGAAACCGTGAGGGCAGGGTGAAAATTGTTCTTAGACATATTGTAAGAACAAAGAAGGAGGGGAAATTTAAGAGAGGTTTTTGAGAGCGGAAGACGAAATTTTGGAAGAGAAAAACCCGAGGAGGGGGGGGGGGGGTCTCGGCCAAAGGGCGGCAAAAGTTTGAGAGAAAAAACTTTTGTTTTAGACCTAGTCTCTTGATACCATGAAAGAAATAATCCCCTTGATTATTTTCATTGATTGAATAGATATATATACAAGTTACATATTTCCATAATAGGAAAATCCTTTTCCTATTCTACTTCTAAATCCTTATTCTACCATAATTCTAACTATACAATTATGGTAAGTGTATAACACTAACCATAATTTGTCATTTTCATTACAATATACTACAATATACATTCCTAATATACCATATATACTCCATTCCGTGATGGGCTGTTTAACAGAAAACTCAAACCTACCATTTGATCTTGGTAACAATTCTTTGATCACAACGAAAATACCTACATTCTATTGTGACATTCATGAATTTCAGACCCTACAACAGCCCCCGCAAATTTTATCTTTATTCTAAACTCACTATTCCATAAATAGCTAAAGCATGTGATCCTCTTTTTTTTTACGTACACTGATGTTATGTGGACTATATTATTGTCAGTTTGGGCACTTGGCTATGTGTATACTATCATATTATATAGTACACTGTACAACAAACCTCATGCTACTACTCATTCACATATATAAAACCTTAGCTCAAAACCATGGGCGTTATTTTTTCCTCCCATATCCCCCACTCTTTTGTTGCTTCTTCTATTTTGTGAATCCTCATGCATCTAATCATATTTCCCCCTCTCATTTTAATTAGCGATGCTTGAATATTAGTTTTAAAAAAATAACGATATCACATATCAAAAATATTTTTTAAATTTATAGTCTTGAACACTTCATAATATTTTTATAATTATAAGAACATCTGATTAATTAGAATAAAGTGAGAAGTTTAAGTTAAAATAGACTATGAAAGAAAGAGTATTGTACAAAATAAAACAAATAGAGTATGATCTTGCTCACCAACTATACATCTAAGAAATTCATGTATTGTTTCCTTTCATACACTTGTAAATAAATAAATAAATAAATAAATAAAGACAGATTCAAGATTTAAATCAGTAGCTACAATATAGTTAGAATAAAGGAAGAAGAAGAGTCTAGGGCTATTGAGGAATTCAGGGGAGGCACTGTTGCTAAGGAAGACAGTGTACAAAAAACTTTAAGCCCGTGAAGTTGCATGTGATCATAAAAGAGCTGTTATAATCAGTGCCCTTGACCACTTATAAAGCTAAGGTTTTTATTCTCCCCAAATCCCACGTTGTGAGACTTTACTGAGCATGTTGTTATTATCAAAAACAAGAATTAATAGTCCTTCTGTTAAAAATAATAATAGTACTTGAAAGATAGAATAATTTCCCTTGGGGATTCCTTTCATTATTCACAAGATATATAGATGTACAAGGTTGATTCCTAATATGGTATGAATCCTAACTTACCTTACAAAGGTTGATTCCTAATACAATTATAATCCTAAGTTACCTTAAATATACATCTATCATAATTACAAAATATACGGAGAATATTCCGAGAATATTCGCTAATACTCCCCTCAGACGGAGCGGGAGGAGGCCGAATGCTAAGGCTGGATCGGAAGTCGGTGAAGAGCTGTCGCGGTAGTCCCTTTGTGAAAATGTCTGCATACTGATAAGAGGAAGGCACGTGTAAAATTTTGACCTGACCACGGGCAACCTTCTCTCGCACAAAGTGGATATCCATCTCAATATGCTTAGTCCGCTGATGTTGGACTGGATTATGAGACATATAGATAGCAGATATGTTGTCACAATAGATTATATACGTCTTGTGTAATGGACACTGGAGCTCCAAAAGAAGATTTCGGAGCCAACAAATCTCAGCGACGACATTAGCAACTCTGCGATATTCTGCTTCAGCAATCGAATGGAATAGCGTGGCCTGCCGCTTGTCGGACCATGAGCTAAGATTATCCCCAAGAAATACACAGTACCCTGAGGTGGAGCGACGTGTGTCGGGGCATCCTGCCCAATCTGCATCCGTGTAGGCTAGCAACTTGGTGGGGAAGATGTATAGATGTAAACCAAAGTCTAGTGTGCCCTTAACATATCTGATAATACGTTTGAGGGCGGCAAAATGAGACTCTTGGGGGTCGTGCATGAACAGACACACCTGCTGAACGGCATATGTAATATCAGGCCTAGTGAATGTAAGTTACCGAAGAGCACCTGCTAGAGTCCGATATAGAGTGGGATTAGAAACTGGCGCACAGTCATTGGCACTAAGCTTGGATTTTGAGTCCACCGAAATTGGCATAATTTTACAATTTGCCATCTTGGCCATGTACACTATCTCTGCTGCTTACTTACGCTGACACAGGAACATAGTGGTTGCAGATCTTGCCACCGATATACCCAAAAAATAACTTAGCTTGCCCAAGTCAGTCATAGCAAATTCAGTTTTGAGTAGAGCAATGATTTCATTCTTCAACCCGTCAGATGAGGCAGTAAGAACAATGTCATCGACATATAATAGCAAATATGCAATGCTGCTACCTGGGTGAAAAGTGAAGAGAGATGTATCACACCTGCTACATACAAAACCAATGCAGAAGATACCGGCGAACCGATCATACCAAGCGCGGGGTGCCCGTTTCAATCCATACAATGACTTCCTAAGACGACACACAACCGCGGAGTCGCCGGATGAACAAAGCCGTGAGGTCGATGCATGTACACGATCTCTTTCAAATCCCCATGAAGAAATGCATTCTTGACATCAAGTGATGAATCGGCCAATGCATGCCCATAGCAATACCGAGAAAAGTCCGAATAGTGGCCGGTTTAACAACCGGATCGAATGTCTCACCACAATCAATACCCTCCCGCCGATTAGTGCCATTGGCAACTAGTCTTGCCTTATACCTCTCTAAGTCACCACTGTCTTTGAACTTGTGAAGAAATAGCCACATACACCGGATAATATTCACACCAGCTGGTCTAGGTACCAAATCCCAAGTGTTCTGCTTGGTTAAAGCGTTAAATTCCTCGCACATGGCCGCATACCAATTTGGGTCCAGTTTTGCTAGTTTTGGATTTTTTGGAATGGGTGATAAGGTTTGTGTGGAGAGATTGAATTGAACCTTGGGTTTGAAGATCCCGTATTGTGCACGAGTCTCCATGCGATGTGAAGGCAGTGGTGGTGGGTCGGGGGCCGTGAGGTTCCGGTCCACCGGTTCGGACCGGTGGGCAAAGCGATGTCGCCGGTGGTGGTGCAGGTGACTCGACTGGGGGCTGTAGGGGTGAGCAGGGAGATGGTGGGGTGGTGCCGGACAGTGGCGAGACTATCGGAAAAGTGGGCTGCTGTTGGTATAGATTTTGGATGACTAGGGACAGACTTGGTTCATCGAGAAAGATGTAATCGGTGGTCTGAAATTTTTGGAGAATTGAAAAAAGAAAGGTTGTCTCGTCAAAGGTGACGTGATGGGAGACGATGATTTTGCGAGTAGCAATGTCATAGCACAAGTAGCCCCGATGATTAGGAGATAGACCAAGGAAGACACATGGAAGAGTGCGAGGGGCAAGTTTGTGGGGTGCAGTTGAGGCTATGTTGGGGTAGCATAAGCATCCAAAAATACGTAGGTGATCATATGATGGCTGCCTATGATATAAGATTTCTGTAGGGGTTTTGTTTTGGAGTGTGCTAGTTGGTAAAATATTTAGAAGGGATTCTACCATTTTAACAGCATAGACCCAAAAAGGCGGTGGTAGACAGGCATGAAACAGAAGTGTGCGGACCATGTTATTGATGGTACATATAATTCTTTCAGCCTTTTCGTTTTGAGAAGAAGTATAGGGACAAGAAAAATGAAAAACCATGCCTTGTTTAGAACAGAAATTGTGAAATGCCGAGTTATTAAATTCACGTCCATTATCACATTGGAATGATTTAATAGGTTTTTCAAATTGTGTCTTAATGAATTTTTGAAACTCGAGGAATTTTGCAAAAACTTCAGATTTTAATTTTAGTGGTTAAATCCAGACAAAATGTGAAAAATCATCCAAGAATACTAGATAGAATTTATGACCCAAAGAGCTAGCAATCAGAGATGTCCACAAATCAGCATGAACAATATCAAAAGGAGAAAAAGTAACAATGTTTGATGACATAAAGGGAAGACGAGTATGTTTGCCTAGTGGACAAGAAAAACAGTGTTGGGCAATTTTTCCATTATTACATTGAATACGCTTAGAAGTCCTAAGAAAAGTAAAAACTGGGTCTCCGGGGTGTCCGAGTCTGTTATGCCAAGTTGAGGGAGAGATCGAAGGGATAAAGCTGATTGCGGTCTGACAACGGAAGATTGAGTGAATGGGTAGAGGTCTCCCACACTATTGCAGTGTGTAAGAATTTTCCCCGTATTGAGTTCTTTCACAGAAAAACCAAAATGGACAAATTCGACAGACACAGAATTATTGCTAGTGAATTTTCTGACAGAGATTAAGTTTTTAATGATGTTAGGTGTGTATATGACGTGGTTTAGGGAGAAAGGTGGGTGTGGATGTTTGGTGTGTGTGTTACCGTAACCTTCAATTGGAATGCGATGACCATTGCCGACAGTAATAAATTGAGGACACTTTAACCGACCTAGTTGAGATAGGTTACCTGAGGACCGGGTGAGGTGAGATGTGGCTCCGGTGTCCATGTACCAATTGTTGTCGGGCTGTTGAAGGTTCACGGTGGTGTAGGCCCGGCCCAAAGCGATCGGGGGCAGCTGGCCGTCTTCTTCTTCTTGTTATTCTTCGCTTTATTTGTCGCCGTTTATTCTGCCGCCGCATCCGCAGCCAGTGGGGACCTCTGCTACTCGCTGGTTGTCCCGCTCGGTGGCCGTGGCGGGGCCAAGTGGCCGATCGACCACGGCCTTGGAATAGGCCCCCGCATTCAGTGTGTCGTTGTTGCGATTCTTCTTCTTGCGATTGATCTTCGCCGCTTGCGATTCTTGCCGCCGCCGCTACCGGTTGTGCCCCGCCGTTCTGGTTCCGGTTCCGCCGCCGGCTTGGCCGCCGCTTGGTTGCGTTGGACCTTTTCGCGGCCCTTGCCTTTGTTGGTGCGACCTCTGCCGCCTCTACCTCCGCCACTGGCCTGCTGCTGCTGCTGGCCGCAGGTGTTGTCATCCCGTCAAGGGCTAAGGCCTTTTGATTGTGTTCCTCTTGTTTAGCACGTCTAGTTTCTTCCAACAATAGTTGTGAGTGTGCCTTGTTGAAACTTGGGAGAGGGTCGGCTTGTTGAATCATTGTTGCGAGTGTGTCATATTCACCTTTTGATAAACCCGCAACAAGTTGAAGCACCATCTTGGTTTCTGAAATAGAAGTCCCGACGTTGGATAGTTGATCGGTTATTAGTTTCAGTTGCTTATAATATTCGGACATGTTGTTAAAATTCTCGAGGCGGGTATTATTGAATTGTTCTTCCAAATATACGGCCCAAGTATTTTTATTGTCCTGAAAAATTTCTTCTAGCCGGACCCAAAGTTCACGTGCCGTAGCACCTGCTTTCATGATAGTGCACAACAGGTCTTTGGAGATGGTGCCGTAGATCCATTGTTTGACGATGGCGTCAAGACGACGCCAGATTGAGTCTGTAACATCGGTGGGACGAGGAACGGATTCGTCAATATGATCGAGCACGTTGTATGCACATGCATGAATGTAGAATAGTTCCATCCACATGGAATATTGACAGTCTTCTTGGTCAAAATTATAGGGATAAAATTCTTGATGTTGTTAACGGCGAATGCCGGATGAAAAGAAGATACTGAACGTTGAGAGGGGTTGTCAAGTGTGCCAGTGGATGAATCGGAATTTGTGGGGGAAGACATGGTTGCCGCCTGCCGAGGGAAGGGAATTTTCTGGTTTGGCCGAGAAAGGGAGGAAGAAACCATATTTTTTTCCCTATGAAATCCGAAGAAAAATGCTGATTTCGGTCGAGAATGAGGAAGAGAAGGGTTTTAGGTTTTAGGCTCTTGATACCATGAAAGATAGAATAATTTGCCTTGGGGATTCCTTTCATTATTCACAATATATATAAATGTACAAGGTTGATTCCTAATATGGTATGAATCCTAACTTACCTTACAAAGGTTGATTCCTAATACAATTAGAATCCCAAGTTACCTTAAATATACATCTATCATAATTACAAAATATACGGAGAATATTCTGAGAATATTCGTTAATAGTAATAACCTTAACATATAATTGCTACTATCATACTAGTTATAATCCAATAATAGCTATTCTAAAATTATATTATAATCATTTGTGCATGAAAAGACACAAAGGTAAAGTAAATAGAAAGGAAATGCATGCTTAGTTAAACACAAGAAAACAATATCTTAAGTAGGTGAACAACTGCATATCAAAATTTAATTTTTGCAATCACAATGTTTATGTAATTAAATTAAATTTCCCTTATTTGCAAGAATCTAACACATAATGTTAGTACATTACTTTGCATGGAAATTGAAACCAACAGTTTTCTTTTTTGGTGGATATGATAAGGGTAACAAATTTTTTTCAGCCAAAAACAAAATCACATCAAGATAGGGAAGTTAATTAAATAAAAGAGAAAAGGTTATAGGGGACCAAGAATGAATGACATAAATGCCTAGCATATATATTATTAAAACAAAAACTTTTGCTTATGCATGTACAGTTTTCATTTAACACTTGGCATATTCCATCCTATATAAACCACCAGAAGCTCCTCTGTTGGCTAAGTAAAAAAGACATAGCTCCATTGCTTCTCTCTTCCACCACTAGGAAAAAAAATGGGAGGATTAAATTTTAGGAGCTTCACATTTATGTTCATAGTTGCATTTCTCGTATGGTCGTCAAATGTAGAGATTTGTAATGCAAGAAGAGGCAAGCATTGGAAACAACAAACAAGAGCTTCTTCTGCTTCTTTGTACAAGAAGAAAGGAAAGTATCATGGTAGCAATCACCACCACAAAAGCGGGAGCAAACCGAAGCCAAAATACTCGTCTCCACCAGCAAGTACGCCAACAAACCCGCCAAGCAAAGGCTATACGCCAACGAACCCGCCAAGCAAAGGCTATACGCCAACGAATCCGCCAAGCAAAGGCTACGACAATGTACCTTCGACTAACATCTTTAATGTGAGAAATTTTGGTGCCAAAGGAGATGGCAAGACCGATGACACTAAGGTAAACTCGAATTTTTCACCTGACATGACACTAGTTAGAAAGTTTCAGGCTAACTTTCGCGTATCATCACTGAACTTTATTCACTATTAGATTGACTAACTGCACCAAGTATAGTTACAATACGTGAAATTAACTCACCATTAGGCAATTGTCTGTTTCAGTCATGAATACTTTGATTTTGCTATTTACACACTCCAATTAAGCAAACTATAGGCTAGAATTTTGCTATTCCTATTGGAGCTCAATTGCCAAAATGTCAGCTCATAGACCCTGTAAATTGGCACTTACTAATTGTCTTTTATCACGTTCAAGAAGGAAAAAAAGTCTCCGAAGTTCAATAAGAGGGTCTCACGGGTCACCAGTTAGACATTGTAAAGAAAGTTGATGAAAAGAGTTCTGGGAATTCACATAAATAATTTCATCTTTACAGGACAAAAAGTTAGGTAACTGTGAGTTGTGACAATTCCATTGTTGTATTATTATTGAACTAACTTTGGGAGTACAACAACACTTATTTAATAAGAAAAAACTAATAATACAAATAAGATAAGACAGAATTATAGGCAGAATCATAGAGAGAAATGAGGTGGCTCCCACTCTAAATGATTCTCGTTAGGGTAGTTGACACTAACTTACAACTGAGTATGTTATGAAATTTTGATAACATAGTATAGTAATCACCTGAATACAAAAATAAAATAGAAGGTAAAAAAAATGCATATAATATTTTACTAACCGTGGATTTTTTTTATTTTTTTTTTGTGATGCAAACACAGGCATTTCAAGCTGCATGGGCAGCTGCTTGTAAATTGGAAGCTTCGACGATGATCGTTCCTTCGCAATACGTATTCCTTGTAGGACCAATTTCATTCTCAGGTCCATACTGTCAGCACAACATTGTTTTTCAGGTCAGTAAAAGATACAGATTATCTGCATATATATGTAAATGCTATATCACTTGGTATATCTTTAATCTGCCTTTGACTTATTTGTGTCGAAGGGGCGTGATATGAGTATTCATACATTATATGAACTATTTCAAGTACACCAAAAATTATCAACAAAAAAACTGCTCATAATTTCATACACATATGTGAACAAGTCCATATAATATAGTCTAAAACTGCATGCTATAATAAAAGGTCTATAACTCTGTTTTCTTCGGCTATGCAAATATTAAATTACTTCCAGACTCTGTCCTCAAGAATTATTCAAATTCATCAGGCAGAATTCAAGAACAGTTATATGTGTCAGTCTTAAAATTGCAAATTAGGGACTTGTGTTATCAAATTTGCAGCATTTAGTGACCATATTGATGAATATGCTCTCTGTTTTGCAGCTTGATGGAACGATAATTGCACCAGTAGATGCAAAATCTTGGGGTTCAGGCCTTATGCAATGGCTTGAATTTACCAAACTGGTAGGGATAACAGTTAAAGGAAGCGGGGTGATCGACGGGAGAGGTTCAGTATGGTGGCAAGATACCCCATATGATGATCCTTTAGATGATGAATTAAAACTAATCATCCCACTAAACAAGACATTATTGAGACATCCTTCAACTCCTGTAATTATCTCTCAATCTTGGAATTCACAATTATGGATATCTAGTTTCGATTTATGCTCCTTTCTAATACTCTTATCCAAAAAATTTGTGGCAGCTAAATAGCTCACTTAGTGGGAAAATGCCAAGCATTAAGCCAACAGTAAGGACAACTTCAAACAACTTATATTTTCAAGCTGCATATTTGGCTATTAAGTGTTACATTTGATACTAAAACGAATCGTTGAAATGCAGGCTCTTCGATTCTATGGGAGTTTCAATGTTACTGTAACAGGCATCACAATTCAGAATAGTCAACAATGTCATCTCAAGTTTGACAATTGCATAGGGGTAGTGGTATACAATTTCACAGTCTCATCTCCTGGTGATAGTCCTAATACAGATGGAATTCATTTACAGAACTCCAAAGACGCGCTAATCCGCAGTTCCAACATTGCTTGTGGTAATTCCTATACTGAATTTAGTTTTGAATTCAACCAGTTCAATTAAATGCTTAAGAGATGAGGCAATTATTTCTTCCAAAATTAAGAGCTCAGTCACCACTGTGTAGTGATTGAAGAAAAAAATTCCCTCATCACTGAGTGAATTTTTTACAACAAACATAACTAACAACAGGGAGAAGATGCCAGAATATTGTCCACTTTGATAATTCCATAAGGACCACATTCTTGAATTTTTAACCACTAACACTTTACACATAGCAACCACCTATCTGTTATATATAATTTGTAAGACCACACCTACAAAAACTGATCTTTTCCAGATAGTAAAGGAGTAATTTCAATTTAGAGAGAGAGACTAAAGGAAATTTGTCCTATGTCAATTATTTCAGCTCTATTGAATCTTTGTCATTTATTTCAGACCTATTGCATTACCTGCAGATATCAAAACTGCTCAAAATAAGATGGAAACCTAGATGACAAACTTTATGATAGCATAAACAATTTGAACATCAAAAGAGCCAAGCACATATTTGTCCTTCAATTTAAAATGCTAGTACTTGCTAAAAATACTCATCGGTATTTTTTTATTTGTACAGGAGATGACTGTGTCTCCATACAAACTGGATGCACCAATGTGTATGTACACAACATAAATTGTGGACCAGGACATGGAATCAGCATTGGAGGACTAGGGAAAGGCAACACAAAGGCTTGTGTTTCAAATATTACAGTCAAAGATGTTATTATGCAGAACACAATGAATGGTGTCAGGATTAAGACATGGCAGGTAAGGTTTTTCACAATGACTAAAATATATTTTTACTATTGAACTGCATATTTTTACTAACCAGATTTGAGTTCAAATGTATCTACAACGAACATTAACATTCGATTCTACTATTACAGGGTGGGTCAGGGTCAGTACAAGGAGTGTTTTTCTCAAACATTCAAATGAACGAAGTCCAGCTACCAATTGTAATTGATCAGTTCTATTGTGACAAGAGAAATTGCAAGAACCAAACAGCTGCAGTGGCTTTATCAGGAATCAACTATGAAGGAATTAAAGGAACATATACAGTAAAACCGGTGCATCTAGCATGCAGTGACAGTATGCCATGTCAAGACGTGACCTTGACAAATATCCAACTAAAGCCAATACAAGAGCATGACCACATGTATGATCCATATTGTTGGCAGACGTTCGGAGAATTATATACTCCTACTCAACCTCCAATTGACTGTTTACAAGTCGGAAAACAAGTGAGCAACAAAATTCAGGCAGATCATGATCAATGCTAGTATAGTAAGATTATTACCTATATTTATATATTTTTGGTGTCTTCATTTGTGAGGCCGGCATACTTTTGCTGACCCCTATTACACCATATATAGAATGATTGCATATTCTTATGCATAAGAGTATAGAATTTCTTCTTCTTTTTCCCCCTGTAGTAGGATTACTGTATGTGTGGTATTGAATTATTTTTAATAGAAAGAATTTCTGTAGTAAGGTATGAGAAGGCACTTCCTTCTGGGTAAAACTGTCAACTTGTTCTGCCAGATAGACACTAACAGCATTACTAACATACCAATAATGACCGAAAGCACAAGGAGTTGCTACTCAGGATATTCTATCTGTTACTTGACCAAATGAAAAGAATTTAGGATACTTTGCAGCCACGTAGAGAATTATAACCATTCAAAAAAAAATTCAAAAGAATGCTTTGACAGATTGCAGAACTTTTTGAAACCAGCATAAATAGAAAAAAAACTTTCGATGAAAGTAAACTCCAACTAAGGACAGCTTTTCACAACCTTTACAACTATCAGATCAGAATTTGCCTACATACGCAGATCGCTTTTCATCAAACAAATATTCCCCCTAAATTATGGTTAAGACCACATCAAAACGACTTGTGTGGTGAATTCTTCAGGCCTCAAACTCTTAAAAATTAAATAGAGACTGATACTTATGAAGAGAGACCTGGAAAACGAGGTAATTGATGTGTACTCCTGTGTAGTTTTCTTCTTCTTTTTGAGGTTTAAGCCGTGAAGCCAGCAAAAGCAAGTGTAGTACTTCCTATCAACAAATGCTTTTATAAGACACTTAGCAAAGAAAGTTAGTGTTGGCTAACATTGGTGGACCTCAACATCTAAGACTACTATGTTGTTAAACAAGGTATATATACCGGTGATATACACTTGATATACAGAGGTGTATATCACGGGAATACCCAAAGCAGTGGCCCAGCCAGTCACGGTAGCCCATCTCCCAGCCAGTCACGGAAGCTCATCACGGGATCTTTACAAGATTGTAATCTTGTATATATGGTATATATATTTGATGTATATTGTAGTGTATTTGTTACCTAAATTAGGATTATACACTTACTATAATTGTATAGTTAGAATTATGGTAGAATAAGGTTTTAGGAGTAGAATAGGAATAGGATTCTCCTATTTTGTAACTTGTATAAATACCTTTCAATTAATGAAAATAATCAAGGGATTATTTCTTTCATGGTATCAAGAGACTAGGTCTAACAAAATTTTCTCTCCCAAAATTTTGTACACTTCGGCCGACCCCCCCACCCCCCTCGGGTTTTCTCTTCCAAAATTTGTCTTCCGCTCTCAAAATCTCTCTTACTATTCCCAAATTTCCCCTCCTTCTTTGTTCTTTCAATATGTCTAAGAACAATTATCATCATGCCCTTATGGTTTCTAACGTCAAGAACAGTATCCCTATTGTGCTTGAGATGGAAAACGTCCAATATGCGACGTGGGCAGAATTGTTTAAAATTCACGCTATCTCCCATCAAGTTATCCATCACATAATTCCTCCCGCTACACCTCTTCCCGCGGAGGATCCTCAGCTATGGATTACTCTTGATGCTACTGTTCTCCAGTGGATCTATTACACTATTTCGGTTGACCTTTTACAGACGATTATTGAGCCGAATACCACGGCTATGGCTACGTGGAATAGATTGCGTGACATATTCCAAGACAACCAACATTCACGTGCCGTCACACTCGAGCAGGAATTCTCTCTAGTTCGCATAGAAGAATTTCCAAACGTATCTGCATATTGCAAGAAACTCAAGGAATTGGCGGATCAACTCCGTAATGTTAGCGCACCTGTAACAAATAATCGTCTGGTTCTACAATTGGTTGCCGGCCTTTCGGAGGCCTATAATGGCGTTGGGACTATCCTCCGTCAAAGCAACCCTCTTCCCGCCTTTTATCAAGCCTGCTCCATGCTTACTTTGGAAGAAGCCGGATTGGCTAAAAAGGCGGCTACTGGAGCAAGCCCCATCGTCATGATTCTTCAGGTTTTGTTGATAATTCGGGCCAAAACCATACACATGGTGGCGGCAAAAATAATTGTAAGAATTATAACAAAAACCGCGGGGGCAAACGCGGCGGTTCCGGCGGTCAGCAAGCAAGCAGTGGGTCCCGTCCAGTGAACAGTGGCCCACCACCCTCCTGGTCCCAGCAGTGGGGCCCATGGCAGTGGGGCTGGGGCAGTGGGTCGTGGGCCAGTAGCCCCTACTTTCCAGCAACTACCGGCAGCCAGTGGGTTGGCCAGCCTTTCAGGCCCAACAATCAGCAGTGGCGGCCCACTGGCCAGTGGCCCAGTTCAGTCCCGTCTTGGAATACTTAGACCCCAACCTCTGCAAGCCCACCACGCAGCAGGCCCCACTCCGATCGATATTGAGGCTGGGATACACACATTGGGTTTGACTCAACCGGACCCAAATTGGTATATGGACACCGGTGCCACTACCCACATGACTTCTGATTCAGGTACTCTCTCATCTTATTCCAATTTGGGCAACCCTCGGGGTATAATTGTTGGTAATGGCAACTCTATTCCAATTCAGGGTTATGGTCAGAAAACGTTGTCTCCCCCCAATCTACCCCTTATCTTGAAAAATACTTTACATGTTCCCAAATTGATTAAAAACTTAGTGTTTGTCCGCAAGTTCACCACTGACAATTCTGTTTCTGTTGAATTTGATCTGTTTGGTTTCTCTGTGAAGGATTTCAAGATGGGGAGTCATCTCATGAGGTGTGATAGTAGGGGGATCTGTATCCTATCATGTCCGATTTCAGTCCATCGAGTCAAGCTTTGCCATCAGCCTTTGCAGCCATTTCTCCTTCCTTGTGGGATGCTCGCCTTGGTCATCCGGGATCCTCTATTTTATCAACTTTAGATAAAAATAGTTTTATTTCGTGGAAGGGTACGAGTCGTACTCCAATTTGTCAATCTTGTTCATTAGGAAAAATTGTTAAGTTTCCATTTGTAGACTCAAATTCTCATACTTCAATGCCATTTGATATTATTCATAGCGACCTATGGACGTCTCATGTTCTTAGTTCGTTGGGTCATCGATATTATGTTCTATTTTTAGATGATTATTCTAAATTTTTGTGGACGTTTCCAATTGCGAATAAATCACAAGTGTTTTCAGTCTTCCTAAAATTTAGAGCGTTCATTCGTACCCAATTCGAAAGAGAAATAAAAATATTCAATGTGATAATGGGAAAGAGTATGACAATAGGGAGTTTCGGGAGTTCTGTGCTAATAATGAGATCAATTTTCATTTTTCATGTCCTTATACATCTTCACAAAATGGGAAAGCCGAACGCAAAATTCGTTCCATAAATAACATTGTCCGAACTCTCTTAATTCATGCTTTCATACCCCCATATTTTTGGCATCATACTTTACAAATAGCCACATATCTCCTTAACATAATTCCTTCCAAAGGTCTGACATATTCTTCCCCCCTCCAAACTTATATAATAAGAACCCGTCTTATTCTCATCTTCGGGTCTTTAGGTGCTTGTGTTATCCGTTATTCTCATCCACCACAATTAACAAACTTCAGGCTCGGTCTACTCCATGTGTGTTTTTGGGTTATCCGTCTAATCATCGTGGTTACAAATGCTTTGATTTATCCTCCAAGTAAATCATAATTAATCGCCATGTCATTTTTATGAAACCCAATTTCCTTTTACGAAAGTTCATACTCCCGAGCCTAGTTCGTATAATTTTTTGGATGACCAAATATCTCTGTATATTATTCGGCATTTTTCGGACATCTCCCACACCCAAAACTCTCCAGCGGGCCCACTGCCCGCTGGTCCCACTGGCACGTCTCGGTCAAGATCGACCGGTCCTCTCCTTTGGGCCGGTTTCGGTGATTGGGCCAGTCTAGCCCACCACCGGAACCGGTCCGGTCCCGAGCATACGTTTCTCGGCCCGGCACGCGTCCGCCCGCCGATCCATCCCGAGCCCAGCAAATTCCGACAATTCACTCAATTCTTCCTCGAGTCATAGACCGGTCACTCGTAGTCAGCGGGGTATTTTTACACCTAAAAGACATTTTAATTTACATTCTAATATCTCTAAATCCCCCTTGCCCCGTAATCCTGTGTCCGCCTTAAATGACCCGAATTGGAAAATTGCTATGACTGATGAATATAATGCTCTTATTGATAATAAGACGTGGGAGTTGGTTCCCCGTCCATCTGGTATTAATGTTATCAGGTCTATGTGGATTTTTGCTCATAAAGAGAATTCAGATGGGTCATTTGCTCGACATAAGGGGCAGCTTGTGGGTGATGGTAAGACTCAACAGGTTGGGATAGATTGTGGTGAGTCGTTTAGTCCGGTGGTCAAACCGGCTACCATTCACACTGTGCTTTGTTTGGCTCTTTCAAAGGCATGGCATATTCATCAGTTGGATGTCAAGAATGCTTTCCTACATGGTAATCTCAAGGAAACCGTCTATATGCATCAGCCGTTGGGATTTAGGGATCCCAAACGTCCTCATCATGTCGGTTTATTGAAGAAGTCCTTATATGGGCTTAAGCAGTCTCCATGGGCCTGGTATACGAGGTTTGCTGACTTTGTTTCGACTATTGGGTTCACTCACAGCAGGTCAGATAATTCCTTGTTCATCTACCGTTGTGGTTCGTCCTTGGCCTACATTCTATTGTATGTGGATGATATCATTTTGACTGCCTCTTCCGATGGCTTACGCCAGTCTATCATGGCCATGCTCAGCTTTGAGTTTGCTATGAAAGACTTAGGGCCCTTGAGTTATTTTTTGGGGATTACCGTGAAGCGTCATTCAGATGGTTTGTTTTTGTCTCAAAGAAAGTATGCGGCTGAGATCATCGAGAGGGCTGGGATGTCATCCTGTAAGTCCACTTCCACTCCGGTTGATACAAAGCCCAAACTTACTGCAGAGGCCGGCGCACCATACGAAGACCCGACCCGCTATCGCAGTCTTACAGGGGCTCTTCAGTAACTTACTTTTACAAGACCGGATATTACATATGTCGTCCAGCAGGTGTGTTTATTCATGCATGATCCCCGAATTGAGCACATGAATGCAATCAAACGCATCATTAGGTATATTCAGGGTACACTGAACTATGGTTTGCATTTATATCCGTCCTCTCCATCCACACTTGTATCATACATAGATGCTGATTGGGGTGGTTGTCCAGACACCAGACGGTCGACGTCTGGCTACTGTATGTTCCTTGGCAACAACTTGTCTCCTGGTCAGCGAAGCGTCAGGCAACTCTATCCCGCTCAAGTGTAGAGGCCGAGTATCGAGGGGTAGCTAATGTGGTCTCAGAATCATGTTGGCTACGTAATTTGCTTTTGGAGGTTCATTTTCCCATTCAGAAGGCAACGTTGGTATATTGCGATAACATTAGTGTCATCTACCTTTCAGGTAACCCAGTTCAGCACCAACGCACTAAGCATATCGAAATGGACATTCACTTTGTCCGTGAAAAGGTTGCTCGGGGTCACGTTCGCGTATGTCATGTTCCGTCTCGATATCAAGTTGCAGACATCTTTACAAAGGGTCTACCCGCGGTCCTTTTTGAAGATTTTAGGGATAGTCTCAGCGTTTGAAGGCCGCCCGCTATGATTGCGGGGGAGTGTTAAACAAGGTATATATACCCGTGATATACACTTGATATACAGAGGTGTATATCACGGGAATACCCAAAGCAGTGGCCCAGCCAGTCACGGTAGTCCATCTCCCAGCCAGTCACGGAATCCCATCAAAGGAGCCCATCACGGGATCTTTACAAGATTGTAATCTTGTATATATGGTATATATATTTGATGTATATTGTAGTGTATTTGTTACCTAAATTAGGATTATACACTTACCATAATTGTATAGTTAGAATTATGGTAGAATAAGGTTTTAGTAGTAGAATAGGAATATGATTCTCCTATTTTGTAAGTTGTATAAATACCTTTCAATTAATGAAAATAATCGAGAGGATTATTTCTTTCATATGTTTTCAAGAGTTTTAAAATACCAGACATTAACAGATAAGCAGCATACCGCTTTCCACAGCTAAAGATGGTCATATTCCATACACACATCTCCAACAGGCCAACTGAATTCTCGATGCATATGCCTTCATTAAAAAGCCAGTGGTTGATCCCTATAATAAGCTTTATGAATTCATAAGCCAGGGACCTGGCGACCAGACAAATCTAGCAGTTAACTAAAATCCCAACTCCCTCAAGTTACTAAAAAAAAGTACTGGTATCATGGATTAAGGTAGTAAATTAACACATTCAAATCAAATAAGGTGCATCACCTTGCAAACAATTATTCGAGCAGCCTCCAAATAGCATGAAATCATCAACTTATTCAGGTAATTAAATATTGAGTAACCACTTTCACTCTGTTTACCTATTTAAGTAGAATACAAAAGGCTTGTAATTATGAAGTCTTGAGCAGCTGCAGATGTTAACCATGGAAGCTAATATCCTTAGATCAGTTCCTCCACCAGAATGAATTCTAATGATTCCTCATTAATACTTTCCAAGAACCAGTCATTTATATGTTCATTCCTTGACTGTCATCCATCTTCTTATTTAAGTGAAACTCCTTTCGGAGAAATCATATAGAATTTCTATCTGTCGTGTCTCTGCACGACAGAATAGAGTGCTAAAATAGTGTAATCTGTGGACCACACTGATAGTTCCTGAAATAGCCATCAACAACTGACAGTTCGAATAGAATTATCGAGTTCAAAGGAAAAAGAGTACTTCAAAAACAAACGGAGACAACAAATTGTTGGATATTGTAAAGCAGTACGTGAAGTAAATAAATATTACAAGTGTTCTAATCGAAAGGATAAATGAATAGCCAATATTCAGAACTGCCGAAAAGTTGTTGAGTCTTGAATCTTGATAACCTGAAATCAAGAAACACTAAATCTGGATGGTTACAACTGTGTGCTGAGTCGAGTGATGGCACTCTGTCTTTAAGACAAGATTGCCCCGTATATATGCTTTTACGTTTACGGAAAATAGTCTCCCAAGATAAAACAACACCTAATATCAACACTACAAAGCAAATAGGTTGATCCTGACGAAGAAAACAAATACGAAACGACTTGCTGAAGAACGGAAAAGAAAGGAAGAGAATTGAGTTTTCTGTTCACTGTTTGTGGACAGAATTTCAGTTGTTCTCTTCTGTTTGTCTGTGTATTATATTGTAGTCTCGTTTTTGCTGTCTTTTTGTGTGTTTTTCGTGTTTATGTTGTCCACACAATTCAACCCAAAAGGCTCCAATATATAGCATAAGGGGGGACTTCTCAACTGTCAAGAAAATTATTGTTTAAGGCCATTGAAGGAGGGAGTAAACTGCCAAGTAATGACTGTTTATGGCCATTGAAGGAGGGTGTAATTCAGCCAAGTAATGGTTGTTAATGGAGGGAGTTAATCAGCCAAGTAATGGCTGGTTAATGCACAGTAACGCCCCAAAAATCAACTCCAACGGTAGGCAGAAACTTTCTGCCTTCCGTCGTTCCCAAATTCAACTTTTCAGAAACTCTAGGGACCATACTATAAATATTAAGCAATTTGGGGGTCCAAAGAGATAAAATCAAAAAGTCCCACGACCCACGACCCACGACCCGTGACCCGTGACCCGAGCCCGAGCCCTAGACCGGACGGGACCGGACCGGCTGGCGGCGGCGACGCGCGCGGGCTTAGCCTCGATCCCAAGCTCATCTAGGTCCTCCCTCCTTTAAACACATGGGTTATCCCTTGGGGTCCCAAACCCTTAGCCAATTAAGAGACTTATAAAGAGAGCAATTCTTCATTTTCCCACCGATGTGGTAGATTTGTCCCACACCATATTTCTATGCCTCAAACACCGTACTTCGTGGACCAATATTTCTTTCATTTCTCAACGAAATTTAACGATTCTTGGCCCTACGGTCATCTACTCACGTAGTAGATTATGCATGTGTGAAGAGACAAAGCCTCCAACATGTGGAACACTAGTGTTTAATTCATTAAATATGGGTGGACGCACCTCCCCACCAAAGGCAAATTTCCAACAATCCCCTCTTGAAATAGATTTTGGTGCACACACATGGTGCCTACTTTCAGCAATCTTTCAGCGAAAAGATATTGCATCAGGAGAGGTAGCTTCTGCTTTGAACCTTCCCTAGTTGAATACCATCGGACTTACTTACTGCGCGGTGAACGTGATGTCTTGAACCGTCAGTGTTTAGTGTAAGCCAAGACAATGATACCAACACAATAACTCTCCTTATTCGTTTTCATTCTTATGGTTTTGTCCGTTGTGGCCGTGGACACACTTGGATTCTTAAGTGTGTTCATTTGAGGCAGTCTGTCCTCGCACTTAAATAGGTGATCTCCTACAAGGTATTATGTTATACCCCACTTCACAAGTGTTAGGAATTATTAAAAATTTCTCCAACCTTAACCTCAACCGTTTGAGGATCATTTAAAGGTTTGGAAGCTTAACCTTTACCCACCATGCAGGTAGCACTTTAATGTCTATCATGGAAAAAACTTTGGATTCTTTGGAAACTTTGGATTCATGTTTCCCTGCAGCTTAATTTTCCCATTGAACAAAATTCTTGGGATTTCCAGTCAGTATGGTTGGGTTACCACCACAAAGGTTTGTATTGTTTGGGTTTTAAGCCCATTCCCCTCGATAGGCAGAACACTTGATCATCGGGTAGTCCCTTAGTTAAAGAGTCCGCTATATCCTTTGATTAGTAATCAAGGAAGTGACACCCGTGATAATCAACTGTCACATGGTTTTATATCTCCGACAGATTCTGACATATATGTCCAGACGCCATCATCCGTGTCCTTCCTGAAGTCAACCGGCTAGCCACAGTGTATAACTGTTGAAGGCACGGGTTTCTCCCAATAAGGGACGTCCTCTAAGGAGTCGTGAAGTTACTCAACTTCTTTCATGCTTTGTATAAAGCGATAAACTCTGATTCCATCATGAATCGGCCGATGCAAGTTTTCTTATAGGATTTTCTAAGACCCATCATACACATTTACTTGTGGCATTGGTGTTCTTCATAGCTGATGTCCAGTTTGGATCACTGTGTTCTCCCAGAACCGCTGGACATCCAGAATACCATAATCCATAGATAAGCGAAAATTTTAGATATCGTCATATCCGACTTAACGCCTTCTATCGATTATTTCCAGAATCACGAGTGAACCTTAGTTCAACTGATCTTCTTTGTAGGCCGATACCAGGTCGGTTGTAGTGTGTACAATACATTGAACTACACTTGACCTGCGCATATCGCTCCTTGTCTATGGGTGCACCATGATTCCAATCAGTTCTATGATTCATATCCATTGGTGGCTTCAAAGAGATTGTCAACTATCTCACAACTGAGTTTGGAGTTAGACCAGTCTGTTAGATGTCTTAGATATCCAATTCATAAGATGTCATCTGTGATACCCATATCTTTTGTTTCAATATAATTTCCACTCTCAGACTGTTGGTTTTCCAACTGTTGGCTTTGTAACTTCAGAGTCAATGTTTCTGTGATCAGATTCATTATTTCTGTTTTATCTGAAACTTCCAGGACCAAAATGTAAACATTTCAGGGACCAAAATGAAAGTTCAGGAAGAAGCCCAACAGTCCAGCAAACCAACTCTGATCATCCCCTTCCAACTCTTTGGTTAGGAAGACTGTTTCAACATCCATGCCATGCAAGACTGCAACTGCCCTGGATGTTAAGCTATTCACAGGGGAGCACATGTACAGGTAGCCGAGGCCTTATACTTGTCAGTAGATCCATCTACTTTGTACTCACTTTTGAGTATCCTTTTTCACAACCCAAAGGTTATTTTCCCGGAGGAAGGTCAACCATTACACAAGTATGGTTTCATATGATGGAATCTATTTCTCTCTCTGTAGCTTCTTTCCAAAGCAGTGCTTCTGGAGATGATAATTCTTTGTTAATTTTCCATGGTTCATTCTTAACCATACAAGCTAGAAGGACTGGAACAAGTCTTTGTCCCCTCTTTGCTCCGTCTCGGTTCAACATCTAGAATCCCTAAGTTCTGTAGATCTGGAATATTAAGTTTCGGATAGTCAAAAACTTCCGAGTCCTGTAGATACGGAACGTCTAGTTCCAGACAGTCAGGCCCTCGTGGGTTCTTGTTAACCTCGAGCAATTACTTCTTTATCATTTTCAAGGAAATTTATCTTCAAAGAATTCAGCATCCTTTGACACCAAGAGGCGATAAGCACTACTGTTATTTGCAGATCCAGTGGATATGCAATCTACAGTCTTAGGTCCAACTTGACCTGTTTCAGTATTCCAACTTTTACCAAGCCACCCCACATCACAACATTTGTATGTGAGATCATTTCCATGTTTCACACGAAGAGTTATCCTTATCCTTATGCGTATTTCTGTTGATAATCGCATTAACGGTAAGGATCGCCTTGCCCCACATATTTTGGGCATACGGCTTTGCGCTTGGCTAACACCGTTGGACTGAGGTAAGTAATGAGCAGTCGTTTAATGAACGATGCTTCACATTCTCCCCCTCTATCACTACGAATTTCTCAATCCGTAGGTTTAGTTGATTTTCAACTTCTGCTTTGTAGCGCGTATTCGCTTCAACAACTTCATCTTTGCTTTTCAACAAACAAAGGATACAATACGTTGTACCATCATCAATGAAGGTCACAAAGTACTTGTCTCCCCTCTCTATTTTGTATAAACTTCAAATCACTCATGTATGTGTGACTAAGTTTTAGAGGAGCGGTGTTTCTTTCGCTATTCCTTTGACAGAACTTGGAAAGATGATTTTGCCTCTTCGCCTACCTCACATTCATTTTGAGGGTTTATGTTGACAGAAGGCAACAATTTCAACATCGTTAGCTTTTGAATGACTTTCTATTTAACGTGTCTTAATCTATGATGGCCTAGATGCACAGATTACAAACATATCATTCATTTGGCTACAGACATACTGTACAATTCTTAGTTATTACAGACCTGTTGGACTAGTCGCAAACCAGCTTGACCAACAGCGTCCCTTAAACCAAGTTTGGGACATGTATTACCTCATTTTAGAGTGATCCCATTCCCTGAAGTCCTACTGAGAACAACCTCTCCAACCCCTTTGATTTTAGAGGTGGCGTTGCTTCACATGAATAACCTCTTGCCCGTGGTTAGGGCGTAATCGGATCATATGTGATCTCGATACTCTGGCCCACTCCAGTTGCTTTGGCAGACTGAGTGTCCAATTTCTTTTCTGCCTTTCTTTAGGCCTTCAGATCATTTAAGACCTGGAAACTCTAGCCCACCTTACTAGGTGTCCATTATTTTTCCTATCAAAGGAATTTTGGCCCACTCCAGTCGCCCGTAGGCTTTGTATGACTGAGTGTCCAATATCATCCTATGAAGGATCTTCTGCTACATAGTGTGACAGGCTCAACGTCTTTAGCTTTTATTCTTCTTCCGTTATGATTGGTGCCTAGACAATTCTTGGCGCTTACTTAAGAGTGGTAACAGTTTTCGCACAGTCAGTGGATCTTTTTCCCTCGTATGTGTGAACATACTTTACACTTTTAATAATTACACTTAAAAGAATGGATCTTTTTAAGTCGTTTACAAAGTCCAAACTTTAAACGGGAAGGAAGATGAGATTAAACTTCTGATTTTAAAGCGTAAGTAATATAAATTATTTCGGAAAACATTTTCATATTCCTCATTACTTTAAGCCCTTTTTTAATCAGACATCATTTAATCTTATTTTTGACAAGGAAGAAAATTACTTATCCCAATTTCGGATTGAGTGTCCATTTCCTCCTTACCATAATTCGGATCCTTTGTCTGGGACAGATATAGGCCTTCTGCTGCAAGATAGAACCACATCTTCAGTCTTCTCCTCTTGTCCCAGTTGACATCCTCAGCCTCTCGTGAGCGCTTGTTCCACCACTCTTGGGAGCGGTGACACCATGAACACGTTGACCTTCAACAACATAATCATCACTCTCTTCAAGCAGAAAACCACAACCATATCCAGATTTGGTCACACAACTTTTGACCGACATCTTTCGAACACTAATATTAATCTTGTCTTAAACTTGTTGGATATTGTAAAGCAGTACGGGAAGTAAATAAATATTACAAGTGTTCTAATCGAAAGGATAAACGAATAGCCAATATTCAGAACTGCCGCAAAGTTGTTGAATCTTGAATCTTGATAACATGAAATCAAGAAACACTAAATCTGGATGGTTAAAATTATGTGTTGAGTCGAGTGATGGCACTCTGTCTTTAAGACAACATTGCCCCGTATATATGCTTTTACGTTTACGGGCAATAGTCTCGCAAGATAAAACAACACCTAATATCAACACTACAAAGCAAATAGGTTGATCCTGACGAAGAAAACAAATACGAAACGACTTGCTGAAGAACGGAAAAGGAAGGAAGAGAATTGAGTTTTTTGTTCATTGTTTGTGGACAGAATTTCAGCTGTTATCTTCTTTTTGTCTGTGTATTATATTGTAGTCTCGTTTTTGCTGTCTTTTTGTGTGTGTTTCGTGTTTATGTTGTCCACACAATTCAGCCCAAAAGGCTCCAATATATAGCATAAGGAGGGACTTCTGAACTGTCAAGAAAATTGTTGTTTAAGGCCATTGAAGGAGGGAGTAAATTGCCAAGTAATGGCTGTTAATGGAGGGAGTTAATCAGCCAAGTAATGGCTGGTTAATGCATACTAACTCCCCAAAAATCAACTCCAACGGTAGGCAGAAACTTTCTGCCTTCCGTCGTTCCCAAACCCTTAGCCAATTAAGAGACTTATAAAGAGAACAATTCTTTTTTTTCCCACCGATGTGGTAGATTTGTCCCACACCATATTTTCCATGCCTCAAACACCTTACTTCGTGGACCAATATCTCTTTCATTTCTCAACGAAATTTGACGATTCTTGGCCCTACGGTCATCTACTCACTTAGTAGATTATGCATGTGTGAAGAGACAAAGCCTCCAACATGCGGAACACTAGTGTTTAATTCATTAAATATGGGTGAACGGTCCCCACCAAAGGCAAATTTCCAACACAAATAGCTTTTGCAACAAAAAGCTAAATGTTTGCCTATGTCATGTGCACCTTGACAGAATTAGCATTTGGAATTTTCAGCTCTACCCGTGGTTTAGAGCTGTTAAAACTTGTACTGTAGTCTTTCTTTCTTCCATTTTTCAATGAAGAGGGAGACAGATTCCAAGTTATTCAACATGTGCGTCAATAGAAAAAGAAAAACCTTTGTGCAGCCTAGCAGGAAGGAGGAGAGGACAATTTTATTGGATGCATATCATAAAGATACTACTGAGAAGTGCAAGGATATGAAAAGTACTTGGTTCAAAGAGTTTGTTAGAATTACAACTTCTCTTGACAAAAACCATATTCTGGACACGATCAATAATATCAATGATGCTACTAACAACATTATTCTATGATACAAGTGAGTAAATAATAAATCAATAAACAATATCCCATTCATGTTAGTTGATTTTCATACATGCTGCTGAACCAAAGTAAACCAAAATATAAACTGTGCTCTGCAACTCCCTGGCAAGGTTATCTTTCCTTCAAAATGAGAAACTAGTGCATACATCCATAATAGATGTTATTAGTTTATTACACAGCTGCCATGAGATATTCTTGAAAAAATTCAGATACATAAAAGTTAGCACAGCAGATAATGGGCGACAAATACTTACTCTCCACCCATCATATACATGATCACTTGAAGTTAAAGATTATTTTCAACTATGTCATTTGTCTTGCTGCCATACGCCTTCTTTCCAAGCCAGTACATCTGTCCATATACAACAACAACATGCCCAGTGAAATCCTACATCGTGGAGTCTGGGGAGGGTAGAGTGTACGCAGACCTTACCTCTACCTTGGTAGACATATGTCCATATCCAATTCAAAAAATTGGATTTGTTATTCTTTGAGTAAAACTAGAAGTTTTGGCACACTCGATGCACATATTTTAAAATCTTTTTTACTGCTTCAGAATTTAAATCAAGGGTATTAACGTGTACCACTAGTCTAGAATCCCAATTCAATCTCACATCCATAATTAGAATATATCCCATACATTTTGTATATAGAATTATGGTAAGTAGAGGATTCATTATTGTACTAGGGTTCTATACATTGTACACTATATATATTTGTATTAATGAGGAAATCCTAAGAAGACACAGAGTGGTGCGGGGGGCTAATTTATGAGGGGCATATCAGTGACTCGGTCTGCCGATTCTATGTTCCTGTGTCAGCGCAAGTATGCCGAGGAGATATTATATATGCCGAAATGGCAAACTGCAAAATCATGTCCACTCCGGTTGATTCTAAATCAAAGCTTAGTGCTGATGATGGCAACCCAGTGTTCAATCCCACTCTTTACAGAAGTCTTGCAGGTGCACTCCAGTATCTTACCTTCACCAGGCCTGACATCGCTTATGTTGTTCAGCAGGTATGCTTGTTTATGCATGCCCCCGGGGAGCCTCATTACACTGCCCTTAAATGCATCATTCGATATGTTAAGGGCCCCCTTGATTATAGATTACATCTGTACCCCTCAACACCGATCAGATTGTTAGCCTACACGGATGCTGATTGGGCGGGATTTCCGGACACACGACGCTCCATCTCAGGCTACTGCGTGTTTTTAGGAGATAATCTCATTTCATGGTCTGCCAAGAGGCAAGACACATTATCCCGTTCGAGTGCAGAAGCAGAGTATAGGGGAGTTGCAAATGTTGTTTCTGAGATCAGTTGGCTCCGAAACCTTCTTTTGGAGCTTCAATGTCCCTTGTGTAAGGCGTAAGGCGTCTGTCGTCTATTATGATAACATATTCGCTATTTATTTATCTCATAATCCGGTTCAACATCAGCAGACCAAGCATATTGAGATGGATATACACTTTGTTCGTGAGAAGGTTGCTCTCGGTCATGTTAAGGTGTTGCATGTGCCTTCCTCATATCAATACGCGGATATCTTCACGAAGGGTCTTCCTCGACAGCTGTTCCTCGACTTCAGATCCAGTCTCAGCGTCCGACCTCCTCCCGCTTAGACTGAGGGGGTGTATTAACGTGTACCACTAGGCCTAGAATCTCAATTCAATCTCACCTCCATAATTAGAATATATCTCATATATTTTGTATATAGAATTATGGTAAGTAGATGATTCATTATTGTACTAGGGTTCTACACATTGTACACTATATATATTTGTATTAATAAGAAAGTCTCCTCAAGGGAGATTAATACTATTCTACAAAGGGTTTTAGGACTTATCTAAGTAAAATTAGCAAAAATGAAGATAATGTTAAAAAAAATGTAGAGATGAGCAACAAGCGATTTCATAATTGTCACATTCAGTTCTATCTGGACTTCTGATTGGTTTACTTGTCAATATCATCTGTAGGGGCCTATTTTGATCATAGACAATAAATCCCAGGTCTTATTTTTTAAAGTATTGCTTCATGTGCAACTACAAGTTGTGGGAGAAGAATTAAACCAACTAAACACTCTTCAAACATCCCCTATCAACTGTTTTTCACATTGCAATGGTTAATATAAAAAAAAAACATAAAAAAGGTGGAGGCATGAAAGTAACTGCAGAGTCTCCTAACAATTATGCTCTTGCTCTTTTGAGTTTCCACTATCTATTATTTTAAAATGTATTAGTCAACCTGAATAATTAAGTACATTAATCAACTTTTATAATCGTATTTTTCTCAATAGAGATTAGAGTATGCAGCATGAAGTTCGCTCTGAAGCTAATGCTCAATAAGAAAGGAATATGCATCATTGACCAAGATAAAAACTGAATAATAGGCAAAATAAAGTTGTCACTCAGCATCATAATTGGCGTAGATTAGTTGATTTGGCCTGGTGTAAACATGGGTAAGTAAACTTTTAGTAGGCGTTTGTCCATACATATTTTGATTTCAAATCGTTACAAAATTTCATATCATAGATTTCAAATTCCAAATTCTCAGTAGGATTCCAAATCATGATTTCAAATTTTTTAAAATATAAATTTGACTCATAAATTTATATTTTGTAATAAAAGATTCATAAGTTGATAGATATATTTACCAATTATTTATATCAAATATTGAAAGAAATAATCTCCTTCACTATTTTCATTAATAAGTAAATATATATATATAATTTACAATTCCATAATATGGAAAATCATATTCCTATTCTATTCTCAAAACTCTATTCTATTTGTATAAAAATTCTATAATGATGGTAAGTGTAACAAGCTAATTTAATACAATAATGGTACTACAAATAATGGTCCAAAACCGTGATATATTGTTGGTTATACAAAGGTTGCAGGAAACGGGAATTACAAGTAACTGCAAAGTAATTCAAGAACTGAAAATTACAATAGAACAACAAAACTGAAAATTACAATAGAACAACAAAACTGAAATTACAATTTTGTTGAAGAAGTAAAACTGGAAACTGTTTTGTTATTGCTGAGTCGAGTGTGGCACTCTGTCCTTAAGACAATATTGCCCCGTATGTATCATTTATACGTCCTGGACAATTCGTCTCCCAAGATAAAAACAGCAATGGAACACTTGAGCAAAGGAAACTCAAGAGCTACCGTGAAGAATATTGAGTAACGAAATGATGCTTGGAAGTTGTAGGAAAAACTGTTTTTGCTTGTGTATTTTCGAGTAGTATATGTCTTGCTCAATAATGGTGTAAGGGGTGTTTATATAGGTGAGGGAGGGGTTGTTTAACTGCCCTCATAACAGCTATTATTGGCCAAATAATGGCCATTATGGAGGTAGTAAAGCCACCAAAATAAATGGTGAAAGACCAACGGATTGGCCATTATAGGAGGAGTAATTCAGCCAAAATAAATGGCTGAATTGAGTGCTTGGCATTTCTGTTCTCTTCTGCCCAATTCTGACTTTCTGAAAACTTCAGGGACCAAAAAGATAATATCAGAAGGCCCGTGGCCCGTGGCCCGTGGCCCGTGACCCAAGAACCCAGACGGGTGGGCGGCGGCGGCGCGCGTGTGGTCTTTCTTTGAACCGAAGCACATCGAGGTCCTCCCTCCTTTAAACACATGGGATACCCCTTGGGGTCCCAAACCTCAAACCAATTTCGAGTCTTATATACACAATAATTCTTTCTTCCTCTACCGATGAGGGAGAATTGATCACATACCACACTTTTCCATACTTCAAACACCTTACGTTCGTGAACCAATATCTCTTTCATTTCTCAATGAAATTTGACGATTCTTGGCCCTACGGTTATCTACGTACTTAGTAGATCATGCATGTGTGAAGAACCGGATTCTCCAACATACGTAACACTAGTGTTTAAGCCGTTAAAGTTGGTCGGTCGCAACTCCCGCCAAAGGCTAATTTCCAACATATACACGGTTATGTATACCATATATATTACGGTTTCAAATCTGAAAACTTTCCTTGTGAAACGGTGATATACATGATATACAAAACCGTATATATCACGATATAAAAAGAAACTCTGGAAGTGAATAATATAATATTAGGACGAAATTATTCCTCCACATAGCTTAGAGTTCTTCAATTCATTTTTTTCCCAAATCTTATTTTTCTCTACTTTCTTCAAATTTCAAACCAAATTGCGATTGCTGAGAGAAGAAGAAGAATCTGTAATAATCAACATGAAGCCAATGGTTTTTGACTATTTAGCATATATGAAAGAATTCATGAAAATCCTCTTCGGCGACTTCTTTGTAATATCCGTCCGTGAATACTATACTTGACTTTGCGTCGGGCAAATTTGATTAATATTTTTAATATTTTTTTTAATCTGGGTGTTTATGTTTCTCTCTCTAGAGGGGAAAGAAGAGAGAGATGGGGGTGTCACGATTGGCACAAATACCCTTATTTTGGTACAAGTGGAAGTTTTATTAATTATTGTTTAGTTTGATTTTCATTTCAAACCCTTGCTAGAGTTGTTATCCAACGAGAGGAGTGATGTCATATCCTTTTCATCTGCAAAGTTTGCTTAAATATCTCCGTAATGTTAATATGATTGGTATAATAAAGATATCTCTTTTGTTGTTCCTTTATACTTACAAATTTTGCATAATAAATCAAACTTAGCTTAATGATTATTTAATTTAATATATGTCTGGTTCGATATAGTTTCTTCAGAAATTAAGTTAACAAGAATAATTTGTGAAACAAGAATAAATTGTGTAGTAACTATTTCATAAATCAAGATTTCATAGAAACTATGCTTATTCTGGCAAAGATACATAGAACTTATGCCTTGTTCGGCATAGTTTCTTTAGAAATTACGTTCACATGAATAAATTGTATAGTAACTATTTCGCAAGACAATGTTTCATAGAAATTATGTCTATTCAAGTAAAGTTACATAGACCATATCTCTTGTCCGGCATAGTTTCTTTAAAAATTAAGTTAACAGACATAAGTTTTGTAGTAACTATTTCGCAAGGCAATGTTTCATAGAAACTATGCATATTCGGGTAAAGTTACATAAAATATATGCCTTGCCCGGCCTTGTTCTATAGAAATTAAGTTAACATGAATAAATTGTGTAGTAACTATTTCGCAAGGCAAGGTTTCATAGAAACTATATCTATTCGGGCAAAGTCAGATAGAACTCATGCCTTGTCCGTCATAGAATTTCGATAACATGAATAAATTGTGTAGTAACTATTTTGTAAGGCAATGTTTCATAAAAACTATACATATTCAGGCAAAGTTACATATAACATATGCCTTGTCCGACATAGTTTCTTTAGAAATTAAGTTAACAGGAATAAATTGTGTAGTAATTATTTCTCAAGGCAAGGTTTCATAGAAACTTGTTGAGTTGTGGAGCCTAATTCCAGAAGACACTATGAAGAGCCCATTGGGATCAGCCGATTGTGGGGCTGGCATAAGTAGGTGTAATGTTATTAGTGGAGGGTATTTTGAGAATTTTAGGCTTGTATTATGTTTGCCCTAGTTTTCTCTCTCTATATATATATAGATTAGGGCGACGTTTCTTTGTATCTCCAAGAAAAAGAGTGAGTTGAATATAGCGGCCAGAAAAATAGTTTCTTTCTAGAGTGAACAACGGTGAGTCGTGAGACGGTGTAACCGGATAAGAGAGAAAGAGAGATTGTAAACTCAAAACTCCATTATAGTAAATTTGCAGTGGCAAGTGGACTAGCTCTCGCATTGAGGGTGAACCACTATAAATATGTGTATGTTATTTTGTTCTTCACATATTTATTATTTTTGGTTTAAGTAGGGTTTCGGATGCGTAAACCCTAACAAATGGTATCAAAGCGACAAGTTGTGTTGCGATTCAGAAATTAATGGGAGGCGAAGATGGTTCGGCACACGACATCGGGAAATTTGATGCTACAGATTATCCATTTTGGAGAATGCAGATTTAAGACTATTTGTACGGCAGGAAGCTTCATCAACCGCTGAGCCCGAAGCCAGAGGAGATGAATGATGCAGATTGGAATCTCCTTGATCAATAGGTTCTTGGAGTAATCTGATTGACGTTGTAGAAGAACGTTGCTCACAACGTGGCAAAGGAGAAGACCACGGCTGACATGATGAAAGTTATGTCTGATATGTATGAGAAACCTTCGGCCAATAATAAAGTATTTCTCATGAAGAAACTCTTTCATCTAAAGATGGAGGAAGGTGCCCATGTTGCAACGCACGTAAATGAATTCAACACGATTGTCAATCAACTGTCATCGGTTGCAATCGAGTTTGACGATGAAGTGCAAGCCCTAATTCTGTTGGCGTCCCTACCGAATAGTTGGGAGCCAATGAGAGCATCCGTTAGTAATTCTGTCGGTAGTGACAAACTGAAGTTCAACGATAGTAAGGATCGTATCCTAGCCGAAGAGGTTCGCATGATAGATTCTGGTGAAGCATCGACTAGTTCTGCTCTGAATGTTGAGAACAGAGGCAGAAATTATGACAGAAACAACAGCTAAACTATGGGCAAGTCGAAGTCAAGGAATGGCAGGGGTCAATCCAGATCGAGCCGAACTCTTGAGTGTTGGAACTGTGGGAAATCAGGACACATCAAGAAGAATTGTAGGGCACCGAAGAAGGAGGACAACAAGGGGGTGGAAGCAATGTTGTCACTGAAGACATTGGTGATGCGTTGTTGCTATCGATTGACTGCCCGATCGACTCTTAGGTGCTTGACTCATGAGCGTCTTTTCACACCACCCCACATCGTGACATAATGACGAATTACGTTGCTGGAAATCACGACAAAGTTTATTTGGAAGATGGTGAGCCTTTAGACGTTGTTGGTACTGGAGACATTAATTTGAAGATGTCAAATGGGCACATGTGGAAGATCACAAAGGTCAGACATGTGCCGAAGCTGATGCGTAATTTGATCTAAGTAGGTCAGCTTGACAATGAGGAACATAATGTTAACTTTGGTAACGGGTCCTGGAAGGTGTCGAAGGGTACTATGGTGGTTGGTCGAGGCAAGAAAACTGGTACTCTGTATATATGATGACTAGTTGTCGTGATACAGTCGTTGTTGTTAACAACACAAAAAAGACAGAGTTGTGGCACTGTCAGTTGGGGCATATGAGCCAGAAAGGGATGAAGCTGTTAGTGACTAATGGCATGATTTTAGAGCTGAAATCGGTGGATCATCATATGTGTGAGAGTTGCATACTTGGAAAACAGAAGCGAGTGAGTTTTTCAAACGTAGGCAGGGAATTAAAAGCCAAGAAGCTTGAGTTGGTGCACACGGACGTGTGGGGACCTTCCACTGTCCCCTCACTCGGAGGATCACATTACTACGTGACCTTCACTGATGATTCGACCAGAAAGCTATGGATTTATTTTATGAAAAATAAATCCGACGTGTTCATTGTCTTCAAAATGTGGAAAGCCATGGTCGAGAATGAGACAAACCACAAGTTGAAGAGCCTGAGGTCCGACAACAGTAGAGGGTACATTTATGGTGACTTCAAACGGTACTATGCCGATAATGAGATCAAGATGGTAAAGACTAGAACTTCAGTGTCTCTTCTGTTTGTTTCTGTGTATATAAATGTTGTCTCATTTTCTATATTCCTATTGTGTGTTTTTCGTCATTATTTTTGTCCATATGTTCTCTACACAATTCAGCCCAAAAGGCTCCTATATATAGCATAAGGGGGGACTTCTCAACTGCCAAGAAAATGGTTGTTTAAGGCCATTGAATGAGGGTTGTTAATGGCAGGTTTATGTCCAATAAATGAGGGTTGTTTATGGAGGAGTTAACATCCAAGTAATGACTGGTTAATGCTCCAAAAATCAGTCCAAACGGTAGGCAGAAACTTTCTGCCTTCCGTTGTTGCCAAATTCACTTTTCCAGAAACTCTAGGGATCAAACTGTAATTATTAAGCAATTTGGGGGTCCAATTAGATAATATCAGAAAGTCCCACGACCCGTGACCCGTGACCTGTGACCCGAGTCCGAGACTGAGACTGGACCAGACGGGATGGGCCGGCGGCGGCGGCGCGCGTGTGGGCTTAGCCTTGAACCCAAGCACATCTAGGTCCTCCCTCCTTTAAACACATGGAATATCCCTTGGGGTCCCAAACCCTTAGCCAATTATGAGACTTATAAAGAGAGCAATTCTTCCTTTTCCCACCGAAGTGGTAGATTTGTCCCACACCATATTTCCATGCCTCAAACACCTTACTTCGTGGACCAATATCTGGTGATGATCTTTTCTAAAAGAAGTAATGAAGGGGAAGCCCGGGGTCAAAGCGCGTTCGTTGTTGCCTGTATAGCTTTCTAGAGCAGAGATCTAGCAACGCATTCTAGGCACAGATCATTGGTATTGGATGTATATGGAGCGTAGCAAGGAACCTTGGCTTCAGCTCTCGTCACCTCACTCAATCCTACAGCGGAAACTCGAGGAGACCTCCTGGAATTCCTTCCAGAGCCTGTTGAATAATCTTTATGGATTCGGTCATTTCACTGATTCGTACTAAATAACGAGTTAATGAATCCCCTTCTCGTTGCCATTGAACCTGCCTCTCCCTAAAGCCCTAAAGTCTCATCCCACGGGCACATCTTGACTATGAAAAGCAGAGAGATAGATCACGCCTAAAAGCCGATGCGCTAGCGATTGGCACATAGGGGAATGGTTGCCTGGGTTTCTCGGCCTGGTATCCTGCACCTCGCGTTCATGATATCTACATTCAACTGTGCCCCGGAGACACGGTCGAAGCACGCCCGTCCAGTGTGCTTCTTTCACGACATGCTATAGTCCTGGGTGTCAGCCTCGCTTTGTTAGCTTCTTGTTAGCAGTACTAGTTTGTAGTCTTTATTGACCTGGAACACAAGCTTTACCATCCAACCCGATCTGACCTTCGAAACTCTCTTCTCATACTCCTCGTTACTGCACGTGTGAAGAGACAAAGCCTCCAATATGCGGAACACTAGTGTTTAATTCATTAAATATGGGTGGACGCACCTCCCCACCAAAGGCAAATTTCCAACAATCCCCTCTTGAAAGAGATTATAGGTGCCTACTTTCTGCAATCTTTCAGTGAAAAGATATTGCTTCAGGAGAGGTATCTTCTGCTTTGAACCTTCCCTAGTTGAATACCACCAGAATTACTTACTGCGCGGTGAATGTGATGTCTTGAACTGTCAGTGTTTAGTGTAAGCCAAGACAATGATACCAACACAATAACTCTCCTTATTCGTTTTCATTCTTATGGTTTTGTCCGTTGTGACCGTGGACACACTTGGATTCTTAAGTGCGTTCATTTAAGGCGGCCTATCCTCGCACTTAAATAGGTGATCTCCTACAAGGTATCCTGCTATACCCCACTTCACAAGTGTTAGTAATCATTAAAAGTTTCCCCAACCTTAACATCAATCCTTTGAGGATCGTTTAAAGGTTTGGAAGCTTAACCTTTACCCACTATGCAGGTAGCACTTTAATGTCTATCACGGGAACAACTTTGGATTCATGTTTCTCTACAGAAATCAGCATCCGAGGTGCTCTTGCTTCCACCGAAGCGCTCAACTGAACCTTTTGCAGCTTAATTTTCCCATTGAACCAAATTCTTGGGATCTCCAATCAATATGGTTGGGTTACCACCGCAATGGTTCGTATTGTTTGGGATTTAAGCCCATTCCCCTAGACAGGCAGAACACTTGATCTCCGGATAGTCCCTTAGTTAGTAATTAAGGAAGTGACACCCTGATGATCAACTGCCATATAGTCTTATGTCTCCGACAGATCCTGACAGATATGTCCAGACGCCGTCATCCGTGTCCTTCCTAAAGCCGACCGGCTAGCCACAGTGTATAACTGCTGAAGGCATGGGTGTCTCCCAATAAGGGACGTCCTCTAAGGAGTCGTGAAGTTACTCAACTTCTTTCATGCTTTGTATAAAGCGATAAACTCTGATTCCATCATGAATCGGCCGATTCAAGTTTGCTTAGAGGTTTTTCCAAGACCCACCATACACATTTACTTGTGGCTTTGGTGTTCTTCACATCTGATGTCCAGTTTGCATCACTGTGTTCTCCCAGAACCGATGGACATCCAGAATACCATAATCCGTAGATAAGTGAATAATTCAGATATCGTCATATCCGACTTAACGCCTTCTATCGATTATTTCCAGAATCACGAATGATCATTAGTTCAACTGATCTTGTTTGTAGGCCGATATCAGGTCGGTTGTAGTGTGTACAATACATTGAACTACACGTGACCTGCGCATATCGCTCATTGTCTATGGGTGCACCATGATTCCAATCAGTTCTATGATTCATATCTATTGGTGGCTTCAACGAGACTGTCAACTATCTCACAACTGAGTTTGGAGTTAGACCAGTCTGTTAGATGTCTTAGATTTCTAATTCCTAAGATGTCATATGTGATACCCATATCTTTCATATCAACATTTTGTTTCAATATGACTTTCATTCTCATAATGTTGGTTTTCTAACTGTTGGCTTTCTAACTTCAGAGTCAATGTTTCTGTGGTCAGATTCATTGTTTCTGTTTTATCTGAAACTTCCAGGACCAAAATGTAAACATTTCAGGGACCAAAATGAAAGTTCAGGAAGAAGCCCAACAGTCCAGCAAACTAACTCTGATCCTCCCCTTCCAACTCTCCAGTTAGGAAGGTTGTTTTAATATCCATGCCACACAAGACTACAATGGCCCTAGATGTTAAGCTACTCACAGGGGAGCACATGTACAAGTAGTCGAGGCCTTATACTCTTCAGTAGATCCATATACTTTGCACTCACTTTTGAGTATCCACTTTTACAACCCAAAGGTTCTTTTCCAAGAGGAAGATCAACCATTACATAAGTATGGTTCTATATGATGGAATCTATTTCTCTCTTTGTAGCTTCTTTCCAAAGCAGCGCTTCTAGAGATGACAATGATTTTTTAATTATCCATGGTTCATCCTCAACCATACAAGCTAGAAGGCTTGGAACAAGTCTTTGTCCCCTCTTTTCTCCGTCTCAGTTCAACATCTAGAATCCCTGAGTTCTGCAGATCTGGAATATTAAGTTCCGGATAGCCATCAACCTTCGAGTCATGTAGATACGGAACGTCTAGTTCCGGACAGTCAGGCCCTCGCGGGTTCTTGCTAACCTCAAGCAATTACTTCTTTTTCCTTTTCAAGGAAAGTTATCTTCAAAGAATTCAGCATTCTTTGACACCAAGAGGCGATAAGCACTACTGTTATTTACAGATCCAGTAGATATGCAATCTACAGTCTTAGGTCCAACTTGACTTGTTTCGGTATTTCAACTTTTACCAAGCCACCCACATCACAACATTTGTATGTGAGATCATTTCCATGTTTCACACGGAGAGTTATCCTTATCCTTATGTGTATTTCTGTTGAGAATCGCATTAGCGGTAAGGATCGCCTTGCCCCACATATTTTGGGCGTACGGCTTTGCGCTTGGCTAACACCGTTGGACTGAGGTGAGTAATGAGTAGTCGTTTTAATTAGCGATGCTTCACATTCTCCCCCTCTATCACTACGAATTCCTCAATCCGTAGGCTTAGTTGATTTTCAACTTCTGCTTTGTAGCACTTATCCGCTTCAACAACTTCATCTTTGATTTTCAACAAATAAGGGATATAATACGTTGTACCATCATCAATGAAGGTCACAAAGTACTTGTCTCCCCCCTCTATTTTGTATAAACTTCAAATCACCCAAGTAGGTGTGACTAAGTTCTAGATGAGCGGTGCTTCTTTCGCTATTCCTTTGACAGAACTTGGAAAGGTGATTTTGCCTCTTCGCCTACCTCACATTCATTTTGAGGGTTTATGTCGAAAGAAAGCAACAATCTCAACTTCGTTAGCTTTTGAATGACTTTCTATTTAGCGTGTTTTAATCTATGATGGCATAGATGCACGGATTACAAATATATCATTCTTTTGGCTACAGACATATTGTACCATTCTTAGTTATTACAGCCTGTTGGACTAGTCTCAAACCAGCTTGACCAACAGCGTCCCTTAAACCAAGTTTGGGACATGTATCACCTCATTTTAGAGTGATTCATTCCCTGAAGTCCTATTGAGGACAACCTCTCCAACCCCTTCTACTTTAGAGGTGGCGTTGCTTCACATGAACAACCTCTTGCTCGTGGTTAGTGCGTAACCGGATCATATGTGATCTGGCCCACTCCAGTCGCCCGTAGGCTTTGTATGACTGAGTGTCCAATATCATCATATCAAAGGAATTTTTTGCCCCACTCCAATCGCCCGGAGGATTTGTATGACTGAGTGTCCAATATTATCCTATCAGAGGAATTTTGGCCCCATTCCAGTCGCCCGGAGGCTTTGTATGACTGAGTGTCCAATATAATCCTATGAAAGATCTTCTGCCAAATAGTGTGACAGGCTCAACGTCTTTAGCTTTTAGCCTTCTTCCGTTATGATTGGTGCCCAGACATATCTTAGCGCTTACTTAAGAGTGGTAACAGTTTTCGCACAGTCAGTGGATCTTTCTCCTTCGTATGTGCGAACATACTTTACACACTTTTAATAATTACACTTAAAAGAACGAATCTTTTTAAGTCATTTACAAAATCCAATCTTTAAACGGGAAGGAAGAAGAGATTAAACTTTTGATTTTAAAGCGTAAGGAATATAAATTATTTCAGAAAACATTTTCATATTCCTCCTTACTTTAAGCCCTTTTTTAATCAGACACCATTTAATCTTATTCTTGACAAGGAAGAAAATTTACTTATCCCAAATTCGGATTCTGTCCCACTTCAGTCACTTCATCGGACTGAGTGTCCATTTCCTCCTTACCATAATTCAGATCCTTTGTCTGGGACAGATATAGGCCTTCTACTATGAGATAGAACCACATCTTCAGCCTTCTCCTCTTGTCCCAGTTGACATCCTCAGCCTCTCGTGAGCGCTTGTTCCTACCACTCTCGGGAGCAGTGACACCATGAACACGTTGACCTTCAACAACATAATCATCACTCTCTTCAAGTAGAAAACCACAGCCATATCCAGATTTATCACACAACTCTCGATCGGCATCTTTCGAACACTAATACAAATCTTGTCTTAAGGACAGAGTGCAATCACTCGACTCAGCACACAGTTGTAACAATCCAGATTTAGTGTTTCTTGATTTCAGGTTATCAAGATTCAAGACTCAACAAGCTTGCGGCAGTTCTGAACATTGGCCTACTTGTTTATCCTTTCGAACACTTGTAATATTTATTTACTTCCCGTACTGCTTTATAATATCCAACAAACAACACTTTAATCTCAACACTACAAAGCAAATAGGTTGAGTCTGGCGAAGAAAACAAACACGAAACGCCTTGCTGAAGAAATGGAAAATGAAGGAAGAGTTTATGTTTCAGTCCCAACGTTTTGGACTGAATTTCAGTCTCTTCTGTTTGTCTCTGTGTATATAAATATTGTATCATTTTCTATATTCCTGTTGCGTGTTTTTCGTCACTGTTTTTGTCCATATGTTCTCTACACAATTCAGCCCAAAAGGCTCCAATATATATAGCATAAGAGGGACTTCTCAACTGCCAAGAAAATGGATGTTTAAGGCCATTGAAGGAGGGCTGTTAATGGCAGGTTTATGGCCATTGAAAGAGGGCTGTTAATGGCAGGTTTATGGCCAATAAAGGAGGGTTGTTTATGGAGGAGTTAATAGCCAAGTAATGGCTGGTTAATGCTCCAAAAATCAATCCAAACGGTAGGTAGAAACTTTTTGCCTTCCGTTGTTGCCAAATTCACTTTTCCAGAAACTCCATGGACCAAACTGTAAATATTAAGCAATTTGGGGGTCCAAATAGATAATATCAGAAAGTCCCACGACCCGTGACCAGTGACCCGAGCCCGAGACCAAGACCGGACGGGACGAGACGGGCGGGCGGCGGCGGCGCGCGTATGGGCTTAGCCTTGAACCCAAGCACATCTAGATCCTCCCTCCTTTAAACACATGGGATACCCCTTGGGGTCCCAAACCCTTAGTCAATTATGAGACTTATAAAGAGAGCAATTCTTCTTTTTTCCACCGAAGTGGTAGATTTGTCCCACACCATATTTTCATGCCTCAAACACCTTACTTCGTGGACCAATATCTCTTTCATTTCTCAACGAAATTTGACGATTCTTGGCCCTACAGTCATCTACTCACTTAGTAGATTATGCACGTGTGAAGAGACAAAGCCTCCAACATGCGAAACACTAGTGTTTAATTCATTAAATATGGGTGGACGCACCTTCCCACCAAAGGCAAATTTCCAACATAATGTACAAGAAATGTAACATGTACCTGAATAATTAAAAGTGAATTAAAAAAGTGAAAAATAACGGCTACTAAGACTGAAACAAGCTCAAAATCAAGCCAAGAACACTTGGGATAGAGAGAACTGAGAGGAGAGAAACAGAGACGGAGATAGTACGAATGAACAAACATAAAAGAAGGGGTTGGACTAGGGATGACAACGGATCAGATCTGGACCGAATCCTACTAGATTCAGATCCATCGGGTCCATAAAAATCAGATCCAAATCCGAATCCATCGGATCCACCGGGTCCACGGATCGGATCTGGATCTATATATAATTTTTTTTGGCTTGTATAATATTCCCACATGTTGAAACTTTTATAACAAAATGAAACGCAATCTGATTGAAAAAAATGATTGAGTTCATTCAATCAACCTACACAAACATGACACCATTCTTCCAAAATACTGAACAAAGTTTTAGCATCACAAGAAAATAAAGACGATTTATTTCATTAGTGATGCAAACAGGTTGCAACTTTGAGCTAATTTTTGGAGGCTTTAGTGATGCTCCACTTGTAGTTCTACTGATTGACTTCATTAAACAACATAAAACAATGTCAGTTATATATCAAAAGTCTCATTTTTTTTTTTGCTGATCAAACAAATGAGAGACAGATACTTAAAGCTTACCGCTAGCAGATTCAAGAAAGGGAAATTTAAAGAAGAGTGATATTTTTTTCTTTTTATAGAAATGAAAATATGAAAAACAGCAGAGAGCATATAGGTAAAAGAAATGAAACTTCAAAGACAAATTACATGGTTGTGTGACTTGTGCCTTATCCTGGTTCTACCCTTTACCCAATACACAAATTATGAAAAAAAATTAAGAAAATACTTATAAAATTACATTCTAGGTTATGAATATATTTAATAAAATCGGATCCACGGATCGGATCTGGACCGGATACGGATCTCAAATACAAGATCCATATCCAGGTCCGATCCGTCAGAAACGGATCCGGGCCCGATCCGGGTCCGATCCGGATCCGTCGGGTCAAAATTTTGAAGATCCATATCCTATAAAACGGATCTGGATCCACCGGGTCTAAGATCCATTGCCATCTCTAGGTTGGACAAGTAAAGCTATTTTGGTCTATAAGTTTTCATTAGCTCACAGCACGGGCAAAAATTAAAGACCAATCCGTTCGAAGGGAAATTAATACAAAAAAAAAGTAGAAAAATAGGAGAAAAGGCCCAAAATTGTCCTGGACTAACTTCCACTCAAAATAGTCCATATCCTTTGAGGTGGCGCATTAATAGTCCTCCAACTTTTCATTATTGGAGCACATTTAGTCTGAATTAACGGAATACTCCATGTTCCTAAAAAGAGAAGGGAAAAACTAACTGAAAATGACCAAAATTACTCTTGAACTATTCGAAATAGACCACATATATTCTCCGTTTATTTTTTGTATTAAATATACACTCGCCGTCAATCAAAGTCCGAAGGGACTTCAAATACTCTTCACTTTAACGGAATGACAGATTTGCTGACGGAATAGTGCCATACAAAAAAAAATTGTCCACATGATCATCCACCTAGGCATATGAACCGATCTACATTTCCGATTGAATTCCCAAAACTATTATCTTACAAAACCAAATAAATTATTTAACCAATTTCTTCACAAAGATTAATTTTTTGACAAATCAAAGAAGGGTTAGACATTGTGTTGGAATTTTCCTTCTCTCCCTCTCTCTATTATTTTTAAAAATACAATTTGTTGTATAAATTTCTATAAATTTATCTCAAATTTCTTATTTTTGTGAAGAAATTCGTTTAAGAATTTGTTGAGTTTGTTAGATTATTCTGACTATTCTTAAATTTCTCATTTCTTTTGAAGAAATCCTTTTAACAATTTCTTGGGTTTGTGAAATTACTATATATTTGTCGAAAAAAATAATTTTTGTGAAGAAATTGGTTCAAGACTTTGTTGGGTTTTGTGAAAATATTAGAAATTTGTCAAAAAAAATTAGTCTTTGTGAAGAAATTGGTTTAAAATTTTATTGAATTTGTGAAATTATTATAACTTCGTCCAAAATTTTGAATTTATTTTAAGAATTATTATAAATTTGTTAAAAATTTAATCTTTGTGAAAAAATTGGTTCAATAATTTGTTGGGTCTTATGAGATAGTAATAGTTTTGGGAATTTAATTGAAAATGTGGGTCGGGTCATATGACTTGGTGGATGGTCATGTGGATAATTGTTTTTACATGGCACTGCTCCGTCAGCAAATCTGTCGGTATGTTAAAGAGAAGGGTATTTGAGGTCCTTCGATTGACGGCGAGAGCATATTTGATACCAAAAATAAACGGAAGATATATGTGATCTATTTCGAATAGTTTTTAGATAATTTTGGCTCTTTTCCGAAAAAATAATGATCAAATACTTTCCTACTAAACAAGCAATTTTGGACACCAGTGAATGGAGATTGTAAGTCTGACTCGCCCTGCAGGGTTAGTTTGAGCATAGAGGATGTCTTTTTGTAATGGGAAATTTGGGTACACATACCATATCACCTGGTCATGCCAAGGAACGCAAGAAGTAAGCTTCAAACCACATACAAAAATTATATATCCCAATTACACCTCGGAGAGGAAATCGTATTTGTCTCAAACTAGTTAGACATTACTTATTACTCTTTTCCGTTAAATTTTACTCGTCACATTTTGCTTATCGAGAATCGTGCATTGGTTTTAACTAGGGCTGGCCAGTGGGCCGGGACGACCCGACCCCGGCCCGACCCCGTCCCGACCCCGCCCCGGTCCCGACCCGACCCCGCTCTAAAAAAAAAAAAAAAATTAACGGGGCGGGACTCGAACTCGGGACGGGACGATGTCTCGTCCCGCCAGACCCGAGCCCGCCCCAGGCCCGCCGGACCCGAGCCCGCCCCGAGCCCGTCCCGACCCCGACCCCGACCCCGACCTTACCTTTGCAAAAATAGCCGTTGCACCAACGGCCATTTTAGATTATGGCCGTTGGCCAACGGCCATTTTAGGCCCCCCCCCCCCCCCCCCAACCCCCCCCTACCCCTTAATATTTATTTTTAACCCATAAGTTATTATATTTACACTTTAACCCAATTTTTCAACTATAAATAACTCATTTTCTCTTCATCTTTCTCACAAATCTTCCTACAATCTCTCTAATTTCTCAATATATCTCTCTACATTGTTTGCTAAATATTCAATTTTATTAATTCATTTGGGAATTGGGAGTGAAGTTGGCAACTAGCTTGAGGATCTTCCATCGAGCAAAGTTTCAATTTTCAACCTCTCGATTACACGTCGACGTTACGTCGGCGTTTGGTACATTCGTTCCTTCATTAAATTATTATTGTCTGTTTATTTTATTTAGCGCACTTAATTTCATTTACTTTAATTATTTGTTAGCATATAATTAAAATGGAAGGAATTAGAGGTATGTTTAAGGGTAAGGGTAAGACTTCTTCTAGTAGGGGCAATCGGGCAAGGGTACTTCTTCTAGTCATCTTATTCCTACACGGGATGATTTTGTTGATACTCAACATTTTCCTACAATACCATTAGATTTAGACGAGGAGTTATTTTACGGAACTCAAGAAGACTTTAATTTAGACGATGATCTAGACGATACACCCACTAATATTGATGACAACACGCCCACTAGTGCACCTTCAACCGAAATACCTCCTATTCCCCCTAGTATGAGACGAGGTCCAAAGCAAAACGACCATTAAAATCGAGATGCATGGACATTTTTTGATAGGGACGTAGAGAATCAAGTAGCCATATGTAAAATTTGTAAAAATGTTTTAAAATTTAAAAGCTGGAAAAGGTCACGGTGGGACGGGGGTTTAATTAGACATGTAGTAAGTGCTCATCCAGCTAGGTATGCCCAATACCAGGCTTCAAAACCGGGTGCGCAAACGGCCGCTCCATCGGGACAAGGTTCACATACCGATATCGTCCGGACCAAGTACTGTGGTCAAATTAACCCTATGACGGGGGGAATTGTAGGCTCTAAATACAACAAACATAGAGATAGGGAAGCAATATCAAAATTAGTTCTTTGTGGAGGGTTTGCCTTTTTCATTTCCTTCATCTCCCGGTTTTATTCATTACATTAGAGATATATATAATCCCGCTTTTAACGGTTTTCCTAGGTCAATTGTTAAGAGAGATGTATTTAAATTTGCGCATGAATATCAACAATATTTACGTTTTTCATTATATCATTTTAATGGCAAAGTATCTATCACGTCGATATAGGTCGTAGTACTAACGGCCATGATTATTTAACTGTAACTTGTCATTGGATAGATTATAAATGGTCTATGCAAAAACGTATTTTAGCGTATAGATATATAGATGATAGGCACACCGGTACTTTTATTGCGAGAAAATATTTATCAAGTGTGCGATTATTACGGAATTACCGATAAAATTATGACTATTACATTAGATAACGCTTCTAATAACAATTACACAATTACAATGTTAAAAAATAGTTTAGCTCCATCTTTTCCGGACCATTTTCATATAAAATGCGCGTGCCATATATATAACTTAATTGTAAAGGATGGTCTATCACTTTTTGAAGACATTCTTAGTAAAATACAATTTGCTATAAACTTTATTTTTAAAAGTAATAAAGTACAACGTAGAAAAGAATATAAAAAAATTTGTCATGATTGTGGACTACCTTTTAGAAGAATTCCACAAGAAGTATCCACTAGGTGGAATTCTTTATACGAGCAACTACTTGTTGCTTATGACTATAAATTACCTATAACTTTATTTTTTAACTCTCATAATAAAAAGCCAGTGATATGATTTTAGATAGTGATTGGGAAAAAATTTCCGAACTTATTGTATTTTTAGAGAAATTTTTTCAAGCAACAAAAGAATTTTCCGGTATATATTATCCTACTATTTCAACTATGTTATTTTATATAACTCTAATATTTTTATTACTTAGTGAATATATGGAAAAACCAAACTTATAAGGCAAGCTATTAAAAAAATGTTTGTCAAAATAAAAAAATATTTTATTCCTATTCCTTCTATTTATATTATTGGTTCTGTATTAAATCCTACTATTAAAATAGACGGTACTAAATCACTAATTGAAACTATTTACGATTGTATAGAAGTACTACCACCTCCAAGTCCCAAAAATCTAAATCACCCACCACCTATTGAACAAACTAAAGAAGAAGTGTTGAATAGCGTAGAACACCACCGCAAAAATATATATAGATTTTATCAACAAGAAAATGCTAGTAACGTACGGCTACCATACCATCTTCTTCATCTTCAACACAACCTCACAAAAGACATCTTTGTTTTCGCGGCTAGTATTGAAAGCCTCGAAATAGAATGTGCGGCCGTACCTCTACTAACCAAATTAGCGAGTTGGATATTTTTGTTTTGCGGGGTTCTGTACCGTATCAAGAAGTTATCAATGAAGATGGACAAGAAGACTTCTTTGAAATCTTTGGAGGGGAATGAGAAGACCTTTCCGACACTTTCAATGATGGCTCGAGATGTTTTGAACATTCAAGCGTCGTCAAGCTGCGTCGGAAAGCGCTTTTTCACGAGCGAGATATCAAATAGGAGACCACGAGACACTCATTGGCGGAGACGGCTTGGAAATTGCGTATTATTCGAGAGATTGGATACGAGCGGAGCGGAAAGGTGCGGTCAACCGGAGATCAACGAAGAAGATGATGAAAACTACAACGAAATCTTAACCGAAGGTAGTGGAAGCGACGTGGATCAATTTGACCAACAAATACCTATTCCAACCGAAGAACCACATGAAATCATCAAGCAATTAGAAACGATTTTTTTGAAAATGTAATTTTTTTAATTGCAATTTTATTATGTAATTTGCAACTTTTGGACAACACCATAAAGTTGCAATTTAGATTTTAGACAATTGTATTTGTATTACAAAAAAATCATATGTCTATTAAATAATATAAGAGGCACAAAAACAAACCTTGAGATGTTTTTATTACACTATCTTGTTTTATTTATTGAGTTTTTTTTTATACATATGTTATTTAAAAAAAAAAAAAAAAAAAAAAAAAAAAAGGAAAACCCGAGCTCGCCCCGCCCCGACCCGAGCCCGACCCGACCCCGCCCCGCCCCGATCGATACCGACGGGATCGGGATCGGACGGACCGGAGCGAGTCCCGCCCGGACCCGACCCCGCTAGGCCCGCTAGGCCCGATCCCGACCCCCCCCGGATTGTCCCGCCCCGACCCCGACCCCGCCAGACCCGGCCCGCCAGACCCGAGCCCGGCCCACTGGCCACCCTTAGTTTTAACTCAACATTTTAAAATGTATATTTTCATCATGTTAATATGAAAAGAATTATAACTTATAAATTTTTTATATAATTTTTTAAATATACAAATTTTAATTTTAAAATATTAAATTAATCTAATATAATTTAGTTTCGAACATTAATTAAATAAAATGATATTGTGGGGAGTATAAGTTCTCAATATCATTTTCCCTTTTAATTTCAACTCCCTCGTATAGACAACCATGTGCTGATATAACACGTGGCTAATAGATTATGAATTTAAAAGGACAATTTTAATTACTTATAACAACACCATAATCTATCTTAGCTTAAGAATAGTATGCTCTAACTCACATAGGCGAGTAAAATAAATGCACATAACGTACCAATGTCAAAAGATTATCTTATCTCATCTTTATCCAAATCAATCAAAAACACCCACATCAACTGATCATACATTGTCACTCTACAATCTACATACAACACACAAATTACTCACCTTGAAATCAACATTTTAATTAACAACAATGTCAAGAATGTCAGAGAAGGACCTTAACACCATGAGGAGGAGAGTGGCATCAGTTGCAAACCATTTCTTGCCTGTTCCTTTAGCTGAAAATGGTGTACCTTCAATTGGGTGTTGGAATTGTAGGTCTTCAATGAATGATAATTACCATAAAATTCATGGGGAAGTTGCTAATCATGAACCTGTTTGGAGACTTATACCTTCCGATGAATCTGGAAATGAGTTTACTGATATCATTTATGAGAAAGCTGTTGGTGAACCCATTGCTAAGGTTTTTTTCCATGAATTTTTTACCTTGTTATTTGGAATTTTACATTTTTTAAAACTTATTTGTGGTACTCCCTTCAGTCTCAATTTATCTGACTGTGTTTGACTGAGCTGGGAGTTCAACAATGAAATAAAGACTTTTAAAATTTATGGTCTGAAAGAAACTATAGATATTTGTGAGGTTATAAATCGTCTTAAGACTAAATTAGAAAGTTTAAAGTTGAAGTATAATTAATTATAGAAAGATGTAATTATGTCAATTGTAACATAAATTGGGACAGAGGGAGTAATATTTATGATTGGTGAGCACCCTTTGCAATGGTGCATAAAGAAAATTGAATACTATTGCTTCAAGAATGTGAATATGAGATACTCTTAGTCCATTTAAAGTGGGAAAGTTAGTAAACTGAAGCTATTTAGCTGAAATTGAGTTCTACCTCTGTTTTAATTTATGCACAAAGTTTAAATAGGTAGAGACTTTGAGAAAGAAAAAAAGACTTTAGAAAACTGTGGTTTTAAACATTTCATAATAATTGAATGACTATAAAAGTTTCTCGTTACGGGTAAAATTGGAAGTTTAAGTTAAATTGTTTCCAAATTTGGAAAATTATCATTCCTCTAGGAACAAATTAAAAAAATGTAAGTCACATAAACTGGAACAAAGAAAGGAGTATTTTTTAGATGCTTGGTATGGGTCTGGTATATTTACTCAAAGCTTGAGTTAACTCTAGTGCAAAAAACATGTCTTTAGTTCCATCGGGTTTAAGTGATGTGGATTGTGGGGTTAATCTTAACTTGCCTATAACAAAACTTCAGGCATGAACGCTTGCATGTTTAACATGATAATGGATAACTAAGTGCTACACTATGAGACTTTGTAGAGGCTAAATGGTAGATGATAATGTATTTCTCTGCAATATTATGTAAAGCATCTTCCATTAGCCGACCCTTTAAAATTTTCTGATACTAATGCCTTGAATAGAGAAGGGAAAATGACATATGATTGAGTCATATTGTTTTCTTTCCTCTTGTAGATAACAATCAATAGACCGGATAGAAGAAATGCTTTTCGACCACACACCATCAAGGAGCTTATTCGTGCATTTAATGATGCCAGGGATGATGGTTCAGTGGGAGTCATCATCCTCACAGGAAAGGTAAGTTTCCTACAGAAATATCATATCATGTACAAACTGAAGAAGTTATGGAATTCAATGCATGTGAAAAGATTTCAATTTAAAATGTGGAGGAAGTGAACCTTAGGCCAAGTTATCAACTTCTCGTACTAGCAAATATTCACTTCCAGCCACCGTTTGTTAATACGGTGATAACGGAAATGAATGACTGAATTTTAATACGCGGTCTTCCTTGTGTATTCGCACCAAACCAGCTTGTAGTTGAGCTCCTAGTTGTTTTCCATTCAGAGTATCTCTAAAATAGGAGATGTCGTAGGAGTATAAAAGTAGTTATTGGAATTTGTTGTCGATTAGAACTGAGCCCTTGCAGTGATGATTTTGCTTCTTTTCTATGCATCTGGCCTAATTGCTCTTTTGATTTGTTTCATTATTCTTCTGCTTGAATTATCACTGGTTGGTAATCCTTCAGTGAACAACGCTTGGCTAGTTATTCAGAGTCTTTGGCTAGGTGTGAAATCAAGTTTGAATTGTTCTATGGTTTATTTCATTGGAATGTAAACCAGAAAATCTTCTTCTGCCCTTTGAATCACTTTCTAGATATCTTTTTATACTGTGTTAACTTCAGTAGATTGTATCATTTGGCTGTGCCACATGCATTTGTTCTCAAGAATGACTTGATGCAGGGTACAAAGGCATTTTGTAGCGGTGGTGATCAGGCATTAAGAAGTAAAGATGGTTATGCTGATTTTGAAAGTTTTGGTCGACTCAATGTTTTAGATTTACAGGTAAAGTAATCTGTCAATTCTTTTTAAGTCATTTCATACAATTTTTGCCTTAAGATTGGTAGTTATTTCATTTTACAACTGAAAAACAAATAAAAAGAAACTGATATTAACTTTTTCATGTGTCTAGTTCTAAGCTTCACTTGATGTACTTTTTGGATTTACCTTATTTTTCTTCTTGTTTCTACATAGGTGCAAATTCGCCGTCTTCCAAAACCAGTAATCGCAATGGTGAGGTTCTCTTTCTTCCTTCTGTTAAGTGCACTTAATATGTTTCCCGTATATCACGTAATTCAATTATTTTCAAAATATCTCTTTTGCTTTTCTTGCAACTCAGGTTGCAGGTTATGCTGTTGGGGGCGGACACATTCTGCATATGGTGTGTGATCTGACTATTGCAGCAGAGAATGCAATATTTGGTCAGACGGGCCCAAAGGTGCTTTTATTAGTGACATCGACATCTTTTAATATGTGTACTTGAGAATAAAGCGATTTTCAAGTAGCAGTAGAGCATGTATTCAAGTACTATTTGAATAAAGCGATTTTCTATGTTGAACGAATATCCCAGCTTATTTGCAGAGTCTATTATTGTTCTTATTCTATAGCCTTCTTGACTTTATTATTATTATTCTTGTTCCTTTGTGTTATATTCTGAGGCCCTTTCTGCACAAATAATCTACGTAAAGTTAAATTTAATGTCATACAAGGATTCATAAAATCTGATGCTTTTGCAAATTGCAGGTGGGAAGTTTTGATGCTGGTTATGGAAGTTCAATTATGTCCCGGTTGGTGAGCATCTCACCTTGGTTTTTCCATTTTCTCTTTTGCTTACGTTGTCATTAAGGTACACTTTATAAATACAGATTGGTCTTTTTTGTTATAACTGTTCATGTAAAAACAAGCAAAGTGCGTCTGATTTAAAATTAAGTAAGCTCTAATTATATTGGTATCTTTTGCTGGCTGAACAGGTTGGGCCGAAAAAAGCTCGTGAAATGTGGTTTTTGACAAGGTTCTACACAGCCTCTGAAGCGGAGAAAATGGGACTAGTCAATACTGTTGTTCCAGTGAGTATATCGGCTGACTCTTCTTCCTTAACCACAAGAGCTACCGTTAGTCTAACAACCATAGAGAAGCAGAAGGAAAAATAATTAAAATTCTCATTCCAATTTCCTCTACTTTCTGGTTTACCAGAATATTAAGACACAATATACTCATCAGTTAGCTCAAAATTGTACTCCTAGCAACAAATCTGTCGGTCGCCTTAACCTTAGAGAAAGGTTTAATTCCTTCTCTTATAGCAAATGACTTGGGAGTTTTCTAAAGTAATGTCTTGTATCTTTTTATAGTTAGATAAGTTGGAGCCAGAAACAATTAAGTGGTGCAGAGAGATCTTAAGAAATAGTCCTACAGCGATACGGGTGCTAAAGTCGGCTCTCAATGCAGTTGATGATGGACATGCTGGACTTCAGGTATATTCAACGTCCAAAATTTTCTATTATGCATTTCTATCTTCATTGTATAGAGCAAAGCACAACATAAATCTTGATATTAAGTGTTTAATTCTGAACATCCAAGTATATGTCCCTTATAGGCAAATACTTATGGTACACACTTTCGTTCTTTCAAATTTTCTCAGGGCCTGGGGGGAGATGCCACTCTTCTATTTTATGGAACTGAAGAAGGCAGCGAAGGCAAGAATGCATACAACGAACGCAGACGGCCAGATTTCTCTAAGTTTCCCCGGCTGCCTTGAGTTCCGTTGTTGTTGTTGTAATCTGTTAGTGCATTCCTTGTAATGGTGTACTAATTATACCATAATAATAAAATTTCCTTGAGCGGGCCTTGATGGAGCTATGTTAGGATTGTTATATAACCAACCTCAACTTGCCCGAAATTGAAGTATAGTTGACATAAGGAAAATCGAAATGCTGATTCGTTTGGAGACTCCCGCAGCTTGTGTTAATGTATTTTGGATCCTGCTAATTTTGTCTCCAAGATAGACTACATTACCTACATGATTGAGACTACTCATTTCATTCCAAAGCTATATTTATTACAAAAGTGGATCACCCAACTAGATGGATCTTGACCTTCTTTTATTTTCTATAGAAATAATAACATGATAATAGAATCGTCCGAAACTTAATGTTGTAACTATTAGCACGTGTACTAGTGTACTAGGTTACATATTTACTATATTTTGTATTGTATAATTATGGTAGGATTGAGATCCTTATTATAGAAGGATTCAACATTGTACACCTATATATATTTGTATTAATGAGAAAGGTTCTCAAAGAAGATTAATACATTCTTACGTGGTATCAGAGCCCAACACGTAAACCCAATTTCTCTTCTTCCTCGGAACCAGTGCTTGTTCGCTCTTTTTCGCCTGGTTGTGTCAGACTTGTTGTCTGCTGTGTTTCTTCCGAGAACTCTTCGACTCTTTATTTACTTTTCTCTTTCTTTACCCTTTTTGTCAGAAGCCAACAGTTGTTTGACAGCCTTCCCTGCTTTGTTTCTTCCAAGAACAATTTCTGTTGTGCGTCCAACTTTTCTCCTCTTCCTTAGCTTTTCTCCCTTACCTGAAATTAATTAAAATTTGTCCTTTACCCGAGAACACAAGTAAATGGCTTTCTTGACCCGCCAACAACATGATAATGCGTGGTATATGGATACGGGCGCCACGTCTCATCTCACAAATAATTCAGGTAATCTTCCTCAACTGTGCCAGTTACCAACTCCACAATCTATTATGGTCGGTAGTGGTCATCGCATTCTAATTCAAGGATTTGGCCACACCCTGCCCCACCACCGCATCCACACTTCTCTCTTAAAAACGTCTTTTATGCCCCAAATATCATCAAAAATCTAATTTCTATCAGAAAATTTGTCACTGATAATTCTGTCTCTATTAATTTTGATCCGTTTGGATTTTTTTGTAACGGACCTCTGTACCGGGAAACTCCTTATGAGATGCAATAGTGAGGGGGTCTATATCCGTTCCTACCCACATCCGCTGCTAGTGTCACTCATCCCACTGCTTTAACAACTATATATCCCTCTAGATGGCATAGTAGACTCGGTCATCCGGGGTCTCACGTTTTTTATTCTCTTAGAAATCGAAATCTAATCCAATGCAACAAAGGGAATCTTTCTCATAGTTGTTCCTCGTGTCAGTTAGGGAAACATGTTAGACTACCATTTACGACTTCTATGAGTATTACATTATCTCCCTTTGATATTATTCACGCTGATATATGGACATTTCCCATAACCAGCAACTTAGGCCACAAATACTATCTGGTATTTTTGGATGATTTCTCTCACTTTCTTTGGGTCTATCCATTCAAACTCAAATCTCAAGTGTTCTCCAAATTTGTTGAGTTTCGTACACTGGTTAAAACGCAATTTAAAAAAGAAATAAAATTATTTCAATGTGATAATGGTCGTGAGTTTAGTAATTCCTTCTTTCATAACTTTTGTGCGGCTAACGGCATGATTTTTAGTTTCGCATGCCCCCATACCTCCCCTCAAAATGGAAAAGCCGATAGAATTCTTCGAACCATTAATAATATGATTTGTACCCTTCTTTTTCATGCGTCTCTCCCCCCCCCCCCCCCTTAGGTATATGCATTAAAAATGACAGAAAACATTCTCAATATTTTACTTACCCGTACGATTCAAAATAGGACACCCACCGAAATTCTCTATCGATGGATCCCCACCTATAACCACCTTAGAATTTTTGGTTGTCTGTGTAGCCCAAATCTGACATCCACGGCACCTCACATATTAGCACCCCGGTCTACTCCGTGTGCCTTCCTAGGTTTCCCGTCAAACCATAGGGGGTACTTGTGCTATGAGCTCTCTACCGACAAAATTATAATTTCTCGCCAAGTCACATTTGTGGAATATGTCTTCCCGTTTGACAACAGTCACTGATTATCAATTCCTCGAAGATTCGGACCCATCACCGAGTGTCCAACAAGCATTCCTCCATACTGCCACTATTCCGGCGGTGATAGATGCACAAACTGTAGCCACCAGAAGTTCGGTCGTCACCGACCAGTCTCTGCCACCTACTGCCACCACCACAGCGCCAACTCAGGCATCTCTGCCTTCGGTCCGATCGCTATCACCGTCACCACTAGTTGCCATCACCACCGATAACCGGCCAACCAACTCAGTGTCTTCACCGGGTCCCCATCCCCGTCACTGTTTGGTCTTAACTGCACCAACACCAAGCCACATCACCACCAACCACCGGCAACCACCCTCGCACACCTCGACCACCACCAAACAACCCGAATCCAGGTCCCCACCCACCACCGATATCGTACCCCACTCTATCATCCTCCGCCAGTCCTAATTTATTGAGACCGGCGACAATACCAAAAAATACCACTGCTCCCTCACTTGCCCAACCCAGAACGACGACAACCCATACATTAGCCACTGTAACCCATCATGAGTCATCCACCCTACCACAACACCCAATTCCGACACTCTGCAGTGAACCGAACCTGACCCCTAACAAAAATAGTACACCCTACCCAATACCCAGCAGCAATACCCAGCCCGCCCCCTCATACCGTATGAAAACCCGTGCACAACATGAGATTTTCAAACCCAAAATCCAATTTAACCTGTCTACACAAACCATTTCCCCAAATTCCAAAATCCCAAGATTAGCCAAACTAGACCCAAATTGGAATGCGGTCATGTGTGAGAAATTTCATGCTTTAAAGAAACAGCATACTTAGGATTTGGTTTCTCGACCGGAGGGGGTGAATGTGATCCGGTGCATATGGTTTTTTCGTCACAAGTACAAAGACAGTGGTGACTTAGAAAGTTATAAGGCAAGGTTTGTGGCAAATGGTACTAATCAGCAGCAAGGCATTGATTGTGGGGAGACATTCGGTCCGATTGTTAAACCGACCACTATTAGTACAGTCCTGAGTATAGCTATGGGCAAGCATTGGCCGATTCATCAGCTTGATGTGAAAAATGTGTTTCTACATGAGATTTGAAAGAAATTGTTTACATGCACCAACCACCTATTTTTATCCATCCAGCAACCCCTCAGTATGTATATTATCTCCGTAAGTCACTTTATGGTTTGAAATAGGCCCCTAGAACGTGGTATGATCGCTTTGCACAGTACATTCTATGGATTGAGTTTGTATGTAGCAAGTGTGATAATTCTCTCTTCATTTTTCATCGAGGTAGTAGCATCGCTTATTTATTGTTATATGTGGATGACATTGTGCTTAGAGCCTCCTGTGATCTGTTGAAACATGAGATCATTGCATTGCTTAAAATCGAATTTGCCATTACCGACTCGGGGAAATTGAGCTATTTTTTTGGGATATTAGTGACTAGATCTACAGACTCTATGTTTTGGTGTCAGCGTAAGTATACAGAGAAGATAGTATACAGGGTTAAGATGGCAAACTGCAAGATCATGTCTACTTCAGTTGACTCTAAATCAAAGCTCAGTGTTTTTGGATGGTAATCCAGTGTCAGATCACACTCTATACAGGATTCTTGCTGGAGCACTACAATACCTTACTTTCACCAGACATGATATTGCTTATGTTGTTCAGCATGTATGCCCCAGGGAGCCTCATTTTACTGCCCTCAAACGTATCATTCGATATGTTAAGGGCACACTTGATTATGGATTGCATCTCTACCCCTCAGCACCGACCAGGTTGTTATCATATATGGATGTTGATTGGGCAGGATGTCCGGACACGCGACGATCCACCTCAGGCTATTGCGTGTTCTTAGGGGATAACCTCATTTTTTGGCCAGCCAAGAGACAAGCCACGTTATCCCGTTCAAGTACAGAAGCAGAGTACAGAGGGGTTGCGAATGTTGTTGTTGAGATCTGTTGGCTCCGAAACCTTCTTTTAGAGCTTCAGTGTCCATTGCGTAAGGCTTCTTTGATTTATTGTGATAATATATCCGTTGTATATCTGTCTCATAATCCGATTCAGCATCAACGAACCAAGCACATTGAGATGGACACCCACTTTGTTCGTAAGGAGGTTGCTCTTGGTCATATCAGGGTATTGCATGTGCCTTCTTCATATCAGTATGCGAACATATTCACAAAGGGTCTTCCTAGACAGCTCTTCCTCGACTTCAGATCCAGTCCGGCCTCCTCCCGTTCCGACTGAGGGGGTGTATTAGCACGTGTACTAGGTTACATATTTACCATATTTTGTATTGTATAATTATGATAGGATTATGATCATTATTATAGAAGGATTCAACATTGTACAATTATATATATTTGTATTAATGAGAAAGGTTCCTAAAGAAAATTAATACATTTTTACATGTAACAATGTTATTATTTTAAAAAAAAAAATCGTCCAACTGTAATTCAACGTGAGGAGTTGAAAAGTTTGTACTTCTCCGTAGAAGCTTCGAATGGTTGAGATTGAGAACACTTGTCAATGCCGGCTGAAAACTTAACAATCCAAATTTTGGTTGTTTTTTTCTTTTTTGGTATAATATTTAGGTATTCGATATCCACTAGCCCAATTAAGCTGGATTCGTATTGTGTGAGATCCATTTAAGAAAGCTCTCTTTACTTGAAATTTTTCCTTCCAAAGGTTCAAACACAAGACCCTTGGTTTAAGAGTAGACAGTGACAGACTCAGAATTTTTCTTAAAGGGGTTCAATATCTTTTTTTTTATTTTTCAGTCAGTATTCTCGATATTCATATTGGAGCATCGATTAATTTAGATTCGCATCGCGTAAAATTTATTTAAGGGGGAAGCGCTCCCTAACAAGATTCAATATATATATATAATTTTAACCTTGTATATACAATATAATTTTTCTACGAAGGGGCTTCGATTGAACTCCTTGCACCCCTTAGTTACGCTCCTGAGGGTGGAGATCATATTCATCTCACCACAATCCTCGATTATTTGTTTAACTCTTTTTTTGGCATAAGGTGAGGTACTTCTTTATTTATTTTTGTTATATTTTAATCATAATGTTGTACACAAAAGGAATTACTATATTTATAACATAAACAATTATATGAAATGTACCATTGATGTGGACTGAATCAAAGCCTTTGTAGCAAAGGAATGACTAAGGCTTCATTGATATTTCCTTTCCTAGTTTACATTTGCTTAATAGCATAGCTTTCTTTGTTCAAACAAAAGTATGTACTAATTAATACTTTCTTAATTAAACCAACCTCTCAAATTCCATTAAAATAAATCCAGCTTCCGTTTAGTAAATTGCAAAGTAAACGAATTACACAAATACAGTAAGGGCCTATATGGTTTTAATGCTTGGACAAACAAGTCAATAATTAAGAGTTTAGTTGTTGTAACATTTACACGATTAAGTCATTTGAAAGTTAATTACTAGTAAGTGCCTATACTAAGTATGTCAAATAAAAGTTAATTACAAGTGCCTATACTAAGTATGTCATTTGAAAGTTAATTACAAGTAAGTGCCTATACTAAGTGTGTCATTTAAAAGTTAATTACAAGTAAGTGCCTATACTAAGTATGTCATTTGAAAGTTAATTACAAGTAAGTGCATATACTAAGTATGAACTAATAACCTGAGAAGACGATTGTAACATGTTAAAATCGATCAAATTGTTATAAATGACAAATATTTAAGCTCTTAAAAATTATGCACGCAGTTCCTTTAGGACATTGAATAAAAAAAATTCACGTACTTTGGGGCATTCGATAAAAAAAAATCACTTACAATTTTATGAGAGAAAATTACTGTAATGTATAGTGTGTCACCCAAAAAATGGTAGAAAGACCACCAAAGGATAGGGCGGCAATGGATCGGAGGTGGATCGGGTGGAGCTCAATCCACCTCCACCTGTCAACTATCCATCCACCACCCGACCCATCCATCACCCGACCCATCCATCACCCTATTTTTTCTTCATCCACATTCGATCCACCCATCATCCACGGGTGAATCGGGTGGATCGGGTGCTTCGCGGATGAAAATTATAGCACAATCAGTTTGATACTTTTGGTTTATTTTTCAGTTTTCATACTATCTTGCTTTTCATACTATCTTGCTTTTCATACTATCTTGATCTTGATCTCATGGTAATATTCCTCAACCTATTATATTGCTAACAGTTATAGTCATATATAGAGTGATGTTCAACATAGAAAATGTCAATTATGTATAACATAGTACAAAAATAACATTTTTGATACTAGGAATCATCGTTATTGTCATGTTGAAATTGAAAAAGAATTTCCATTCACTTTAGAAAAATAAAGACAACTATTGGAAATAAAACCAAGTACTAGTAACGACACGAGTCAGGGGTATGTTATCATTGAACTACACAAAAAATAACTATTTATAAACAGGTGGATGGATGGGTCGGGTGGTGGGTTGGATGTATGTCCACCCGAATCCGACCCGATCCATCCGTCACCCGATTAAAATCCGTGTTTTGTCGGTTTTTCGTCCATATAATCGGGTCGGGTGGATGGACATAAAAAGAACATATTTCATTTAATTTAGCCCTTCTAAACAAAGGATTTTTTTCAAGGATCATCGACAAGAACTACTCATGAAGACCCAAAACCTCAGTATGTGGAGTTGATGAGGTTGTTTCTTCCTTAACCAAAGATTTTGTGTAATTCATGGTAGGGAGCTCTTCCAACAAAAATGAGCTCTATTCGGCACGAATCTGAATATAATCGAACTCTAATAGATACCGGATATAGGATCGAATGGAAACCAAAAAAAAAAAGAGACATGCGAAAACAGTTTCTCATGTAAAAAATTTGTTACACCATAACAAATAAAATCAAAACTAAACCTAAAAGCATAATTAATTAAATTAACAATCCCTTCCTTACCAGAAATTAAATTAAAGAATTAAATGTGGCAGTATGTGATTGCACTTGCCAACGTACATGAAACAGACTTACGGTGGAAAAAGCACCCACCATCAGAATCGAGTGGCATTCTCGTCATTTATTCAAACCCGAAATGCCATTTTGGTAACATTAAAAAGATCTCCTCTCCTTTATTTATTGCATCAAATTTCTTTACGCTCTTTACATACATATTTCAGCGTTAATCTCAGGTTTTTCTCTCATTAGATCCCTCCTCCGAGAGCTCTTTTTAGGTAAATCTTCCTATTTTATCAACCTTAGATTCATTTTTTCTCTTCAATTCATGCATTTGCAGTAACATTATCTGTTTATTTTTCAAAATTTCGAGAAATTCGCTGTTGAAATCGTTTTATTTGGATTTGAGGTTGTTATTGGTTGATTTTAGGCTACGATGTGTTAGATTAATGTTAAAATTCAGTTTTCATGGAGGAATTTTTGCTATATTTTTAAAATTTCGGAGAATTCCGCTATTGAAATCATTTTGTTTGGACTTGATTGATTTTTAGGCTATGATGTGTTATATTAATGTTAAAATTAAGTTTACATGAAGGAATTTTGCTACATTTACGGTGCGCTGTTGATATTTGTGTGATTTGTGGTTTTTTCATATCAGATTTATAGGTTCGTAGCTGCTGATGCGTTTTTTTGTTTCATTTTCTTAAAATATTGTCATATTTTCGAGAAATTCGCTGTTGAAATCGTTTTATTTGGATTTGAGATTGTTATTGGTTGATTTTAGGCTATGATGTGTTAGATTAATGTTAAAATTCAGTTTCCATGGAAGGTATTTTGCTACATTTACGGTATTTGTGTGATTTGTGTTTTTTCATATCAGATTTATAGGTTCGTAGCTGCAGATGCACTTTTTCGTTGCATTTTTTAAATTTTTTTTTCGAGAATTTCGTTATTCAAATAGTTTTTTTTTTTTTGGATTTGAGTTTGTTACTGGTTGATTTTAGGATAGGATGTATTAGATTAATGTTGTTGTTGTTGATGTATTAGATTAATGTTAAAATTCAGTTTCCGTGGAGGGAATTTTGCTACATTTATGGTGCGCGTTTGGTATTTGTGTGATTTGAGGTTTTTCATATCAGATTTATAGGTTCGTAGCTGCCAATGCCTTTTTTTTGTTTCATTTTCTTAAAATTTTCTCATATTTTCGAGAAATTCGATGTTTGAAATCGTTTTGTTTGGATTTGAGTTTCTTACTTGTTGATTTTAGGCTACGATGTGTTATATTAATGTTTAAATTCAGTTTCCGTGGAGAATTTTTGCTACATTTACGGTGCGCGGTTTTTATTTGTGTGATTTGCAGATTTTAATATCAGATTTATAGATTTGTAGCTGCTGATGTGTTTTTTATGTTTCATTTTTGTGTGAATTTTTGTTTTTATGCTTTGATCTGATGATTAGGTTATTGTACCGCTTTGGTCTATTGGAAATCGTTTTGTATGAATGTTTCCAGTTGATTTTATTGCTAGAATGTGTTCAATTTCATGCATTTGCAGTAACATTATCTGTTCATTTTTAAGAAATTCGAGTATTTCGCTATTAAAATCTTTTTTTTTGGATTTGAGGTTGTTATTGGTTGATTTTAGGCTATGATGTGTTAGATTAATGTTTAAATTCAGTTTCATGCATCTGTATTAAGATTCTGTTCATTTTTCTTTAAAAAAAACATATTTTCGAGAAATTCGCTGTTGAAATCGTTTTGTTTGGATTTTAGTTTGTTATTGGTTGATTTTAGGCTAGGATGTGTTAGATTAATGTTAAAATTCAGTGAGTGAAGGAATTTTGCTACATTTACGGTGCGAGGTTGTTATTTGTGTGATTTGTGGTTTTTCATATCAGATTTATAGGTTTGTAGCTTTTGATGCGTTTTTTTGTTTCATTTTTGTGTAAATTTGTGTTTCATCAACCTTAGATTCATTTTACTATTCAGTTTCACGCATCTGCAGTAACGTTTTCGGTACAGATTTAAATTTTTCTCATATTTTTGAGAAATTTGCTGTTTAAATCGTTTTATTTGATTTGAGTTTGTTACTGGTTGATTTTAAGCTAGGATATGTTAGATTAATGTTAAATTAAGTTTCCATGAAGGAATTTTGCTACATTTATGGTATTTGTGTGATTTGTGGTTTTTCATATCAGATTTATAGGTTTGTAGCTGCTGAGTGGGTTTTTTGTTTCATTTTTTGTTAAATTTGTGTTCTTATGTTATGATCTGAAGATTGAGTTATTGTACTGCTTCGGTCTATTGAAAATTGATTTGGTGGGGATTTGAGGATGTTTCCAGTTGATTTCATGCCAGAATGTGTTCAATGTCATGTTGAAATTCAATTTTTGTAGAGATGTTTTTGTTACATTTGTTGTGAGCAGCTGGTATTTATTTGATTTGAGGTTACATATATCAGATTTAGTGTTTTTCTTGTTTCATTGTTGGTGTTAATTTTTCTTTTAGCGGTGAGTCATTGTACTGCTTCGATCTCTGGGAAAATTGTAACGTATAGTGGTTTGTATCATGAACTTTTGAAATTTAGCTCGTCAATGTGATCATTTTGCTTTGTCATTCAGATCCATATATACAATAGCAGCAACTTGGTATGATCAGCATATGGATCTGAATTTTGAATGCAACCGTGGATTGAAATGATTTAATTTGTGTTATATTGTGGTGTAGGGATCATCAACAAGGAAGCAGAATGGGGTTGACATTCACCAAGCTCTTCAGTCGGCTTTTTGCCAAGAAGGAAATGCGCATTCTAATGGTTGGTCTTGATGCAGCTGGTAAGACCACCATATTGTACAAGTTGAAGCTGGGAGAGATTGTGACTACTATTCCTACCATTGGTATGTACATCACTTCATACAGCAGCAAAGTTCTCTCCATAATGATCTCTGCATTTACAATTCTAGTTGTAAGGCATGTTGCAAAAAAAAAAAAAAAGTTGTAAGGCATGAAACATGCCTTTTGCCTGTTCCCGTACGCACTTGTTAGGCATAGCATTTACTTTATTACTTTGAGATGGTCTCTGGTTGTGTATGTTATTAGGCATGTTGCATGATATGTATCAATTAGTGCAGACCTTATCGTGCGGGTCGACTTATGTTGTGTGACCTTTTCTTTTTATTGGTAAACCACATCTACCCACCCCCAATCCCTCTCCTTAGGAATCAATAGTGGCCTGCCCCACTTTCTTGTGGTGACTCGAACCCCTCAACTGCAAGGCTGACGGTGGAGAGAGCTTTCCACTTGAACTGCCTTGTCTTGTCACTTCTATGTGCAACTCATCACTCAAAAGATTAACCTACTTGTTATTTTGATAAATAAAGAATAAGAATGGTGGTAGGCTGTATTATAAATCCTTCTTCCTGGTGTCGTTTGCTGCAAATGGTTAATTGGTTATAACCTATCCCTCCTACTGCCTGCCTCTCGCTGTTTTGGTTCTTTATGTTGAGTAGTCTTAGCAAAGTGGGCATGAGTAGTCTTAGCAAAGTGGTGCTCTTAAACGTCAAGGTTTATCAGTGACACTTTGTCATGCAGACTTATAATCTTGTGTATGATATATATGATACTAAAGTATTAGCTAATGGTATCTGTTATATCACTGTATTTTCTTTCTGACTATTGAAAACATAATTTGTTCCAAGAGATACTTGTCAGCTTATAGAAAATATACACTCATATGCAAATAATACACAACTGCTTCAGTGACCTATTACTAATATTCGACAATTTTCAGGTTTCAATGTGGAGACTGTTGAGTACAAGAACATCAGCTTCACTGTTTGGGATGTCGGGGGTCAAGACAAGGTATAATCTCTTTTTCTTCCTAAAGACTGTAAGCTCTGCATCGGTTTGGTCTTACCACTTCCCTCTATTACATCTTTTTTTGGTATTTCCTGGTAGCTTTATTCTTTCACATGGAATGAAGCTTTTGAACAATTATCTAATAGTTCTAACTTCTTTTGTGGTTCACTTTTGGCAGATCCGTCCATTGTGGAGGCACTACTTCCAGAACACTCAGGGTCTCATTTTTGTGGTTGATAGCAATGATAGAGACCGTGTCGTAGAAGCAAGAGATGAATTGCATAGGATGTTGAATGAGGTAAGGATCCTTGTCCACACAGTGTGCTTGGTTATTATTGTTTCCAGATAGCTTGAATGTGTGATTATTCTGAGTTTCAGTAAAGATGATTGATTCTAAATGTACTTGGATCCTCTTTGACAATATTCTCGAACAACATACCCAGTGTAATCCAACATTAGCAGATGAAAAGTAATTGATTTCGATCCAAATTAAAAGAAGGCTAAACGCCAAGGTAAGGTTGCTCAAGTGATAGAGCCCTTCACTGCAACCATAAGGTTGAGGTTTGAGTAACCAAGTTTAGGAAGTGGGAAACCACTAACAGACCCCCCCCCTCCCCCCCAAACCTCAAGGAGGGAGTGAATCCGTGAAGGTGGGGTACAAAAGACTATATAGTTCTTGACAATATCAGGTTGTCTCATCCAATTCAATCTCCAAGAATGAACCAAAGGTGCTGTTCTAGTGATTTGGCTTTGTTAATGTTACTATTTGCCTTTTCTTTCATTTATTACTTTGTAGGATGTTTTTGTTAGTGAAATGAATGATAATTGAACTGATTCTTCAACTTGTTTCCTTCTAGTATTTTAGATTTCAGATTCACCATTAATAAGTTGCTAATGTATCTAGAAGTTCTTCGGAAGAATAGATGTGGGAAGACTGAAGAGAGAAGTTTTCCTTTTAACTTGTGACTTAAGCAAATATCAGAATAGCTGAATTTTTCTCACTGTGCTTGCATCACCAAATTGCATGTTCCAGTCCTTTCTATTTTTGGTATAAGAACACAGGCAAAATAGGCCAGGGGCAGTAGGGAAGATAGTAATCTATGAGAAAACCACCCACGTTGCTACTTACAGCTCATATGTACCATTAGTATCTATGTTCTGCTTTTGTAGCCATAGCTACTTCTCATTATTTATTAGTTGGCAATTGCAAGATAAACTTGGGGATCTCAGTTTTTCAGTTAAATGTTTTTGAGTGACCTGTGGACTCTATTTTGTCATTTAATTTATGTCCCAGGATGAACTTCGGGATGCTGTGCTTCTAGTTTTTGCTAACAAACAAGATCTTCCTAATGCAATGAATGCTGCTGAAATAACTGATAAGCTTGGACTGCACTCCCTCAGGCAGCGTCACTGGTAAGCGCTTTGCTAGTGCTTGTGAATGCTTTGCTTGCTTTTGAAGACCTCGCTGATTTGCTTCCTTGTGAAGACTTTCTAAATTGGGTCGTTGCTGTATCAGGTACATCCAGAGTACTTGTGCAACTTCTGGAGAGGGGCTTTACGAGGGACTTGATTGGCTTTCTAACAACATTGCTAACAAGGTAATTATACTATAATTTATCAAAGCTGTTGGTATATGTGCTATATTAATTTTTTTGGGTAGGATAAGGGGTTCATAAGTTGAGTCTGATAATTTTCTAATGACCTCTTTTTACAGGCCTAAAGAGATGCAGATTTGTTATTGTGGTTTGATCCTGGATGCAGGCGGGTTTTTATCTAGTTATTTTTTCTTCTCAAGTCAGTGTGGTTACTAATATCTCCTCGAAGCATTTTGTGTCCATAGGACTTTTTGTAATAGCGGTGTAATACAATGGTCGGGATATAATATGTAATTGCTGTTTGTTTAGGTATATTGTCATAAATTTGTAAACAAAGACTAGCTTTCTTTATGGCATTGCATTTGTTAATGATTAAAGCCTTGTAGTTTCCCTTTTGTCCCTTTTTTGGTTCGCATTCCTGTGTGGATTTTGTCTCCGTTGAGCAAGTTCATGAGAGATCCTGGTAGAGGATGGTGATTGATTCAGCAATGACATTAATATGTACAAGGAGAAAGATTAGGGAAGTAGGAGTTGAAGTGCTTGGCTCTGCTTTGTAATAGCCAAGTTAAACTAGTTATCCTCTGGCAGTATTAGCAATTTGAATATGAAGTTCTGTGAAACGATCTAATCCTGGATGTGGTAACTTTAGAGGGAGAGGAAAATTAACTTCTATACGTTTGCCAAAACTAGGATTTGGGCTTTTTATTGGAGAAAATTGTCAACAGCAATTTTTGGTGTGCTATAGTTCAGTTCAATTCCTAATCAACTTTTGCTGATGGAGCAACAGCCACTGCATCGAATATTGCCTAGTTGGAAGTTGGAGTACGGCCCCATTTTATTTGTTTTTTTTTTCTTGGCGTTGCCTTCTACTCTGTAGTGCCAAAGTTTTGGACTTAACCCCATGCTACAGCTTATTGTGCATTAGCTACTTAGATCCGTAAGGTATAGCTTGAGGGCCTTTGCACTTCAAATAATATCAATGATTAATAACAAAAATGCATTTCTTTCTTCCCTCGGTTCAAAATTACCATTTAAAGTAGCCTTTGCTTGTAAACTTTATCTGCTTGACCATGAAATTATTCTTAATTTATGTGCTCCTGCATCATCAAGATATTTTTTGTTGGAAATTTGTTAGAAACACGAGGAAGTTGTTCAAAGCTTGACGCCTGCTACAATCTACAGACATTGCTTTTCGAATATTTCTCCCAAGAGGGTAAAAGTTGACTATAGAGTATTGTAAAAACTACATCTTAATGATTATGCATTTGACAATTAAATAATTACTTAAAGCATTCAACTTTGTCTCTTCCCATGACACACAGAATCATCCTCGAATTTTATTTTGGCCTGACTAAGCTTGGTACCTTTGTACATACGCCTAGCTAGATTCTTACCTTTTAGACCTCTCACCTATGAGAACCAGATGGACTAATTGACAGCATATTAAATTGCAATCATGTTGGTTAAAAGCTACACTTCTTTTTACAAGGGAACCCACCAGATAAATCCCGCTCCAACATAATAGCCAGCAAACCAGATAGGAGAGGTATATCACACTAGACAAGCCGCATGCGACAAGCTGTGCTGGGGTTCAAACCTGAGACCCCATTTGGGAGATCACCTGCTCAACCAATTCGGCCAACCTCGCGGGTTTGCTTAAAAGCTACTTCAATTATACTTGAAAAATACCTGCCCTTAAATGGATAATAGACCACTAGTAGACTAAAGCAATTGTTAGGCAGATGCTTAAACTTTAAACAAATTATAAGAGAAATGCTCAATACAAACACATAACGAGGGGAAGATAATGAGTAGCAGTAAAGGAACAAAAGGCATGCAGACAGAAGGAATTCAAATGGCTTTCAACATCATAGTCAAGTGTCAACAACGTTGGATAATAGACACCAAAGGTGAAAGAACTAAGACAGCCTCATTAAATAATCTTAAATCAACAGAAAGTTCTTTCAGAAACCAAGAATTTCAATGTAAACATGAACCACTGATGTTCATTGCACATAGGAGCATTTACAGGTAAAGCAGAATACATAATTAAGCAACCGAAAGTTTGAAACTATGAATTCCATTTGAAACCAGTGTACTACCGAAATTGCATTGTACATCCAGAATAGTCCTAAAAAGACATGATCCCAGGCCGATACTTGACATGTACCCCCTCTTCCAGGTACTGATATCAACAAGTTGATGCAATAGCCTCCAGCAGAGCAGCTACAAATTCCATCTGTTCTTCCTGATTCACTCTACTAAAGGTGGGAACATGGACAAAGAGAGATTTGTGACCTTTTTGTTGCGCGGACCGGAGAGAATGGTAGTATACATAATTGCACACAAAGCGGCCAGCATCGTCGGACATTGTCACTTCAAAGCCTTTCTTCTTTAAGTACTCCAGAATTGACTCAGTCGAGCAAGACGTCTTCAACAACCCAAAAAGAATAGAGATTAGGACACAAGGAATACGGAGGGAAAACATGCAAAGAACTTAACGGGAAAACTGATTAGTAAACAAAATTAAACTTTGCTATATGATAAAAAACACCATACTGAGACAAGTGAAGTATAGGATGTTAGTTACATTATCAAGATGTCAATTTTAAATCTGGGAATATGCAAAGTTTGGAGGAGCTTAGCAGAAACTCCTAGACATAACATTTTGATAGAATCATTATATCTTTAATTTTTCTTCTCTGTGTATTTTATCATCATGCATTAGATTTCCATGTGTGTAGATTTATGTTACACATTTTCATTATGACATCTGGTGCAACTTTACAGTACTCAAGTCACCAATAAGAGTCCACAACTCCATATATAACTTGAGATTGAAATGTTTGTTTATTCTCATACTTGTTTACAAAATTGTTCCAACACTAGTAATACTATATTGACGGATAATATATGTTACCCTTCAGTTTAGGAGTTTGTTATTAATTTCCTATTTTTTAGCTATCCGATAATTCAATAATACGTAGTTAGTCATTTGTATTATTTAAGACTTTGATAGTTTCCTGTATTCTAGGCTATCTGTTGTTTTGTACCTTATCAGGTTAGTATCTTCAGTTCTGTATTTGCTCTATATAAAGAGCATGGTGTACATGAATACAATTATCTTCATTCTACATCTCAAACCTTTATATGGTACCAGAGCCTTTTTTCTCCTCACAGAGTTCTAAGTTTCTTATTACCCACCCACCACAAATGGCACCCTCAGTTACCAATTCTGATGCAACCAACGGCACCACTATTGTTCAATTCAAGTCGGTTAGCCAGCTTCCGATTAAACTAGCTGGCAGGCATAACTTTTCCCTCTGGAAGGCTCAAGTGTCCATGCTGCTCATGAGAAGACACAGTCTCTATGGACATCTAGATGGAACAATCCTTGCTCCTGTCCAGACCACCACTGCAAACAACCAAACAATTGCCAACCCCGATTATGTTAATTGGTTTCGTCAGGATCAGTTGATCCAAAACGTCATTTTAGCATCAGTAGATCCAACTCTTGCTGCTATTGTTGCCGCTGCAACTACTGCTAAAGAAGCCTGGGATGCCATCCATACTGCTTATGCCAATAAGTGGCAAACTCGTATATTCAGCTTGCGAGATCGCTTTGCTCGTCTCACCAAAGAGAGCCTTACTGTAACAGACTATCTCAACCAAGTCCGATCTCTCTGCGATGAGCTTGCGACTGCAGGAATCCTGTCACTAACGCGGAACTCATTGTCAAGATTCTCACTGATCTTGGACAAGAATATCGAGAAATCTCATCAGCAATATTCGATCACGTGACACCCCAATCTCCTATGCCGAAGTGTTTGAAAAGCTTATTGATCATGAGCTTTTCCTCAAACACAATGCTTCGCCTCATACCTCCACCGCAATTACTGCTGCTGTTGCACAAAAGACCAACTCTCAAACAAGGACCAGCGCCAACAACAATCGGCGTCAAAGTAACAACCAGCAGCACTGTTCTCAGCCAGGGCACAATCGTCGCACCAATCTGCAAGAAGTAAACTTAGTGTGCCAGTTATGTGACCGACCTGGACACTCTGCTCGCGTTTGCCGCTCTCAGTCTCGTAATCATTTACAGGCACGAGCCAACTTTGCTGGACGACAAATGCAATAATCTGCTCCTTGGATTGTCGATTAAGGGGCTACACACCATGTTGCATCGGATTCTCAAAGTCTCACAACCATTAATGACTACAATGGTCCGGAAGAAATTGCTATGGGAAATGGTAACACCATTCCAATTTCTCACACGGGTAACACTGATTTATATGCATCTAATTCTAGCTTTCAGTTATCCAATATCCTTTGCTCCCCTTCCATGATTTCAGTTTCTCAATTTTGCCGTGACAATAAAACATCCATTGAATTCTTTCCATTCTTTTATCTTGTGAAGGATCTGAGTACGGGGGCGCCGTTATTTCAAGGACGGAGTAGAGAACGCCTTTATGAATGGCCGCTAGACAACCTTTCTTCTCAACCGCAATGCAATGTGGTGGTGTCTTTAGATCTATGGCATCGACGTTTGGGGCATCCAACATGCCGTACTTTAGATATATTTTTAAATAAATTTTTCATTCCAGTTAAGAAAGACTCTTTCGATTTGTAATTCATGCCAATTAAATAAAAGCCACAGGCAATCTTTTTCTACAAATTCACTGCAGGGTCAAAGGCCTTTATAATTATTTACAGTGATTTGTGGGGCCCATCACTAGTCTTGTTCATCGATAGGAAAAGATATTATGTTTTGTTCATCGATCAAATCTCAAAATACATGTGGCTCCACACGAGGTTTTAGATGTTTTCAAAACACTACATCCATTACTCGAACGTCGGTTTCAAACAAAAATATTATCTTTTTATACCGACGGAGGAGGTGAATTTCAAAGTTTAACCTCTTATTTAAAATCACATGGCATTGAACACTTAATTTCCCCACTTTATACTCCACAAAGAGTTGCTCTACTAGAACGACGACATCGCCATGTTGTCGAGTCTGCCAAAACTCTAATGCATCAAGCTTCTTTACCAGCCACATTTTGGAAGAGTTTTGCATGTCATCAGGCTGTTTTTCTCATAAACAGAATGTCAACTCCCAATTAAAAAGATAAGTGTCCATACGAGCTTTTATTTCAAGAATCACCAAATTATGCCAACGTCAAAATCTTTGGTTGTTTATGTTATCCGTGGCTAAAACCGTATTCGCCAAATAAGCTTGATTCAAATCAAAGCCCTGTGTTTATTTAGGATTTTCAAATAAATATTATTGCCATCAATGCTGACCCGACCACCTCCAAAGTTTATCTTTCGAGAGATGTAGTATTTTTTAAAACTAATTATCCTTTTGCCAATAGCTTTTCTAATTATAAAAATCAGAATTTGAAAATTTCATGGGATGACTTATCTCCACCAAAAGAGACAGGCAGTGATATCTCAGCAGAACTACATTGTTTTGAACTACCTCAGCCGTTGTTGTCTACGCGTGCACAAAGGCCTCGCTTCGATCCTTCCCCAGAGACGTCACCGAACTCAGGTACATATCCACCTTCTCATAACAATCCAGCAAGCACCTCTGCTTCTCCATCCCCCACTCAATCCGCTCCTATTCTCCTTCCCCCGACAACAACAAGTAAACCACCCATCACCCATACCTATAGTCGTCGGACCAATAAGGTTACTGCATCTGTCCAAGTTCCTCCACAAACCACAGAATCGCTGCCACCACGCCTTAATTCTCCTCCACCGCAACAAAAACCAGCCACCCTTTCTCATCCAATGGTTCCCCGATCGAAAACAAACAGCTTGAAACCAATAATTTTCTTGCCAAAAGTAATTTCGCGCCACCCATTCCCCGCTCCTACCGTCAAGCACAACTATACCCCCAATGGCAAGAAGCGATGAAAGCATAATATGATGCCCTAGTCAGAAACCGGACGTGGGATTTGGTCCCCAGTGATCCCTCTCGGAATGTTGTGGACTGTAAGTGGTTGTTTAAAATTAAACATAAACCTGATGGAAGCATTGACAGGTATTAAGGCTCGTCTCGTAGCTAAAGGCTTTACTCAAAGACCCGGGTTAGATTATCATTCCACATTCAGCCCTATAGTCAAGCCTGCAATGGTCCGCTTGGTCCTTGCAATTGCTGCTCAACGCTCCTGGCATATTCATCAGTTAGATGTCAATAATGTCTTGAAGAAGAAGTGTACATGCGACAACCTCCTGGTTTCGAGTCCTCTCAACATTCGACATATATTTACAAGCTCAAAAAGGCTATATACGGACTTAAGCAGGCTCCCAGGGCGTGGTACACCGAGCTCACCAACTACTTGACAAGTATTGGGTTTGTTAAATCAAAATATGACTCATCTTTGTTTATCCTTCATAATTGTGGTGTTTACTGTCTACATTCTCATTTATGTTAATGACATAATTATTACAGGAAGCATTCAAGCAATTGTAAGGTCCATAATTAAATCGCTTTCTCAACTATTCTCTCTAAAAGATCTTGGGCTCTTGCATTATTTTTTGGGAGTTGAGGTAACATCCACGCCAACTGCCATATATTTGTCTCAACACAAATATGTCATGGATGTTCTACATGAAATGCATATGGCTGATTGCAAGGGTGTTCCAACACCAATGACATCAACCTGCTCCTTCGTTGATTCATAAATTGATTCGACAGTTGATGTTTCACTTTAGAGAAGAATCATTGGTAAGCTTCAATACCTATCCTTCACTAGGCCTAACATCGGGTTTGCTGTGAGCAAGTTGTCTCAGTTTATGCATAATCCTGTCTCCCTGGAAAGTCATCAAACGTTTGCTGCGCTACCTGAAACACACAAACACATTGGGAGTCCAGCTAAGTCGACAACCAACAGATCGTTTAATTGCGTATTCTAACTCCGATTGGGCTGAAAATCCACGAGACAGAACATCAACAACAGGTTATGTTGTCTACCTTGGGAACTCACCAAACTATTGGTCTTCCAAAAAGCAAAAGTCTGTCTCACGCTCATCCACAGAAGCTGAGTACCGAGCTGTTGCTGCTGCTGTTTCTGAAGTCAATTGGCTCACAATTTACTCCAGGAGCTTCGCCTATCACTGTCTGCTCCACCAACTGTCCTCTGTGACAACGTTAGCACCACCTACATTTGTGCTAATCCTGTTTTTCATAGTAGGATGAAGCATGTCGCTATTGATTTCCATTTTGTTCGTGAGCAAGTTCAACAAAAGGCACTTGAGGTTCGTCACCTTCACTCTGCTGATCAAGTTGCCGACGTCCTCACCAAACCTCTTCCGTGTAAAGCTTTTCTGCGTCATTTTCACAAGTTGGGCCTTGTTTCAGTCACCCCCAACTTGCGGGTGTGTATTAACGGATAATATATGTTACCCTTCAGTTTAGGAGTTTGTTATTATTTTCCTATTTTTAGCTATCTGATAATTCAATAATACGTAGTTAGTCATTTGTATTATTTAGGACTTTGATAGTTTCCTGTATTCTAAGCGATCTGTTGCTTTGTACCTTATCAGGTTAGTATCTTCAGTTCTGTATTTGCTCTATATAAAGAGCATATTGTATGTGAATACAATTATCTTTTCCTTCTACATCTCAAACATTTATAAGGTAGTTCACTTCACAATTAATTATTAGAGTCAGAAAACTTAAAGAGTTATGACTACTATTATTTTTCTTATGCCATATTTAGTAATTTTCAGCACCTTGAAAATTTCTTTCAGTACCCTTTATTGTTGTTGTTATTATCATTTTTCCATTTACTTTTACTATATTATTTCGTTCCTCATTTACCCCTATATTTAAAGTATCTTGTCTAGAGTAATCTTTTCAGAAAAATTCTACTCGTTTTTAAACCTTAAACAATCAAATTCTCACAAACAAAACTCAAGATGACATCATCCACCTCATTTACGTGTCGCTTCAATTTCAAGGGCAGTTTTGGCTATTCTTTACCTTTTCAGCTACTTTTTTATTTTCTTTATTAATTTTCTTTTGCCTTATATTCTTATGGGTTTCCACTGAACTCTACTCACAATGAGTTAGATTACTGTAGCTCTATTTTTTAAACTCATATATTAATATGTCCTCATATATTACTTCCTTTCACGGATTGCTTTGGTTTGCTTTCTTTGAGCCGAGGGTCTATCAGAAATAGCCTCTCTACCTCTCTAGCTCTCATGGTAGGGATAAGGTCTGCATACACTCTACCCTCCCCATACACCACTTGTGGGATTACACTAGGTAAATTGTTGTTGTTGTATACTATTAAATGTAGTATTGGTTGCTCATTTTTCTTTACAAATTAGATACGGAATTTGCATGAAATAGAGCTATTGTCTTCTTTTCTATTTTTTACTTGTCCTAGCTATAAAATAAATGCATACACATGTTTCAAAGAGTTAAACCTCTTTTCAGTTTCGAATATTATTACATTGAGCAACATGCATAAAAAAGATGCCCAAGAAAAGAACTTTCTTTTTTTCCTTTAGTTAAATGGTATATTTGGTAGCACAAAGGAGAGAAATATAAGATACTTCTACATCTAATATACATAAGCAGATTTAGTAAATATCATATGGCGAATAGAAAATACCTTTCTTGTTTGATTTATTCCTCCATCTTCTGGAACAATAGGCAATCGCTGTTTTAAATCAATAAGAATATTAGCATAACGAAATATCAGGTTAGCTCATCTTGGTCTACTTCATTTTAGTCGTGTAAAAACACCCTACCTGGGGTTGCCAGCCAAGCTCATCTGCACAACGAAATGTGGCTTCATTTACTGCCAGCCTCTCAACTGCAAACTTCGTTGCTCCACTGTTTACCCCAAGGTGAAGCTGAATAGATAACACAGGACTTATATTAGGAACATGTCTTATTTTTTTCCCAAGCATTCCAAGTCTGTGAGAAAAGGGGGCGGGGAGGGGGATAGGAGCAGGCACAATAAAAGCCGTAAAAAACAATGTATGCATTTCTTATCTCTTACTCCTATATCATTCACTGCATACAGGATTGATTTTATGAACTTTCAATCAACATCATTCCATGATTTCATTTTATTCAGGCTAAAATTTAATGCAACTTGGATTTTTACATCATGAATATAAGCTGGTTGTGAGATTACAACCATACTTTTTTTTTTTACTGACAGTTTGTTATCTAAGACTTTCATTGCTTCCACATCCAATGCTCATTTATTAGTACTACTTTCACTGTATACAGAGACGGATGATGGTTTCCCAAGAATATCTTGAAAAAAACTTAAGTATTAGTGTCACATGATAAACTCTCTCTTCCAGACTCAAAATTCTGATGCAAGGCTGAGTATATACTGTTCTATCACTTCCACATTTTCTCTCTATAATCATTGATCTCAAAACCTTTTAATATTTATGTAAGTAGCTATACTGCTAGCATTTCCGAAGAGAAAATCCAATCAAATGTCTTCACAAGCACTGATGCAAAGAGTGTCCCTCTGGGACTCTTCCTAAGCTTCAAAGGGGTTCTCCTACTGTTCCCATATTGAAGACCTGATATGTACCACCAATTTCAAGGGATTTAAGTTGGCATGCTAGAATTCCACATGATGGTCATATATCTGACTCAAATTGGTAGCTATTACTGAGAAAAAGCAATTAGCAGAAGCTAGGCAGCAACAGGGCTCATGTTTTGGCTCTTTTATTATCTTTGGTCATGCACCCTCAACCCAAAGACTCAATTGCTCGTCTCTTGGTCACAAATCAGCATCAGTTTGTATGTTTTTACTATTACGTATAAATGGTAATGGGCCTAACTAGTGCCCTTTAGAACAAAAATTGTCAAATCTTGGGTTCTAATATATCACTTTATATTATCAAAAAATAAGTTAGTCCATGAAATTTGGTCTTCCACAAGGATAGAGAGTTTATCTTTCATTTATCAAATCTATAACCTCCAAAAGTTGATGGCCACAAGTAACGACATAGTTGGGAGGTCTAATGTATGTGTATTTTGTAGTCAAACTCATCTACAAGGGTCAATGAAAGAGAATGGAAAACCAACTAGCAATAGCTACTCCAACCAACTTCTTTGGCTTAGCAGCTAATTTCCAATTCCAGAACCAACTCTTATCATTCACTCCAAATATAAAGGAGGATGATATTTAGTTCCATATATCTTCCCTCCCTCTGTCCTGAAGGACAAACCATCTTAGTAGTCCATTCCATCAACGTATGTGGAATTTGTTATTGAACTTGCTACAGAATGCTCTAGGCCGCAATCAGGGAAGGACATAGATACCTTCTAGTTCCACCAGACATGAATAAGCTCTCAATCTAGCACTACAGGAGCATCAATCATTAGCTCACCACAATACATTTACCCAGAAAAATGTCTACAATTATATGGAGTAAATAAAATAGAAAGCATAAGCAAAATAGAACCACACATCCAGCTATTCATCTTCCATAAGTGTGCATAATTTGTGTGTGTTCCTGCAATTTGCTGCGCAAGACAGCTTAAAGAGCTAACATCAATCCACACAAATCAGTCAAATGAAAAGGTTTTATTTCGGCAGAACTAACCCATATGACTTGTCCATTATTTGAACCATTTGCCGAAGAAGACTCTGACTTTATGACCTTCAACAATGTCAGAAGTCCACCCTCACCAGCAGTTTCAAGAACAGTACAGCTACCCAAGGTCACACCAGCAGGTAATCCTCTCTTTTCAACATAATCTTTCAAGCCGTTAACTGTTATCTCCGTAGGATTCTGAGCAACACCATGAAATCTCTTGAACCCCGTCACGTGAATGGTCACAGATTTTGTCCCCTCCGATCCCATTTCCTCGTTCAAAATACGAATAGGATTCCTAATACTTGATAGCTTCCTCAATTAATTAGCTGTTCATGCCACTTACATCAGCCTCTTATTCTTGATCAAACATTCAAAGCTTTTAAAAGCAACAGTCCAACATTTCAGCATACATGACAAGTACATTAGTAAAAGTTGGGTAAAGCAATTAATAATGAGTTGTGCCTCTTGGATTTTTATAAACAATCAAAATGAGCAAAGCAACATGGCAACATTTCAATTCAACACACCAAGCAAAAGTTTTAAAAAAAACATTCTCAGTGCTTACACAGCAATTGACAAAGGGGAAAAGACAACCATGATTATACATATATTCACCTTTTTATTCATTTTCCCCCTTGATTTACCAGGGACCACCTTTTGCATACCGAGACTAACCCATCTTTCTGTTCCAACCTATATTGCTCGGACTCTTCCAAAATATTGACGGTGCACACTCCAAAATTACTGCATTTTTGGAGAATCCGACACGGGTGCGGCAACAAAAGTGAAGAGTCTGCGCAACTTAGGTTCCAACCAAACAGCCTAACCCTAATGGAAATTAAATTCTAAACAAAATACCCATCAAACCATAATTTGGAACCAGACTAAGAAGTGAATATACATGAAACAAAATGCAATTTTTTTTAAAAAAAGGCCTTAACTTTAGACAAAGAATCAGCTATACAACTACACAGAATTTTCAAAAAGAAAGTTGCACAATTTAAAAACATAAAAAATAACCGACAACTATCAAAATTTAGTAATTGGAGTAAAATCAAGAACATATAGATACTAAAAATAAAGGCAAAAATACCCATTAGATGATAATCCTGAACAAGATTAACACAAAAGATCATAACTTTAAACAAAGAATCAACTGTGCATAACAACACCAAAAAGGTCCAGAATTTCCAAGAAAATTAATGTCACTCATATATACAAATAAAAACAATACCCACTATCCATATAAAATCAAGATCATAGATTAGAAAAATAAAGAGTACCCATATAAGAGAAAATCAAAATCATAGAAATACATTTGATGAGAAGGGGTTTACCTTAATTAAGTGGAGGGGTTGTCCAGTTGTTTGTTTCTTGGGATTATGAAAATACAAGAAAGAGAAGAGAGAGAACAAAGTTGGTGCTAGGTGTACTTGTATTTGATATGCCAGTATAAATAGAAGGTAAAAAGACAGGTACATAAATGTACTACTCATTTGTTTTATCTGCTAGCTCTATCTATCTATCTATCAAAAATAAAAAAAAGGTGCCCGACGAGGAGAATTTAAAATTCATCAGGAGACTTGCATCATGCTTTTGAATCTTGTTGGTATCAATTTACTTTCTTCTCTTATAGTGTTTAAATGGTCTTCACAGATAATTTAACGTTACTTTCTTCTTTTATAGTGTTTAAATGTTCTTTACACATAATTTAGCGTAAATCGAAAAATTGAATAAAAAAATAGCAAAAAAGCCCATGGTAAGGTGTGTCCAGTAGGATGCTCGACGGTGATTCATTGGACTCATATGATATACCCCCTTCTTTGGTCTTTTTTTTTTAATGCTAGGTCCCTTTTTATTTATTTTTTTGTTTAATAATTCAATATTTAAACTCTCCCTCCGTTTCATATTCTTTTATACACGTCCCTTAAGAAATTATAAATAAAAAGAATATTTTTATTATATTATTTTTATTTTTCTCCAATTAATTGCACTCTAATCAATATTGGTTAATTCAAAAAATAATTAATGTTAAGGGCAAAAGTAGAAAAAACTGAATTAATTCAATCTTGCTTTTAAAAAGTGGTCAAGTAATTTAGGACGAATATTTTTAATAATGTGGTCAAGTAATATGAGACGGGGACAGAAAAAATAATTTTTCTAGGAAAAAACTTTTTTGAAGTAGCATTTCACATAGTCATCTCTTTCTCACCTCTACGTCTATTCCTCGGTTTCGGGTGTCAATGGTAATACCAGTTATTTTATAGTTTATACTCCCTCGATTTCAATTTATGTGGTAGTTTTTGTTTTTCAAAAGTTAATTTAATTAAATTTTAAAGTTAAATTAAATTAACTTAATATTTTAATATTAAAATTTATATATCTAAAAATTACATAAAAAATACTATAACTTAGTACAACTTTTCTTATATTAATTTGGTGAAAAAATACATTTTAAAATTAATCAAAATTCATGTCGTTTGAATCTCGAAAAATAAAAAATGTCACATAAATTGAGATAGAAACAGTAAAATTTATATCATATTAGTTTTTTAGTCATTTAATTATATATAATTAAAATTAGACTTTTCAAACCATCCCATCATCTCAATTTCTTTTTGGTATCATATGCTTTGATTAATTTATAATTTTTTTAAAAAAAACAAATTTTGTGTTCTTTATTTGATCGCTTCAATCTAGCTTTGTTTTTCATCCTACACACCAACAAAAAACTTTTAATTAAGTTTAACCATATCATTGGACTTGTCTTGGCTTATTGATAATCTTGAGACCGACAGACTTGTGGATAAAGAAAAGGAGGAACTAAGATTACCATAATCACTCCCTATTAACAATCTTGGGGATTGTGGACAACTTCTTCACGAGAACTTCAATGTAGCATATAGAGTACTTTGACCTTCAAGTGTTATAATTATAAATTTCATTGATTTAATTTTTTTTTTTAAATATAAGTACAATTTTGGGGAAAAAATACTTTCCAATTTTCTTTAGTTTTTTCAGCATTTGTTCAATATTTCCACATATTATGAATAATATAGGAGACAAATTTTAAGTCATTTTTTGAGATAGCTCCTTTTATTTTACAATAATTCAAGTTGTAGAGGGGCACCTCACCAACTTCTTAAATCTCCTCCTTGAGAAGGTATTCTTTCTACCATGAGATAATGGTAAAAAATATACCTAAACTTTTACTTTTTCGCGAGTTTCATACCTCAAGTATCCATTGTTCCATTTATCTATCTAAATTGCCACTTCCTTTGTATTAAAACACACTATGATGCAGAGTTAGACAAATATGTGTTCGCAATCGACTACATGCTTTTGTAGACCAACTCAGCAACAATGTGTGTTTTAATAAAAGGAGAGTGATAGTTTAGGTAGATAAAGAAAATATACATGAGGTAGAAACTCGTGAAAAAGTGATAGTTTAGATGTGTTATTGACAATTAACTCATATGTCATTTAGCGGATCACTCCTCACTCTATTCCTTAAGGTGGCGCGCTTTGGCCCCATATGCACCAAATAGATCAATTAACAAATAATGTGCTTCATATTACATTGGTAATTTTACGTAAATATGTTTAATTGAGCATAAAATTTAAAGAAAAGTTTAATATGTAAAGTAAATATATGTAAAATAATTAAATTACCCTCAAATCAGTGACGGACAGAATTCTACATATCTTTTTATTTTTTCCTTTTAGTGAAAAATGAACCTTTATTTTAAGTAAATCTTAACAATTCATGTTATTAAAAATAAAATTAAAATATTAAATTAAAGAATTTTAAAAATAAAAATAAAAGAGATTATAAAACAAAGTATATATCACTTAATATAAAATTAAAAAACATAAAAATTAGTTTGAATTCGGGATCTCTCTTAAAAATAAAGGAATTTGACTATCCAATATGTAAAGTTTTCTTATTTTGCAAACATATTGTTGGAAAGAAAGATGGTGTTAGCTTGACGAATCTTTCCGAAAGTTTGAAAATATTTTCATTTAATTTGATAACTTAATTACAAGTAAATTCATTAAGAGAGAATTTTCAAAACAGATCTTGTTTCTTTTCTTTTCTCAATATTTTAGCTTTCTTTATCATATAACAATTTTAGTGTTATAAAATGATAAATAAATACAAGGCAATAAGAAATGTAGTCAAAAAAATTTGGGGAAGCAAGAAAGATTTTTTATTTCTTTTGAAAATGATGTACAAAATTAATTGATTTAGCTTTCTATTTATAGAAGAACAGAAGATACTACAAAAGTTTTTCAGGAAGATGTTATAAGGTTTTTCAAAAATTACTTGCAAGCTCCCCACTTACACTACTTACAAGTTGTCTGATTGATTACAAGCTTCAGAAAAGTTGTTGTATGGTTTCTCGATGCTTGCAAGTTGAGCTATTTGCAAGTTGTTTACTTGATTTCAAGTGTGCTTGATTGAAAGCTTCTTCATGAAGCTATACACAAATGAACATCCACAGTACAATGTATTTAAAACACTCCCCCTTGGATATTCATTAATAGATAATGTGTCTTGTTAAAATCTTATTAGGAGAAAATTTCATGAGATAAAATTCTAGTAAAGGAGAAAGAGTACATATATCCGGTAAAAGCACATTTTTAGTTGTCTTATTAAAAAATTTACCAGAAAAATCTATTGAGACAAAATCTTGATTAAGGAAAAAAAGAGTACATATTTTTTACTTCCCCTGATTAAAGTATCGCATAATTCTTGAAGATCATATACTCCGATCGTGTATACCATTTTATTGTATGTTGAGGCTAGCAGTGCCTTTGTGATCAAATCTGTCAAATCATTATTTGACGAATCTCTTGATCATTTGCATCTTCATTCTCTTGATAAAATTGCATCACTATCATATATATTAATTAAATAAGTGTATTTTTGGCATACTTTATAAATTATTGTCATCTTTACATAATTTGACTGTCATATCAAACAACATGATATGACAGTACCCCATATGAGAATAGATAAATGTCTCAGGGCTTGCATTTATAATATGCAATTGATCTTATTTAAATATCTCCAGTGTAAGAGTAAAACTATATTATGCTCATGTTATTGCATAATATATAAATACACTAATTACACAAATATATGATACTTTAGGACCATGAATTCAATTTCTTATTTCAACTTCTTTCATTCAGCATATAATTTACTACTTGTGGAAATTCTTCAAGAGTACAATAATAATTAAGTTATCATCTTGCACATTAATATGACAAATTCTTATTTTCATAAAGACAAAAGGGTAACTAAAGTCATCTTTTGTCAAGCCCCAAATTCGACCCTAAGCTAATTAGGAATTGCACTAAAAGCACCTTATAAGATGAAAATCACAACAAATGTGCATAATTAAAAATTAAGACAATTTTAAATAAAATACTTTGAATCAGATTAACCAAAAATATCAAAATCAAATTGCATTTCATGATTTGCTCAACTTTACAAACTGACCAAGTCAGTAAGACTATAACATAATGCTACGCACCGTGTCAATATATGTCTATGAAGCCTCGAAGCAAAATGAAAGAACAAAGTATACTCGGGATACATCACAAAACTAATATACATAGGAAGAATGAATAAACGAACCATCCCACAAACAAGCATGTGGGCTCACCAAAAGTATGTAAGCACCAACTACTCCAAGCTAGTTCACACGCTCTCAGTACTTGCTCTTTTTCATCACACATAACATACCATAAAAAATAACAGTGAGATGCCTGAATATTGAGTACTAGTGTCTACATGAAAGAATTCATATAACAAAAATAATCATCGTAATATATAATGAAACAATATTAATAAAATAGTTCAAATTCAATAGACAGAGTAAGTCATGAAACTCAGTAAATTCAATAGTGAAATAATTATGCTGTTTCATTTCATTATGTTGAAGAGGTTTATCATGTCAACCAAGGCTACACCAAAACACAAATTTATCAACATGTCAGCTAGGGTTGGGCAAAACATCCGGAGAATCGAAAAAATCAAACTGAATCGGCGGTTCGGTTCGATTTTTATTCGGTTTAAAAAAACCCGATTCTTTGAAAAATCAAACCGAATCAGGATTAAATAATCCGGTTCGGTTCTTTAATTTTGGGGATGAATCGAATCGAAAAACCGAGGTAAATTTATAATTAATCTTATTTTTTATTTTAGGCTATTACTATCTCTTGAATCACAGCCATTGAAGTCAATCTATGAAGCTATTATGGAAGTCGAATGAGGCATGAACTTAATTAACATATCACGGAAACATTGACATAAAATGTAGGGAGAGAAAGTAGTTGTAAATTGGTGCAACTTTGAATGGTCATAACTTTGCGCTCGGATGTCCGTTTTACCCGATTTTTTTTTATTTTGCGTATTTTTTCTAGACTTGGCCGGTCAAACCGCCGCACCGCCAATTTTTTTAGGAAAATGTCCATTTCCCCAATCAATTTGTGTTTTCCCCAAATCGGTTTCTAATTTTTCTTTTTCTTTAGTAAAGATCTCACGATATACAATACATTTCAACGTCGAATTTTTGTAGTAATGTAGGTGTGAATGACAATTTAAGTGTTGGAAATTCAATTTCAAAAAAAAAAACCCCGACCCGACCTGCCCCGGCCCTCTGGCCACCCCTAGAAAAAACAGATATTCGGCGATATAAACCGAACATATCATTTTTTTTTAAAAAGTTTGATTCGATTCATACTTTTTCGATACAAAACCGAACCGAATCGATATACGTCCACCCCTAATGTCAGCTAAAAAGGTAAATCAAATAAATAGATGAGAGATCCTCAATAGGGCATGAATTACTTAAAAGTGATAAATCGGTGCGCCAACTCACAATGGTTACTTATCCTTCCGAATAGCAAGATAATTTAACGCGTTAATAGAATCCATAACTGCTAATCGTCCTCCTAAATAATTGGGCCAGACAAATTAATGTCATTCAGTTTAAATTATTCTTGTCAATCATAGCATATTAGTTGAATCATTCTTTATCGTTCATCTTTCCATTAATATGGGTATTTTCTAAATCATTACTAAATTTAGTAATCATGTTTTAAAATCATAAGTCAAGTTTCAAGTTCAACAACTTATACATAGGGTAGATCATATGTGCATATCAAGTACAAGTTACATTAAAAATGAGAGGTAAAAAATAATTTTATCACTTAACTGCATTAATTCAGAATGAGTAAAATATTGCATTGGGTCGTGAATGAGTCAGTTAAGAATTTTATGTACTGGATAAATAAAGGCCACGGGTTTAATTAAATTTTTATTTCAAAAATAAAACGAAGCAGCGTCTTCCATTTTGAATAGCTGATAAGCCAGATTAGTTGTTTTGAATTTTTTTTATTTAACAATTTGACATCTAGAATTTATTAGAGATTAATTCGAATTCACTCTAAATAGGTTAATTAACTAATATTGTGCATCATACTCCATCAGCCTCATTTTATGTGAAGGTTTAATTGAGCATAAAATTTACAAAAAAAAAAAATTAACATGTAAGACAAATATATATTAAAGTACCTAAATTATCCTTAAATGAGTGGAAGAGAGAATTCTACATATCGTATTAATTTTTCATTTCTTGTAAAAGAATAAACTTTTATATCAAATACTCTAACATGTCATGTTTTTAAAGATAAAATGGAAATGTTAAGGTTGTAGAGTTTCCAAAGAAAAAAAAAATCATTTTTAAGACAAATTACGAAAGAAAGTACATCACATGAAATAAAATAAAGAAATTATAAAATATTAAGTTTGATCCGAGATCTCTAATAATAATAATAAAAGAATTTGACTATGCAACTCATTTATAATGGTATGTAAAGTTTTCTTACTGTTGAAACATTTTATTGAAAGAAAATTAGGTTGATAAAGTTTTTCGAAAAACAAGTTTAAGAACATCTTCACTTAATTTGATTACTGAATTACAAAAGATCATTAAGAGAAAATTTTCAAAACAGATCTTGCTTCTTTTCTTTTCTGAATTTCTACTTTTTCTTTACTCCTATCATGTAACATTTCTAGATTATATATTACTTACTTAGTCCTAATTTATATGGTATAGTTTAACACGACACGAAATTTAAGAAATAAATGAAGACTTTTAACTTGTGATGTAAAATAAGTCAAAGATATTTGTATGGTTATAGATCATTTCGTGAAACGTAAAATATAATTTAAAATTAAAGTATTGCCAAATAAAAAAATGTATTAATTCTTTTTGGAATTGATTAAAAAAAATGTGATATAAATTGAAACATATTGAGTAAGTGTTTTTACACTGTCCTATTCATTGCAAGATTAGTTCCCATTATTATTATTAATATTATATAGATTCCATGAACCGGCAACAAAAGGTTAAATTCATGATTACTTAATTATTGGTTAAATGTAAACACGATGCACATGCATTTCTTTGTGAAGAGGAAAGCCCCGGAGGCGAAACCCCCACCTGTACCAGAGGTCCCTTGGCCAGGTGGAATGTAAATCGAGGAATATGCGCGAGTGACAGCTCTGCAAGGGAGAGGACCAACGAGACACGAACCCAACAACAACCCTTGCAATATTTCAGCAAAGACTGTCACCACACGAATTCGAACCCGCGACTTCGAAGTGATTGTACCCCAATCACCTTGCCACTTATCAACTTGCATGTGACGTCCGGGGGCAATACACATGCATTTCTGTTAGAAGTATTAATAATGATTTCCAAACACTTGTACATAACCAATTATACACTGTTACCTCTATGATTACAGTGGTGAGCTCATCTAATATTAGAAAATAAAGTACATATATCTTTTGGATAAATAGTTGGTCTTCTTGATGCTAGCTGATAAAATGATTAGAGCTTTTCTTTAATTATTTGTTCACTTTAAGTGCAATACTTAATAGTTAAGCAAACTAACAATGAGGTAATATTGGATCTTAAACCAGCGAATTTAGCTATCATAAGTCAAACAAAACTAATCATGTTCCGAGTCACGGGATCTAAGTTATATATATATGCTGATAAAGTAATTTTTTTTATATGATTACCTTAACTTAGCATATTATAACAAGTTAGCTATCATTTTTATCAGAATACTAATCAATATATATCTTAGAAATTTATATTTTTATCCGTAATTACCTAATAAGTAAACAAATTATGTAACTATTTTTATTCGTCAGTGCTGCATAGTTCTTAAAGCTCCTTATATTCTATTTTGGTTGCTGTAAAATTGACAAGATTATAAAAGATAATACTACTCCAATAATAATCGATCACCTACACATTTAGAGTAGTGGATCGCATTGACTCCAATTTTAATCTCATACATACATTTCTATGGCAATAATTTGACAACATGCCAAATATGAAATAATTTTTGGTAAACATAAACATCTTTCAAGGAAACAAATGTTTGTAAAGCAACGTTGAAAATTACTTCTTACCACTCAAGCAAAGCATTTTATTCTTTCAAGTAGGTGTGGTTAGCCCCAAGTTAAATGTACTTGAATTAGACCTCTCCTGTCAAAATAGTTTTATATTTATTCATTGATTAGTTACTCATCTCTTTTTCATTTCAATATTATACTAGTCAACAAGATTGAATAGTTTAAAGAGAAAATCTATTTTATTTGCTTTCCCATCATGGTGCCTACATGTTCAGCATTAAACTAATCAAGAAAGCTTTTGGTAGACACATTTATTTGTTATTATTGATCAAGCTTAATTCCTTTAATACAAATATTATGACCAAACTTAGAAATTTAACTGTAAGCCTATAATTATCACTCGACATTAACTAACAAATTGTTTACTCCCTCCCTTCCCTTTTATTAGTCCTGAGCCTAACACTCCCTTTAAGAATCATTTATTAAGGATTTGTTTTACTGAATTACTCATATTAACAATAATTTGAAAACTTAAATTTGACGATTAGTACTCTTTATAATTACTTAATGATAAGGCAAGATTAAAAAAATATTAAATCTCCTTTAATTTGCTAAAATAAACAAGTAAAAAGAAAAGAAAAAACATCTTTAATATTAAGGGACTAGTAAAAGAAACAAAGGGAGCAACAGATTTCAAGGAATTCATACATACCAATTTATTGTTCAAGTTAGCAAAACTAGGAGCTTTGGGAATTCATAAAGGAATAACTTTATACATTGGAGGTACAAATACTCTTTTTATATCCACTAATTTAGGTTCAGTTTTGAGATTGAGAAGATCTGGGATGAATAATCTAAGGATCTACAATCAACTTTTAACAAAAAACCATTACTCCCTCTATTTGTTTTACTCAAATTACTTGAATTTTGATCAATATTTTAAAATATTAATAAAAAAATTGCAACTTACAGTCATGCAGTATTTGAATATCTAAATTTTATTTTTAAAATATTAAATTAATTTAATCTAATTTAATTTCTAAAATTGGTCAAATTAACTCTCGAAATGCAAAATGTGACAACTATTGTGGGACAGACGGGATGGAGTACATTTCAATAACCAGTATAATTTTTTATTGCAAAGGGGCAAAACAATCCTCAGATGTTAATCAATGCTACTTGTCATACTTGAAAGACACAGTAAAAATTCGTCTGCCACTGGTAATAGGTAGTATTTCTGAGGATTAAGTATTTTTCTCATGACCGAGATTTCTGAGGATTAATATTGATTAACATTATGGATAATGTGATCCATCACTGTCAAATGCAAATCAGAATTTTGATAAGAAACACAAATAGTTCCACAAAAGAACCATTGAAACAGAACATATGGACAAGTCCTCATGAAGCACAAGAACCATGACAGTTAAATCCCAATTTCAAGAAGTTACTTCTGTACAGTAAATAGACAAAGTAAATCCACAATGATTATCTAAAATCTGTATGCAAGATTATTTCTTCTGCCCTTAAAGAGTTATTTTTGTTCATATTTCAAGACAAGAACACCTCAACACTAGCAGTTGTCATCAACTGGCAGATAGGACATACACTAACTAATCCTTCACAATCTTTACATAAACACAAGTGTCTACAAGGCATCAATAAGATGGATACCTCCTTCAACTTGCATACCTGGCAGATAATGGCTTTTTTCGTCGATGTACACTTGCCAGAACCACTAGGCATGCTGAGCCAATTGTTCGGATGAATGCAGGACACAGCATCATCTAGCTCATTGTCTCCGGCCCCTTCTTTTCCTTGTTCAGCAGATTGCATCGCTTGCTGAAGGTTCATTCTTAATGTGCTGACAAAAGATTCATGACACTTGGCTCTGTAACACCAATTCTGTGCCTCTGCTGTAACTTGCTTCATCCGTTCAACTAGTTCTCTGTTCTTTCGATTTATGTTCTCTAACTCAATATCTTTCTCTTGCAACTTATTGCCAACATTTTTCTCGACGGCAGTCAGTAACGAAGCCATATGTCTCTGCTTTATGTCTCTCACACCTCTCGCCCAAGTTTCTTCCTGTAAAAGGTGAAAGCAATTAACATCATCAATAACATAATGAAAGGGAGCCTTGGAGTAACTGGTAAAGTTGCTGCCATGTGACCTGGAGGTCACGGGTTCAAGCCGTGGAACAGCCTCTTACAGAAATGCAAGGTAAGGCTGCGTACAATAGACCCTTGTGGTCCGGCCCTTCCCCTGACCCCGCGATGCGCGGGAGCTTAGTGCACCGGGCTGCCCTTTAATAACATAATGATGTTTCAATAATTTGTATATGCTTAGTTGTTGTTCCTGAGAGACTGGAGTTGATGTTACCAATTACAGTTACAACTTCTTTTAAAAAGTATTACTCCCTAGTTTAGTGAACATAATCCTATTTAATACTAATAGAAATTATAAACGTTCACGATGTCAGACAAATTTCATAAAATACTAATATCTTGTTAACCCGTTGCTCCTCCAACATACGTTGTAACTTCTTCTCAAAGATGCAAGTATTAGTGGAACATCATATGATAAAACACTCACACCTAGTTAATTCCTTAATAATCCCCACATTCTATAAAGGCTTTCTACAAGGATGTCGCACGTCATTTCTAGTAATATAATAAAAGACCTAGTACAACAGGTGTGTCTGACCAATTTTAAAAATAACACCAAAACTATGTTAATTTCTTACTGCCTCCAGATATCTTGCAACGTCTTTTTAAGGTTGTCGATATGTTTTTATTTAGAATTTAATACAAATAAAATGTAGTATAGGCTCGATGTTTCAGGAGAATGGTATGATGATGAAAATGTTATGCACAAATTAAAATAGGCCAAACACATGCATAGCCCCTCAAACTTGGTATTATTTTTCATTTAAACACCTCAAGAGCTCAAGTGAGAAGGTGAGCAAATGGACATTCGAATTATATTCAAAATGAACCTATAAACACCTTATGCTGACATGATACAAAGTGTGAATCTCATTAGGAATTGAGTGCGTGAATGGACTAACTAAGCCTGAGATGGCTAAAAAGTACCTAACATCTTCTTGTCTCTCCACACCTATCTTCTTCCTCTTTCCATTCCCTTTTAGTTCCACCATTTTTTACCATCCTCTTCTCAAAATTTCATAATTGAAAACAGTAACGGCTTAGAGAGAGCGAGTTAATGCATATTTTACAACGCATACGCGCATCAATCTTCGATAGAGAAGAGACGATTCGATGGGTTAAAACACCAATCTCTGAAACCCAGGACAGTAGATTTGAGCATTGTCTCTCCACCCCTATCTTCTTCCTCTTTCCATTCCTCGAAATTTCATAATTGAAAACAGTAATGGCTTAGAGAGAGCGAGTTAATGCATATTTTACAACGCATAAGCGCATCAATCTTCGATAGAGAAGTGGCGATTCGATGGGTTAAAACACCAATCTCTGAAACCCAGGACAGTAGATTTGAGCATCTCACCCCTTTTAGGGCTTAAAATCAGTTTGCAATCCTACAAGGTAACAATTCCTTATAAAAGAAAGAAGACAGTAAGCGCCGGGTAAATGACATACTTGAACGGTGAGCTATCCTATAAGACTACGAAGCGGGGAGAGAGAAGGATAACCTCTTTGAAAAGGACAGAGCTGTTGGCCGCTACTTACACATCTGGAGTTCCGGATTGAACTAGGGAACGGAATTCAAGGGCAACGAAGGCCCTTGATAGGACTTCATCTATGAATAGAAGATATTTTCTTTCTAGTAGAGCTCATCACGACCATCATAAAGGAGATTTTCTTTTCTTGCTCGTTAGCGCATCCCTTTTCTTGCTCTTTAGCGCCCCCCCTACCCCTATTATTTAGATTATAGTCATAAAGGAACTAAAGGAAATTTGACAACCTTACTAATAGAAAGGGGATGCGCTCAAGCATGCGAAGGAAACTCGAAGAGCTTCTCTTATATTATAGAAAGGTTTGTAGATACGGGATTCTTCAAATATTCCATGTTATAGGGGCTTCAAAGAAAGCTTGTAGTTTAGGGGTGAGCAGGTTAGTGCCAAGTTTGAGGGGCTAACTATGTATCTGGCCATTAAAAGTAGGATTGATTGAGGTAATGCCAAGTCTGGGGGGCTAACTATGTATTTGGCCATTACATTAGATTGATTGAAGTGCCAAGTTTGAGGGGCTAACTAAGTATTTGGCCATTCAAATAGGATTGATTGAAGTAAAAAGTGCTACCGAGGCCTTATGTGATAAAATGATGCCTTAGAAAGTAAAAAGTAAGTTCTACAGAACAGTTACAAGACCATCAATATTATATGAAAGTGATCGTTGGCTGCTAAGATCCAACACATCTACAAGATGAGTGTTACAAAGATGTGGATGCTAAGATGGATATGCATTTATACAAGATAAAAATGACTGCATTAGGCAGTAGGTGCAAGTAGCACACATCGAGGATAAAACGAGAGAAGGTGGATAGTTCGGTCATGTACTATGTCGACCTCCAAATTCACCGGTCCATAGGTGTGAAACCATGTTGAGGGTGTTAAATAGGCCATTCAGAGCAGATGGAGGAAAGTGCAGATCTTGTCCAATGCAAAGGATGTGGTCGCCCTACTCAAGAAGAAAATGTGTGTCCCATGGGAAGTGAATGTGATGTGAACAGATTTGACATATGGCTTCTACTTTGGAGAAAGTAGACTTTGTATATATTCCTAGATCCTTTAATATTGTTGCGCAAAGTTTAGAGTTTTCTGATTCTTTAGAGTGAGGAGTATCTTGGGAGAACTAAGCTGACTTGTAAATGATGTTGTGAACTCCGTCGGACATATAATATCTTTGACTGTCTTTATATCAAAGAAGAAGAAGAAAAAGAAGAAAGAAAAACAGGAAATAAGAATCAAGCATAATAAGAAGGCCGTTTATGTTGGAGAACAAATTCATGAAGCTCAAGACCTTACTGACTATTACGGAGCAGGTAATAACTGAAAATACAGTATTACCAAGTTTTTGTGTGAGAATAAAACATACGTATCTAACATATGCTTTAGATTCGGTTAAGCAAATCAAAGAATCCTCTGTCACCCCCCCACACCCCACCCACCCACCCACACAAAGAAAAAGAGTTCCACCATAAAAAAGCAATTATGTCAAATGTTAGGCAAATGTTGAACCATACCAGAGTCTTAAGATACTGATCAAATTCTTTCTTCTGGCGCTCCATTTCTGTTTTAATGTTGTCACCAAGAGACATTATAACTGATGCATTCATACTTCCACTTGCGGAAGTGACCGAAGAGTTCGGTTGTTCATCATCATCAAATGATAGCTTTAATCCAGTCGATACAGGATTTTGGGCAGGAACATTTGCTGGCCGTTCAGTGTCATCATGAATTAAATTATGATTCAAGGAAATTTGAAGCTTTTGCTGCCTCGAAACACCTTCTGCTTCCCTGCCTCGTTTATTATGCCGAATCAGGGGAGTAGATTGCTCATTTACAAAATAATTTACAGGATCAGCAGTGGATCCAAGTGGGACTGTAGAAAAGAAAGAGCACATTGTAAACGCTTCTATATAACAATGTACATATCAGTATGAGTTCATTAGTGGTGCAGAAAGATTAGCATGCCTAGAACTAAATCAAGGAAACATCAAACTAGAAATTGAGTGATGCCTCAAGAATTTTGCTGCAGAATCCCACTGACTCTTGTTATCCTCGAGCATAAACTAAGCGTGAAATCTATAATTGCGAAGTTTTCCTCTTCAAATCCGAGTTGATATGCTCTTCAAATATTTTCTATTAGCACACAAATGTTCCAGTTTTTGCAATCTCAGTTAATATAGGCCCAACTTGTAACTCCAATTCATTATTTAAACCATATAATTGAAGCCAGGCTAAAGCTAAAGTATTTAAGGCATAGACTTTAAAAAAAAAAACAACTCAATGTTTCACTTCCTCTTTTCTTCTTCCTTACCCCACCCTGCTTAGACATTAAGCTGAGATATGCCTGCCACTACCTTTGGTCTTTCCTATAAATCTTTGACTTACCAAGCACATTCCAATGCTTTTTAGTACAAATAGAATACTACGGCCACTAATGGCTTGTAAGATAAAACTATGATTTGATCACAAAGAGGACTTGAGACGCACTTCTAAAAGGAACAAAAAGGTGTTCATGAGACCTTATCAAAAAGATTAAAAAGATCCCATGAGAAACGTCAGAATTGCAGCATCAGTAGTAGAAAGACAAGATAGGACTTACCAATTAGTTCAATATAGATGAAGTGAGCCAATATTTAAAAAAACTTGAAACTGCTGATAAATATATAAGAGCATATGAGGTTCCCCTAGATTATTCTTTTTTAAATTTTCCTTATCCTTTTGTACTGATAAGTACATGAAAGACGCCACCGAAGATCCCTAATTGTAAGCAAAATCCAGACTACCTGCTTAGCAAGAGGTAGCTAAACTGCAAAACTGGCAACAAGAGAAGAATTCTGAAACAAAATTCAAAGTCGTTTTATCAAATTTGGTCGGCCCCGATTAATTGTACGCCTGCAATTTGGTATGCCCATTGAAGGTTCATAATACTTGTAGTATTCAGAAAGTTAATATAATCTGAACAATAAACAATGTTCAAAACACCAATTTAGACAATTGTACAGATCTTTCCAGCTAGAAGCATCTTCGTGAACAAATAAAGATCTAGCAGCAAAGCGTTCAATAGTTTGAAAAGTGAGACAAAAAAAAAACAGATACTTATACTGGTCAAGTTGTTGAGGATGATATACAAATACTGAATGGTTCACAATCCACTTTCAACATATGCTAATAGAACAGGAACTCACAGCTTCCAAATAGTTGTAGTTGATTTGGTGCAGGATACTGGAAACCATTCTCATCCACGAAAATAGGAAGTTGAGTGTTAGTGCCATTGCCTCTATACATTTCCAAGGAAAAATCTATTCAGATACTGAGCAAGTTCACCTGCAGATGAAGGAAAGATATATACCCTGTAAACCCACATTTATTGGATCACATTTTAACAACAATGATTAAAAAAACCTGAATAAGAGCAATAAAAAAGTCATTAACACCTATCAAGTTTTAATAACCACATTTACTCATCATACTCTCTTTTTTAAACTGACATGCATGGCTAATTTTAGAAATTAAAGCATGTTCAAGAAATTACATCTTAAAAGAGTCAGCTAACATGCCGTGATCATTTTCTCCTAACCACAAAAGACAGTGACATAGTGATAAGTGCATCCACCACACTTCCTCTTCTTTTTTTTCTTTCAAAAGACAACCGTCTGAAACTTTTAAGTTCCACTTCACAACTTTACAAGATTTAGAACCATATGACTCACTCCATCTAGTTTTAGATGAACAGATCTCCATTCCCCCCTGGACCGCCAGGAAATGAAGGACCGAGCCCCCTTCTAATCCCTCCATGTCTACCAGAATATCTATGTATTTCATTTGCATAAAACTGAGACATAAAATCTGAACCAATTATGCTGTTCGAAGGACGAACTACAGATATCAAAGTCAATTCATTTTCTGATGGAATCTCCAATACACTGAAATGATAAGTAATATTACCATAATAAGACTAGGGACTCAAAAACAAAACTGGATGGAAAGATTGCTACACTAACCTCCCTCCTCTCCTCTTTCTTTTCAGGACACAGTTGGCCAAACCTAGTTCCCTTTTCTTTATGGTTCCAAAACAAAACTATTCCAGTATTTATACAAACTTAGAAAGTCACTCCTCCTCACTTTTAAAGTTAATATAGCAATGCAATGTGATATCAGAAGTTCACCATGGGAAGTTTCCCAAAAGTTCAACTAAAGGTAATTAAGAAAATTCGAATACGCAGAGACAACAAACATATAGACTTTTAGTTTGATTAAACCATAACTTATAAGAAATCAAATCTATGAAACAATTGAGATCATACTCATATCTGAAACAACCCAAAAAAAAAGGTTGAATTTTCATCGAACAACAATCTTATTTTGACTCCTAATTTCAATCAATCTGACATATAAAACTCCATAACACCGCAAACAATTTCCCTAAATTACAAACCAAATATTGATCTTCCTAAAACTATACATACTCACACAAGACCAACAAAAACAATGAAACTTTTCCATTTTGTGTATTACTTTCCAATAATCTGAAAATTGTGTACCCAAAAATACTGAATATCCAATAACAAATAAAAATAAATCTTACCCAAAAACTCAAAAAAGAAAAAAAGCTATTAACTTGAGTTTCTTCAATGAAATAAACCCATCTTGAATCTACAAATATCTATACAAGTCAAACCAATATCCAACACACAAAAAAAAACTGAAAATAAAAGCAAAAAATCCGATCTTAGAAATGTTACATACATGGGGAGTAACGGATGACGGTTTTTGTTTGTGTGTGTATTTATATTCGTTGGGTTTCCGACCAACATCACGACTTACGTATACAAAAGATGATTTGAGAACATAACAACCAATTGTTTCCGTGTTTTGTTTTTTACATTATTGACCCTCTAAATAAATAAACAAGCAATGAAGAAAAGGGTTAATAGCATTTTGATCCTTAATTATTGATAATTTTGGTTCTAGTTCTTGTGATATGTGACTAAGTATATTTAACTTTCAATTATTTAAAATATACATTTTAATTACTTTATTTGTAAATAATTACAAATTTTCTGAAGTATTATTGTATTATTATATAATTATATGTTTGTTATGTTAAACTTGTATTATTACTCACATATTTGAGAGTGATGTACTTATATTTTCTACCTAAGGGACTAAAAACACACATTTTGACGAATTGAAGATTAAATGTTTGAGTAATATATCACATGAATCAAACTCAAAATTCATCCATATTTGAGGAACCAAAAGTACTATAATCTAAAAAATTTAATTTAGATATTACACAATCTTTGAGTTATTTCGGGTGAAGCAGGTGGCTCAGCTCAAGCAATTATCATTCCGGGTTATGGTAAGATGGCTAGAACCTTTTCATATTTAATAGGAATTTTTATTTGAGCCTTGATAATGATTTTTTTAATAGATCATGTGTTTTTCTCCTCTTTAACGGGTTTGATGTGGCTCAAATTTAAATTAGTTGAGACTCAAAATAAATACTGAATACTGAGCGAAAGTTTTAAGAAAATATAACTCTAAGTAATTAGTGAGGAAAATGTAACTAGTGAAAGATAGGGTTATGATGAAAATTGAATATCTAACCCTTTAAAAATTCCGATACGACTATTTGCAAAAATATGTCGTTTATAACATGGCATGCTTAATTTTAAATAAAATTGATGATAGAGCAAAAAGATGAAAGAATAAGGTAGATGGCCGAAACTAACAACTAACAATAACAATTACTTCATCTTCATCCAAAATAAGATGAATCGTTTATATAAATTTTAATTGACCATGCAATTTCATTTAAATTTATCTAAGACTCAATAATAATAATACATACTTAATAAATTAAAGCACTTCAAAATTTGAATAACAATTATAATTTTTGAAAACTGAGGTTTCGAACTCAGTTCTTAATAGTGTTTTTCTTTTTTCTCTTTGGGTGGATGAGGGGAAAGAAGTGACTCAAGTAAAGATGAAAAAACTTTGCTCCAACTAAAAGAAGAAAGCTGAGAAAATTTTGAATATATTGTTCTTATTACATAAATTCTATCATCGAGACGTATAATTTAATTTTTATGTTGTTGTTATATATAACTTATTCAAAAACAAACTTACTTATTTATTTTTCAAACATGAAAAGAAAAGTTTTTGAAAGCTACAAACTTTTGCCTCCTCATTTTTTTGAAAAATCAATACTTCCTCCATCCCATATTAAGTGACACTCTTTCTTTTTTAGTTAATCTCAAAAAAACATGATACGTTTATATATTTAGTAACAATTTGACTTTTAAACTTTTCATTTTATCCATAATGATATTATCTATGACCTATTTTAAATCACAAGTTTACAATTTTTGTTCTTACAATTTGTATCTAGTCAAACACTTTCATATAAATTAGGAGAAGTACACGAGATAGTCACGCCATATCATATCTTGAATTCCGATTTGAATATTAAAATGTCCTTTAATGATATTAAAGTGGGCATAAATTAGCCTGTTTTAAAATTTATTCTCACTTAACAGAGTCAAATATGACTAATCTTCAAAGTCCAAATTTAGGATTATTGTGTTATAAATAAAGATACATTTATGTATAGTTCTCCTATTTATTCATTTAAAAATATATATATTTTACACGCTATAGAAAATCTCATATTCCCCTTTATTGTTTCCCCAAGACCATATCCTCATTTGATAGGGGTATTTTGGTAATAGAAATAGTACTGACTTCCCGACGGTTGGCCGGTGGGCGAGGAGGGTCCATAATGTGGGTCCCAATTCTCATCAGCTTTTGTCTGTTGGCGGGTAAGGCGACGACGCCGTTAACTTTGACTCTGGTACCGCGTCCGTTCTAATTTATGTGATATAATTTCATTTAACATGCATTTTAAAAAATAAAAGAAGACTTTTAAATTTTATGATCTAAAATAAGTCAAATATATTTGTGTGGTTATAGATCATATTGTATTGCATAAAATATAAAGTTTAAAGTTAAATTATTACTAAATAAAAAATATATCATTTTTTTAACGAACTAAAAAAGAAAGTGAGTCATTCTTTTTAGGGGTATTCTTTTTTAAAAGAAACAAAAATACTATATACAATATGTAATTCTTACTCTGCCATAATCGAGAGATTATGTCTAATCTATATTTCATGGTTACCGTAAAATGGATGATGTAAATGTTTGGATCGCTATTGTGCATAACAATAACAAAAAATAAACATAATTTGGATTATTTATTTACGATTAAAATTTATTTACATCTTAAATGTAAAATTGTATTAATCTCTCTTAGGAGTCTTTTTCATTAATACAAATATATATAGTGTGTACAATGTAGAATCTTAATACAACAAGGATCATATTTCTACCATAATTATACAACACTAAATATTATAAAATATATGGTGCATATTTTGTAATATACGTTAATACACCCCTCGCAGCGGGAGGAGGCCGAACGCTAAGACTAAGTTGAGGAAGAGTTGTCTAGGAAGACCTTTCGTGAATATATACGTATACTGATACAAGGAGGGCACATGCAATACCTTAACATGACCGAGAGGAACCTTCTCACGAACAAAGTGGATATCCATCTCAATATGCTTGATTCACTGATGCTGAATTGGACTATGAGATAAATATATGGCGGATATGTTATCACAATAGACCAAAGACGCCTTACGCAAGGGACACTGAAGCTCCAAAAGAAGGTTTCGGAGCCAACAGATCTCAACAACAACATTAGCAACACCTCTATACTCTGCTTCTGCACTCGAAAGGAATAATGTGGCTTGCCTTTTGGCCGATCAGGAGATGAGATTATCCCATAAGAACACACAATAGCCAGAGGTGGAGTGTCGCGTGTCCAGACAACCTTCCCAATTAGCATCCATATATGATAACAATCTGGTCGGTACTCAGGGTATAGATGCAATCCATAATCAAGTGTTCCCTTAACGTATCGAATGATATGCTTAAGGGCAATAAAATGAGGCTCCCTGATGGCATGCATGAATAAGAACACCTGCTGAACAACATAAGAAATATCAGTCCTGGTGAAAATAAGATATTGTAGTGCACTTGCAAGACTCCTATAAAGTGTAGGATCAGACACTGGATCACCATCAACAACACTGAGCTTTGATTTAAAGTCAACCTGAGTGGACATCTTCCAGTTCGTCATTTTAGCCCTGTATACTATCTCTTATGCATACTTGCGCTGACATAAAAATATAGAGTCAGCAGATCTAGTCACTGATATCCCAGAAAGTAACTCAACTTCCCCAAGCCGGTCATAGCAAATTCGGTCTTAAGCAATGCAATGATCTCATTTTCAATAAATCAGAGGAGGCAGTAAGCACAATGTCATCCACATATAACAATAAATAAGCAATGCTACTACCTTTATGAAAAATAAATAGAGAATTATCACATTTGCTGCAAACAAACCCAATTTGCATAATGTATTGTGCAAAGTGATCATACCACGCTCTAGGGGCCTATTTCAAACCATACAGTGACTTACGGAGATGACATACATACTGGGGGGCTGCTGGATGAACAAATCCAGATGGCTGGTGCATGTAAACAATTTCTTTCAACTCCCCATGTAGGAACACATTTTTCATATCAAGCTGATGAATTGACCAATGCTTACCCATAACAATACTCAGAACTGTGCGAATAGTAGCTGGTTTAACAACCGGACTGAACGTCTCACCACAATCAATACCCTCCTGCTGATTTGTTCCATTAGGCACAAGTCTCTCCTTATATCTCTCTAGATCACCACTGTCTCTGTATTTGTGACAAAAAAGACACATGCATCGGATCACATTCACCCCCTCCGATCTAGGAACCAAATCCCAAGTGTGTTATTTTGTTAAAGTATAAAATTCCTCACACATGGCCACATTCCAATTAGGGTCTTGTTTGGCTTATTTTGGGTTTTGAGAATTAGGAATATGGTTTGTGTAGATAAGTTAAAGTGGACTTTGGGTTTGAAAATTCCGTGTTGTGCACGAGTTCCTATAAGATGAGTGCGGGCAGGGGTATGTTTGGTATTTTTATGTGGAGTCGGGTTCTAGGAACTGGATGACGGAATGTTGTTTGTTTATTGACTGGGTTCGACGACAGAGTGGGGTGTCGGGTGGTTTATTTCTGGGTTTGACATCGGTTATGGTGGTGGTATCGATCTGGATAAATCGATGCGGTTTGGGGTAGGTGATATGATGTCGGTGGTGGGTTGGGGCTGGAGCTAAGGTATGGTGGTGTGAGTATGTCGGTCCGGGTACCGGGATTGATTTGAACTGGGGTTCCGATAACTGGTTAGGTTGCGGGTTTGTTTTGGCAGTGTGGTGCTATTGTTGCGTGTGGTGGTGACACTGCGGTCATTGGTTGGGTGTGCCGGTGGGAGGTATGAATGGTTGCCGGAGTTGATTGTGAGATAATGGGGTGATTTTCGGTGGTGGAGATGGGAACTGGCGGTGATTGTGACTGATCGGAGTCACTGTCGGAGGTGGTAGTGACGAGTGTCAGGGACGGTGATGGGTGAAATATGGCGGTGGGACAATAGAGTTCATCGAGTATAATGGGGGAGGTGTCGGACTCGAGAAAGGTGTAGTCTGTGTTATGAAATTTTTGAATGTTTGCAAACGGAAAAATCATCTCACAAACGTAATGTGACGAGAGACGTGAATTTGACGCGTGGACACATCATAGCACAAATAGCTCATATGATTAGACAGGAAACCTACGAAGACACAAGGAGTGGTTCGGGGTGCTAATTTATGAGGGGTAGTAGATGCAAGATTTGAGTTGCACAAGCAACCAAAAATCTGAAGGTGATCATAGGAGGAGATTCGACGGTATAAGATTTCGGTTGGAGTCATGTTATGAAGAGTACTAGTAGGTAAAATATTAAGGATGTATTCCACCATTTTGACTGTGTAGACCCAAAAAAGGGAGGGAGAGGCATGAAAAAGTAGCGTACGAACCATGTTATTGATGGTGCAGATGATTCGTTCAGCTTTGCCATTTTAAGGTGAGGTGTGGAGACACGAAAACTGAAAAACTATGTCATTATTTTTGCAGAATATGTGAAACGTCGAATTATTGAATTCACGACCATATCACACTGAAAAGATTTGATGGCTTTCTTAAATTGTGTTTTGATAAAAATATAAAATTCAAGAAATTTGACAAACACTTCTGACTTCAATTTTAGTGGATAAATCCAAATAAAATGAGAAAAATCATCTAATAAAACGAGATAATATTTATGACCTAGTGAATTAGAAATAGGAGATGTCCACAAATTAGCATGAATAATATCAAAGGGAGAAAATGTAACACTTAGGGATGACTTAAAAGGAAGACAAACACGTTTGCCTAAAGAGCAAGAAATACAGTGTTGGGCAAGTTTCCCATTATTACATTTAATAAAGTTATTGCCTCTAAGAAAATTGAAAATTGGGGCTCCTGGATGTCCAATCCTATTATGTCAGGTTGACGGATAGATTGCAACGAGAAATATAGGAGATCATGAGTTGGCAGCGGAGGTGGATGTGAATGAATAGAGATTCCATGTACTATTGCATCTAGTAAGATGTGTCCTCGTATGAAGATCCTTCACAGTGAAAAACCAAAAGGGTCAAAGTCAACAGAGATAGAATTATTACGAGTAAATTTTCGGACGGATATTAAAATTTTAATAATGTTGAGAGCATACATGACGTTATTTAGGGAGAAGGACGGGTGAGAAAGTTGGGTGTAGGTTGTACCATAACCCTGAATTGGAATGTGATGGTCATTACCAACAGTAATATATTGAGGAAACTTTAAACGTAACAGTTAGAGAAGATTTACCTGCAGAACGGGTGAGGTGAGAAGTGGCTCCCATATCCATGTACCAATTTTCATCGGGCTGCTGCAAGTTCAAACTGCTGAAGGCCTGGCCCAAATCAGCGGGGGCCATACTGCTGTGGGTAGTAGGCTTGCATATGATGGGCCTGTTGTGGCTGAAATTGCATTGGCCGATTGCCGGGAACTGGGCCCAGTATGCCCTATTGTTAAAACGGTATCTGGACTGAAATATTGTGTGGAAAATTGGCCCCGTTTCCCAATTGAGTGTAATTTGTTAGGTCAACCCATGAAGGATAGGAGCTGGGTTGCTGTGGCTGTGCAATAGTGGCCTGCGACTGTTGGCCACCTTTTTCGCCACGCCTGCGGCCTCGGCCACCTTTGTCGTTGCCTCAGCCTCTTCCTCATTTGCCACCACCGCATCCACCTCGATGATGTTGAGTTTCCAACGGTGGTTGGTCAGCGGTAGGGGTGACGGAAATTGTCTATCAACCCTGAATGCCATCTAAGTGTGTTCGTCCTGTTTGGCACGTTGGGTTTCTTCAAACAATAATTGAGACCGAGTCTTGTTGAAATTGAGAAGAGGATCAGATTGTTGTATCATTGTTGCTAGTGTATCATATTCACCTTTAGATAGACCAACAACTAATTGGAGAACTATCTTTGTTTCAGAAACTAGCGTTCTGACGTTTGACAATTGGTCCGCTACGAGTTTCAACTGCTTGCAATAATCGGACATGTTGGAGAAATTTACATCACGAGTGTACTTGTTATCTTGAAAAATCTCCTCTAACCGAACCCATAACTTACGAGCCGATACGCCAGTTTTCATTATAGTGTGGAGCAAGTCCTGAGAGATAGTGTCATATATCTACTGTTTGAAAATGACGTCAAGACGACGCCATGTTGAGTCATCAACCCCAATGAGGCGAGGAAAGGAGTCGTCAATATGATCAAACACGTTATAGAGACATGCATGAATTCAGAAAAGTTCAACCCACGGGGAGTACTGACCGTTTTCTTGATCAACAACCAAAGGAATGAAGTTCTTGATATTGGTTACGGTGAGTGCTGGATGAACATATGGTGAAAAGGATGATGTGGGTATGGCAGAGGTGACGATGGAAGAGGTTGAGGCCGCTGTAGGAGTTGTGGGAGAAGTCATTATAGTGGATTATATTTGGTGAAGGAAGAAAAAAACAAAGGCCAAAGATTCGTTCTCGGTTAAAGGAAAAAGAAGGAAGCATTTATGACAAGTTGGTCGAAGACAATGAGGACAACCAATTTGTTTTGGTTCTCGGGTAAAAAGCAGAGAAAATATCAGAAAAAGAAAACTTTGTATTCTGACTTCACGAGGAGCAGCCGCCGGTTGAAGAAATCGAGAGAGGCTGCGGGTGAAAGAAAAAAATAGGGTTTAGGTTTTGGCTCTTGATACCATATAAGATTATATTAATCTCCCTTAGGGAGTCTTTCTCATTAATACAAATATATATAGTGTGTACAATGTAAAATCCTAATACAACAAGGATCTTATTTCTACCATAATTATAAAACACTAAATATTACAAACTAATAAGGTGCATCTTTTGTAATATACGTTAATATTAAAGATTGATTTTAAGACAACTTTGATAAAGAGTGTTGTATTTCAAATAATTTGATAGTGTAAAGATTCTAGACGTATCCACGTCAAAATCGATCTTTGTTATTAATTCTTTGACAATTGAACCCGTCAATAAATTGGATTATGAATACTATATACTAAAAAATTTCTTCAAATATTCCAACTATAAATAAGCAGAGCACCAAAAATAGTTATGTACTCACACATTTCTAATAGAGTGTTTTCTAATAACATTTGTTATGACACTTTCCCATCACATTTTATATAATATTATCTCACATACTTATGAACTTTTTCCCGATTTAATTAAGGTGATATTTTTTTGAGATATAAATCTAGTTTCATAATTAGACTACCTATAATTTTCCTGTTGAAAATTCATTAATAAACGTGCATCCCATTCTTAATGGGGCACTAATGTCGTGCATAAGTCTTTAATGGACTTCTCCAATCCAATTTAAAATTGAATATGAAGTCTTTATTAATAAAAGGTACAAATCTCATTTATATGGGATTGTTTCGTGCAAGTCCTTCAAAGACTTACACGTGAAATGTCCATAAAGTGAATCAAATTTCAAATATGATTTAATAAATTGGACTTTTAATTTATTTATTTTTAATTAATAAATATCAATTATAAGTATATATTTCAATCTGATAGAGATCCGATAGAGATCCTTCTCCAAGTGTAATTATGATTTAAGTGTAATTACGTAAAGTAGAGATCCTTCTTCAATTAGGTTTTGTATTTGTAAACATATCTATTATTACATTAATGAGAAGCCTCCAAGCAAGGAGAATTACACACTTCTACATGGTATCATAAGTCAAATACCCACCCTCCTAAAAACCTAAAATCCGGCCGCACCCTCCTATCTTCCGAGTGCCACCGCCGGAAAACCACTCAACGTGGAAAAGGCTCGACGCAACCGTCAAACAATGGATATATGACACCATATCCAAAGACCTACTTCATACTATTATGAAGACAAATGCATCGGCTCATGAACTATGGACAAGGCTAGCAGAAATCTACCAGGACAATAAACATACACGTGCCATGTATCTGGAAGAGCAATTCAACAACACTCGTCATAAAAAATTGCCAACATGTCAGACTATTGTAAACAACTTAAACAAGTGGCCGATCAATTGTCTAATGTTGGCAACCCAATTTCCGAGATAAAAATGGTTTTGTAACTCATCAATAGTTTACCGAAAGGTGAGTACGACACGCTGGCCACAATGATCCAATAAATCGATCCCCTCCCTAGCTTCAACAAGGCCCGGTCTCAATTACTATTGGAGGAAAAAAGACGGGCATAATCAACAGGCTTTGGCGGTCAACGCACCGCCGACCATCACTACACCCACTGGACCACCACCACACACATACAATCCATCCCACCGTGGTGGCCAAGGCGGCGACAGGGGGCGTGGTCACGTCAATGGACGTGGCGGAAGAGGAAAGGGTCGTAGAAGATGACCCAATTACACCGGCCCAATACAGCAGGCCCCCTATCTAGCACCCTGGGCCGGCCCACAACCTTGGGCTAATTATGGAGAAAACTGGGCCGCCCCATACTGCCCGTACACAACGCAACAAGGCCAGCAGGCGGGCCAGTGGCAATAGCCTAGCATACTGGGCCTTCGCCCAAGTAGTCGTCCGATAGGCCATGCCAAGCAGGCCCATCTCGTACCGGCCCAACAGCAGCAGCCAAGTTTCGGCCTCTTCACGCCCACCGAATTAACCCAGGCTTATAGCACTATGAATATTCAGCAGCCTGACAATGCCTGTTACATGGACACGAGTGCCATATCCCACCTCACTCACACTTCTGGTAATCTTCCTTTACTATTTAATTTGCAAAATTCTAAATACATTTTGGTCGGAAATGACAATCGCATTCCAATTAAGGTTATGGAACTACTCATACACCTAACCCTCACCCCTTCATCTTCTCTAAAAAACGTCCTCTATGCTCCTAACATCATAAAAAATTTAATCTTTGTTTAGAAATTTGCAAGTGACAATTTCGTATATATTGAGTTTGACCCTTTTGGTTTTTCTGTGAAGGACCTACTTATGGGGATACCTCTTACGAGATGCAATAGTGTGGGGACCTCTATCATTTCTCATCCAATTCCGCTGCATGTGTCACTCCACATACCTCTCTACCTGCAATCTCTTCATCAACCTGACACAGTAGACTTGGGCACCCGGGAGCACCATTTTTTAGTTTTCTTAAAAATTGAAATTTCATTCGATGTAATAATGGAAAATTGACCCAAAATTGTCAGTCTTGTTCTTTAGGGAAGCATGTTCGACTTCCATTTAAATCATCTTTAAGTGTTACTTTTTCTCCTTTTGATATTATTCATGCGTATTTATGGACATCCATTTACTAGCAATATGAGTCACAAATACTATTTGTTAATTTTGGATGATTTCTCAAACTTTCTTTGAGTTTATTCCCTAAAATATAAGTCCCAATTTTACTCAATTTTCCTAGAAGTTCAAGCTTATTTTAAGACCCAATTTGAAAAGACCATTAAAACATTTTAATGTGATAACGGTCGTGAGTTTAATAATTCCTCATTTCATAAGTTTGGTACGACCAATGTCACGGTGTTTCGATTCTCATGCCCCATACCTCACCTCAAAATGGTAAAGCCAAAAGAATCATCCGCACTATTAACAATATGATTCGTACCATGATCTTTCATGCATCTATTCCCCCCATCTTTTGGGTTTATGCACTGCACATGGTCGCCTATCTCCTTTATATATTACCTACCCGAATAATTTAAAATAAAACCCCCACCAAAATTTTATTCCGTCGAATTCTTTCTTATGATCACCTTAGGAGTTTTGGGTGTCTATGCTACCCTAATATCGCCTCTACTGCACCTCAAAAATTGGCACCTAGGACCACTCCGTGCATCTTCTTAGGTTTCCCATCGAATCATAGGGGGTTACTTATGTTGTAATTTGTCCATAAATAAAATCTTTGTCTCTCGTCATGTCACGTTTGAGGAGAACGTCTTTCCCTTTGCCTCCATCCAAAAATTCCAAGTCACCGACTATAGATTCTTTGACGATTAAGACACCTCCCCTCTAATTCGAAATGCACTCCGTCCCGTCATGCCACTGCCCCTGCCCTAGCCAACTACCCCACCCACCTTATCAATCTTGTCTTCGGCCCAACACAGTAGCCCCATGATGGAAAATCATGTGACCCCACTTCCCCAAACCCAGCCCCCAGTACCAGAGACTATCATCAGCTAACCTAGTCCACTGCCCTTACTACCCGTGACCCCACTACCCTAAACCCAGTCCCAAGTTCCGCCACCGACCCACCGTATGGAAACCCGTGCTCAACACGTTATTTTCAAACTAAAAGTCCACTTTAACCCATCTACTCAAACCATATCACCCATACCTAAAACCCCAAAACTAGTCAAGTTTGACCCGAATTGGAATGCGGCCATGCTTGAGGAATTTAATGCGCTCAATACAAAACGCACTTGGGATCTTGTCCTGAGGCCAGAGGGGGTGAATGTGATTCATTGCATGAGGCTATATCGTCACAAATTCAGAGATAATAGTGAACTTGAATGGCATAAGGCGAGACTTATGACTAATGGCACAGACCAATATGAGGGAGTTGATTGTGGTGAAACATTCAGTCCGGTGGTTAAACCAGCTAACATCCGCACTATTTTGAGCATAGCTATGGAAAAAGAGTGGCTGATTCATCAACTTGATGTGAAAAATGTGTTCTTACATGAGGATTTGAAAGAAACTGTATATATACATCAACTACCTGACTTTGTGCATCCAGAGACTCCTCAGTATGTATGTCATCTCCGAAAGTCACTATATGGTTTGAAATAGGCCTCACGGGCTTGGTATGAGCGTTTTTCCACTTATATCATGCTGATAGGGTTCGTGTGCAGCAAAAGTGATAACTCACTTTTTATTTTTTATCGAGGTAATGACACTGCATACCTTTTGCTCTATGTGGATGATATTGTTCTCACTACCTCATCTGATGTGCTGAAACACGAGATCATTACCTTGCTCAAATTCGAATTTGCTATGACATACTTGGGTAAGTTGAGTTATTTTTTGGGGATTTCAGTGACTAGATCAGACAATGCAATATTTCTGTGTCAGAGTAAGTATGTCGAAGAAATTATTTACAGGGCTAAAATGGAAAATTGCAAGATCATGCTCACCCCAGTCAACTCAAAGTCGAAACTTAGTGCCGATAACGGGAATCCGGTGTCGATCCTTCTCTATATAAGAGTATTGCTGGTGCACTTCAGTATCTTACTTTCACTAGGCCCGATATTGCATATGCCGTTCAGCAGGTGTGTTTGTTCATGCATGCTCACAGGGAGCCACACTTTACTACTCTTAAACGCATCATTCAGTACGTTAAGGGTACTCTTGACTACGATTTACATCTTTATCCATCTGCACCGACCAGGCTACTATCGTATACGAACGCTGATTGGGGCGACTGTTCAGACACATGTCGATCTACTTCCGGCTACTGTGTATTCTTGGGTGATAACCTCGTCTCATGGTCTGCCAAACGGTAGGACATGCTCTCTCGTTCGAGTGCAGAAGCAAAATATAGAGGCGTTGCGAACGTTGTTGTCGAGATCCGTTGGCTCAAAAATCTTCTTCTAGAGCTCCATTGTCCCTTACGTAAGGAATCTCTTGTCTAATGTGATAACATATCTGCTGTTTACTTGTCTCATAACCCGGTTCAGCATCAGCGGACCAAACATATTGAGATGGATATTCATTTCGTTCGAGAGAAGGTTTCCATGGGCCATGTTCGGGTGTTGCATGTTCCTTCTTCCTATCAGTACGCAAATATATTTACTAAGGGACTTCCTCGACAACTGTTCCTTGACTTCAGATCCAGTCTGATCGTTCGGCCTCCTCCCGCTCCGACTGAGGGGTGTTATAGAGGTCCGACTGAGGGGGTGTGATAGAGAATAAATAAACATTCTCTATATATTCTGTAATTATTATTCTAGTGTAATTATGTAAAGTAGAGATCCTTCTTCAATTAGATTTTGTAATTGTAAACACCTATATATATATATTACATTAATGAGAAGCCTCCAAGCAAGGAGAATTACACACTTCTACACAATCAATAAATATAATTCAATTTCTTATTTCAAATAGAAAACTTTTAAGTTATTTGCAATATTAATTATTGGTAGAAAAATAATATAACAATATTTTATTTGTACTAAAAAATTATTTATTTGATTAATTAAATTTAGTTACAAAATAATAAACTAATTATCCTTTAGCAAAGATCAGAACACTTGTTATTGTGCGACTCTATTGGTTCAATACTAAGTTGGTGCTAGATTTGAAAGAAATAATCCCTTGATTATTTTCATTAATTGAAAGAGTATATATACAATTTACATATTTCCATAATAGGAGAATCCTATTCCTATTCTACTCCTAAAGTCTTATTCTACTTGGACACTAACTATACAATTATGGTAATACAAATATTATAGTAAGTGTACAATACTAATTACACCACAACATTACCTAAACTAGGAGACTAAAATCTTACCTAAACTATTTACCATATACACGGTCAACATGTAGAAACCGAGAGCCAATATACATAATATACACATGTATATTGTGTGTATATTATGTATATTTAACACACACCCACAGTCATAGCGGGCGGTCTTCGAACGCTGAGACTATCCCTAAAATCGTCAAAAAGGACTGAAGGAAGACCTTTTGTAATAATGTCGGCTATTTGATACCTGGACGGGACATGACAGACTCGTACCTGACCACGACCAACCTTTTCGTGAACAAAGTGAATGTCCATCTCGATATGTATAGTGCATTGGTGCTGAACTGGATTACCCGACAGATAGAGGTCACTAATATTATCACAATAAACCAAGGTCGCTTTCTGGATATGACAATGAGGCTCTAACAACAAATTACATAACCAAAATGATCCAGAGACCACATTAGCTACCCCTCGATACTCAGCCTCGGCACTGGAGCGGGACAAAGTCGACTGACGTTTCGCAGACCAGGAGACCAAGTTATTACCAAGAAACATGCAATAGCCAGACGTAGACCGTCTGGTGTCCGGACAGCCACCCCAATCAGGATCTGTATACGAGACAAGTGTGGACGTCGATGAAGGATATAAATGCAAGCCATAGTCAAATGTACCCTGAATATACCGAATGATGCGTTTGAGCGCATTCATGTGCTCAACCCTGGGATCATGCATAAACAAACACATCTGCTGTATGTCATACGTAATAACTGGTCTTGTAAATGTGAGATACTGGAGGGCCCCTGCAAGACTGCGATAGCGTGTCGGGTCCTCGTATGGAGCGCCGATCGTAGCACCCAATTTGGGTTTAGTATCAACTGGAGTGGAAGTGGACTTACAGGACGATATCCCAGCCCTCTCAATGATCTCGGCTGCATACTTCCTCTGCGATAAGAACAATCCACCTGCATGACGAGTGACAGCAATCCCCAAAAAATAACTCAAGGGCCCCAAGTCTTTCATAGCAAACTCAGAGCTGAGCATTGCCATGATAGACTGGCGTAAGGCATCGGAAGAGGCAGTCAAAATAATATCATCCACATATAACAGTATATAAGCTAAGGATGAACCACGACGATATATGAACAATGAATTATCCGACCTGCTGTGAGTGAACCCAATAGTCGAAACATAGTCGGCAAACCTCTTATACCAGGCCTGTGGCGACTGCTTAAGCCCATATAAGGACTTCTTCAACAAACAGACATGATGAGGATATTTGGGATCCCTAAACCCCAAAGGCTGATGCATATAGACTGTTTCCTTGAGATCACCATGTAGGAAAGCATTCTTCACATCTAACTGATGAATGGGCCAGGCTTTCGAAAGAGCCAAGCTGAGCATAGTGCGAATGGTAGCTGGCTTTACCACAGGACTAAACGTCTCACCACAATCCACACCAACCTGTAGAGTCTTACCATCACCCACAAGCCGCGCCTTATGTCGTGCAAATGAACCACCAGAATTGTCTTTATGAGCAAAAATCCACATAAACCTAATAATATTAATACCAGATGGACGGTGTTGACACCCAATTTTGTCCCGTCTTTTCCAATTTATTTGCAATTTTAAATATTTTTTAACACCTCAAAACAATTTTAATCTATATACATACATGTGTATATATATGTATTATTATTCTCTTATTATTATTATTGTTCGCATTTTTTACTATCATTTGCATTTTTTATCATAATCATAAGTTTTATCCGAAAATTCTATGTTATTTTATTCTCGCAAAATTGCATCGCATTTCCATTTTTTTATTAAGCATTAAACATTTCGCAAATATTATATTTTTATTATCACATCGTTATGTTATTTTAAATAATTCACATCTTTTACAAAACAAAAATATGTTTTAATATTAAGCCCCTTTTTATATTTTTAAATCCATAACCCATTTTATTTTCCCAACCCAAAACAATTCCTACCCAAAACAATTCCCCAAACCAAACTCCCTTATTCCCTTCCCCTTTATTTCCCCAAGCCCAATTCGGCCAGCCCAATCCCACCAACCGGCCGACCCAAAAGCCCAAACCCATTCCCCTTATTCCTTTTCCCTTTTAATTCCCCCCAAGCCCTTTTTTCGGACCCAGCCGAAACCCCAGCCCAAAGCCCATACCAACTCGGCCCCATACCCGAAGCCCAACAACCCTCCCCTTTTATCCCCCTAAAACAAAACCCAAAATCAAAAAAACCTAAAACCCCTAAACCACCCAATCGCCGCACACCCCGCACCCTACACCCCTACCCATACGTTGCCGCACCCTACACCTGACACCACCACTCGCCAACATCGCCGCCTGACACCACCAACCCCATCACCTCTCACCGCGACCCATACCCCTAAAAACCCGTTCCAAAATCATTGTTTTTGGGCCCTTTATTTTGAATTTATGCTCGGTTTAAGGGGGAGAAAAAAGAGAAAAAGAAAGAAAACCGAAGGATTTTTCGGAGGTCCGATTGGATATAAAATATTTTTGGTTGTGTTCTTGATTTCAAACATTTTGCCTCCCTTGTTGTTCAAGAATTAAGTCCGAAAAGATTTGTTCTCCACTGTTTTTGCATCTCCGATTCGGGTATGTTCGGGTCGGGTCACTGACCGGGGTCGGGTCGACCCGGTTTGGGTAATATTTCCAGAATTCTTGCATTTCATAATTTTGTATGTTGGTTATCTGAAATTGGCGAAAATATTCGATTTCGGGTTGCATCTCCGATTCGGGTCGACCCCGGTTTGGGTAATATTTCCAGAATTCTTGCATTTCATATTTTGTATATTGGTTATCTGAAATTGGCGAAAATATTCGATTTCGGGTTGCATCTCCGATTCGGGTCGGGTCGTTGACCCGAGTCGGGTCGACCCGGTTTGGGAAATATTTCCAGAATTCTTGCATTTCATATTTTTGTATGTTGGTCATCTGAAATTGGCGAAAATATTCGATTTCGGGTTGAGCATCTCCGATTCGGGTCGGGTCGACCCGGTTTGGGTAATATTTCCAGAATTCTTGCATTTCATATTTTTGTATGTTGGTTATCTGAAATTGATGAAATTAGTAGATTTCGGGTTGAACACATGATTCGGGTCGGGTCCCTGACCCGGGTCGGGTCGACCCAGTTTGGATTTTCCAAATCTCTTGCATTTCATATCTTGTATATTGGTTATCTGAAAATGAAAAAAAAAATTTGATTCAGGGCTGGCATCTGATTCGGGTCGGATCACTGACCCGGGTCGGGTCGACCCAGTTTTGGTATATTTCCATATTATGGCATTTTTTTATATCTGTTGCTGGTTATCTAAAAAATCTGAATTTCTGATTTCATTCGGGTAACCGTTCAGGATCCGGGTCGGGTAAAATTTCAAAATTCGGGTCGGACGTTTTAATTGCGAACTGCTGCTGTTTTTTTTTGGCATTTTAAACATCTGTTACACAGCTATCTTGCTGTTTTACTATTTTAACTAATATTGCATTTAGGCCGATGAAATTGAATTCGAGGCCGCACTTTATTTTCGTTTCTCTGTTTTCAGTTTACTATTTTAAACATCCATGCAACGGATATTTACTATTTAACTGTTTTAAACTAAACATCGCGTCTTTTTTCGGAAATTGCCTCTGTTTTTTTTTTTTTTTGCTTACTCGCATCGCATTTCGTTTTTCGCTTACTACGTCGCTTACTTTTTCCAATTTAATTTTGCTGATTCGAATACGATACTACACTGGCCGATGAAAAATATCTGTCGATTTTGAGGCCTCCACAGTTGTGAAGACGGAAAATATAACTTCTGGGCAAGGATGAGGCTTAAACCTTTTTATTTCATCCGAGATCAACATGTTTAGTAGGCGAGGTGACTAAAATAACCAACCAGTTATATACTCACAGTCACGACGTGATTATAGTGATCTTTTTTTTTCATCCGAGAGACCAACACGTTTAGTAGGCGAGGCAATCAAAAATAACCACGTAGTCATATGTTTGCAGCCACAACGTGATTGGAATGGTCTTTTCAAAATTTAAGTCTGAGCCCTCCGTGATCAAAACATTTACTATTTTGGATACGGATCCGAAGTTATTTGTATTTAACTGTTTCTAACCGTTTGTTCTTGACAGCTTGCAAGGAACAAAGTCAATGAAGGCAGATACTCCTCGGAGTTTATTTATTTTGTTGTTTTTACTTTCTTTAAATTCAGCTTTATTTTGCTCTGTATTGTAATATTATTTCTTGTACTTGTGTAATTATTGAAACGCTTAGAATAGGCAAACCTAGAATTAATTCATAGGGTAGTTTAAGACTTGAAACCCGTCGCTAGTTTATCCATTCGTAGGCTCGGTTAATTCAAACTTAGAAATCCTTCGTTAGTTATTTATTTTAGGCTCGTGAATGCTGTTCAAAATTTTCTAAACAACTTTGGTCATCTTTTATTCGCTTTATCCATCATACAAATAAGCTTATCTTTTAATTTGCAACTCAATGATTTCCAAAAGATTTACTTCTTAGGCATTATAAATAATTTTACTATCAATTGTTAAAAATGCATACTTTTCAACTTTACATGTATTTCTCTTTAAATACCATACAAATGCACACTTGTACAAAAATGCATTCTTTTACTAAATATTTGCAATATTAGTTTAACTTTATATTTTTAAAACATGTATTTTCTTACAATAATTAAACCTGAGTTTGACCGGATAACCGCAAGTTAGCGGATCTTAAAGGATGCCTAACTCATTTCCTTTAGGATAACAAAGAACTCTTACCTAGAATCTCATTAGTTTCGCAGACCTTAAAATCGGAGTTTACATTGCAGCATTTAGTTTAAATATTTAGGTGTCCTAATTCACCGTAAAAAATAATTAGGTGGCGACTCCTTAATCCATTTACCCAGGAATTACCGGAAACGTTGTGCTCCGCTTCCGACCTCTAGTCGGGGTCGGGGCAAAAAACGGGCGCGACAGCATGGCGACTCCGCTAGGGAATTTCAGGTTCTTAACCATAGCAAATTCAGGTTAATTATATTATGCTTTATATTGCTCCTTATTTGATCTATTGTTTTTAATTATTTCCTTTTGAAATTTTGTATGCATAACTGCTTTAGTTGCTATACTCTCTTATTACTTTCCTTAAATTGGCATTTCGCTCATATTTCTTCCACTCTGGAAAATTAACACTATCACACATTACACGCGAGGTGTGCTTTGCGCACCCTTAAACTTCTTTCAAATTTCCAAATTTTTAGGAGAGTTGGTATATGCGCGGAGCGTCCGGTTGGCCGCGTAGCCTTCTCACTCGAGCAGTCCGCTCGGTAACCTTGAGTCTAGTCAGCCAAATCTTAGAAAATTTAGGATAGAGCTATACCACCCTTTATTTTAAGTCATGCATGCATACACCTTAGATGGGTCGATCCTTGGTATCGACTCCACAATTAAGAAATCTACCAAAATTGTCAACGGGTCTCGCAACCCAACGACCAATCAGCATATTACGTGTAGCGTGATAATGATAGACAAATCCAAGCCTAATCATGACATGCTGAAATTGGAAAATGTACATTCATTTTGTCTCATTTCCAACAAAAGCATTACAGTTTAACAGCTTGGATCAATCTGTCGTAATCTCGCATATCTGACGTTTAGGCCCACCTCTGGCATAAGAGAGGCCCCATGCATATTAGGACGCGCATATAATTTGCATACATCTGTTTGCTATTTTTCTCCTGCTTTTTACTCTGTGCATATTATTTGAAGCGATAATTACTCGCCTTATACTAACTTGATTTTCTTCATTTTTTTTAAAAGGTTTATTTTGCCTAGATTATTTTTCTCAAAGGTTGATTTGCGTTGACTAAAACTGGCGGAACACCCCTACTTCACGAGATCAAAGGCCCGATCCGTCAGTCATTCGTCAAAGCATGGGCCACTCAGGAATCAAAGGAGGACAATGCAGCCAACCTCGTTGGGGGATTCAAAAGTTTTTTCATTGTTGAAAAGGAAGTAGGATGCAGTGTGATTCTCGATGATTATGCTAAAGACTCAACCACTTAGGATGCAGAGCAAGGAGGTGTTTTGGGAAGATTGGACATGTGCCCCGGCCTTGTTTCTCCCAGAAACTAGTTAATTTCGTTAATGTTTAATGAAACAATGCGATTCAGATTGAGGCCTGAACCACATCTATGCATTTAATGTGTTTTGCCTCCACCTTTTGAAAGCTTAAAAAGACAAATCTGCATTGCTTTTGCTATTTTAAAATCTTTTTTTGTTTAAATAATTTTCTTTTCTTTTTCATCATGCAAACTAATAAATTTGTCGATAACATGTGACATATAATGAAACAAGCAAACAAAGTCCCAAACAACGAACAAGACTCCGAAGAATATGAGGAAGACTTACAACCGGAAGAACTGGGGCATAAGCCAAAGCCAGGTTTGGATGAAACATCAAGATGGTTGATAATTACCAAGCATTGGTACGAGCATTTTCTACCGGGGCAACGATATATCTTTCGAAGCCAAGTAAATACAAGAATCATGTACGAACAAACTGATTGATGAAAAGCAGATGGACGCAGTTTGTCCGGGGCCACTTTCTCTATGTAATACTTTTTCTATGTTGTAGAAGTTGCGCTCACTCGGCAGGACACGCATAAAACCCAGATAGGGTTTCGTCTCTTTAAGACAGAATTGCATTTTTTCTTTAAATGAACTACGTTATGACCTGATTCCCTTGGCGGGATACGTAGGCGGCCACATCAGCTTCGGTCCCATCTTTAGAAAACCTTACAATCCTCTTTACTTGTACATATGAACTACGTTATGACCTGATTCCCTTGGCGGGATACGTAGGCGGCCACATCAGCTTCGGTCCCACTTTTAGAAAATCCCTTACAATCCCATTTGCTTGTAATGAACTACGTTATGACCTGATTCCCTCATGGGGATACGTAGGTGGCCTAAATCGGCTTCGGTCCCACCATTACGAAATATTTTCTCTTTTATCTCACATATGACAAAATCCACCCATCCGATCACCCTGATAGGACAGACAAGCAACCCACACAAGACTCGGTTGTCCGTTCGAAAGTTCATCATCCTCACATATCGGAAACTGGGGCATTTTTTTTAAGGGATCACTGCCAGAGGACGCCGATAAACATGGAAAAACATCGGCAAACTAAGTCTTCAGCCAGAAGAAGGATTTTGGATAAAACGTTTGCTTTGTTTCACCGCATGTCACTGCTCGACAGGCATTTACATATATGCATATTTTCTTATAAGCAAATTATTTTCAACAAATATTTTCATTAGAGTTCGACAAGAACTTTTTACTGATAAACATACTTTCTTATAAACAAATTATTTTCAATAAATATTTTCATTAACGGTTAGCCAAGACTGGGAACCAGACAGGGGCTACATGTCCGAATCAGCAGGACATGCAACTATCAAGAGCAGAAGCTACAAAGTCAACGCGAATCAACCGTCCCTCCCCCGAACTCACAAATTTTTCTTTGAGTACAGGTTCTTCAGGTTGAAAGAAGCAGGGAAGCCACATCACTTATGATCAATTTCCCAAAGAATTTCGGCATCACAGCTCACCACAAGGATCACGTTCCTGTTTTGCATCTATACAAAGACATCGTCTTGACCTACAGAGGCCCAACCATTATGTCTGCACAAGGATTTTATTTCGAATCACAGGGAGCTTAAACACAGCAAACCGACGTGGAACCATCTATTTAAGCAAACTGACGGCAAGAACGTCATTTACATCAAACGACGATAAGGATGTCGCATCATATTTTCATCTGGGCGACATTTCAATTCACAGTCCACAGGAGTTTGAATTGGTAGAAGATTCAGCACAACGTGGAACTATCTTTACCGCATCTCAACGACGTCAACATCATTACAATGACGTCTTCCGCGCAGCAGCTATCTTTTACGGCAACACAGCAACTATCTTTTACCGCATCTCAACGACGTCAACAGTATTACAATGACGTCTTCTGAGTAAAGAGCGACTATCTTTTACAACATTTACAATGGCATCAACAGCATTACAACGATGTCATCAGCATTATCATCACAACGATGTCAATATCATTACAATGACGTCTTCAGCGCAGCAACTATCTTTTACAACATTTACAATGGCATCAACAGCATTACAACGACGTCATCAGCATTATGTCTACACAACACGATTATATGACGACGTCTTCGACACAACACGTCCATACAACGACGTCATCAACAATATTACATTCTTGCAACAACAACATCACAATGATATCTTCAATACAACACGTCCATACAACGACGTCATGAACATCATTACAACGACGTCAACAGCAATACAACGGCGTCTTCCGCAGAATAATTATCTTTTACAGCATTACAATGACGTCTTCAACACAACAATTATCTTTTACATCATTACAACGACATCAACAGCATTACAACGATGTCATCAGCAAACAACATTACAACAACGTCAACAACATTATGACAGCACAACATCTACATCTTACAGCAAACAGCATTACAACAACGTTCATACAACGACGACATCCGCAACGTCCATGCAACAACGACATCAACATTGCGTCCATACAGCGACGTCATCAACAGCACGCCCATACAACGGCGTCATCAACAACACGCCTACGCAACGGCGTCTTCAGCACAACAATTATCTTTTACAGCATTACAACGACGTCAACAGCATTACAACGACGTCTTCAGCACACCAATTATCTTTTACAGCAAAACAACATTACAACGTCCTCGACATTACGGCAGCACAACAACTATCTTTTACATCATTGCAGAGACGTCAACAACATTACAACGACATCTTCAACATAACACGTCAATCCAACGACGTCATTTCAAGCACTCCGCCTTATAATGCGGGTATTTTAATTTCAGTCAGGCGCCCACCTTATAATGCGGGTATTTTAATTTCAGTCAGGCGCCCACCTCCTAATGCGGGTAATTCCAAGTTATATTCTCTACAATTTTTCTCAGGAGTTATACACTAATTATATCTAAAGCTTTAGTTTGCAGGATTTTTTAATTTGCAGGAACTTCATCACAACGTGGAACTATCTCTTACGGCGAACCGAGGCGAATTGGTCAACGACCTACTTCGAACGTCGATCCGCTCTTCCCCAACAATTTCTCGCATCTGTGACCAATGTCATCATAACTCGACACTGGGGCAATATTTCTTGATTCCGCACCAACTTTTTCAATATCTTCTCTCCCCCTGGGATCCTATTTCTACCCATGCATACCTAATCTTCCTTCAAGTCCCGTTGATCAGGACAAAATTGGCTACTCAGTCAACTTCTTTGGCCAAAAACTCTTTCATCGTCTCCGGCCAAAGAGGGGCATCTGTTGACACCCAATTTTGTCCCATATTTTCCAATTTATTTGCAATTTTAAATATTTTTTAACACCTCAAAACAATTTTAATCTATATACATACATGCGTATATATATATGTATTATTATTCTCTTATTATTATTATTGTTCGCATTTTTTACTATCATTTGCATTTTTTATCATAATCATAAGTTTTATCCGAAAATTCTATGTTATTTTATTCTCGCAAAATTGCATCGCATTTCCATTTTTTATTAAGCATTAAACATTTCGCAAATATTATATTTTTATTATCACATCGTTATGTTATTTTAAATAATTCACATCTTTTACAAAACAAAAATATGTTTTAATAGTAAGCCCCTTTTTAAATCCATAACCCATTTTATTTTCCCAACCCAAAACAATTCCCCAAACCAAACTCCCTTATTCCCTTTCCCTTTATTTCCCCAAGCCCAATTCGGCCAGCCCAATCCCACCAACCGGCCGACCCACAAGCCCAAACCCATTCCCCTTATTCCTTTTCCCTTTTAATTCCCCCCAAGCCCTTTTTTCGGACCCAGCCCAAAGCCCATACCAACTCGGCCCATACCCGAAGCCCAACAACCCTCCCCTTTTATCCCCCTAAAACAAAACCCAAAATTAAAAAAAGCTAAAACCCCTAAACCACCCAATCGCCACACACCCCGCACCCTACACCCCTACCCCTACGTCGCCGCACCCTACACCTGACACCACCACTCGCCAAACACCGCCGCCTGACACCACCAACCCATCACCTCTCACCGCGACCCATACCCCTAAAAACCCATTCCAAAATCATTGTTTTTGGGCCCTTTATTTTGAATTTAAGCTCGATTTTAGGGGGAGAAAAAAGAGAAAAAGAAAGAAAATCGAAGGATTTTTCGGAGGTCCGATTGGATATAAAATATTTTTGGTTGTGTTCTTGATTTCAAACATTTTGCCTCCCTTGTTGTTCAAGAATTAAGTCCGAAAAGGTTTGTTCTCCACTGTTTTTGCATCTCCGATTCGGGTATGTTTGGGTCGGGTCGACCCGGTTTGGGTAATATTTCCATAATTCTTGCATTTCATAATTTTGTATGTTGGTTATTTGAAATTGGCGAAAATATTCGATTTCGGGTTGCATCTCCGATTCGGGTCGGGTCGACCCAGTTTGGGTAATATTTCCAGAATTCTTGCATTTCATATTTTGTATGTTGGTTATCTGAAATTGGCGAAAATATTCGATTTCGGGTTGCATCTCCGATTCGGGTCGGGTCGTTGACCCGAGTCGGGTCGTTGACCCGAGTCGGGTCGTTGACCCGAGTCGGGTCGACCTGGTTTGGGTAATATTTCCAGAATTCTTGCATTTCATATTTTTGTATGTTGGTTATCTGAAATTGATGAAATTAGTTGATTTCGGGTTGAACACATGATTCGGGTTGGGTCCCTGACCCGTGTCGGGTCGACCCAGTTTGGATTTTCCAAATCTCTTGCATTTCATATTTTGTATATTGGTTATCTGAAAATGAAAAAAAAAATCGATTCAGGGCTGGCATCTTATTCGGGTCGGATCACTGACCCGGGTCAGGTCGACCCGGTTTTGGTATATTTCCATATTATGACATTTTTTTTTATATCTGTTGCTGGTTATCTAAAAAATCTGAATTTCTGATTTCATTCGGGTCACCGTACAGGATTCGGGTCGGGTGAAATTTCAGAATTCGGGTCGGACGTTTTAATTGCGAACTGCTGCTGTTTTTTTTTTGGCATTTTAAACATCTGTTACACAACTATCTTGCTGTTTTACTGTTTTAACTAATATTGCATTTAGGCCGATGAAATTGAATTCGAGGCCGCACTTTATTTTCGTTTCTCTGTTTTCAGTTTACTGTTTTTAACATCCATGCAACGGATATTTATTGTTTTACTGTTTTACTGTTTTAAACTAAACATCGTGTCTTTTTTCGGAAATTGCCTCTGTTTTTTTTTTTGCTTATCGCTTCATCGCTTACTACCTCTCTGTTTTCTGCTTAGTACTGCTACTTATGTTTCCAATTTAATTTTGCTGATTCGAACACGATACTACACTGGCCGATGAAAAAGATCTGTCGATTTTGAGGCCTCCACAATTGTGAAGACGGAAAATATAACTTCTGGGCAAGGATGAGGCTTAAACCTTTTTATTTCATCCGAGATCAACATGTTTAGTATGCGAGGTGACTAAAATAACCAACCAGTTATATATTCGCAGCCACGACGTGATTGTAGTGATCTTTTCTTTTCATCCGAGAGACCAACACGTTTAGTAGGCGAGGCAATAAAAAATAACCACTTAGTCATATGTTTGCAGCCACGACGTGATTGGAATGGTCTTTTCAAAATTTAAGTCTGAGCCCTCCGTGATCAAAACATTTACTGTTTTGGATACGGATCCGAAGTTATTTGTATTTAACTGTTTCTAACCGTTTGTTCTTGACAGCTTGCAAGGAACAAAGTCAATGAAGGCAGATACTCCTCGGAGTTTATTTATTTTGTTGTTTTTACTTTCTTTAAATTCAGCTTTATTTTGCTCTGTATTGTAATATTATTTCTTGTACTTGTGTAATTATTGAAACGCTTAGAATAGGCAAACCTAGAATTAATTCATAGGGTAGTTTAAGACTTGAAACCCGTCGCTAGTTTATCCATTCGTAGGCTCGGTTAATTCAAACTTAGAAATCCTTCGTTAGTTATTTATTTTAGGCTCGTGAGGCATGTTCAAAATTTTCTAAACAACTTTGGTCATCTTTTATTCGCTTTATCCATCATACAAATAAGTTTATCTTTTAATTTGCAACTCAATGATTTCCAAAAGATTTACTTCTTAGGCATTATAAATAATTTTACTATCAATTGTTAAAAATGCATACTTTTCAATTTTACATGTATTTCTCTTTAAATACCATACAAATGCACACTTGTACAAAAATTCATTCTTTTACTAAATACTTGCAATATTAGTTTAACTTTATATTTTTAAAACATGTATTTTCTTACAATAATTAAACCTGAGTTTGATCGGATAACCGCAAGTTAGCGGATCTTAAAGGATGCCTAACCCCTTCCCTTTAGGATAATAAAGAACCCTTACCTAGAATCTCATTAGTTTCGCAGACCTTAAAATCGGAGTTTACATTACAACATTTAGTTTAAATATTTAGGTGTCCTAATTCACCGTAAAAAATAATTAGGTGGCGACTCCTCAATCCATTTACCCTGGAATCACCCGAAAAGTTGTGCTCCGCTTCCGACCTCTCACCGGGGTCGGGGCAAAAAATGGGCGCGACAGACGGGGCACCAAATCCCACGTCTTATTAGCAATAAGAGCATTATATTCATCGGTCATAGCAATTTTCCAATTCGGATAATTTAGCGCAGACACAGGATTACGGGGTAAGGGTGATTTAAGCACATTAGAATATAAATTAAAATATCTTTTTGGTTTAAAAATACCACATTGACTACGAGTGACTGGTCTATGACTCGGGAAAGACCGGCTAGCAGGCAGTGGGCCCGCTGGCCCCAAGCTGGACTCAGAACTGGAACCTGGCGTCGAGTCTGGCCCAGATTCTGGATTAGGCTCGACCACTGGTCCAGTTACGAAAACTGGGGTAGAACCTGGCCTAATTCCAGAACTGGAAAATGAGGGTGGAATCGGGACTGGAGAAGCAGCGGGCGGTGGGCCCACTGGAGGATTTGGGGTGCGGGACTTGTCCGAAAAATGGTGAGTAATATACGGGGATATACCATCATCCAAAATATTATATGAACTAGGCACGAGATTACTGTCTTTAGCAAACGAAAATTGGGATTCATGAAATATGACATGGTGATTAATGATGATTCTATTGGAGGATAAATCAAAACATTTGTAACCCCGATGATTAGACGAAAAACCCAAAAACACACATGGAGTAGACCGGACATGAAGTTTGTTAATTGTGGTGGACAGAAACAACGGATAACACAAGCACCCAAATACCCTAAGATGTGAATACGAAAGATTCTTATGATATAAAATTTGAAGGGGGGAAGAATATGTCAAACCTTTGGAAGGAATTATGTTAAGGAGATATGTAACCATTTGTAGAGCATGATGCCAAAAAGATGGGGGTACGGAAGCATGAATCAATAAAGTTCGGACAATGTTATTAATGGTACGAATTTTGCGTTCGGCTTTCCCATTTTGTAAAGACGTATGAGGACAAGAAAAATGAAAAGTGATCCCATTATTAGCACAAAATTCCCGAAACACCCCATTGTCATATTCTTTGCCATTATCACATTGAATATTTTTTTATTTCCCATTCGAATTGAGTTCTAATGAATGCTCTAAATTTTAAGAAGATGGAAAAAACTTGAGATTTTTTCTCAATCGTAAAAGTCCATAAAAAGTTAGAATAATTATCCAAAAAGAGAACATAATACCGATGACCCAATGAACTAAGAAAATGAGACGTCCATAAGTCGCTATGAATAATATCAAATGGAATTAAAGTATGAGAATTTGAGTCTACAAATGGCAACCTAACCATTTTCCCTAAAGAACAAGCCTGACAATTTGGAGTACTACGCGTACCCTTACATGAAATAAAATTATTTGTATCTAAGGAAGACAAAATAGACGACCCCGGATGACGAAGACGAGCATGCCACAAAGAAGGAGCAAGGACTGCAAATGCTGACGGCAAGGCGTGACTCGATGGACCGGAACTGGGTGTGATAAGATAAAGATCTCTCCTACTATCATACCTCATGAGAGGACTCCCCGTATTGAAATCCTTCACAGAGAAACCAAATTGATCAAATTCAATAGACACTGAATTATCAGTGGTGAATTTACGGACAAACACTAAATTTTAATCAATTTGGGGGCATATAGGGTATTTTTCAAGATAAGGGGTGGATGGCGGGAGACAAAGTTTTATGACCATAACCACGAATTGGAACAGAATTACCATTACCAATAATTATGCCATGAGGGTTGCTCAAATTGGAATAAGACGAGAGAGTACCTGAATCGGTTGTCATGTGGGTAGTGGCACCGATGTCCATATACTAATTTTGGTCCAGAGGATTTAATCCAAGCGTGTGCATTGCGGCTTTGATGTTGGTAGAGGCGGGGGCCACTGCGTGATGGGCCTGCGGGGGACGAGGCCCAAGTACCCCTGCTTGCTGCCTCGGCCCAGAGAAATTACCGTAAGTGGGCCACTGCATGTTGGGCCTTTGCTGCTGCTGGCCAGCCCACTGCCAGTGAGGCTGCATCGCTGGGCTGCCACTGTTTGGCCTAAACTGTGGGGCCCAAAATTGCTGTTGTTGTTGACTGCCAGAGGGGCACCATTGCCACCACCACTGTTCCGGCTGCTGCCATTGTTGCCGCCGCGATTCTTGCCATTATTTTTCTTATTTCCTCCCTTTCTGCCGCCACAATTGTTGCAGTTTTGGCCCGAGTTGTTGGAACCGGTAGAATGAACAGTGGACTCGGTCATTATGACCATGGGACTAGCACCGGTAGTCGCCTTTTTAGCCATGCCTGCTTCTTCGAGTGTAAGCATAGAGCGAGCCTGATAAAATTGCGGAAGATGATTGCTTTGATGAAGAAGCGTGCCAACACCACTATAGGCCTCGGAGAGGCATGAAACAATTTGGAGAACCAAACGATCATTCGAAACCGGCGCGCCAACGTTGCGGAGTTGGTCTGCCAATTCCTTCAATCTTTTGCAATAAGCCGAAACATTAGGGAAATCTTCCATATTGACGTGGGAGAAATCCTGCTCAAGAGTAACAACTCTAGAATTTTAATTATCTTAGAATATATCACGTAGTCTATCCCAAGTCGCCTGCGCCGTAGCGTCGGGTTCAATAATCATTTGCAAAAGGTCGGTAGAAATAGTGAAATATATCAACTGAAGGACGGTGGCATTAAGAGTCGCCAATAACTTAGGATCATCCTCGCGTCGTGGCACCTCCGTATCCTCAGGAGCAGCGGGGATTATGTGATGGATGACTTGATGCGAGCGTGCGTGAATTTTGAACAGTTCGGCCCACGTCGCATATTGGACGTTTTCTATTTCAAGAACAAGAGGGATGTTATTTTTGATGTTAGAAACTGTAAGGGCAGGATGAAACATGTTCCGTGATGTAGACATATTGATAAAACAATACGTGATTGAGGGATTTGGAAGAAAAATTTGGAAAGGAAGAGGACATCATTGGACACACAAAATTGAGAATAGATGCTCGGATTTTGGAAGAGAAGGTCGACGGAATTTGTGGAGAAATTGGAGAGAATTTTAAGACCTAGACTTCTGATACCATGAAAGAAATAATCCCTTGATTATTTTCATTAATTGAAAGAGTATATATACAATTTACATATTTCCATAATAGGAGAATCCTATTCCTATTCTACTCCTAAAGCCTTATTCCACTTGGATACTAACTATACAATTATGGTAATACAAATATTATAGTAAGTGTACAATACTAATTACACCACAACATTACCTAAACTAGGAGACTAAAACCTTACCTAAACTATATACCATATACACGGTCAACATGTAGAAACCGAGAGCCAATATACATAATATAAACATGTATATTGTGTGTATATTATGTATATTTAGCCAGATTAATCGAATCAATATACTAATTAAGGATAGTCAAAGGAAATTATTTAAACTCTTACATTACATTTTTCAAGAGAATAATTTATTGACAGTTTATGATAATTCTAACCACTGAGAATTCAATGAATCGATTCGATGATTATATCTCCATATGCATAACCATGTATGTGTTTTAGTTGATGAGATCAATTAATTTTTATACAATAAAAACTACCATGTACATATTAATCTAATAATGTCCTAATTAATAATCTTACTATCAAGAATAATTTTTTATTAAATTACAAAAGACATGACTCTCATTATCATGATTTCCATCATAATAACATAATTTTTTATTAAATCGCAAATACTGAAGAAGCAGCATCACTTCGTTTGAAGATTAGAAATTAAAAATAATGAGGTTCAAGTAGCTTCACTACGATTCTGTTTTTGGAATGCGCGTATGCTTCCATTCTGTAGTCTATAACCCCCCCCCCCCCCGCGCCACAACTGGGTAAGTTATGTATTTGGCAAGTCCGCCGAAAATAATTATATTTATTAGTTAAATGTATATTATTCTATACATATTGTATATTCTATGTATATTATATATATTAATATCTAAATATATATATATTTTTCGGCCATTATTTGATGGACAAATATACAATGTAAAAATCCTTAAAATATATTCCTTGCATCTCATTTTAATTTTAAGTGTCTTTAATTCACAAAAGATTTCAAAATAATTATTTCCATCGAAAACTAAAGTAGAATTGATTACAACAACAACAAATTAAAGTAGAATTGATTATTTTTCCAATTTTACTCTTATTATTAAAAAGATAAAAATTGATTTGTAGTACTCATTTTTTAATAGTGAGTAATACTTCCTGATGGACATTGTTAAGAATAAAGTAGAATTGATTATTTTTCCAATTTTACTCTTATTATTAAAAAAATAAAAATTGATTAATAGTACTCACTTTTTAATAGTGAGTAATACTTCCTGATGGACATGTTTAATAGTAAAAATTGAGTAATACTTCCCAATAAAAAAATAAATAAGGAGAACATGATAATTACACATTGTACTTATATATTTCCTGATGGACATGTTAAAATCTTTTGAAGAAACCACTTAAAATGGGATGAAAGGAATAAAATAAAAACAATCAATAAACAAAAAATATATAAAATTAGAGAATGGATGCATAATCCACTAAATGTTCCTCACATGATTGATGGTTCCTTTATCTTTAATTAATTAATTGTATAATATACTCTTGGTTTGGATCTTAAATTACATGTCTTAATACCATTAAATAATATGCAGCACTTGATAATGTGTTAAAAGGGTGTTAATAAGCACTAGTTGGTGATCGATGTCTCATGTGGTGCTGTTTGTCTATACTGAGAAGTTTTCACCCATTTAAAGATGGACTTAGAATTTTAAATTAGTGAAAGTAAAGTGTTATTGCGTCCACCATAGCCAACTGCTCATGACTAAATATACAGAGGTTACCTATGTGAATTTTCTTACTGCATTTCTTCTTGGTAAATAGATAGATTGTCTTATCTCTTAAAATTTGGACGTCTTAACCAGAAATTGACAAAAAGAAAATAGTGATATTGCTAAAGAAAAAGCAATTTTTTGCGCGTATTTCCCTTCAAAGACACTGGTTTTTAATTTATGCCCTCAAGTTATTGGTATTTAATTTTTTCCTTCACTTAAAAAAGGAGTTGAAAATACCGTGAGGTCCCGGGTTCGAACTCACGCTCAGTCAAAAATCTAAAAAGTATTTACAAGGCAGAGTTTGTATTTCGCAAGACATAGTAGTTTGACTTCAGGCATGAGGCAAATTCTGTCTTAAAGTTGAGTTTGCTTATGCCTGAACGCAAACTTTGCCATGCAAATTATACCTTGCGAAATTCAAACTCTGTCTTGCGATTTTCTTTTAATTTTTGATTGAGCTGGTGTTCGAACCCAGAACCCAAAATTTTTAGGCGAAGGTCAAAAATTAAAAAAAAATTCAATTTGAGGAAAAAAATTAAAGACCCGAAAGAGGGAATTTGTGCGAATTTCCCAAAAACAAAAAAGTGATATTGGGCTTTTTCTTCAATATGATGGAGTAAGGCTTTGGACTACACTTTGAAAACAAACAGGGCCCAAACCAAGGCTTTAGTTAGTTTGATACAAGAAGAATTCCAATAATTAAACACCAAAACGTTACAAATTTTCATAGATTGGTGATATTAATATTGAAATTTTAGTCATGAACATTTCTTCTTCTTCTTTCGGATTTTTCTTTTTGCCGTATTTAGTTGTTGCAAAAGCTTATATTGAATAAGATTATGTAAAGATTTTTCTCACAATTACTTCAATTTCTTATTCAATATAAGCTTTTGCAACAACTAACTACGGCAAAAAAGAAAAATCTGAAAGAAGAAGAAGAAATGTTCATATCTAAAATGTCAATATTAATATCACCGATCTATAAAAGTGATTGAAAGCGATCTGAAAGTAAGGGAGAGAGATTTGAAAAAAATAATCATTTTCTTCTATTTAAATTGTAAGAGGGCAAAAGATCTTATTTTCTTCTTTTTAGATTGAAGAATTAAGTCTTACTTGAAATGATACAAGGAATATAATGACTCATCAATTTGTCGATATAAAATTCAACTCTCTCCCAACAAACTCAAAAAGGAAAAAGTATCTCAAAACTAAGTGCACCTTCATACAAATTACAAAAACAAAGCATTTTTTAACTTTGACCAAAATGAGCTAGCTTAGGCAGTTTGCACTCTTTTTAATTAATTAGAACAAAAGAATAAGTTGTCACAACTAGTGATATCCTCTACGCTACCAATACAATCACTTGGTCCACCAACAAGAGTAATCTCATCATGAAAAGTCATATTGACATTGCAAACATACTTTAATCCACCCAAATTAAATCCATTTCTTCCTACACCACCCCTATAATATATATCAAATCTCACCTTAAACATTTCCCATTCATGTAATTTCCTATCACTTGCAAGTGCTCTTGGTACATACAAATCTGTCTCCAATTTTGCAGGACTAGCTGAGGCATTCACCAACGTTGTCTCTCCAATTGCTTGATAAAATTCATTGGTTGGTAATGTCCACATGATTTTCTCATCGAAAATTACCCAAATCACCCCCTTATCGTAAAAATATTCCACGTCTCGTCTGTTTGTGATGTTGAACGTGACATTGCATCCTGCGACAAACGTTGAATTTACCGTGGATTGTAAGTTGTAAATGGCCATGGATTGCAAATGAATTCCGTGCATACCGATGATTTGAGTGTTAGAGTAATTGATGTTTCTTGACATGCTAAAATTTAACATGGCGAAGAGGCCTACAATAAGAACAAAAACCATGGTCGCAACAAATAGGAGAGATCCAACTTTTTGTGTCACGCTTAGGTGTTCGAATTCCGAGGAATTATTCGAATCCACCCAGTTAACGTTGTTTGTCTCTGCTGGGGTCGAAGTGTAAAACGACGTTGGTAATCTTTCATAGGATGGGTTAGAAGAAACCCTTAACGCTTCCATTTTGAAAAGAAAAAAAAATACTTGGTTCTTGAAAGACCTAAAAGAGCAATATTATGTTGCTTCTTATTTTGATTCATACAAGATGAGAATTAATTCAAAGAGTATAGTTGTTGCAACAACAAAGCCAATGTGTTGTTGTTGCAACAACATGGATGATTCTGAAGGATTTTTTTTTGAGAAAAGGGTGGTGGAGAACTGATAATTGATCATGGACTTTGAAATTATAAACTTTACCACCAACTTAGATGAAGTGCCCGAGAATTAAGGTCGTTAAACTTCAAATCCTTAGAACCAGCAAAAACTTGTATTTTGAAATATAATAGTTTGGAAGCTAAAATTATGAATTTTATGTCAACGAGAAAAGAGAAAAAAACAAAAAGTAGAGCATATAATGTGTAAGACGTATTTGTTTTATATCTTCTTGGCCCTTTTTTCTGTTAATATTTTCATTAAAGATATTTAAAATATAAATAAATAAACACACGAAATGATTTTTTTCTATACCTGATATTTGTGTCTTGATCTACATAAAGCCTGATCCTTGCCCCTCCATTCAGTGTTTTTAGTCCCATAAATATAACGAAGTGATTTTTATTAGTTAGAATATTCACTATATATTTTGTAATTATTAATGTTATATAATTATGGTAGATATAGGGATCCTTATTGTATTAGGACTCCACATTGCACACACTATATATATTTGTATTAATAAGAAAGACTCCCAAGGGAGATTAATACAATCTTACATGGTATCAAGTGTCAAACCCTAAAAACACCTAACCTTTTCTTTCTCTCTTTTCTCGGTCCAGCCGCCCCCTACCTCCCTCGGCCGGCGACCCCACCCACAACCGAGACTCACATTTTTTTTCTCTCTCATTTTTCCCGTCTGTGTTTCCATGTCTACTCCCACCTCCCCCGCCTCCTCCTCCACAGTCGTCATAGACAACCCACATGCCCTCTCCTCCACTTCTTCTTTCCATCCGGCGTTCATCGTCACGAACATCAAGAATTTTATTCCCTTAATTCTTGATCAAGAAGATGGTCAATATTCATCGTGGGTTGAACTCTTTCATATTCACGTTTGTGCGTATAACGTGTTTGACCATATTGACGACTCTATCCCTCGCCCTCTAGACGTTGCTGACTCGACATAGCATCGTCTTGACGCTATTGTCAAACAATGAATTTATGGCACCATCTCTAAAGACTTGCTTCACACGATTATGAAAACAGGTGCCTCGGCTCGTGAGTTATGGGTACGTTTGGAGGAAATCTTTTAGGATAACAAACATATTGTGCGGTGTATTTTGGAGGAACAACAACAACACACGTCTCGCGAATTTTGCCAACATGTCCGAGTATTGTAAGCAATTGAAACTAGTTGCGGACCAATTATCCAATGTGGGGACACCCATTTCCTAAACTAAGATGGTCCTACAACTTGTTGCTGGCTTACCGAAGGGTGAATTCGATACTCTCGCGACTATGATTCAACAATCCGATCCACTACCTATCACCTACTTCTCTTGCAACAATCTCTCCATCAACTTGACAAAATCGACTAGGACACCCAGGAGGTCTTGTTTTTAATTTTCTTAGAAGCAATAATTTTATTCGATGTAACAATGGGAAACTTGCCCAAAATTATTTTTCTTGCTCGTTAGGCAAACATGTTCGCCTTGCTTTTAAGTCATCTTTAAGTGTTACGTTTTTTCCATTTGATATTGTTCATGCTATTTATGGACGTCTCCCATTACTAGCTCATTGGGACATAAGTATTATCTAGTCTTATTAGATGATTTTTCTCACTATATTTGAATTTACCCACTAAAGTTCAAGTCTGAAGTTTTTGCCAAATTCCTTGAGTTTCGAATTTTTATCAAAAACCAATTTGCAAAAAGCCATCAAATCTTTCCAGTGTGATAATGGTCGTGAGTTTAATAATTCCACGTTTCACAATTTTTGCAAAAATAATGGCATAGTTTTTCGGTTTTCGTGTCCCCACACGTCCCCCCAAAATGGAAAAGCCGAACGAATCATTCACACAATCAATAACATGGTTCGTACCCTCTTTTTTCATGCATCTCTCCATCTGTCCTTTTGGGTATATGCAGTCAAAATGGTAGAATACATCCTCAATATTTTACCTACCAGCACTCTTCATAACATGACCCCCACCAAAATTCTATACCGACTGATCCCCTCTTATGATCACCTTCGGATCTTCGGTTGCCTTTGATATCCGAACCTTGCCTCCACTGCCCCTCATAAATTAGCACCACGTACCACTCCATGTGTCTTCGTCGGTTTCTCATCTAATCATAGGAGCTATTTATGCTATGACTTGTCCACTCATCAAATCCATATTTATCGTCACGTCACGTTTGACGAGACAATTTTCCCTTTTTCCACAATCCAAATTTTTTGACACACAGACTATACCTTTTTAGACGAGTCCGACATCTCCCCCGTCATACTCACAGAACTATGTCCTACCGCCACCACAACCCCTGCATCTCTGTCATCGCCAAATGCCACTGCCACCACCGGTATTCTGTCTGACCAATCTCGGTCACCGTCGATTTCCACTGCCATCACCAGTAATCGGTCGGCTGTCGTCTCTCCCACCCACCGGAAAACCCAACCGCCATCCTCTGTGTCACCTCCACATGCCGCTGTCACTCTAGTCACTCAAACCAGCCTAGAAATAGGACCAACCCACCGAAACCGTTATAATACCAGGACCCAGACCTCCCTACCGCGACCCTGTCACACTTTTCCCCCCCCACACCATCGCTGGACCTGGCATCGAGTCGCCCACACCCACCAGCTCTGACCGGATCCCCAACCCCACCCAACCTATATCGGTCACTCGAAACCACCAGTCACATCCCCTACTCCGTCGACCTACCCCAACAGCCACTTCTAACCGTCACTACCTCACAGATTCTGACCCCACATTATAACCCAGACCTGACACCCAACCAAAATACCTAACCTGCCCCACACACCATATGGAAACCCGTGCTCAACACGGGATTTTCAAACCTAAAGTCTAATTTAACCTATCCACACAAACCATATCCCCAATTTCCAAAAACCCAAAATTAGCCAAACTTGACCCTAATTGGAATGCAGTCATGCGCGATGAATTTAATGCTTTAACGAAACAACACATTTGGGATTTGGTTCCTAGACCAGATGGGATGAGTGTGATCCGATGTATGTTGCTATTTCATCACAAATTCAGAGATAGTGGTGACCTAGAGAGATATAAGGCGAGACTTGTGGCTAATGGTACAAATCAACAGAAGGGCATTGATTTTGTTGAGACATTCAATCTGGTTGTTAAACCGGCTACCATTCGCATAGTTCTGAGTATTTCTATGTGTAAGCATTGGTCGATTCATCAACTTGATGTAAATAATGCGTTCTTACATGGAAACTTGAAAGAAACTGTTTACATGCACCAGCCGCCAGAATTTGTCCATCCGGAGGCCCCTCATTATGTCTGTCGTCTTCGTAAGTCACTTTATGGTTTGAAACAGGCCCCCAGAGCGTGATATCACCGCTTTGCAAATTTCATTATGCAGATCGAGTTTGTATGCAACAAGTGTGATAACTCTCTCTTTGTTTTTCATCGAGGTAGTAATATAACTTATTTATTGTTATATGTGGATGATATTATTCCTATTGTCTCCTTGGATGTGTTGAAAATGAGATTATAGCTTTGTTTAAATTTAAATTTGCTAAGACCGACTTGGAAAAATTGAGTTATTTCTTGGGGATATCAGTGACTAGATCTGCAGATACTATGTTCCTGTGTCAGCGTAAGTATGGAGAGGAAATTGTGTACAGGGCTAAAATGGCGAACTGCAAGATCATGCCTACTCTGGTTGACACTAAATCGAAGCTCAGTGTTGTTGATGGTGATCCAGTGTCCGATCCCACTCTTTATAGGAGCCTTGCAGGTGCACTTCAGTAACTTACTTTCACCAGGCCTGATATTGCTTATGCTATTCAACATGTATGTTTGTTTATGCATGCCCCCAAAGAGCCTCATTTTACTGCTCTCAAACATATCATTCGATACGTTAAGGGCACCCTTGACTATGGATTGTATCTCTACCCCTCTGCATCGACCAGGTTGTTATCATATACGGATGCAGATTGGGCAGGCTGTCCAGACACGTGACGCTCTACCTCCGGCTACTTTTTGTTCTTAGAGGATAATCTCATTTTGTGGTCTGCCAAGAGGCAAGCCACCGTATCCCGTTCGAGTGCAGAAGCAGAGTATAGAGGTGTTGCAAATGTTGTTGCTTAGATCTGCTGGCTCTTTAACCTTTTTTTTGGAGCTTTAGTGTCCCTTGCGTAAGGCGTCTATGGTATACAGTGATAACATGTACGCGATATATCTCATAATCCGGTTCAGCATCAGCAAACCAAGCACATTGAGATGGATATACGTTTTATTTGTGAGAAGGTTGCTATAGGTCATGTTAAGGTGCTGCATGTGTCTTCTTCATATCAGTATGCGGATATCTTCACCAAAGGACTTTCTAGACAGCTATTCTTCGATTTCAGATCCAGTCTAAGCGTCTGGCCTCCTCCCGCTCCGACTGAGGGGGTGTATTAGTAAATATTATTAGAATATTCACAATATGTTTTGTAATTATTAGTATTGTATAATTATGGTAGATATAGGGATCCTTATTGTATTAGGACTCCACATTATACACACTATATATATTTGTATTAATGAGAAAGACTTCCCAAGAGATATTAATACAATCTTACAATTTTAAAAAAACATTTAAGAGTTTTATGTTATCATTTTGAAATGAAACTACTGTAACTTGGTAGTACTACTTTTCATATTGTTTTTATATTTATATTTATATTTTCTCTCCAAAAGAAAGTTAATTTATTAAAATCTGAATTAAGTCCAATAATTGGTATATTGACTCTAAAAAAAGCTAGAAAGAGATTAAATTATGGAATGAAGTGTATACTTCAGTAATTTAAATGAACTTGGGATTTTCTTCTCTGTTTCCATAATCAAACAAGTGTATTGTGGTCCTATGTGGTAAAATAAGTAGTCCTCCTAATTTTAGACAATGTACATTATCAATGTAAACAACTTTTACACTATAAGTGTTGAGTTGTGGAGCCTAATTTACCGCTGACACTATGAAGACCCTACGCAGACTAGGGCGCCATTTTTCTTCTTTTGAGGTCGAACAAGAGAGAAAGAGAGAATTGTAAACTCAAACTCCCTATTTGATTATAGTAAAATATGCAGCGGCAAAGTGGACGTAGCTCTCGCATTGATGGTGAATCACTATAAATCTGTGCGTGTTATTTGTTCTTCGCTTATTTATTGTTTTCTGATTAGGTAGGATTTGGGTAAGATCATTTTTATATGTTGTGGCTGGTAACATATTTTACCATCAAGATTTTAAATTTCACATTTTAAGGAAGATAATTTGAAGATATGATTTGAATGCCCTGATAATATAAAACTTAAAACTCATAATTAATACTCATACAAAGACAATATAATTTTTAACGATCCCATATTTTACAGTCATTTATTTGGTGAAATTACGAGGTACGTGCAAATTTTTTCCTGATCAGGATGGGGGACCGTTGCATATAAATTCATGGCCGTTGATAGGTCCAAAAGAAGCAGAAAAATAGGCATTAACATGAATGGAATTTAAGTGTCAATAGGCTAAGCCACGAAGATGTAGTCATAATCAAAACTTCCATCTTTCAAATATTACAAAACGAAAAATAAATAGAAAAAAACAATTGACAATTCATCTTTCTCTTATCTATTAAAAGATGAGATTTGATCTCTTGTTTGGATTTCTTGTGCTATTTTGGCCCTTCACTTAGATACATGTGGATAACAAACACCCTACATCTATTTCTCACATTTTTTCTTATAGTGCACTAAGCTCCCACTATAAGCGGGGTCCGAGGAAAGGCCGGACCACAAATATCTTTGCCTAGCTTTCTCCTTATTATGCACTTTTCCCCATTTGTTTGTGAAGGGGAGCTACGGATCAAATAAAAATAAGATGAACAGAATTCAATTGATTACAAGTACAATTTATGAATGTCGGCAATTATGTCGTCCGACACTAGTAACAACACTTAGTAAAACAGAAACTTTAAAGAATAAATGCAGAGGAATTTAAAGAATACAAAGGTTTAAAATTTTCATATAACTTATGATGGTCAATGACCAAATATATTGTATATATATTATATACAAATATACAAATTCCTTTCTTTACAGATGTACAGGATAAAACAACAATGAATTAAAAGTTGAAGTCGCAGATGACTTCTGCCTGAAAAATCTAACTAAGTAGACATAGACAACCTCTCATTACAATCGCTCCATACAAAACTAATCTAGAATCTAAACAACAATTGTAATGTTGGACTGAATATTGTCGACACACTCAGACAACACTTGTGATCCAGATTTCTGAGATGAAATCCCGAGAGCTCTCTTGGTATTTTTACATTTTGATTCTGGATGTGGATTCACTGCAGTAGCCTCTCTATTTATAGTAGAGAGTCTTCCTTGAAAGGCTCATCGATTGGTTGTGGAAGTTGAGGAAAAAATGGGTAGCTTGTGGTAGATGATTAAGGAGTGAAAATCTCAACAACACTTCCTCTGCTTCCTTTGACTTCATCAGCATCAACATCATTTTCTCCCCATTTTTGTGAAGAAAGAAGCAACATAAAATGGTCTCTGACTTTAATCAGAGCATTCCTCACAACATCAACCTCAGAGATTATTGGTTGATCTTTGCAATTTGATTTACAAGATATTCAGTAGACAGTGAAGACTGTCTTGGACTAGTGTTGTCAAGAATGTTGGTGACATTCCTGTCAACATCTGCACTATTTCCTTCCATTTTCCATAGTAGATCAATGATTCTGTCTCTACTCTTCAAAACTGCTTTGTTTACTGTGTACAGTTCAGGAGCCTTCCCTAATGTGTCCTCTCTAAGACCTTGGGTAGTTAAAACTTTGTATATCAGAGAGGAATAAGGGAGGATTGAGGTTGATTATTTTTGTGCCAAGTTGGCAACTTGATGGAAGATCATTTTCCCCAGATCAACTCTCAAACCTTTCCTAATTTTATATAGTAGAGTGGCTTGTTCTGTAGTTACAATTGACTCATTCATTGAAAGAAGTCAATTGTATATAGAAATTTTGTGAAGGGTGGCAAACATGACTGTTAATTTAGAGGCTGGATATATAGAGATCCACTTATGCATTATACCTCATGTGAGGTACTCAATTACTTCATCTCTATTGTCCACTGCAGGGTCTGCTTCTCTAACATTTTCCTCAATATTTAATCCCATACATTGGTTTATAACAGCAGGTGTGAAAAAATATACTATGTTATAGAGATATACCTTCCCAAATTTCTTCTAGGGGGTATCCTCTATAGCAGAATTCAAATTAGCATAAAATAACCTGATTATTTTATCAACATACGGTCCTTTCTCAATAACAGATCCTAGGAGCTGTGTTTCTTTTAAGAACTCTACCAAATCATATTCTGAACATGAGGCAATGTCTAATACTTTTTTCAGACCTAATAACTCTATTTTTGTACCAGTCCTAATTATCAGAATTAGTTTTAGAATAGAATTTGTCCGAGTAGATAGATACCTCAAGGTCTGAATCAGATTCGATTATACTGGAGGATGTTGGTGTTTGTGTCTCTTCTGATGTTGGCTGAAATGTTGCCTGAGAAGTTTGGCATCAGTGGCAACATTCAGAGCAACACTCGATTTAGCATATCTGGGAATTCCCTTTGGAAAGAATTGCTTTAGTGGAGTTTCATAAGGAATTTTCTTGTTTTCTTGAGACACATTTTGCGGTACAGAAGCAGTTGGTTCTTCTTCACTACCTTCAGTTGAGAGCACAAAGTCCGTGTCGTCACCGTCACTGCTCGAGCAAACATGTATAAATGTATCAAATCTGGACCTTTTGGTGCTATGCTCTTCACGAACTGTTCTCTAAAACACTCTACTCGATCGACGAGTAGGGAAGGTGGATGATCTTGGTCTTTTACCCAATGCTGAAATATCAGATGTTTCATCAACATCTATTGGATTGCTGTCATCACCTCGGTAGCTAATGTCTAAAGGTTCATCTAATCCTTTAAATACTATAGCTTTGGACAAATCCTCTGTGGGTGGTGAAGAAGGAAACTGACAGGGTTGCTGCAATTCAATATGCTCAGAAGATTCAATATTTATTGGAGGGCTTGTACTCATAGGGGTGTTGGTTGCAGTGTTGGATGACATTGGTGTTGACACTGGAGAGGTTTCCATTGGTGAATATTGTGGAGAATGTTTTGGGAATTTAGGGTTTGAGATTGAGAATGGAGTTTGGAATGGTGATGATTTCATCGGGTAGGTAGGATTATACCCGAGGTGTGATGCGATTTCCTTTTTTTTTTTTTTTAGGGAAAATCGGAAATGAAAAAAAAATCAAGTGAGAGGAATATTTATATACATGGCTAACCTTTCATAACAACAAAATTCCTTAGTTTTAGGAGTTTCAGATTTATTTAATAACTTACACCTAAAATTTTGGGATAAAAAGATAAACAACACAGTAGAAATTCAATTTAATCTTATCATTTTAAAGTTTGAATTTTCTATTAAAACAAGGCATAAAAATAGGGAGAAATTTTTGATTTTTCTGAAATTAGTTAAGACCAACATCCCAATAAATATCACAATCTGAAAATGTCAACAGTAATGGTGGCAACATTTTGTACGACACATGTATTTTGATCCCTCAAGAATTTTTCATTTTGGCAACAAATCAAGACACGTTTTATACGTATTTTATGAGTTTAACCATTGGACCAATGTAACATTTTCCCATCATGTCCTTGGTCTAATCATATAACACATATAAAAGAATTTTTTGTGTAAAAAATAAGAGTACTTTTATGGTATTCTCAAATCTCTGTTAAAGCATTTGATACTCCTGTAGAATAGGAACGGTATCATTTCAAGGGTTTTGCCCATTTTGCACAGTTGCCAAATATTTGTATAGGCTTTGCCTATTTTGATACTCTCTTTTTCTGATATATATATATATATGTATTTATATATATCATCGCAGAGAATGGTATCACGTTGGATTTACATTCTTATTGAACGATTATGCTTGTGAGACCAAAAGTTATGCACCATACAACAACAATAATCAGTCAGCGATATTACATAGGTAAATGTCACCCGAAATGTTAGACAACGTTTCAGCTGACATTCACCAAAAATGCCTTCTTTTTAGAGATTACAAAGACCAAAAAATTTCTTCAAACTCGAAAATCACTCATGGTCCAAAGCTTTTGTAATAATATCAGGTAGTTGATGAAGAGTGTCAACATGTTAAATTTTAACTAGCTGTTTTTCAACTAAATCTCTTAAAAAGTGATGTCTAATATCAATATGTTTTGTACGCGAGTGCTGAACTGGATTTTTGGAAATATTTATAGCACTCAAATTATCACAGTACAAAATCAAATGTTGCTAGTAAATCCATAATCGTCTAACATGTGTCTTAGCCATATTAATTGAGAGCAACAACTTCCAGCTGCTACATAATCAGATTCCACAGTTGAAAGTGAGACACAATTTTGTTTACGACTATACCATGAAATAAGATTATTGCAAAGATAAAAAATCCTTCACTTGTACTTTTTCTATCATCCATATCTCCAGCCAAATCCGAGTCACTGAATCCTATTAAGTTAGGATTAGTGTCTTTGGAATACCAAATTTCCAACTCACATGTGCCAGCAACATATCGAATAATACGTTTCACGACATTTAAGTGTGATATTTTAGGAAAGGCTTGAAAATAGACACACACACAAACACTAAACATAATATCCGAGCGACTAGAAGTAAGGTAAAAGGCTACCTATCATAGATTTATATAATGTTGGGTCGACATTCTCATCAACATTATCCTTACATACCTTCTGTGACGAACCCATTGGCGTCTTCATTTGTTTAGCGTTCTCCAAATCAAATCTCTTGACTAGATTCTTGGCATATTTACTCTGTGAGATGAAAATTCCATCATCACTTTGCTAGCTGCAAGCCTAAGAAAAAAGTTAGTTCCCCAATCATGCTCATTTCAAATGTTGATGACATAGCTTCAACAAATGAATTTAGGTACGATTGTGAGGTCGACCCAAAAATTATGTCATTTACGTAGATTTAAGCAATTATAATAACTACACTGTGTCATTTAATAAATAAAGTACGATCAGCTTTGTCACGGTTAAAACCAAATTCAAGAAGAAAGTTAGTTAAACGACCATACCATGCACGGGGAGCTTGTTTCAACCCATACAAAGCCTTTTTGAGCTTGTATACATAGTGTGGATGGTAAGGATCTTCAAATCCTTTTGGTTGTTCAACATAGACTTTCTTATCTAGATAACTATTTAAAAACGCACCCTTTACATCCATTTGGTGTAAAGTAATTTTCAGACAACAAGCAATAGCAAGTTAAAGTCTAATTGACTCAATTTTAGCCACAAGTGCGAATGTTTTGTCATAATCAATTCCTTCAACATGAGTATAACCTTGTGCAACTAGATGAGTTTTGTTTCTAACAACTGTTTCCGATTCGTCTGATTTATTTAAAAATCGACTTAGTTCCAATTACATTTGTATTATTTGGAAGTGGAACTAAGTTCCGGACTTCATTTCGAGAGAATTGTTCAAGCTCTTCTTGCATTGTTTGAATCCAAAAATTATCTCTGAGTGCTTCTAAAACATTTTTTGGTTCTAAAGTAGATATAAAACAAGAAAGACTAACCTCTTGGTATATGGTAGAAATACACACATACCTTACCATTTATCTGTAGTTGAGTGGTTCTTTCCCTCTTGTTTTAATTCCTTCAAAATCTCCCTCTATCTCCTGGCCCATGGGATGGTTCTTCCTAATCCTTGATGAGGGGTCCCTTCGAACTTGATCTAGCAATTCAACATTTGACTCCTCATCCATGGCCTCTGTGATCTCTATTTCAGGTTCAGATGTTGCTTCGGGTGTGACAACATTTGGGGCAACATTTGATTCTTCAGCAGTCTGTACATTTTCCGCTGAAACTATAGTGTTATTTTCAGTTGTATTTCCTGTAAGATCAGAAAAATCATCAAAAATAACATTTACAGACTCTTGTACAGTTATGGTCCTCAGATTGTATACTTGATAAGCATGACTATTTTGAGAATAGCCAACAAAAATTCCTTTGTCGCTATTATAGTCAAACTTTCCAAATGATCTCTGTAATTTAAAATGTAACAAATACACCAAAAAACATGAAAGTAACGCAAGTTAGGTTTCTTTCCATTTATAAGCTCATAGGGTGTCATCTTTGTTCCTGGACTTAGATAGACTCTATTAGCTATGTGATTAGCAGTATTCAAGGATTCTGCCCATAAACGTTTTGATAAATGGTTAGAACTAAGCATTACTCTAGCCATTTCTTGCAATGTCATATTCTTCCGTTCTGCAACCCTATTATGCTGAGGAGTTTTGGGTGTAGAAAACTCATGAAAAATTCCTTTTTATCACAAAATTTTGTGAATGAGCTGTTTTCAAATTCTTTTCCATGATCGGATCTAATCCGAAAAATAGAAGAATAAAACAAGTTCCTAATTCTAGATTGCAAAACTTTAAACATGTCAAAAGTTTGTGATTTTTCTTTTAAAAAATATATCCATGAATATCTAGAAAAATCATCTACTATCACATAGGAATACCTCATGCCTCCTAGACTGTCTACTTCAATTGGACCCATTAAATTCATATGTAGCAATTGAAAACAGTGAGACGTACCTGAATGTTGTCCGCCATGTTGGACAGTATTATGAGAGACACGGGTTTGCTTACCTTTCAACAGTCTGCACAGACAGTTTTACCTTTATGGCTAAGTTTGGGTATGCCTCTAAAAGCTTCATACGAGACCAATTTTTCTGAATTGCGGTAGTTGACATGTCCCAGCTTATAATGCCATAGTGTTGTGTCGTCGATCTTAGCACTATTGCATGTTTCTTGTCTTACAACAAGATAGCAATTATCACCTGTTCTTGTACCTGTCATGACACATATATTAGCTTTATTCGTAACTTTACAAGCATCCTTATTAAATTTTACCTCAAGGTCGTCATCACACAGTTGACTAATGCTAGTTAAATTAGTCATTAAACCCTCAACGTGTAAGACATTCTTTAAGGCTGGAAAACCAGGAACATCCAAGATCCCTTTTCCAATTATTTTGCTTTTACTGCCACCTCCATAAGTCACATTTCCTCCATTGAATGACTCATAGTTCCTTAGAAATCTTTTTGTACCTGTCATGTGGCGAGAACATCCACTATCAAAGTACAAAGAACCTGAAATGTTAGTTCTTAATGCAGTTATACAGGCATTACAAGTTAAATTCATTTTGGAAACCCAAACTCTCTTGAAACATTTTTTACCTTTTGGCTCAGAAATGTTGCTCTGATTGTTATCCGAATTATTGGACGACAATTTAGGCAACATTTTGCTCACAAAATTTTGAAGTTTGAAACAGTATGGTTTTAAGTATCCAGGGGAGTTACAGTGATGGCATACAAACTTCATATTCTTTGACATATACGAGAACCTATTATTTATCCCATTTTCTTTTACAAAGCATATTTTTTCATTTTTATCAAAGAGATTAGAGCATATGGTTTTAAGAGAGTTTCCGTACCCAATACCTGCATGTTAAGGATTACTAAAACGGAGTATCTCATTCAATTTCGAAGTCCCTGAGTTGAGCTTGCGGAAGGTTGCTTCGGCTAAATCTAGTTTTGCATGAATCTTACCAAATTCAATTTCCTTTTTGGTAAGTGCAACCTATAGCAGGGTTATTGTGCCTTTTCAATCTACATTCTCATGAGTTAAAGATTTTACCTTTGTGTCAAGTTGCTTGGATTCTACGATTAAGGCTTTACAAATACTTTGTAATTCATTAATCATATCATCTTTGCATTCAACTTGATCAGCCTCACTAACATAAATATAACCACTAAAGAAATTAACATCAGTATAGTTAAAGAATTCATACCTTTCGAATGTCGCTGAGGATGTTGATGTCGTTGCTGATGTTGGAGCAAATGTCGTGACATATCAGACAACATTATAGACGACATCTTCATTATCCGATAGAGACTGTTCGAAAACAGTGGCTAACATTGCTTGTGTTTCAATTTCACGATCTCCCTCCTCTTTATCTTCATCATCACTAAGAGAAACTCATAGGTTCTTACCAAATTTCCTAAGAGTGTTTTCACATTCGTTGGCATAATGACCCCAACCCGAGCATGCATGACATTGCACATACTCAAGTTATTTGGGATCAAATTTGGTACGATCTGAGTTGGTTCTTCTTAGTTGATTTCTTTTTTGTGTATTTGGAAGGAATCTAGTGGGATTTTGATTGAAGATTTGGTTTTAGTGCTCTTTAGATTTAGATTGATTTCTCTCATTGTTGAGCTTCCTCACCATCGAATTGTATTTTCGAGTAAGTAAGACAATATTTGCACCTTCACCAATTTCTTCAAGATTATCATCCTCTTCTTCGATTTGACTCTCCGAGTATTGAACTTGAAGTGCCACATTCTTGCTTTTATATAATCCTTTTGATTCTCAATGTTCAGCTCATAAGTTTTGTGTATGCTCATCAAGGTATAAAGGTCCATTGTGGCAAGATTGTGAGCTTTTTCAATGGCACAAATCTTTAAATTGAACTTTTCAGGAAGAGAACGGAGAGCCTTTTCAACATGTTGAGTGTTGGTTAATGGTTCACCAAGCACTTGACATTCATTTGAGATGTCAATCAACTTGTTAAAATAAGGTTTAATATCATCCGCTTCTTCCATCCTTAAACGTTCATATTTACTCATGAGCATGCGTAGCTTTGTTTGACGAACACTTGAGCTACATTCACAATGAATCTATAAAGTATCCCATGCGTCCTTAGCCGTGAGACAGTTTTGAATGAGTTTGAACATGTAGAGATCAACCCATCCAAAAATTGCATATAAGGCCTTTTCGTTAAAGCTAGCACTATTGGTTTCTTCTGTAGTCCATTCAAGTTCAGGTTTAGCAATAATGTCACCTTCCTCATCCGGTGGCAACATTGTAACAACATACCCATTGGTTATAGATCTTCATGCACGAATATCAATTGATTTGATATGCGAACGTAGGCGAATCTTTCAGTAGGCATAATTTGATCCATCTAAAATAGAAAGTCTACCAATAGTCGGATTTGCCGGATCCATACCTTATGACAACAGGACCAAACACTAATTGTGTTAAGTGTCGGCTCTGATACCACTTGAAGGGGAGCTACGGATCAAATAAAAATAAGATGAACAGAATTCAATCGATTACAAGTACAATTTATGAATGTCGGCAATTATGTCATCCGACACCAGTAACAACACTTAGTAAAATAGAAACTTTAAAGAGTAAATGCAGCGGAATTTAAAGAACAAAAAGGTTTAAAATTTTCATAAGTTATATATATTATATAACTTATGATGGTCAATGACCAAATATATTGTATATATATTATATACAAATATACAAATTCCTTTCTTTACAGATGTACAGGATAAAACAACAATGAATTAAAAGTTGAAGTCGCAGATGACTTCTGCCTGAAAAATCTAACTAAGTAGACATAGAAAACCTCTCATTACAATCGTTCCATACAAAACTAATCTAGAATCTAAGCAACAATTGTAATGTTGGACAGAATATTGTCGACACACTCAGACAACACTTGTGATCCAGATTTCTGAGATGAAATCCCGAGAGCTCTCTTGGTATTTTTACATTTTGATTCTGGATGTGGATTCACTGCAGTAGCCTCTCTATTTATAGTAGAGAGTCTTCCTTGAAAGGCTCATCGATTGGTTGTGGAAGTTGAGGAAAAGATGAGTAGCTTGTGGTAGATGATTAAGGAGTGGAAATCTCAACAACTTTGAGTTGTTCCTAACTCGACTTCTTCCCCAAGCTTTGACTCTTTCTCCCACATTTTACACAGCTTCAATTCACCATGCCTAAGTCATTTTTATCTCACAGTAAAATATTAATGCTTACCGTAAAGTAAGGCAAAACTGTTTTAAAAAATATTGGTCCGAATGTTGTGACATTTTTCCCAACATATTTATGCATTCAAATCAGTACTTCAGAATATATGTTGAGTCAAATGTCATAATACCAAACCCAACATTAACAGTTTGGAATATTCACTCGTCCTTCTAATATTTTCTCTCTCCATTAGCCTCTAATATATTCCTCTTCTTGACTAAATAATCTACTAATTTGTTTTGTCCATTTTCCTTCAAAAGATAGACTACGTACAAAAATGTATCAAAACCAGGAGTACCCTTTTCCTTGTTTGTGTTGCCACCCTCAAAGTTACATTAGAATGGTATGCTTTCTTTGCTTATATGTCATATATACTCTCTTTTCGTTTTGTTCTTTTTTTCATTTTGAAGGCACGGATGGATCCAGAATTTCAGCTTGAGGGGTTCAACTTCTAAGATATTTAGTATTAATTAACTCATTATACATTTAAAATTATGGATTTATTTCGTGAGCATACTATGTTAGACAATCTTTTGCATGATTTCTGATCTTAGCTTTTGATAATGTTACATTATGGTAGGTACATAATCTGATAGAGAGGTGTTTGGTTCTTGGCATGGATAGAGATCAATGCGTTAAGACACTAACTATACATGCCAGAATTCGCCCACTCGTAACAATAACAGGTCATTCACTATCTCTTCTTACATCTTTCTCATGCAAACGTGCTTTTTTGATAGATTAATCTTTTATTTAGATCAGACTAAAACTTTGGTTACTAATACTCCCTTGTCTCAATTTTGTAGGATACACTTTTCTTTAATCTATCAAAAAAAGTGATATTTTTCTACATTTAGAAATAATTTAACTTAAAACGTCCCCTTTTACTCTTAATTAATGAAGTGATTTACAGCCACACAAATATATATGACTTGTTTTACATCAAAAAAATTAAAAATTTTCCTTTCTTTTTTAAACTACATGCCTAGTCAAACTATATCATCACATAAATTGGGACGGAGGAAGTAGTACTATTTCTCTATAGAAGTTAAAGTAGTAGGGTTTGTCGATCGGTTGGGACAAATTAAATAACGACTGCAAAGTGACATAAATATATCATAGATCATCATTAAGGAAGTTTTACTTGATTCTTAGCTACTTGTTGAAAGAGAACAATATAATGTATATTTCTTTCACCTTCTTTTTCTGTTTTTTTTTCTTTCTTTTCTCTTGGATTTTGATCGTAGACCATGTTTGATGCGTGCAGTGTGGAGAGAGCTTATGAAGGAGACCAAGGACTTCTTTCAAGCTTATTTCAGCAATATATCTTCACGACCCTCCTTAAGTAATTTATGAGTCGTCTAAGATATAAATATTGATTTATTTTTATATTAACTAAAGATGAAATACTTAACTATATATTAATTATGATGACATTTTTGTTAGGCGTTCAAAGAGAACCAAGATTTGGAAGAAGGAAACAATATTGAAGGTGAACGTACGCAAAGGGGAGGATTGAAGAACAAGATTTCTAGCTAGCTCTCTTATTAGTATTCACAAACAATTCTATTTTCATTTTCTTTTCCCTTTTCTATGATCATAAAAATTAGGGCTCAATAAAAGAAAAATGGACGGGTGTCGAGGCACGTGTTTACTTTTGCACGTTTAGGATTGTGACATGACAGATCATTCACAAATGTATATATTATTATACGCAAAAGGGTTAGAAATGCCCCTGATCTAATAAGTTTGGCTTATATATGTAATTCGTTAATCTAAAATTCTCATCATTACTTTTTATCCCAAATATGCCACTTTGCACTAATGATAGAAGTCACATTAGGGTATAAACATTTTTAATTATTTAGGGTTGTATTTGAACCTTTCAATTGCTCGGGGTAGATTCAAATTATTGCATTTGTAATTAACCTAAGCAATTAAAAGGCCCAAATATACCCCAACATGGCTTCCACCAGTAATGTGTGTGTGGGAGGGGGTATTTAGACCTCTTTAATTCTTCAAAGTATATTTGAGATAGAAAATAACAGTAGGGCATCTAAAAACTGACAAGTTAACGAATGACATATATAAGCCAAATTCAAGTGGTTGAAACATTTTATGCCTCTTTTCATATTACGGAATTCCTCATATTATATATGTCAGACATTTGGAGTTGACATTGTTTAGACTGGTTGGAAATAATCTACGGAGGTTGTCTACAAAATTGAAGTAATTTGGTGGGGATTTCGACTGGTTTAGAACAGGAAACTGCAACTAAAAATAATAGTAGAAGAAGTTAGTCTCCGTAGATAGCGACGTGTTACAGTTTTATATATTATTATATACTTTTTATACACTTTATATAAGGTAGCTAGCTAGATACATTGCTTATATAGGTATATAAAAATATACTAGGTAAATAAATATGGTTGCAAAAAAATGTTGGCATGCAGATATAAACTGAAAAATATAGCTATGTGGATGGAAGTGTTGTGTTGGTTTGTATATTTATGAAAACCTCCCTCTAAAATATGTATTTTGACTAACTTCAAATATCTGGGTGAAACTCCATGAAATAAGAGGGCTGAGGGCTAGATGTCAAAACGGTGTAAGTACGAACGTCTGCCTATTAGGCTATTTGGCCTATAAATAATTGAACTTTTTGATGAATAATATCCAATAGATCTTGAAGTTTAGAAGCAAAAGTGGAAAGTGATGTACCATTGAGCTCCTACATGCAATAAATTAGGATGTCAATATTTAATTTCGTCTTCTCCTCTTTAAATCATAATCCTTTTATATTTCCTCTATCTTAATTTGATTTTTCTGATCCTTCATAAACCGGTGTTTGTACTACAAAATACTCTTTATTAGAAACTTATTCCAACAAGATACATCAATCATTGGTTCATCACAACACCATATATATGCATCAGATACATTGGTATTATGTCTCACTACTTTCAAACTTCCAAAAATTGCAAGCAGAAACTTCAATAACCCTATTAAATGACAATAGCATCTCCAACACTAAGGGAAAGTGAAACCAACAGTACAAGACAAGACATGTTGTAATTCAATTCTTTAATTTCCAGTACTGTAGGGATGATTGAGATCTCTTCACTCGTGAGACGGGGCATATTCGAAGCCTTTCTTTCAAGGAAACCATTGCTATCTCTTGGGACATGAGAGTTTCTTGCAGCAGAAACCTATATATAAAAAGGTTTAGTTTAACAGATATGCACGAATGACTAAATTACTAAAATTAGTCACGATGCTCTTCTTTAGAGATACCCTTAAGGGAATAATATCATTAATTTTGAGATATGGTGGTTGAGCATCTAACAAGCTATTCAATCCAATCAAAATCAGTATCATAAATACCATGATGTTCATCAAGACATGTTGCGTTCTCAGCATAGAACCTGTCGTAACTTTGTAATTTTTACTTAGATGCATTGATAATGTAGTTTTTGTTTATATTATTAGTGTATTTTAATTTGTTGTAACAGACAAGTTCATTTCATGTTATTACTTCTATTTATTATGAACATTTACATATAATTATTTTTAGGTGACATGATCATATATATAATTGAAAGAAATAATCCCTTGATTATTTTCATTAATGAATGAGTATATATACAATTTACAATTTTCATAATATGGAAAATCTTATTCCTATTCTACTCCTAAAACCATATTCTATTTGTACAATAATTCTACAATTATGGTAAGTGTACAATGCTAATTAAATACAAACTAAAGTTACCAAAATATGCTCCAAAACCGTGATATACATTGCTGTATATGCCATGTATATCACGGCTAAAACTGTCTTCAATATGTCGTGTATTACCGTGATATACACTGTTGTATATGCCGTGTATATCACGGTATATTCTGTCACACCCCCACAGTCATAGCGGACGGTCTTTGTACGCTGAGACTGTCCCTAAGATATTCAAAAAGGACCGAGGGAAGACCCTTAGTAAAGATGTCTACAATTTGATACCTGGAAGGGACATGGCAGACACGTACTTGCCCACGAGCTACCTTTGCGCAAACAAAGTGGATATCCATCTTGATGTGTTTAGTGCGCTGGTGTTGGACCGGATTACCAGAAAGGTAGACGACACGAATATTATCACAATAAATCAAAGTAGCTTTTTGAATGGGACAATGAAGTTCTAAGAGAATATTACGTAATCAACATGATTTAGAGATCACATTGGCTACCCCTCGATACTCGGCCTCCGCACTAGAGCGTGATAATGTAGACTGTCACTTCGCAGACCATGAGACCAAGTTATTATCAAGAAACATACAATAGCCAGACGTGTTGCGTCTGGTATATGGACAGCCACCCCAATCAACATCTGTATACGAGACAAGTGTAGACGTCGATGATGGATATAAATGTAAGCCATAGTCAAGTGTCCCCTAGATGTATCGAATAATGCGTTTGAGCGCATTCATGTGCTCAAACCTGGGATCATGCATAAACAAACACACCTGATGTACGACATACGTAATATCCGGTCTCGTGAAAGTAAGTTATTGAAGAGCCCTTGCAAGACTGCGATAGTGGGTTGGATCCTCGTAAGGTGAGCCAGCCGCAACACCCAGCTTGGGTATAATGTCAACTGGAGTGGAAGTAGACTTGCACGAGGACATACCAGCTCGCTCAATGATCTCAGTGGCATACTTCCTTTGTGATAAGAATAACCCACATGTATGACGAGTGACAGCATCCCCAAGAAATAGCTCAAGGGCCCCAAGTCTTTCATAGCAAACTCAGAACTGAGTAGTGTCATGATAGACTTTCGTAAATCGTTAGAAGAAGCTGTCAAAATAATATCATCCACATACAAGAGAATATATGCCAAGAAAGTACCACGATGATATATGAACAAAGAATTATCCGACCTGCTGTGAGAAAACCCAATAGTAGATACATAGTCTGCAAACCTCTTATACCAAGCCCGTGGGGCATGTTTGAGCCCATACAATGATTTTTTTAATAAACAGACATCATTAGGATATATGGGGTCTCGAAAACCCAAGGGCTGATGCATGTAGATGGTCTCCTTAAGATCACCATGTAAGAAAGCATTCTTCACATCTAACTGATGAATGGTCCATGCCTTCGAAAGAGCCAGACTGAGAACAGTGCGAATGGTAGCCGGTTTGACCATCGGACTAAATGTCTCACCACAATCCACGCCAACCTGCTGAGTCTTACCATCACTTACAAGACGAGTTTTATGCCTCGCAAAAGAACCATCAGAATTATCTTTATGAGTAAAAATCTTCATAGACCGAATAATATTAACACCAGAAGGACGGGGCACCAACTCCCACGTCTTATTTTCAATAAGAGCATCATATTCGTCGTTTATAGCCAATTTCCAATTCAGGTCATTTAACGCCGACATTGGGTTACGTGGTAGGGGGATTTCAGAATATTAGAATTTAGATTAAAATGTCTTTTTGGTATAAAAATACCCCATTGACTACGAGTTACCGGTCTGTCACTCGGGGGAGAATTGGGTGGATTTGGGAAAACATTATGATGGGTGACGGATTGGCCAGCAGGTAGTGGGCCTGCTGGCCCAACACGGAATCTGGACCGAGACCTGGAACAGAAGCAAGGGCAGAACTGGGCTGGATAGTTGGCCTAGTTGCTGGACCTGGGACGTGAGGGGCAGTGGGTGATGGCGGGCCAACAGGCAGTGGGCGTGCTGGCGGTCCGAGGGTACTTGTTTGGCCTAATAAGTGGCGCATAGTGTACGGTGATACATCGTCATCTAAAAAATTATACGAACTAGGCACGGGACTACTCACTTGGGCAAACAGAAATTGGGTTTCATAAAAAATAACATGACGACTAATGATGATTTTATTAGATGATAAATCAAAACATTTATAACAACAATGATTAGATGGATAACACAAAAACACACAAGTGGTAGAACGGGCTTGAAGTTTGTTAATTGTAGTGGATGGAAAAAATGGATAACATAAACACCAAAATACCCTAAGATGTGAATACGAATGATCCTTATTATAGAGGGTTCTAAGAGGAGACAAAGTTGTATTACCGCAACCATGAATTGGAATTTTATTGCCATTACCAACAATAATGCCACATTTTTGCTCAAATTGAAATAAGATGAGAGAGTACCTTGGTCTGACGTCATGTGAGAAGTGGCGCCAGTGTCTATGTACCAGTTCGGGTCTGGAGGATTTAATCCAAGCGTATGTATTGCGGCCGTAATATCTGTTGGAGTCGGTGTAGGGCCCACTTCCTAGAATGCTTGCGAAGGCCCCAAGCACACCGGTCTGTGGCCCCGGCCCAGAGTGAAATCGACTGCCTGATGCTGGATCCGATGTATTTGGCCTGGATTGTCAACACACCCGTGAGAGTTATTAGATGAAGTCATCATCACCACGGAACTAGTGTCGGTAGCAGCCTTTTTTGCCAAGCCAGCTTCTTCTAATGTGAGCATCGAGCGGGCTTGATAAAAAATGGAAATGGATTACTTTGACGGATGAGAGTCCTAACACCATTATAGGCCTCAGAAAGGCCGGCAACCATTTGTAGAACAAGACGATTATTGGTAACAGACGCTCTAACGTTACGGAGTTGGTCCACCAATTCCTTGAGCTATTTACAATAAGAGAAAACATTCAGGAAATCTTCCATGCTGACTTGGAAAAATTCATGCTCAAGGGTGACTACTCAGGAATGTTGGTTATCCTGGAATATATCACGCAATCTATTCCACGTAGCCATAGTCGTAGTGTCTGGTTCAATAATTGTCTGTAAAAGGTCAGTAGAAATAGTGGAATAAATCCACTGAAGCACGGTAGCATAAAGAGTAATCCACAACTGAGGATCCTACGCAGGAGTAGGGGTAGCGGGAGGAATTATGTGATGGAGGACTTGATGTGAGATTGCGTGAATTTTGAAAAACTCTGCCCATGTCGCATATTAGACGTTTTCCATCTCAGAACAATAGGGATGTGATTCTTGATGTTGGAAACAGTAAGGGCAGGATGAAATATGTTCTTAGACATACGAAAGAACAAAAGGTGAAGTGGGGATTTGGACTAATTTGGGAAGAGGAGAGAAAAGAAGGGCATGGAAACCGAGAAGGAGGCTCGGAAATCGAGAGCTTGCGGAAGAAAAAGATGGGAGAGTTATAAAAAACCTAGACTTCTGATACCATGAAAGAAATAATCCCTTGATTATTTTCATTAATGAATGAGTATATATACAATTTACAATTTCAATAATACGGAAAATCATATTTCTATTCTACTCCTAAAACCTTATTCTATTTGTACAATAATTCTACAATTATGGTACGTGTACAATGCTAATTAAAATAAACTAAAGTTACCAAAATATGCTCCAAAACTGTGATATACACTGCTGTATATGCCATGTATATCATGGCTAAAACTGTCTTTAATATGTCGTGTATTTGAAAGTATATGTATGTCGTAGAGACAATCTGTATTAGGACAAAGTACTTTATACATATTCGTATTATTATTATTATGGAGATTAATATTTTGGCATTTGCAATTATTGAATTATTAGTTGATTGTTTATAATATTCTATAATATGCATCCCTAGAGGTTACGTTGTTATTAATAGTGTGAGATATTAATATTCTAACGTAACTCTTAAAATAGCCTCGACTAATGATCATCAAGAATAAGATATCGATGATATGTGATAAATCGACATGTGGTCTGCATCACATCCTTAGAGGATGTAGTATGTCTCACCTACTACGAGTAATAGCTACTCGTGATGGACACATGTATACTTTGGAAGTATTGGTATATCCTGCTGATATACTGTTTGTTAAACATGTCTAAAGTATGATCAGCGTGTGGAATATAGAAGTCCTTAGACTTGCGGTCAATACACACCTTGTCTACATAGTAATATACTTTGATCCTGTCCTAAGCTCAAATGCCTTATAGGTTGAGATACAGCTTGTATTGGGTACATTACGATGTGGATTAAAGGTGGTAGTTGAGCTAAGATTAGGATTCATTCCTCGAATGTATATTCGAGAGAACACTCAACTTCTCATTGATATTGGGTTGACTAAGTCGTTGGCCAACGCAATAGACATATCTAGAATATGGTCTTGTTGTCAACCAATATAGATGAGATATAATGATCAAGCCATTTGGATAGACACTTGGAAAATCCTAAGCTTGATCGAGTGTATCGTGAATGAAAGGATTCTATCTTACCACATAGAGGTTAAGTTTACTGGATTCATGTAAATGTACTTCACATATTGAGTTCGTCTTGCGGCGCCGTCTAGGAGTTCCGCGTAGACCTTAATTTGATTAGTGTTGATATGAGATGTTTTGTAGGGTCACACTATGTCGATTGTCCTTTCGATCTAAGGATGTATTTAGAGAGTATTAAATATTCGATTTAGAATCGAGATATTTAAATGAATGATGATTGTTTTAATTAAGTCAAAATTAGATTTTGGATTTAATTAAAAATGTTCTGAAAAAAAATATTTTTTTGGGCTAGGCACAAGGTCAAACCCTAATCCGGTTTGACCTAATTTTTTCACCTATAAATACAGACCTACACTTCATTATTCATTACATTTGATTTTCATATCATTATTCTAAGTCTTAGAGACTCAGAATCAAAACACTCTCTAGAACCTCTGCCGAATTTTCTAGCTTTCAAAGGAGGAATACATTGAAGCTTGGAACTTTCAATCAAAAGGCCATTCGCGTGCGCACCCACAATTGATAAAGATTTCAGATATTGTAAACATGTAAGTACCATTCAAGTCTTACGTTTACAATTTAAAATTATCCTATAGTCAAATAGTTCTACGTTTGTTGGGTTTGAAATAATTTTTCAATATCCGTTGCGTACAACAACCCAACAAAATTTCAACAGTGGTATTAGAGCCATGACTGTTTTGTATGATTATAAGGTAATTAGTTAATAATAATATGGGTTAGAATTAGTTTAAATCCGAAATTTATGTCATTTAAAGCTTGAAAACCTAATATCTTAAAAGCACATCATCATTTTCTCCCAAACTATTAAACAATGATGTAATCGAGGAAGTCATTCTGATCTAACTCTTCTAAGTCGATATGCATAACCTGTTCATTACGAACATGGTGCAATGAAGCGAGGAACGAGAAGGGATTGGATGATGGTTGATGAACGTATTGTATGATAGTGAAGGGTTACAGAGATGAATCTGCAAATCTGACCCTGAACCAGTTTTAGGTTTCGGAAATGCAGATTTTGTGATTCTGAGACGGAGGCGCCGCGACATTGTTCATCCGAAAGTTTTTTTTTTATAAAAAAAAGTGAACAGTAATCGGAACACTGTTCCGGCGTAAACAGTGGCGGTCACTGTTCTGTCCAATTTTTTTTTGAACGGTGAACGATGCAAGAACGAACACTGTTCAGCGTAAACAATGGCGGCGATCACTTTGTTCCCGGCGAAGCGATGGCGGTCCTTTGTTCGATCGAAAAAAAAAATTGAATAAGAAATTGGAGTTTTAAAAGTTTCACATTCTGGTTCTGAAGTTTAAGAGTTTCAGAATCTGAAATTAATTTTTTTTCAAATAAGCAAATTTGGTTCTTTGGGGCAAATCTATTATTAATTTAAATTCTAGAAATTATAGACATGTCCCTGAAACCTGTCCATTACCCTCAATACTCCACTCCCTGAACAAGGGACGAATGCAACTGCACCGCAAACCATGTTATCTTCTGAACCGCCATTTTCCCAAAACCTTCCCGAAAATTCCCCACTAAGCGAAACCAATCTGCATCACACTAACCCACAGCCTATCAACCCACAAGCTAGTCCACAACAAAGCCCGCTACAAAATGATCTGGCATCTTTCACAACTCTATATGCATCTCAAGCTCCACTTACCCAAATTACCCCACTCGTCCAAAATACCCCTTCCATGCAAAATCATCGGGCTACCCAGCACATACCGAAAGCATACGTCGCTGATCACAGCAAGCAGTATGTGCCACCAGTATATGTAATAGAAGCGCAACCTTTTACTACCACAATACCAAACATGGCTCCTCAGGAAATTGACCAGTATGAAAAGATGGAAAGGCAAGTAAGGATCAGAACCGATGAAAGTGTGGCGAGAGAAATTCATAGCCTAAAAGAAGCATTCAAGAACATCCAAACCAGCAAGGGACATGAAGGACTCGAGTACGAAGATCTCTGTATGCATCCCGACATTGAATTGCCTGTTGGATATAAGGTGCCAAAATTTGACTTGTTTGATGAGAAGGGAAATCCCCACTCTCATTTAAGATCGTACAATGACAAACTGGTTGGGGTAGGTAAAGACCAGGATATCATAATGAAGCTGTTCGTAAGGAGTTTGACAGGAGAAGCACTCGACTGGTACACGAGCCAAGACCCGCGAAAATGGCATAATTGGGGCACGATGGCACAAGATTTCGTGGACAGATTTAAGTTTAACATTGACACAGTCTTGGATAGATTTTATCTAATGAAGTTGGAAAAGAAATCCACAGAGACCTTCAGAGAATACGCCATGAAGTGGAGGGCAGAAGCAACAAAAGTTCAACCCCCGATAACGGAAAATGAGATGACCAGTCTCTTTGTACAATCTTTGAATGATACAACATACTATGAAAGAATGATAAGCCTCATAGGACGGAGTTTCTCTGAAGTTGTAAGGATGGGAGATTTCATAGAAGAGGGTATCAAAACTGGAAGAATTACAAACTTGGTAGCGTTGCAAGCAACGAGTGAGGCAATTCAGTCAGACTAATTTGGGGGAGCAATAAAGAGAAAGAGGGACGGAATGTCCCCTGTCATGACGACCCAGAAACATAGACCAAATCAACTTACCAAAGCCCATCATCCCAGCTTTCCTACTATAACCAAAACACCCAAAGTCCTCAACTTTCCTATTATAGCTTATACGCCCAAAGCCCTCAGCCTTGCTATCAATACTCACTTGTTCTCTACCCTATCTATTATATCCATCCAATATATAGCCTACTGCAAGCGCCTGTCTATCCGAATCCCCCCAATATCAGCCCGCATACTTACCTCAGCCACGAGTCCATCTATCAAATGCATCTAGACCCCATGCAAAACACGAAAGAAAGCCAGTCAAAACATATACACTTTTAGCCGAACCTCGAGCCCAGTTGTATGAAAGACTGAGAACCGCAGGAATACTCCAACCCATCCCAGGAAATATCCCCAATCCTGTTCCCAAATGGCATGATGGGACTAAGCATTGTGCATACCACTCGGGAATCCCTGGACACGACAGTGGAAATTGCTATGCCCTCAGAGACAAAATTGAGGCATTTATCAAAGAAAGAGTTATCCAACTGAAAGGAGCTTCCCCTAATGTAAACGATAACCCTTTGCCAAATCATGACGATACCAATGTGAACATGATTACTGTTGATGAAGAATACAATTTGGAAGGGACTATTGTGCCAGTCCAGAGAGAGGAACATGTTGAATCATCGGCCTTTATCACCCCTATGATTACAGTCCAAGTGAGGGCACTGTTTGGAGTAGAAGTGCTTCCTCCAAAGCCGCGGATCGTGGCACCATCTTTTCCTGAAAAAGTCTTATCAACAATCTCCGAATGAAGAAAGATGCTCCTTTACCAAAGCCTATTCTGCCTCTAAGTCAATCATTTGTTAAAGCATGCACCACTCAGGAATCAAAGGAGGACAATGCAACCAACCTCGTGGGGGGATTCAAAAGTTTTTTCATTGCTGAAGAAGAATCAGAATGCAATGTGATTCTCGATGATTACGCTAAAGACTCAACCATTTGGGATGCAGAGCAAGGAGATGTTTTGGAAAATTGGACCTGTGCCCCGACCTTGTTTCTCCCGAAAGCTAGTTAATTGCATTAGTACTTAATGAAACAATGCGATTCAGATTGAGGCCTGAATCACATCTATGCATTTAATGTGTTTTGCCTCCACCTTTTGAAAGCTTAAAATGACAAATCCGCATTGCTGTTGCTATTTTAAAATTCGTTTTTGTTTAATAATTTTCTTTTGTCTTTCATCATGCAAACTAATAAATTTATCGATAATATGATTGTGACATGTAATGAAACAAGCAAACAAAGTCCCAGACAATGAACATGACTTCGAAGAATGTGAGAAAAACTCAGAGTCAAAAGAATTGACGAAGAATTAGAGCATTTTGAGAATAAGCCAAAGCCAGATTTGGATGAAACATCAAGATGGTTGATAATTACAAGCATTGGCATGAGCATTTGCCTTTGCACTTTTGGGCTATCGCACTACAATCAAGACTTCTACTGGGGCAATGTCGTATGTTTTGGTCTATGGGACAGAAGCTGTGTTACCGGCAGAGGTAGAAATACAATCCTTGAGAATTATCCAAGAAGCCGAGTTGAGTGAAGCTAAGTGGATACAGAATCGGTACGAGCAATTGATGTTGATTGATGAAAAGCGATTGAACGGGGTTTCTCACGGCCAACTGTACCAGAACAAAATGGCCAAGCTTTCAACAAGAAAGTGAAACCAAGGATTTTTAAACCGGGGCAATTGGTGTTAAAACACATATTTCCACACCAAGATGAAGCCAAAGGAAAATTTGAATTGGCAAGGGCCTTACATGGTTCACCAAGTGCTGATTGGAAGGGCACTAATCCTAGCTGAAATGGACGGCGAAATATGGCCAAAAGCTATCAATGCAGATGCAGTGAAGAGATACTATATCTAGGAATTGTTATTCTCTATGTAATACCTTTTCTATGTTGTAAAAGTTGCGTTCCCTCAGCGGGATACGCGTAGAACCCACATAGGGTTTCAGCTCTTTAAGACAGAAATTTCCTGAAAATCCCTTTTTGCTTATAGCATGAACTACGTTATGACCTGATTCCCTCTGCGGGATACGTAGGCGGCCACATCGGCTTCGGTCCCACTTTTTAGAAAACCTTACAATCCCCTTTGTTTGTAACGAACTACGTTATGACCTGATTCCTTCGGTGGGATACGTAGGCGTCCTATATTGGCTTCGGTCGTACCGTTTAAAATTTTTGTCCCTTATCTTGCATATAGCAAAATACACTAATCTGATCGCCTCGATAGGTCAGGAAAACAGCCCACACAAAACTCGGTTGTCCATTCGAAAGTTCATCATCCTCACATATCGGAAACTGGGCAAAATTTTAAGGGTCCACTGTAAGAAAACGCCGATAGACATGGAAAAGTGTCGGCCAGCTAAGTCTTCAGCCAGAAGAAGGATTTGACCTACATGGTCCCAACCATTATGTATGCACAAGGATGTTATTTCGAATCACATGGAACTTTAACACAGCAAACCGACGGCAAAAACGTCGCGTCACATTTTTGTCTGTGCAAGGACGACATTTCAATTCACAGTCCACAAGATTTTGAATCGGCAGAAGATTCAGCACAACGTGGAACCATATTACAGCAAACTGATGGTAAGGACGTCATTTACATCAAACGACGGCAAGGACATCGCATCACGTTTTCGTCTGTGCACGGGCGACATTTCAATTCACAGTCCACAGGAGTTTGAATCGGCAGAAGACTCAGCACAATATGAAACCGTGTTTTACAATATTACAACAACGTCAACAGTATTATGACAGCACGATAACTATTTTTCACAGCATTACAATGACATCAACAACATTACAACGACGTCTTCAACGCAACAACTATCTTTTACAGCATTACAACAACGTCATCGACGTTACGGCAGCACAACAACTATCTTTTGCAGCAAAACAACATTACAACAACGTCATCGACGTTACGGCGGCACAATAACTATCTTTTATAGCATTACAACGACGTCAACAGTATTACAATGACATCATTAGCATTATGTCAGGACAACAGCTATCTCTTACAGCAAATAACATTACAACAACGTCATCGACGTAATGAAAACACAACAACTGTCTTTTACAACTACAACGACATTACAACGATGTCATCAGCATTATGTCAGCACAACAACTATCTCTTACATCAAACATCATTACAACAACGTCATTGACGTTATGGCAGCACAATAACTATCTTTTACAGCAAAACAACATTACAACAACGTCATTGACGTTATGATGGCACACCAACTATCTTTTACAGCATTATAACGACGTCAACAATATTACAACGACGTCATCAACATTATGTCAGCACAACAGTTATCTCTTACAGCAAACAGCTTTATAACAACGTCATCGACGTTACGATAGCACAACAACTGTCTTTACAACATTACAACGACATCATCAGCACTATGTCTGCACAACACGTCTACGCAATGACATCATCAATATTACATCTACACAACGACATCATCAACACTACGTCTACACGATGACGTCTTCAACACAACACGTCCATACAACGACATCATCAATAACATTACGTTGATACAACGACAACATCAGTATTATGTTCTTACAACAACGTCATCAGCATTACATCTACGCAAGGACATCTTCAGCACTACATCTACACGATGACGTATTCAACACAACACGTCCATACAACAACGTCATCACCAACATTACATCGATACAACGACGGCATCAGCATTATGCCCTTACAACAACGTCATCGCATCACGTTTGTGCAAGGACATCATTTCGACTCACATGGTCGCATTTTTTTACGTACTCATTCTCTACCATTTTGTCTTAGCAGTTATGCACTAATTTTTAGATTGTAGGAGCTTTAATTTGCAGGAACTTCAGGACAACATGGAACTATCACCTACGGCGAACCGAGGCAATTTTGGTCAGCAGCCTACTTCGAACGTCGTTCCGCTCTTCCCCAATAATTTTGCCACATCTGCAACCAGTGTCATCATAACTCGACATTGGGGCAATATTTCTTGAATCCGCACCAACTTTCTCAATGTCTTCTCCCTCGGAATTCTATCTCTACCCGTGCATCCCTACTCCTCGTTCAAAGCCTGATGATCAGGACAAAATTGGCTACTCAGTCAACTTCTTTGCCCGAAAACTCTTTCATCGTCTCCGGCCAAAGAGGGGCATCTGTTGACACCCAATTTTGTCCCGTCTTTTCCGATTTATTTGCAATTTTAAATATTTTTTACACCTCAAAAACAATTTTAATATAGGCATATATATATATATATATATATATATATATATATTATTATTTTAATATCATTATTTATTATTATTATTATTATTATTATTGTTCATATTTTTTACTATCATTTGCCTTTTTAAAATCATAATCATAGTTTTACCCTAATACTCTATGTTATTTTATTTTCGCAAAACGGCATCACATTTTATATTAAGCATTAAACATTTCGCAAATATTATGTTTTTATTATTATTACGTCGTTATTTTTATCTTTATAATTTATATTTTTTGCAAAACATCTTTTTAATAATAAACTCTTTTTATTTATTTTAACTCAAACTCATTTCACCCATCGCCCATTTTTTCCCTACCACAAAAACAGCCCAACCCCTCACCCGAAATCAGCCCAAAATCGGCCACCTTTCTTCAGCCACAGAAGCCCAAACCCGTTGGCCCACCAGCAACAGCCAAACACCCAACACCCCTTTTATTCTAAACCCTACCCTAAAACACAAAACAAAAACATATCATTTTCGGCCCCCAAATCGCCGAACCCCCGCACACCCCATACCCCTAACCCCCACGTCGCTACATCCTACACGCCTACCCCCACGTCTCCGACCTACACCCCTGACACCGCCAGTCGCCGACCCATCACCTCACCAACCCATACCCCAAAAATTAGATATTTGCCCCCTTTTTATTTTGAAATTCGAACTCAAATTTTGTAAGGGGTATGGGGGTGAACGTTGGGAGGGGAATACATCTATAAATCCCCTCCCCCCCTTTGTTCACTGTTTTTGGAAGTCGGTTTTGGGTGGATTTTTTTTGTCCGAAAATTTAGGTTTATGCTTTGAAAATCCGAAATCTTCTTAAAGGTTGTATTGTATTTTTGTGTTGTTCTTCACAATTGAGAAGTCCGAATTTCAAAAATCTGAAATCATCTAAAGGGTATTTGTTCTTTTTTTGCATGTGTTCATCATCTTAAAGATTCCGAAATATAAGTTAAAATTATTGGGGTTTTGGTATTGAAGAATCTGAAAGTTTTGCTATTCTTCGCTGTTATGCGGATTCGGGGTCGGTTTTCCGGGTCGGATCGGATCTGCTTTCTGTTTCGGGTTGAAACCAGTGCCAAAAATGTGAAAATAAGGTTGGTTCTTATATGATTTATTGTTAATGATTATCCATTTTTTTTATTGGTTATCTGAAATTGCAATGGAAACAAATGTGTTCCTCGGAGTCGACAAAGTTTTACGGTTCTATGGCCATGCTATTGATTTTACATTGTACTAATCGATTCGGGGTATTGTGTTACTTTGCCTTGCTGCTATTTTCTTGATTCTAATGTGTGCGTCTGATGCTGTGCGATTTTTGGTTTTCCGGTCACTGTTCCGGGTCGGGTTACTGTTCCGATGGATAAAATTTTCAAAATTTTGTTGTTGTTATCTGAAAATCCGAGAACACCTGATTTGGGTCGGGTCATTGGCAACTCGGGTCGGGTAAAATTTCCAGAAATTTGTTTTGATATTTTGTTGTTGGTTATCTGAAAAATCCAAGAAAACTGATTCGGGTCAAATTTCGGGTCTGTTCTGTCTTGAGTCATATTTTCAGAAGCATCTCGAATTCTGTTTCGATTCAAAAATTCAGAATTCGGGTCGGATATTTTAATCGCGGACTGTTGGTTTATTTTGGTATTTTGAACATCCGTTACGCATCTATTATGTTATTTTACTGATTTGAACAAATACTATACTTAGGCCGATTAAATTGAATTTGAGGCCGGGTTCTTTCGGAAAATGGTTGTCAGTTAAGTTTTTTACTGTTTTGGTATTATTTTGTTGATTTGAACATGATACTACACTGGCCGATGAAAATATCGGTCGATTTTTGAGGCCTCTACAGTTGGAAAGACGGAAATAAAACTTCTGGACAAGGATGATACTTAAATCTTTTTTCATCCGAGAGACCAACATGTTCGGTAGGCAAGTCAACTAAAATGACCAATGAGTCATATGTTCGCAACCACGACATGATTGGAATGATCTTTTCAAAATTTAAGTCTGAACCCTCCGTACTCAAAACATTTACTGTTTTGGATGCGGATCCGAAGTTATTTATATTCAACTGTTTCTAACCGTTTGTTCTTGACAGCTTGCAAGGCACATTTACGAAAGTTAAAAAGGACAAGACACCCTTCGGAGATGATTTATTTTGTTGTTGTTTTTATTTTCTTTAATTCAATTTTATTTTATTATGTATTGTAATATTATTATTGTACTTGTGTAATTATTGAAATGTTTAGAATAGGTAGACTTAGAATTAATAATCTAGAAAGAGTAGATTTAAAATTGGAAACCCGTCGCTAGTTTATTTATTTTAGGCTAGGTTGGTTCAAACTTAGAAACCCTCCGCTAGTTATTTATTTTTAAGCTCGTCATGTATATTCAAATTTTTTAAAACAACTTTGGTCATCTTTTATTAGAATTATTAACCATACAAATGATATTTTATTTATATCTGATTTGTGATTCAAAAATAACTTTCATATAAATCACATCTTCGCATTATAAATAAATTCACTTTTCGCTTTTGCTATCAAAATGCAAAATATGTATTTCTTATATAATACATATTTTTATCTAAAAATTAACTTTACATGTATTTTATAAATAATGTCATACAAATGCATATTTTATCCAAAATATCATTTTTCATATATTATGTAAATAATGCAATCAAAATGTATTTTTTTTATCCGACAAATTACTTTGCATGTATTCTTTTGTAAATAATGCAATATGAATACATGTTTCACCCGGCGAATGAAAGACCCCCATTTCATAGCGCCTGGGGAACGCAAGTTTGATCGTGGATTGGAGAGGAGAGGTGGAAGAAAGGGCTCGGGATGGATTTAGGAGTCTTTTGTGCGAGCTGTATGCAGTGAGAGTCGCACGTACGGTAACGAGGGGGGTTCGCGTCTATACGTGTAATGTGGTGCTTAGGCCTACCCACACTATTTGGTTGAAGTGTTGAAAAGCAGTCTTCATTTTCGTTAGACCACTGAAGTAGGACAACCTATAGGGTCTAACTCCTCGTGGCCCATCTTCAAATTAACACATCATATGTTAGTGTGGAAGGCCACATAGCCCATATAAGGTGAAACAATCGGTCTGTTGGAAAACTCCTGCATAAGTTGTCGGATCCTAAAAAAAAAGCTTTTCTAGGGACGCGCTATTCAAGTCGAGTTTCCTTATTGTCCCTTCCAAGACATCCCTTCTAACTTCTTTATTTCCAAAGGAAGAAAGAAAGGTCGAAAGAATCACCTTGTATATATTTTAATCAAAGTCATCCAAATACATATTTTTATCAACTTTGTATGTATTCTATAATCATACCACTCAAAATGCACGATTTTTTATCTGAAAATCTACTTTGCATATATTTTGTAAACAATGTCATACAATGCATGCTTTTATCTAAAAGGTCGATTTTATATGTATTTTTATAAACAGTGTCATACATACTTTTCGGATCTTATTTCTCAAGATCACAATCACTTTCGCAAAACTCATCAAAAAGGAAAAATCATTACTTTATCTATAATGCATCTTTTATTAACTACTTGCAGCATTATGTTAATTTTATACTTGTAAAAACATGTATTTTTTTAGCATAGTAATTAACCTGAGTTTGACTGGATAACCGCAAGTTAGCGGATCTTAAAGGAACCCCTTCCCTTTAGGATAATAAAGAACACTTACCTAGAATCTCATTATTTTCGCAGACTATAAAATCAGAGTTATTTTGCAGCATTTTAGTTAACATTTAGGTGCCCTAATTTACCTTATAATAATTAGGTGGCGACTCATCAACAAAGCATTTTTTAATCAATCTAGAGGGAATCGACGCCATCGCATCTTAAGCCGCGGTAAAAAACGGGCGTGACAGTATGTATATGTGTATCTTATGAAACACAAATCCGAGGCCTTCGAAAAGTTCAAGGAGTACAAGTCTGAAGTAGAGAAACAACTTGCAACAAGTATCAAGACCTTTCGATCTGATCAAGGAGGTGAATACTTGAGCAAGGAGTTTCTAGATTACTTAAAGCTACATGGAGTCCAATCAGAGTGGACACCTCCAGGAACACCACAAATGAATGGTGTTGCCGAAAGGAGAAATCGAACCTTATTGGATATGGTTCGATCCATGATGAGCTTCTCAGCTCTACCGACATACCTTTGGGGACATGTTATACAAACCTCAATATATGTTCTGAACAGGGTTCCTTCCAAGTCAGTAGAAAATACACCTTATGATATATGGTGTGACAAGAAGCTAGTTCTTAAACATATGAGACCCTGGGGGTGCCCTGTATATGTTAAGAAGATGCTCACTGACAAGTTGGAATCCAAAAGTGAGAAATATTACTTCGTGGGGGTACCCAAAGGAAACTAAGGGATACTACTTCTATCTTCTTGGAGAACGTAAGATCATTGTTTCCAGGAACACAACTTTCCTTGAAGAAGAATATGTCTACAAGGAATATAGTTGCACAGAGATAGAAATTCAAGAACCGCAAAATAACATAGAGGTTGAATCCTTGCCGAATGACCAAGGAAAGAATTTGGTGGGAGTATTTGGCGAAGATTGGATACTTCAAGTACGCCCTTCGGCTAGTGGGAGTGTTACGAGGAACAATACAGAAATGCAAGATCCTCCTACACAGCTTTTGGGAGTAGATGCAATGGTTGCACCTCCCCCCATTTAGGAAATACATGAAAATGATATTTCTGAAAGCTCTCAAATTAGTGGATTTTTCAACACACAAGAACTCTCTCACAGTCAGAACATACCAAGCACCGAACAATAAAATAATCGACTCTGTAACTCCACTTGGACTTATCGTCCTCATGAAAAACTAAATCTACATGTGGAAACACATAGTGAGATTGATATTCCCGATAACGATGAGCCTACAACATATAGCGAAGCAATGTTGGACATTGATTCGAAGAAATGGCAAGAAGCCATGAAATTCGAGATTAAATCTATGTACATCAATCAAGTGTGGAACTTGGTTGATTTTCCAGCTGGGGTTAAACCCATAGGATGCAAATGAGTCTTCAAGAAGAAGATCGAAGCATTTGGAAATGTACAGACTTATAAAGCAAAGTTGGTAGCTAAATGTTATAATCAACAGCCTGGGGTCGATTATGATGAAACCTTTTCACTTGTTGCTAAGATTAAGTCCATTCGGATTTTGCTTGCAATAGCTGTATATTATGACTATGACATTTGGCAGATGAACGTCAAAACTGTTTTCCTCAATGGTAATATAGTTGAGGAGGTGTATATGAAACAACCTGAGGGTTTTTCGTTTGAGTCCAAACCAAATGCTATATGCAAGCTACAAAAGTCCATTTATGGGCTTAAGCAAGCCTCGAGGAGTTGGAACATTTGCTTTGACAAGGCTATCAAGTCATTTGATTTCGTCAGAAGCAAAGAGGATCCCTGTGTTTATAGTAAACGCAAGGATGAGAGTATTGCCTTCATTATTATATATGTAGATGACATATTGATAATGGGAGAATATAATTCTCATGCAGTTAGTCAATGAGTGGTTGTCCAGTACCTTCATGATGAAGGATTTAGGTGAAGTCTGCTACATTATGGGAATTAGGATCTATAGAGATAGACCTAATAGATTGTTGGGGCTGTCACAGTCAGTCTACATAGACAAAGTGCTTAGATGTTTTCTATGGAAAATTCCAAGAAAGGCGGTCTACCTATGAGACAAGACATTAAGTTATCTAAGAAGGACAATCCTTCTAATGTTATAGAACTTGAACGCATGAAGAGGATCCCATATGCTTCGGCTATAGGATCGATCATGTATGCCATGACCTGTACTAGGCCAGATGTGGCCTTTGCACTTAGTATGACTTGCAAATTCCAGCAGAATCCTGGGGAAGAACACTAGAAAGCAGTCAAGAGTATTCTTAAGTATCGTAGATGAACTAAAGATTACTTCTTAGTATATGGTGGGGAAGAAAAGCTAGTTGCTACTGGGTACACTGATTCTAGCTTCCAGACGGATCTTGATTACTTCAAATCTCAGTCTGGGTACATGTTCATTTTCAATGGTGGAGCAGTGAGCTGGAAAAGTTCCAAAAAAGCTACAACTGTTGATTCGACAACAGAATCTGAGTACATTGCTGGATCGGAAGTTGGTAAAGAAGCTGTCGCAATTTCTGAGTTCCTGAAGGAACTAAGGGTAGTTCCGAGTGCCAGTTGTCTAATAACTATTTATTGTGATAACACTGGTGCGATTGTACAGGCTAAGGAACCAAGATCAACAAACAGAAACAAGCATGTACCAAGGAAGTACCACATACTCAGGGAGATGGTGGAAACTGAAGAGATTAGATTAGACTATGTTCCCACAGACGATAATCTAGCTGACCCATTCACTAAACCATTAAGCTTAGTCAAGCATAATGGTCATTTTGAGAATATGGGTATTAGATATGTTGGAGATTGGCTCTAGGCCAAGTGGGAGATTGGAAGTATATGTATGTCCTAGAGACAATCTGTATTAGGACAAATGTACTTTATACGCATTCGTATTATTATTAATGGAGATTAATATTTTGGCATTTACAATTATTGAATTATTAGTTGATTGTTTATAATATTCTATAATATGCATCCCTAGAGGTTACGTTGTTATTAATAGTGTGAGATATTAATATTGTAACGTAACTCTTAAAATAGCCTCGACTAATGATCATCAAGAATGAGATATCGATGATATGTGATAAGTCGACATGTGGTTTGCATCACATCCTTAGGGGATGTAGTATGTCTCACCTGCTACGAGTAATGACTACTCGTGATTGACACATGGATAGTTAGGAAGTATTGGTATACCCTGTTGATATACTGTTTGTTATACATGTCTAAAGTATGATCAGCGTGTGGAAGATAGAAGTCCTTAGACTTGCGGTCAATACACACCTTGTCTACATAGTAATATACTTTGATCATGTCCTAAGCTTAAATGCATTATAGGTTGAGATACGACTTGTATTGGGTACATTACGATGTGGATTAAAGGTGGTAGTTGAGCCAAGATTAAGATTCATTCCTCGAATGTCTATTCAAGAGAACACTCAGCTTCTCATTGATATTGGGTTGACTAAGTTGTTGGCCAACGCAATAGACATATCTAGAATATGGTCTTGTTGTCAACCAATATAGATGAGATATAATGATCAAGCCATTTGGATAGACACTTGACAAATCTTAAGCTTGATTGAGTGTATCGTGAATGAAATAATTTTATCTTACCACATAGAGGTTAAGTTTACTGGATTCATGTAAACGTACTTTACATATTGATATACAGTGTTGCATATGCCGTGTATATCATGGTATATTCTGTCAATAATTTGAATGAATGCCATGTTTTTTGGCAAAAATTTACCACTGCCTAAGCAATTATTTAAGGGGTTTGTTTACCGTGATCATTTAGCCGGAACAAAATATTTACTAGCCTGTATATATTTACAAAAGTTGCCTATTGAAACTTTATACTACAATAAGTTTGCACACCGTATACCTTTGACGTATATAATTCACATTTTTTATATCTTATGGTATACATAAGTAGGAATTGTTGAATCACACAATTGACTATATCATTATAGTATACAACATGTAAACTGTAAACCACAAAAGTATACATTATTACATACATGATGTATACCATTAAGATATACATAACATGAGTGTACTATTTTTTAAATTGGACATTTTCGCGTAAATTGACCCAGAATTTAGTAGGATACGTTTTACGAGTACCGAACCCAAATTGGATTATAGATAATGAAGGTTAAATTACCTAGATATTGTGCAGCAGTTGCTATAATTATCAAACGTGCCGATTTATATTGTTTAATTTTACGATTAGCTTATATGAACCCACCCTTTTTTCTTTACCATATATGGATTAGTAGTTCTAATAGACATTAAATAAAGGGTTTTTAACATATCCTCTTGGTCAAAAATAATTATTATATCCGCTATTCAACATATAAAAATATACAGTACTAATTGTGTATAAATTATATTATTGTTAATATATAAAAATATACATCCTGATTATTATTTTAATGGGAAAAACTCCTTAAATATTTTTTTGATAAACGCGAATATATATTTGGCATATTGACTACGTACTCACATTTTTTGCTGCGGTACTGAAAGCTTCCTTGTGAGTCATGTTGGGGTAAGGGTCTTCAACCTCTTGATTTCTTCTCTGTAAAAACTATTAACGTGTATAATTTTTATACCGTAATTAGAATATATCACATATATTGTATAAATATTTAGTGATGTATAATTATGGTAACTATAAGATTCTTATTGTATTAGGGTTCTACATTATATACTATATATATTTGTATTAATGAAAAAGACTCCTCAAGGAAAATTAATACAAATCTTTACATGGTATCAAAGCCAGACTCATTCCAATTCTTTGTTCACCGATGTTGGGCCCCCAAATTATAATATCCACGCTCCAGTAGGTCTGTGCGTGCGGGGGAGTGTTAAAAGTCCCACATCGTATATGGAATGGGAACATGGACTCCTTATATGGACTTGGACAATCCTCACCCTACAAGCTTCGGCAACCCTCCCTTCCTTTTCCCGGCGCCAAAACCGGATGTATACCATCGGTATACGCTGATATACCTCTAATATACAACCTCCCCAACCTCCTTATTTCTCCAACATGCCGTATACCACCGGTATAGGCTGTTATACCTCTAATATACAACCTCCTCAACCTCCTTATTTCTCCAACAGGTTGTATACAACCGGTATACGCTGTTATACCTCTCATATACAGCCTCTTCAACCTCTCCGAACCTCCATTTTTTTATGGCAGCCCTCATGGCAGAAAGCAACCACGTTGTTTTTCTGGCCACGGCAGGAGCACAGATGGGGACTGGGCTTTCAGCAAACACCCAGAACCTCCGCGACCCAGCATCATGGGAGCCCTACCCATGGGCCACTGTCACCAGGCCCAAGCTCCTGTAGCACTGCAATGGTCCAACAGCCTCCTACCGACGGGCCACTGTCATCGGGCCCAATTGCCTGCAACCCAACAGTGGCCCAACAGTCTGGGATCATCACCAACGGGCCACAACCATCTGGCCCAATGTCCTGGAGCCCAACAGTCCACCCCAGGCCTTCCCTAATCCAATTTGGGACAGGCTTTCGGCATATTGACTCATCGGAAGCCTGATAATGCGTGATATATGGATACAAGCGCCACATCTTACCTCACCAACAATTCTGATAATCTTTCTCAAATACGAAATTTAAATACTCCACAATTTATTATGGTTGGAAACGGTCATAGCATTCCAATTTAAGGATTTGGCCACACTCTAACCCCACCACCGCATCCCCAATTCTCCCTAAATAACGTACTCTATGCCCCAAATATTATCAAAAACCTAATCTATGTTAGAAAATTTGCCATAGATAATTCTGTATCAATTAATTTTGACCCGTTTGGGTTTTCTATAACGGACCTACGTACCGGGAAATTCCTTACAATATGCAATAGTGAGGGGGACCTCTATCCTTTCTCATCCACGTCTGCTGCCAGTGTCACCCCTCCCACATCTCTAATTTCCCAAGTCTCTTCTCCAACTGCTTTAGCAACAATCTCCCCCATCAACCCGGCACAATAGACTTGGACACCCAATAGCTCCTGTTTTTAATTTTCTTCGGAACAATAATTTAATTCATTGTTCTAGTGGGAAACCTGCCCAACAATGTTTTTCTTCCCCTTTAGGAAAACACGTTCGCTTCCTTTTTCAGTCTTCTTTAAGCATTACGTTTTCTCCGTTTGACATTGTTCATGCCTATTTATGGACATCTCATGTTATTAGCACTGAATCATAAATTTTATCTTGTGTTATTAGATGACTTTTCTCACTTTATCTGGATTTACACGCTAAAATTCAAGTATGAAGTTTTTACCAAGTTTCTTGAGTTTCGTAACTTTATCAAAACACAATTTGAAAAATCCATCAAATCATTCCAATGTGACAACGGTCGTGAGTTTAATAATTTCCGCGTTTCATAATTTTTGCACCAATAATGGCATGGTCTTTCGTTTCTCCTGTCCCTACACTTCACCCCAAACGGAAAAGCCGAACGAATCCTCTGTACTATCAACAACATGGTTTGTACCATTCTTTTCCATGTCTCTCTCCCCCTGCCGTTTTGGGTTTATGCAGTCAATATGGTAGCATACATCCTTAATATTTTACCTACCAGTACTCTTCACAACAAAACCCACACTAAAATTCTCTACCGTCGGATCCCTTCTTATGATCACCTTAGAATTTTTGGTTGCCTGTGCTACCCAAATCTTGCCTCCACTACTCCTCATAAATTAGCACCTCGTACCACCCCGTGTGTCTTCTTAGGATTCTCACCCAATCATAGGGGATATTTTTGTTATGACTTGTCTTCCCGTAATATCATCGTGTTCCGTCATGTCATGTTTAACGAAGAAATCTTCCCATTCGCCAATCTTCAAAAATTTCGGACTACAGATTACACATTTCTCGAGGAGTTCAAACCCTCTCTCGCCGTTTGCCACCTGCTCAATCACCTAGTTACTGTTCCGTCCCCGCCACCTCCGACAGATACCACAACCCTTTAGTCACCACCACTTGACCACTCTCTGTTACCGTCTCCATCGATTACCACCACCACCGGCAATCGGCCCACCTTCTCAGTGTCTTCACTGGTCCCCATCCCCGCCATTGTATCATCACCGCAGCACCAACACCACCCCGCATCCACACCAACTACCAGCAACCCACCTCCTACACCCGACTTCCCACCACCTAACTAGAACACCGGTACCCTCCCACCTCCGACACCGTACCCCACACTGCCAACCCCATCCAGTCTGCTCTACAGAGATCGGGACACCACCCAACTCAGCCACTGTTCCCGATCTCGACAAACCTAGATCGGCGACGACACCAATAACCACCCATGTACCTACTGACCAGACCGACACCCCACCCCCACCCAATTTTGAGACCACACAGTGAACACCACCAGACTCCAAACCAACCCAGAACACTCGACCCGATACCTAGCAACCATGCCCAGTCCGCACCCTCGCATCGTATGGAAATCCGTGCCCAACACGAGATTTTTAAACCCAAAGTCCAATTTAACCTGTCTACACAAACCATTTCCCCAATTCCCAAAAGCCCAAAATTAGCCAAACTAGACCCATATTGGAATGCGGCCATGTGTGAGGAGTTTAATGCTTTAATGAAACAACATACTTGGGATTTGGTTCCCCGACCGGAGGGGGTAAATGTGATCAATTGCATGTGGCTTTTTCGTCACAAGTATATAGACAGTGGTGACTTAGAAAGATTTAAGGCAAGGCTTGTGGCCAATGGTACAAATCAGCAGGAGGGCATTGATTGTGGTAAGACATTCAGTCCGATTGTTAAATCGGCTACCATTCGTACAGTTCTGAGCATTGCTATGGGTAAGCATTGGCCGATTTATCAGCTTGATATAAAAAATACATTTCTACATGGGAATTTAAAAGAAACTGTTCACATGCACCAGCAGCCCGATTTTGTCCATCCAGCAGCCCCTCAGTATGTATGTCAACTCCGTAAGTCACTTTATGGTTTGAAACATGCCCGTAGAGCATGTTATGATCTCTTTGCATAGTACATTATGTGAATTAGGTTTACATGCAGCAAGTGTGATAATTCTCTGTTTATTTTCCATAGAGGCAGTAACATTGCTTATTTGTTGTTATATATGGATGACATTGTTCTTACTGCTTCTTCCGATGTGTTGAAAAATGAGATAATTGCACTGCTCAAAACCGAATTTCCTATGACTGACTTGGGGAAGTTGAGCTATTTTTGGGGATCTCAGTGATTAGATCTGCAGACACTATGTTTCTTTGCCATCGTAAGTATGTAGAGGAGATCATGTATAGGGCTAAGATGGAAAATTGCAAAATCATATCCACTCCGGTTGACTCTAAATCAAAACTTAGTGCAAAGAATGGTAATGCGGTGACATATCCTACTCTTTATAGGAGTCTGGCAGGTGCATTTCAGTATCTCACTTTCACCAAGCCTGATATTGCTTATGCTGTTTAGCAGGTATGCTTGTTTATGCATGCCCAAGGGAGCCCCATTTTACTGCTCTTAAACGTATCATTCGATATGTTAAGGGCACACTTGATTATGAATTACACTTATACCCCTCCGCACCGAACATGTTATTATCATATACGGATGCTGATTGGGCAGACTGTTCGGACACGCGACGCTCCACATCCGGCTACTGTGTGTTTTTTGGGAATACTCACATCTCCTGGTCTGCCAAGCGACAAGCCACATTATCCCATTCGAGTGCAAAAGCAGAGTATAGAGGAGTTGCTAATGTTGTTGCTGAGATCTGTTGGCTCCGAAACCTTCTTTTGGAGCTTCAGTGTCCATTACGTAAAGCGTGTATGGTGTACTATGATAACATATCTGCTATATAATTATCTCACAATCCGGTTCAACATCAGCGAACCAAGCATATTAAGATGGACATCCACTTTGTTCGTGAGAAGGTTGCTCTCAGTTATGTTAAGGTATTGCATGTGCCCTCTTCCTATCAGTACACAAATATCTTCACGAAGGGTCTTCCGAGACAGCTGTTCATGGACTTCAAATCCAGTTTCAGCGTCCGCCTCCTCCCGATCCGAATGAGGAGTGTATTAACGTGTACAATCCCTACATCATAATTAGAATATATTACATATGTTGTGTAAATATTTAGTGATGTATAATTATGGTAACTATATGATTCTTATTGTATTAGGGTTCTACATTGTACACTATATATATTTATATTAATGAGAAAGTCTCCTCAAGGGAGATTAATACAATTCTACGAAAACAAACCAACAGAATATTTTTTAGCAAATAATGTTAGTAAAGTACTACAAGTCTATATTAACTAAGTAATATTTACGAGTCTTAATGTTTAAAATAATTAAGGTAATTATCAAACTGAAAATATACTTGATAAAGCAGTTATAGGCCGATGGAGCTCGTTGTCTCATCTCTGGACCTGAAAAAAAATGTACTATGATTAGTTTCTTATTAGGGATAACGTAAAAATAATTTAATAAATTATCTCTACTATTGTTCTTTTTTTTCAGATACTTTACTTTTATTGACGACTTGATAAACTGGAACATTCTCCAAATCTCCTTCATCCGATGAGGCCATAACTGGACTTTCCGAGACTGAACTCTTCTTATTATTAGCATCAATTTCTTCCTCGTCAACTTCTGGCTTTGGCTGCTGAAAGCGAAAAAAATAAAACAGATTATCAGGTCAATTATTTACATCGAGAAAGCAGAAAAAAGATGAATTTGCACGGACTGAAAGTATATATGTATGTCCTAGAGACAATTTATATTAGGACAAATGTACTTTATACGCATTCGTATTATTATTAATGGAGATTAATATTTTGGCATTTGCAATTATTGAATTATTAGTTGATTGTTTATAATATTCTATAATATGCATCCCTAGAGGTTACGTTGTTATTAATAATGTGAGATATTAATATTATAACGTTACTCTTAAAATAACCTCGACTAATGATCATCGAGAATGGGATATCGATGATATGTGATAAGTCGACATGTGGTCTGCATCACATCCTTAGAGGATGTAGTATGTCTCACCTGCTACGAGTAATGCCTACTCATGATGGACACATGGATACTTTGGAAGTATTGGTATACCATGCTGATATACTGTTTGTTATACTTGTCTAAAGTATGATCAGTGTGTGGGAGATAAAAGTCCTTAGACTTGAGGTCAATGCGCACCTTGTCTACAAAGTAATATACTTTGATCCTGTCCTAAGCTCAAATGCCTTATAGGTTGAGATACGGCTTGTATTGGGTACATTACGATGTGGATTAAAGGTGGTAGTTGAGCCAAGATTAGGATTCATTCCTCGAATGTATAATCGAGAGAACACTCAGCTTCTCAGTGATATTAGGTTGACTAAGTCGTTGGTCAACGCAATAGACATATTTAGAATATGATCTAGTTGTAAACTAATATAGATGAGATACAATGATTAAGCCATTTGGATAGACACTTGACAAATCCTAAGCTTGATCGGGTGTGTCGTGAATGAAAGGATTTTATCTTACCACATAGAGGTTAAGTTTACTGGATTCGTGTAAACGTACTTCACATATTGAGTTCGTCTTGCGGCGCCGTCTAGGAGTTCCGCATAGACCTTAATTTAATTAATGTCGATATGTGAAGGCATGTAGGGTCACACTATGTCGATTGTCTTTTCGATCTAAGAATGTATTGAGAGAGTATTAAATATTCGATTTAGAATCGAGATATTTAAATAAATAATGATTGTTTTAATTAAGTCAAAACTGAATTTTGGATTTAATTAAGAATGTGCAAAAAATAAAATGAGACAGTGTAGGGCCACGCCAGCGCCACGCCAGCGCCACGGCACCCACACCATAGGGCCAGGTCCAAGGTCAAACCCTAATCCGATTTGACCTAATTTTTCACCTATAAATTCAGACTTACACTTCATTATTCAATACACTTGATTTTCATATCATTATTCTAAGTCTTAGAGACTCAGAATCAAATCACTCTTTCGAACCTCTGTCAGATTTCCTAGCTTTCCAAAGGAGGAATACATTGAAGCTTGAAGCTTGCAATCGAAAGTGCATTCGCGTGCGCACCCATAGTTGATAAAGATTTTAGTTATTGTAAACATGTAAGTATCATTCAAGTCTTATGTTTATAGTTTAAAATTATTCTATAGTCAAACAGTTCTACGTTTGTTGGGTTTGAAACAAGTTTTCAATATCCGCTGCGTACAACAACCCAACAAAATCCCTTCACTGACAATATAAAATTTTCAAATATTAACTTGTTGTAATAGATAATCTATCTTATTTTCTTTCACATGATTAATTCCATTTTTTGTGGATGCGATTACCTATAATTATCTTTTAAGTAACTTTATAGTGCCAGAATGAATAACTGTGAATATATAGAAGTTGAACGAAAAAATGATGTAAGTAGAATTTTGAGTTGGACCTCGGTTTGGTTAAAGGAAGCAAAGAGATGAAGAGGGAGAAGAGAAGCTTTCATGAAGTTGACAGAGAGGAGGCTAGTGCAATGCCCACATCTCATTGTTAATATCTTGTTGCACAAGCTGCTGCATGGCACATTAACTGTTAAGATTCACATATCGGATATGGAATGGAAACATGAACTCCTTATATGGATTTGGACAATCCTTACCCTACAAGCTAGTTTTTGGGGTTGAGTTATCCATTCTTTACATGGTATCAGAGCCAGGCTCATTCCAATTCTTTGTGTACCGATGTTGGGCCCCCAAATTATATTGTCCACACTCCAGCTAACGAGATATGGGCGAGTGTGGGAGTGTTAAGAGTCTCACATCGGATATGGAATGGGAACATAGACTCCTTATATTGACTTGGACAATCCTTACCCTATAAGCTAGCTTTCGGGGTTGAGTTAGGTTTCAGTTAACGAGATCTGGGCGTGCGGGGGAGTGTTAAGAGTCCCACATCGGATATGGAATGGGAACATGGACTCCTTATATTGACTTGGACAATTCTTACCCTATAAGTTAGCTTTTGGGGTTGAGTTAGGTCCAAGATCCATTCTTTACATGAGGATTGTGGCGGATAATATAATTTGGGGGCCCAACATCGGTGAACAAAGAATTAGAATGAACCTGACTCTGATACCATGTAAAGAATGTATCTTGAGCCTAACTCAACCCCAAAAGCTAGTTTGTAGGGTAAGGATTATCCAAGTTCATATAAGGAGTATATGTTCCCATTCCATATCCGATGTGAGACTCTTAATAGTAACCTGCGTTTTAATTTAATTGACAACAAAATTAAGAAGCACCTTTTATAAATAAATGATAAATAGAGAGATAAAGTCATTACAACTAAAATAATGCAAGTTGGGAAAGATAGATATGTAAATTTACAAGTAATATTGTAGTGCAGTAGCCACATTGCACATAGCAGATTGTGCCTTGCAGCTCAAACAGATGGTTCAATGCTGACATTTTCTCTTCTTCTCCTAATCTTTTGCCTTGTTTTTATTATATTTTATAAGATGGAGTGAGAGGGATCTAGAGAGGAATCGAGTTATTTATATGCAGAGAGAGCAGAGGGGAATGCCAGCAATATGTTCGAAACTAATACTTTTTAAAAAGAATTTAATTTATATCCGTTGACAGTGCAATGAACTTTTACAGTACGTACGTGATTTAATCTGATATAAAAGGTTATTCTCTTTAGGCTTAAGTCATCAATAATCACTTAAATTTGTCCACATATTTTAATTAGACACCTCAATTTAGATTTGTGCCTATTGAACACTTATACCACTTCGAATTTGAATCACTTAGAACCTTTTTTTACAATAAGCAAAAAAATATAAAATGTGTACTACATTCGCATGACAAAATAACCAATTACACGACGACATGTGGCTGATGAGACCAAAAAATTATTAAAAAAAGAATTGAGTTAAAAAATAATTATTTTTTAAACTTAAACCCTAAACCTAACCTAACCAGACGCCACCGCTGGCACCCCTTCATCCGCGGCTACATCACCGCCGTCGCCACCCACGCAAACCCTTCCCCTGCTATCCCATCGGAAAACACTAACCCACCACCATCTTCCTTCTTTATTTCTTCTTCTTTTATACCACAAATCAACAAATGGCTGAATTAGATTTCAAAAAAAGAAAAAGAAAGAAAACTCTAATGGTAGCAGAATTTCAGATCCGGAGAAAATAGGTGCTTTTAGGGAATATCAAAAACTGTTTTTAAGAAGCTAAAAAAAGTATTTTTTTCCAAAGCACCTTGTTGAAAAAAATACACTTAAAATCATTTTTAACGCTTGACCAAACACTAATTGTTGCTCAAAAGTATTTTTTTCAATTAATTGACAAAACTTCTCACCAAAAGTAGTTTTTTGAAAAACTTTTTAAAAAAACACTTTCCAAAATAAAGTTGATTTTAGAAGCTTGGTCAAACATGCTTTTAAAACGCTTAGAAAAATCGTACTCCCTCCGTCCCAATTTATTTGACAGTTGATCAGTTTGGAGAGTCAAACAACTCTTTTTTACTACAATTTTTCTCGATCTCTTTTCATATATTGTGAATTATTAATTATGTAAACGTATAGTACTTTTTATGTAGTTTTTAAACATGTAAATTTTATTATAAAATACTAGAAGAATCTATGTTTAAAATTAAATAAATAAAAAAGTAGTTTTACTCCCAAAATTGATTAACTTTTAAACAAATTGGGACGAAGAAAGTAGCTTGTTATGAATTTAAGTTGTATACATAATGCATAAGTTTTTATAGCCATTTCGGCCATGCCGGCTTATGTCTGACACTCGCTCTAGGCCCTAAATTTTTTTAGGCCACTAAATACTTTGATGATACAATATATAAAAAAAAGGCAGTCCGGTGCATTAAGCTCTCGCTATGTGCGGGGTCCGGGGAAGAGCCGGACCACAAGGATTATTGTACGCAGCCTTACCTCACATTTCTGCAAGAGACTGTTTCCACGTCTTGAACCCATGTATTTAATTAGACATTCTACACTTACCATAATTGTAGTATTCTTGTACAAATAGAATAGGGTTTTGGGAGTAGAATAGGAATAAGATTTTCCATATTATGAAAATTGTAAATTGTATATATACTCATTCATTAATGAAAATAATCAATGAGATTATTTCTTTCATGGTATCAGAAGTTTAGGTCTCACATACCTCCTTCTCCAAAAGCTTCCGCTTCTCTCGGTGGCCTTCGAATTCAGAACCCTTCCTCGATTTTCGCATCGGTGTTTACCTCCTCTCTTCCCAATTTTTTTTCCAAATCCCTCAATCACCATTTGGTCTTTCGTTATGTCGACGTCAAAGAACCTGTTTCATCATGCCCTTACTGTTTCTAACATCAAGAACAACATCCCTATTGTTCTTTGAGATGGAAAACGTCCAATATGCGACATGGGCAGAGTTGTTTAAAATTCACGCTATATCGCATCAAGTCCTCCATCACATAATTCCTCCCGCTATCCCTCCTCATGCAAAGGATCCTTAGTTATGGACCACTCTTGATGCTACCGTTCTTCAGTGGATTTACTCTACTATTTCTACCGACTTTTTACAGACTATCATTGAACCGGACACTACGACTATGGCTACCTGGAATAGATTGTGTGATATATTCCAGGACAGCCAACATTCCCGCATTGTCACCCTTGAGCAGGAATTTTCCCAAGTCAGCATGGACGATTTCCCGAATGTTTCGGCGTATTATAAGTGGCTCAAGGAATTGGCGGACCAACTCCGTAACGTTGGAGCATCCATTACCAATAATCGTCTTGTTCTACAAATGGTTGCAGGCCTATCTGAGGCCTATAATGGCGTGGGGACTCTCCTCTGTCAAAGTAATCCACTTCCACATTTTTATCAAACCCGTTCGATGCTCACGTTAGAAGAAGCCGGTTAGGCCAAAAAGGCGGCTACCGACGCTAGTTCCGTGGTCATGATGACTTCTTCCGCTAATTCTCAAGGTTTTGTTGATAATTTGAGCCAATACTGTGTTCATGGTGGAGGCAAGAAAAAATGGATAAATAATGGCAAAAATTATGGTGGCAATCGTGGTGGTTTCGGCGGTGGTGGGGGGGCCAGAACAGTGGCAGTTGGGCCTCAGTACGGTGGCAGTGGGCCGCAGGCCAACTGGTCCCAGCCATGGGCCCCTTGGCAGTGGGCATGGGCCGGTGGCCAGTGGCCCAACGACCCCTATTTTCCAGCTTCTCCAGTCCCTAGACAGTGGGCCGCTCAGCAGTCCTGCTGGCCCAATTCGACACCATCTAGTGGCTTCCGCAACTTCGTTGGGCCGAGGCAGCAAGCAGGTGTGCTTGGGCCTCGGCCTCCACAGGCCCATCATACTGCGGGCCCCACTATGATTCGGACACCTACATATATTGAAGCCGCCATGCATACACTTGGATTGAATCCTCCAGACGCGAATTGGTACATGGACACCGGTGCCACTTCTCAGTTGACGCCCGACCAAGGTACTCTATCGTCTTATTCCAATTTTAGCAAAAATTGTGGCATAATTATTGGTAATGGCAACTCAATTCCAATTCATGGTTACGGTCATAAAACTTTTTCTCTCCCCCCTCTCCCATCCACCTCTTGTCTTGAAAAATGCCCTTCATGCCCCTAACTTAATTAAAAATTTGGTGTCTGTCCGTAAATTCACCACTGATAATTGGGTTTCTGTTGATTTTGATCCTTTTGGATTTTCTGTAAAGGATTTCAAGACGGGGATACCTCTCATGAGATGTGATAGTAGGGAAGATCTTTATCCTATCACACCCGCATCCAGTCTCTCGAGTCAAGCCCTGCCATCTACTTTTGCAGCTCTAGCTCCTTCCATGTGACATGCACGTTTGGGTCACCCTTGGTCGTCCATTGTTTTGTCCTTATATAAAAACAATTTTATTTCTTGTAAGGGTACGCATAATACTCCAATTTGTCAATCCCGTCCTTTAGGAAAACATGTTAGATTACCATTTGTAGCCTCTACTTCTCGTACTTTAGTGTCGTTTGATATTATTCATAGCGATCTATGGACATCTCCCGTTTTAAGTTATGTGGGCCATCGTTATTATATTCTATTTTTGGATGATTATTCTAATTTTTTATGGACCTTTCCGTTAGCGAAAAAATCTTCACATTCTTAAATTTTCGAGTATTCATTTGTACCTAATTCGAACTGAAAATAAAAAATATTCAATGTGATAATGGCAAAGATTATGATAATGGGTTGTTTTGGGAATTTTGTGAAAATAATGGCATGGTTTTTCGTTTCTCTTGTCCTCATACATCCTCACAAAATGGGAAAGCCGAACGAAAAATTCGTACCATTAATAATGTTGTCTGAACTTTATTGGTCCATGATTTTGTACCCCCTTCCTTTTGGCATCATGCTATACAAATGGCTACTTATCTTCTTAACATACTTCCTACCAAAGGTTTGACATATTCATCCCCTCTTCAAATCCTGTATAATAAGACTCATTCGTATTCACATCTTAGGGTCTTTGGGTGCTTATGTTATCCACTAGTTCCATCAACTATAATTAACAAACTTCTGGTCTGTTTTACCCCTTGCATGGTTTTGGGTTATCCGTCTAATCATCGCGGTTACAAATGTTTTGATTTATCCTCTAATAAAATCATCATTAGTCGCCATGTTATTTTTTATGAAACTCAATTTTCGTTTGCTAAAGTGAGTAGTCATGTGCCTAGTTCGTATAATTTTTTGGATGACGACGTCTTCCCGTTTATTATCCACCATTTATCGGACTTGTCCCGCACCCAAAATTCGCCAGCGGGCCCACTGCCCGCTAGACCTACAGTACCGTTGCCTCTGGCCAGTCATCATGTCATGGGTCCAGCAATTGAGTTGCATATCCAGCCCGATTCGCCCCTACTGTTTCGGGACAGTGCGATTCCGGTGTTGGGCCAAGCGAGCCACCTTGCACGTTGGCCGATCCGTCACCCTTCCGAATTTTTCCCAATATCCACCCAATTCTTCCCCGAGTCACAGACCGTTCACTCGTAGTCAACAGAGTATTTTAAAACCAAAGAGACATTTTAATCTAAATTCTAATGTTCTGAAATCCCCCATACCCCGTAACCCAATGTCTGTGTTGAATGACCCGAATTGGAAATTGGCATGGACGATGAATATGATGCTCTTATTGCAAATAAGACGTGGGAGTTAGTGCCCCGTCCTTCTGGTGTTAATATTATTTGGTCTATGTGGATTTTCACTCATAAAGATAATTCTGATGGTTCTTTTGCGAGGCATAAGGCTCGTCTTATAGGTGATGGTAAGACTCAACAGGTTGGCATAGATTGTGGTGAGACGTTTAGTTCGGTGGTCAAACCGGCTATCATTCGCACTGTGCTCAATCTGGCTCTGTCGAAAGCATGGCCCATTCATCAGTTAGATGTGAATGATGTTTTCTTACATAGTGGATCTTATGGAGACCGTTTACATGCATCAACCCTTGGGATTTCGAGACCCCAGATCATGTCTGTTTATTGAAGAAATCTTTGTATGGACTTAAGAAGGCCCCACGGGCTTGGTATAAGATATTTGCAGACTATGTTTCGTCTATTGGGTTCTCTCACAGCAGGTCTGATAATTCATTGTTCATATATCATTGTGGTACTTCTATGGCTTACATTATGTTATATGTGGATGATATTATCTTGACTGCCTCTTCTGATGCTTTGCGCAAGTCTATCATGACAATGCTTAGTTCTGAGTTTGCTATGAAAGACTTGGGGCCCTTGAGTTACTTCGTGGGGATTGATGTCACTCGTCATGCAGGTAGGTTATTCTTGTCACAACGGAAGTATGCCGATGAGGTCATTGAGCGAGCTGGTATGTCCTCGTGTAAGTCTACTTCCACTCTAGTTGCTGCGACTGGCTCACCTTACGAGGATCCCACCCACTATCGCAGTCTTGCTGGCGCACTTCAGTATCTTACTTTCACGCGGCCGAATATTACGTATGCAGTACAACAGGTGTGTTTGTTTATGCATGATCCTAGGGTTGAGCACATGAACGCGCTTAAACGCATTATACAATACATCTAGGGTACACTTGACTATGGCTTGCATCTCTATTCGTCGTTGACCTCTCCGCTTGTCTCGTATACAAATGCTGATTGGGGTGGTTGTCCAAACACCAGACTGTCCACGTCTGGTTATTGTATGTTTCTAGGTAATAACTTGGTCTCATGGTCTGGAAAGCGACAATCTACATTATCACGCTCTAGTGCAGAGGCCGAGTATCGAGGGGTAGCCAATGTGGTATCTGAATCATGTTGGTTACAAAATCTTCTATTAGAACTTCATTGTCCCATTCAGAAAGCTACCTTGTTTTATTGTGATAATATTAGTGCAGTCTATCTTTCTGGTAATCCGGTTCAACACCAGCGTACTAAACACATCCAGATGGATATCCACTTTGTTCGCGAAAAGGTAGCTTGTGGACAAGTACGCGTCTGCCATGTCCTTCCAGGTATCAAATTGCATACATCTTTACCAAATGTCTTCCCTCGGTTCTATTCAATGATTTTAGGGACAGTCTCAGCGTACAAAGACCGTCCGCTATGACTGTGGATATGTGATAAATATACCCGTGATATACACGGTGTATACACTACCTTGTGTATACCGTGTATATTACGGATTCACAAGTAAAGTGGGAAACTGATATACACAGTATACCAGCCGTGTATATCCATGTTTGGTAATGTATTAGTTGTATTTAATTAGGCATTGTACTCTTACCATAATTGTAGTTTTTTTATACAAATAGAATAGGATTTTGGGAGTAGAATAGGAATTGAATTTTCCATATTATGAAAATTGTAAATTATATATATACTCACTCATTAATAAAAATAATCCGGGATTATTTCTTTCATTCAAATCTAAGTTTGCCAGGTTTCCATGGGGCTGGCTAGACCGGCTCATCCTTATTTGTTTAAACAGTAACTTTCATTTCATTTAAAAGGCCCTTTCATATCTCTCACTTCTCTGAAAGTAGGAAAGGAGGTCTCTGAGGATTTGTCTTTCTTGAAAGAAAGCAAGTATAATTGACCACAACAAAAATGTTAGTCGCTATCTAGTTAATTTCTACTAACGGGGTAGAAATATTTAAAATCGACTAACTTAAAAGTCACGTGTTATTCGAGATATGTTTTGATGAATAGTGGTGATAGCTTAGGTAAGAAACACAAACGATAGTTCAGATAGAAAACTCGCAAAAAAGTAATACTTTAGATGTGCCTTTTACCATTATGTCTTAGTTTTTCAATATTTTTTTTAAAAATTAATTCTATTAGTTATCTACGTGGAGTGCCATCGGGCACCATTTTTCAGAAAAAAAAAAAAAGAGTATACACCACGCACCATCAGATACTAGTCGAGGTGTTTGTTAATTATTTAGTAATAGTTTAGGTAGGAAACGCCAACACCTGATAGTTCAGGTAAGCAACTCCCAAAAATGTGATACTTTAGGTGTGCTTGATTATCTATTATTTATTTGATTATATTTATGATACACCCTTTATGGATGGGCTTAATTCTTTTTTTATAAGTCAAACAAATATTTTTTTTTAATAATAGGTGACGGTTGCTTTGATGTCATATTGAATTCATTTCATCACTTTATCTAAAAACTTAAATGGAGAATCATATATTTTCATTTACATTTAATTATATCTTATTCACTTACAATAATCTAGTTCACTATCGTTCAAAGTGTTATCCAGAGAGAGAAAACAGTAGGCTGTATTTGTGAAACAAATTAAGTTCACTCATCTCATGTGCATATTATACTTCTTTTGGTAACTTCTAGTGATTTTCTTGGACCATTTAGTTTTCTTGATGACTTGATGTGGAATCTGCATGACCAAATGACACATAGACACATGCCCCTAAAAATTTGGTGAATAATTTGATGAACTTCCCAACACGGCTAAAGATCTATTTAAGCTATAGACAAAATGTTTTTCTTTTAGAGTTAGATGCCCTAAACACTAAACAAATGAAAACACGTAACTTTATGTTGTGTAAAAGAGTAGGAGTTAACCATTTCATTTATGCAAACTAAAGGCACTACCCCCTACCCCCCCTCTTTTAATGTTTTTACTAGGGTTGTTCAGTTGGTCGGATCGGAAAATTGTAGGTAGCAGGGTTCCATCTAGGACGGGACCAAGGCTCGTCCCGATCCTTGATCCCCCCTTTGCAAAAATAACCGTTGTAACAACGACCAAATTTTGATTTTGACCGTTGTGCAACGGCTATAATGGCCATTTTTGGCCCCCCACCCATAAACTCCCTACCCCTTAATATTTATTTTTAACCCCTAAGTTAGTATATTTACACTTTAACCCTATTTTCTCAACTATTAATATCTCATTTTCCTCATCATTTTTCTCACAAATCTTCCTACCATCTCTCTAATCTCTCAATCTATCTCTCTACAAGTCTATATTGCCTACTAAATATTATATTTTATTTGTTTATTTGTATCAAAGTTCAAAAATTGGGAGTGAAGTTGACAACTAGCTTGAGGATCATCCATCGAGCAAAGTTTCAATTTTCAACCTCGATTACACGTCGGCGTTACGTCAGCGTTTGGTACATTCGTTCCTTCTTTAAATTATCATTATTGTTACTTAATTTTAATTATCGTACTTAATTTCATTATCTTTAATTATTTATTTGCTTAATTATAATGGAACGAATTTGACGTTTTATTTCTGGTAGAGGTACTAGGGGTAACAAGGGTAAGGGTGCATCTTCTAGTAATCCTATTCCTAGTCTCGATGATTTCACTCATATAGATGAAACTGATTTTAATGATATTAATATACCATTATATAATGAGGTATATTCTGCATCTCAACCAGACTTTAGTTTAGGAAATGAATTAGACGATAATGTAGATAACACACCCACTAGTGCACCTCCACCTTAGGCTCAGCCTGAAACTGAAACTGGAATGCCTCCTATTACCCCTAGTATGAGTCGAGGCCCCAAACAACGAAAATTAAAATCATCTGCATGAGATTTTTTTGATAGGTGAGACTTGATCTATGCAAAAACGTATTTTACCATATAGATATATTGATGATAGGCACACTGGATTATTTATTGTAAGAAATATTCATGAAATTTGTGAATATTATGGAATTACTGATAAAATTATGACTGTTACATTAGATAATGTTATGCTCTAAACCTTTTGAAAAATCGATTTACTCCATCTTTTCCCAATATTTTTTATATTAGATGTGCATGTCATATTTATAACTTAGTTGTAAAGGATGACCTAAAACTTTTTTAAAACATTCTTGATAAAGTACAATTTGCTATAAATTTTATTTTTAAAGGTAATAAAATACAAAGACACAAAGAGCATAAAAACATTTGTCATGATTGTGGACTATCTTATAGAAAAAATTCAGAATAAGTTTCGACTAGGTGGAGTTATTTATATGAACAACTACTTGTTGCTCACGAGTATAAAAGACCTATAATTTTATTATTTAACGTCCATAATCAAAGTCCAACGGATATTCTGATGGATGATGATTGGGAAAAAAAATTCTAAACTTATTGCATTTTTAGAGAATTTTTTTCTAGCTACTAAAGAATTTTCTAGAATTTATTATTCTACTATTTCAACTATGTTATTTTATATAACTCTAATATTTTTGTTACTTAATGAATATATGCAAAAACGAGCTTACGCTCCAGCTATTAAAAAATATTTATAAAATATAAAAAATATATTTTTCTTATTTTCACTATATATTTTATTGGTGTTGTATTAAATCCGACTATTAAAGTAGACGGTTGTAAAACGCTTGTTGAAACGATTTATGAAAACTTAGAAATACTTCCAACAGACCCAACTGAAGAACCAACTAATGAACCAACTAAAGAAGAAGTTTATATATATATATTACTAACAAGAAAGTGCAAATAATCAACCGGCTTCTGTACCATTTTCTTCTACTTCAATGCAACCTAATAAAAGACTTATAGTTTCTGCTGCTAGTGTTCAAGGACTTAGAAATAGAATGTTTAGTGGTTCAACTTCTTCACATGTTAGCGAATTTGATGTTTATGTTTTGCAGAGTGTTGTACCGTACGAATCAATTGTCAATGAAGATGGACGTAAAGACTTGCTGAGATACTGGAGGGAGAATGCGAAGACATTTCTGACACTATCAAAGATGGTCCGAGATGTGTTGAACATTCAAGCGTCATCAACAGCATCTGAAAGTGCTTTTTCTACTGGAAGATTTCAAATAGGAGAGCACATACACTCATTGATGGGAGACAGCTTGGAGATTGCAGTTTTATTTAGAGATTGAATACCGCTTGGAGATTGCAGTTTTATTTAGAGATTGGATACCGCTTGGAGATTGCCGTCTGAAAGCGCTTTACATGTTGAATACTACTTATTAGTATAGTGTTAGATGTCTTCCTTAATCAAAATACTTTATTTTTAAAAATTGAAAATTTACTGAGATCGTTGATGCAAAAAAAATTCAAAACACCAATATTTAATTTCTAAAATTCCTCAATTCTCTCCATGAATCGGTGCTAAGCTCCACCTTTCAAAACAGCTAAACAAATTAATTCTTCGAATAAAGAAATCTAAATAATTCATTTTCTCAAGAAAAAAAAAAAGGAAATGATCTATTATTTATTTATGCCTAACCTGGACTTGTGTTGTTCCGGTCCAACACTCTTCACTTCCTATCTTTTATCCATATTACATATTTAGTCAACAACGTACACTTCAAATTGAGTCAACAATTATTTTCTTTTAAATTTGTCTCTGCAAAATTTTAAATTATGAATTAGGTTATAGATGTGGTAGAATTGTATTAATCTCCCTTAGAGAGTCTTTCTCATTAATAAAAATATATATAGTGTGTACAATGTTGAATCCTAATACAATAAGGATCCTATATCTACCATAGTTATACAACACTAAATATTACAAAATATATGGGTAATATTTTGTAATATATGCTAATACACCCCACCCCCCCACCCAGAGCGGGAGGAGGCCAGACGCTGAGACTGGATCTGAAGTCGAGGAATAGATGTCTAGGAAGTCCTTTCGTGAATATATCTGCATACTGATACGAAGAAGCCACATGCAACATCTTAAAATGACCGATAGCAACCTTCTCACGAACAAAGTGTATATCTATCTCAATATACTTGGTTTGCCGATGCTGAACCTAATTAAGAGATAAATATATGGCGGATATGTTATCACAATATACCAAAGACGCCTTACGCAAGGGACATTGGAGCTCCAAAAAAGGGTTCCGGAGCCAATAGATCTTAGTAACAACATTTGCAATGCCTCTATACTCTGCTTCTGCACTCAAGCAGGATAATGTGGCTTGCCTCTTGGCAGACCATGAAATTAGATTATCCCCTAAGAATACACAGTAGCCGGAGGTGGAGCGTCGCGTGTCCGTCCAGCCTGCCCAATCTACATCCGTGTATGATAACAACCTGGTTGGGACAGAGGAGTATAGATGCAATCCATAATCAAGTGTGCCATTAACGTATCGAATGATACGTTTAAGAGCAGTAAAATGAGGCTCTCTGGGGGCATGCATAAACATGCACACCTACTGAACATCATAAGCAATATCAGGCCTGGTGAAAGTAAGATACTGAAGTGCACCTGCAAGACTCCTATACAAAGTAGGATCGGACACTGGATCACCATCAACAACCCTTAGCTGTGATTTAGAGTCAACTGGAGTGAGCATGATCTTGCAGTTCGCCATTTTAGCCCTGAACACAATCTCCTCTGCATACTTACGCTGACATAAAAATATAGTATCTGCAAATCGAGTCACTGAAATCTCCAAGAAGTAACTTAACTTTTTCAAGTCAGTCATATCAAATTCGGTTTAAAGTAGTGCAATGATCTCATTTTTCAACACATCAGAGGAGGCAGTAAGAACAATATCATCCATATATAACAACATATAAGCAATGTTACTACCTCGCTGAAAATTAAATAGAGAAGTATCACATTTGCTGTATACAAACCCAATCTGCATATTGTACTGTGCAAAGTGTCCATACCACGCTCTAGGGGCCTGTTTCAAACCATAAAGTGACTTACGAAGATGACATACATAATGAGAGGTTGCAGGATGGACAAAACCTGACACTGGTGCATGTAAACAGTTTCTTTCAAGTCCCCATGTAAAAATGCATTCTTCACATCAAGTTGATGAATCGGCCAATGATTACCCATAACAATATTCAAAACTGTGCGAATAGTAGCCGATTTAAAAACTTGGTTGAATGTCTCACCACAATCAATGCCCTCCCGTTGATTAGTACCATTAGCCACAAGTCTCGCCTTATATCTCTCTAGTTCACCATTGTCTTTGTATTTGTGATGAAAAAATCACATGCAACGGATCACATTCACCCCATCTGGTCTAGGAACTAAATCTCAAGTGTGTTGTTTCATTAAAGTATTAAATTCCTCACGCATGGCCGTATTCCAATTAGGGTCTAGTTTGGCTAATTTTGAGTTTTTGGAAATTGGGGATTTTTGTAGGTAGTCAGTTCAGGGCTACTGGATGTAGTGACGATGACGGGTTGTTGGCTGGGTTGGTTGATGAAGCTGGGTGTTGGGTCGGTATTTACTAGGGACGACATTAGGTTTGGTTGGGGAGAAGATATGGTCAGAATGGGTGGTTGTGGGGGAGGCGATGTCTGGTCCGGTGACGGTAATAGGTTGGGAAGTGTGTGAAGAAGTTACGGTGGGTTAATCTGGGGTTGGTTGCAGAGAAGGTGAGGAGTGCCGGAAATTGGTACTGTTGCGGGGAATGGTGTGGTTACTGGATTTACGGCATTGGTTGGTGATGGCACAGGGTTCGACGAGCTGAGTAGAATGTGGGTATTGGTGACGACGATGGGTCGGGTCGCCCTTGCCGGTGATGGATCTGACAAATCGCTGTTGGTGGCAGCATAGTTAGGTGGTGATGGAATAGTGGCAGAAACGACGGGACTGCCGGTGGTGGTAGTGACCTAACCGAGAGGTGACTGAGCTATGGTGGCAGTGGGTACATCGGCTGCTGCCGGAGTAGTGACAGCATGACAGAGTTCATAGTGGACAAGCGGTGATGTGTTCGAATCATCTAGGAATCTGTAATCAGTGACTCAAATTTTTTGAATGTTGTCAAAAGGAAAAACATACTCAACAAAGGTGATGTGGCATGAGATTATGAATTTGTCGGTGGATAGTTCATAGCACAAGTAACTCCTATGGTTTGACGGGAAACCTAAGAATGCGCACGGAGTGGACCGATGTGCTAATTTGTGGGGGCTGTGGATGTCAGATTTGGGTAACACAGACAACCGAAAATTCTAAGGTGATCATAGGTAGGGAGCCGACGGTAGAGAATTTCGGTGGGTGTCCTATTTTGAATCGCACGGGTAGATAAGAGGAGAGACGCATGAAAAAGAAGTGTACGAATCATATTATTAATGGTACGGAGAATTCTTTCAGCTTTAACATTTTGAGGGGAGGTATGGGGGCACGAGAAATGAAAGATCATGCCATTAGCCACACAGAATTTATGAAAAAGGGAATAATTGAACTCGCGTCTATTATCACATTGAAACGTTTTGATGTTTTTTTCAAATTGCATTTTAACTAGTGTACGAAATTCAATGAATTTGGAGAACACTTGAGATTTGAGTTTAAGCGGATAGACCTAAAGGAAGTGAGAGAAATCATCCAACAACACCAAATAATATTTGTGGCCTAGGTTGCTAGTTATATGAGAAGTCCATAAATCTGCATGAATAATATCAAAGGGAGAGAACGTAATACTTAGAGAAGGCATAAATGTAGTCTAACATGTTTCCCTGTATGACAAGAGGAGCAACTATGAGAAATGTTCTCTTTATTACATTTGATTAAATTTCGGTTTCTGAGGGAATCAAAAACATGAGCACCCGGATGACCAAGTGTACTATGCCACGTTGATGAAAATATTGTTGCGAAAGCGGTGGGATTAGTGACGAGGGCAGCTAGAGATATGAGAGGGTTGATACTGGCAGCGGACATCGATAGGAAATGATAGAGGTCCCCCTCACTATTGCACCGTGTAAGGAGTTTCCCGGTATGGAGGTCCATTACAGAAAACCCAAACGGGTCAAAATTAATTGATGCGGAATTATCGGTGGCAAATTTTCTAACAGAGATTAGGTTCTTGATAATGTTCGAGAATATAGGACGTTTTAAGGGAGAACTGTGGATGCAGTGGTAGGGTAAGTGTGTGGCCAAACCCTTGAATTGGAATGCGATGACCATTTTCGACCATAATCTTGTGGAGTATTTAAATTTTGCAGTTGAGGAAGATTACCACAATTGTTGGTGAGGTGAGACATGACACCCGTATCCATAAACCACACATTATCGGGTAGCTGATGAGTCAATGTGCCAAAAACCTGGCCCAAATTGATTTGGGGAAGGCATGGAGCAGACTACTGGGCTCCAGGATATTTGGCCTGATGGTCGTGGCCTGTTGGTGGTGCTCCTAGATTGCTGGGCCACTGATGTAGCCATTATTTCAGTTGGACCACATGCTCTTGGTAGCTGCTGGAGGCCCAGGCCCCCTGTTTTCTCCTGCTACTGCCAGAAAAAGCACCATGGTTATTCTCCGCCATGACTCTGCAGGAAAAGAAAAACTTTGGGAGTTCGGGGCACAACCGAGGTGTATGTGAGGCAGAATTGGCCGTATACGAGGTGTATATTCCCTTAGGGAGGTTGTATATAGGTAGTTTTAGCAGTATACGAGGTGTATTTCGGCTTTGAGAGGTTGTATATGAGTAGTATACGGCCTGTTGGAGAAATATTGAAGGTGAGATGACTGTATATTAGTGGTATATCAGAGGTATACGGGGTCGTGGAGGTCTTAGTCGTTGTATACGAGGTGTATATTAGCATATATCAGTGGTATACCAGTGGTATACAACCGGTTTGGCGCCGGAAAAGGGAGGAGAAGGGCTGCCGACTTTAGTGTTTAGGGTAGGGAGGAAGTTTTGGCTTCTGATAGCATTAGAATTGTAGTAATCTTCCTTATGAAGTCTTTCTCATTAATACAAATATATATAATGTGTATAATGTGAAAACCTAATACAATAAAGATCATATATTTACCATAATTATACAACACTAAATATTTTATAATATATGCTAATAGATAGGTTTGAAGTATTTAAAAGAAATTTAAGTCCAAAGTTCAATACTGCCTTTCTGGATCGGACAACGCCATGTTTTTAACGTCAAGGCAAAAGCAACGATAGTAAACACGATACAATATCTATATTCTATAATGCATTTATTACTTGGCTTCATAAAATATTATTATCAATAGGAATTATCAGGTTTAAATTACTTATAACCTTTCCGATTTGATCATTTGGCACACATCCCATTTTTATTTTGTAACATTTCGATTCAATGTATTTTTTTTAAAAAAAAAAAATTCAAATATGTGAAAATATAAAATCAAATATATGGGCTTTCATTTATTAGTTAACTTTGTCATTTGTTATATTATGTGGTTATTTACATCCCTACCGTTGCTAAACTTAACACAAAGACCCCTAATTGGACAGATCCCCTAAATCGATCAAATCACCTGATTTCATTTAAAGTTATCCGATTTACTCGATTTCCTTTTGTAATTCAGCCCACTAAACTAATTAAATGAAGAAATTGCACGGTTGTCCTTCAAATGAGTTGGAATTTAGTTTTTATTTTTAAAATTAAACTTATGCTTAGCAGAGCATAAATTTTTTAAGGGCGTGAATCATAATTTGTGAGATATTATGATGCAAAAATATAAAATTATACCCTGCGAAAAAATACTTTGTTATGAGGGGCAAATTAAAAACCAGCACAAATGGGACAAAAGTCCAAATGACCCTAATTAAACTAAGGTTGGTCAGTGGGTTGGGACGTCCCGATCCTGCCCCGGCCCATCCCGATACCGACCCGCCCCGGTCCCACTGGATAATTTAGGGGAATGGGGATTGTCGGTAATCGGGTTCGAAATTGGGACGAGACTAGGGCTGGTCTCGCCTATCCCGGTCCTGCCTCGTCCCGCCATCGACCAGGCCCGTCCCATCCCGATCCCGTCCCGTTTACAGATTATAGCCGTTGCACAAACGATCATTTGCAATTATAGTCGTTGGCAACGGTTACAAACGGCCATTTTGGCCCCCCACCACCCCATAAACCCCCCTACCCCCTTAATATTTATTTTAACCCCTAAGTTAGTATATTTATACATTAACCCTATTTTATCTCACAAATTTTCCTACCATCTCTCTAATCTCTATCTTTGTACAAGTCTAAATTGCACACTAAATATTATATTTTATTTGGTAATTTCTATCAAAGTTCAAAAATTGGGAGTGAAGTTGGCAACTAGCTTGAGGATCATCGAGCAAAGTTTCAATTTTCAACCTCGATTACACGTCGATGTTTGGTACACTCGTTCCTTCTTTTATTTAAATTATTATTGTTACTTAATTTTAATTATCGTACTTAATTTTCTTAACTTTAATTATTTATTTGCATAATTATAATGGAATGAGGTGAACATTTTTCTGATAGAGGTAGTAGGGGTAACAAGGGTAAGGTGCATCTTCTAGTAATCCTAATTATTATAATTTCACTCAATTATTATAATTTAGCTCATGTAGACGAAACTAAACTTTTTAATGTTAATATTAATATACCATTAGATCATGAGGTATATTATGCATATGAACCAGACTATGATTTAAAAAATGAATTAGAAGATAATTTAGATAACGCACCTACTAGTGCAACCCCACCTTAGGCTCAGACTGAGTCTCAGGCTGAAACTGAAACTGGAATCCCTCCTACTCCCCTAGTATGAGAAGAGGCAAAAAACAACGAAAATTAAAATAACATGCATGAGATTTTTTTGAAAGGAACATTCCTAATCAACTAGCTATTTGTAAAATTTATCGCGAAGTTTATAAATTTAAAACTGGAAAAGGTCCGGGTGGGACATGAGGTTTAATGAGACATGTGCAAAAGGATCACAAAGCAAGGTATAACCAATACTTGGCTGAAAAAGCGAGTGTGCAAATATCTTCTGAGTCGGGACAAAGTTCACATAGTGTCCGCGATCAAGTACAGGGTCGTATTAACCCGATGACGGGGAGAGTTATAGGTCCGAAATATAATAAACACAAAGATCGGGAAAATTCAGCAAAATTAGTTGCTGTGATGGACTTGCCTTTTTCATTTCCTTCATCTCCTGGTTTTATTCATTACATTCAAGAAACATATAATCCTGCTTTTAACGGTTTTCCTAGATCAACTATTAGAAGAGATATTTTTAAATTTGCGCATGAATATCAATAATATTTACGTTATGCATTGTATCATTTTAATGGCAAAGTGACTATCACTTCTGACATATGCCGTAATACTAATGGTAATGATTATTTAACTATTACATGTCATTGGATAGATCACAATTGGTCTATGCAAAATTGTATATTAACATATAGATATATTGATGAAAGGCACACTGAAATTTTTATTTCAAGAAATATTCATGAAATTAGTGAATATTATGAAATTATTGATAAAATTATGACTATTATATTAGATAATGTTTCTTCTAATGATTATGCTGTAAATATTTTAAAAACTTGATGTACTCCATCTTTTCCCGATATTTTTCATGTTAGATGTGCATGTCATATTTATAACTTAGTTGTAAAGGATGACCTAAAACTTTTTAAAAACATCCTTGATAAAATACAATTTGCTATCAACTTTATTTTTAAAGGTAATAAAATACAAAGACGCAGGGAGTTTAAAAAAATATGTCATGATTGTGGATTACCTTATAGGAAAATTCTAGAAGAAGTTGCAACCAGGTGAAAATTTTTGTATGAACAATTAGTTGTTGCTCACGAGTATAGAAGATCTATAACTTTATTATTTAACGCCCATAATTAAAATCCTTCGGATATGCTTGTAGATGATGACTGGGATACAATTTTAGAACTTATTGTATTCTTAGTGATATTTTTTCTAACTACTAAGAAATTTTCTGGTATTTATTATCCTACTATTTCATCTATATTATTTTATATAGCTCTAATATTTTTTTATTTAATGAATATATGAAAAAACCAACTTACTCTCCAGCTATTACAAAAATGTTTGTAATTTTTTTTTTCTTATTCCCACTATTTATTTTATTGGTGCTATATTAAATTCTACTATTAAAGTAGACGGTTGTAATGCCCTTATTGAAACGATTTATGAATGCCTAAAAATACTTCCAACAGAACCAACTGAAGAACCAATTAACGAACCAACTAAAGAAAATGTTATCTCTAACATACAAACACAATGCAAAACTATGTATATATATTACCAAGAGCAAAGTGCAAATAATCAACCGGCTTCTGTACCATATTCTTCTACTTCATTTCAACCTTATAAAAATATGTGGTTTCTGCTTCAAGTATGCAACACATTCGAAATAGAATGTATAGTGGTTTAAGTGCTTTACAAATTAGCGAGTTTGATGTTCATGTTTTGCAGGGTGTTGTACCGTTCGAATCAATTGCTAATGAAAATGGACGTGAAGACTTGCTGAAATACTGGAGGGAGAATGAAAAGACATTTCCGACTCAATCAAAGATGGCCCGAGATATGTTGAATAGTCAAGCGTCATCTAACAGTTTCTGAAAGTGTTTTTTCTGCTGGAAGGTTTCAAATAGGAGAGCAAAGACACTCATTGGCGGGAGACAATTTGGAGATTACAACTTTATTTAAAGATTGGATTAGAGTGGAGCGTAGAAGGTGCGGTCAACCAGAGATCAATGAAGAAGACAACTACAATTACACGAAATCTTATCTGAGGGAGCAGGAAGCGATGTTGAACAATTTGACCAATTAATTCCAATTTCAACCGAAGATCCTCAAGAGATTATCAGAAAATTAGAAAAAGTATGGTTGCATATGTAATTTTTTTAATGCCAATTTTACTATATGATTTGCAACTTTTGAACTACAAAATAAAGTTGCAATTTTGAAATTGTATTAAAAAAAATTATATTTCTATTAAATAATATAAGAGTCAATTAGCCTTGTGATATTTTCACTATCTTATTTAAGTGTTTAAAATATATATATATATATTTATATATATTTAATTTTAATTTTTTAAAATCTCCCCAAATCCCCTTCCCGTCCCCCAAATTCCGTCCCCTCTGATAGTGGGATGTGGGATTGGACTGGACCACCTCCCTTCCCCCTAATCCCGTCCCCCTCCGTCCTGCCTATTCCGATATCGATCCACTCCACCGTCCCGTCCGATTGGCCAGTCATAAATTAAACCCATAACCCAATTAAACTGCCAATAAAGATAGTTACAATAGTATATTGGCCGCCTTGTCTGACCGTTGTGGGCGTTAAAGTCGATGCAATGCACCATTAGCTTCCAAAATTAGCTTAAACCCATTATAGAACGCCTATTTCCTAGTTCACCCATAATTGACATGCTATTCTTATCCTATTTAATTATAATTGGTCAAATCCAAAGAGAAAAAAATACAGTTGAAAATATTGTTTTTCACGCCTTGTGAAGTACTTAGCAGCCCATTTTGACAAAAAATAATGCTATATATTCTTCCCCGATCGTATTTATTTTTTCAATCATTCACAGTTACATTTAATTGAGTGTTCAATTTGTAAAAGAAAATCGGATATGGAAGGAAAGGGAATTGCCGGGAAATTATTAGAGAAGAGTGATGAAATTTCACATTTGGCTATCGACATTGGAGGTAATTTTTGTTCAATTCGTAAAGTTTCTGGGGTTTATTTGTAATTATTTTTTCTTGAGATCTTGAGTTTCTTATTTATTAAAGTCAAAATTGGCTTTTACTTTGTATGTGTTTTTGGTTTGGGAATCTGGAAAAGTTACAGTCTTATTTACTGGTTCGACAAAAAGATTAACTTTTCTGTTGAAACTTATTATTTCAGTAATACAGTTATGCTAACTAACTAGGTAATAAAGAGAGATAACTCAAAAGTTTATAGAATTATTATGTGCTTGATGGTTTATATTGGACCTCATGTTTCATTTACTGTTAAAACTTAAAAGGGAACGAATTCGATGGCGGAGTAATTGATTTATAGAAATGAAAATGTGGAAAGAAATTTAATTAAATAGATACAGCCATATTTTACTCCCATGATTAATCATTTGCTTCTCATGTTCCGTGAATATTGAGGAATATTGGGAATCGGCCTGATTCTATCTCTTTTCGTTCCATTTGAAGAAAAGAAGGATCCCAAAGAATCAATCTTTCTTTTCCAATTTTTCCCTTTTTTGGATTCCCTGGAATTTCTTTTTCCTGTTCCTGGTGGTATCACATCGAATTCGTTCCACATTGTATTGCAGCAGTCCACTAGTTCTATTTTACTAACTGATGATCCAGCATATTTATTTCGATTGCACAATGCTATGTAATAGATATATTACTGTATCATGCAATGGTTGATTAAAATTTTTGTCTGAGCTCGAAGGGATGAAGATGTTCCTTTAATCTTAAATAAGAGGGAAGGCTTGAAAAACATAGGCATTTCAAATGGGAAGTGGAAGACGTCATTGGAAAAATGTTAAAAGAGACTTGATAAAACCATTAATTTTAAATTGTGAACGATCAGGGTTTATCACTCTGAAGAATGATTCCCGAGGTTAAAACAACTCTTGTTGTGTTGGAATCGACCGATCAAAAAAGAAAGAAAAAAGAACTCTTGTGGAAGTGGTACTTGTTCAAGGTTTAGTCTAGCTAGAATCGCTCTTTGAAAACAAAGAAATATCATCAACTGAGAGTGATCTCTTGAAGTCGACTACTTTCTTCTGTGCTAGGTAACTTAAGATTTTCTTGTAGATAATCAATTCTTAGATTAAAGGTTTAGGTACTTACATACATCTGAATGCGTTATAGTGAACAATCTTGTTTTTCTTTGCAAAAGAACTTCGGCTTTAGTTTTCAAGTGTCATTTCCTACTCTACTTTAGAATGTTAAGGTCCTTACCTTTCATAAAAAGGACATAAAATATCATTAACTTTTGCATCTTTTGCTTCTTTTTGGTCTATCTATAGAATATCTGAATCACGTGAAAGCTGAACAGAAGATACTGTTAATGGAAGTGGGATGAAGTAAGTGTATAATATCTCTAAAGTTTGACACACAAGGATGCTACATCTTTTGTTATCCTGGGTATGTAAATGATTAAAAGATATGGTGACTTGGTGAGGAGAAGCCCTGGAAGGACAGCAGTTATTCTACTCATGTTTTCTAGTAACGGCCCCCTTGCTTTGTCTGGTCTAAACTAGAGATGCTAAAATTGCTCTTATGAGTCAGGTTCTTATAGGGTGATTTCCTTGGCCCAGATTAAAATTGAACTATAGCTGTGTCTTATATATCACCTTTTGCACTTCTGGAATCTAATCTTATTTGTAGCCATAAGAATTCCCAGTGGATGAGTTTTCACTTGCATGAGCAAGGTATTTGTTATTCACAATGTTTTTAAAAGCAAAAAGCGTGAAAGAATGACAAGGTATACGGGGGTTGAACCGAAAAGCGAAAAGTACTGGTGCATGAATCTGTGAGATTTCCGTACACCTTCCAGAAAGTACTATAGTAATCAAATTGTAATTAAAATTAACTAATTTAACTATCCAATATACAACAATGCAGATGTTAATCCAATTCTTCAATATTGAGATTTTAAAAACTGACCTTCTCGTATGGCCCATTTTTCATGTCATTGTTTGAAATACACACATCTATAAAGCGCATTGCTTTTCTCATGAAGCTAGAACCCCTTGCTTCGCACCGTTTCATCACTTTAAGCAACAAAGCGAGGAGTTTTAACAACACTAGTTATACAAAGGTATGATTTCCAAGCGTATGCTGTCACTTGAATATCTGTTTGCAAGAGAAAGGGTATTTTGTTTCTCAGAAGTTTAGTGAGAGGAAGGAAGCCTTTTCCGAATTCCAGCTTAAGGTTTAATGTTTTTTTTAGAACTGACAGCAATTGTTTAAATTGATCCTACAAAGGAAAAATCTGAGTGGAAATCCTCATTATTCCCATTTCAGGAGAATGTGAAATTCTTCTTCCACTTTGAACTTTAAGTGCATAATAGGGGAACATGGAAATGCTGCCGAAAGTTCCCCTTTTCATAGTAGTGAAGTCCCTTGCAAATTTACCCTTTAATAAGTGATTATACGCCTCACCGAACACAATTTTTTTTTTCTTATTTCAATCTTTTAAGGTTAATTGCTTAATGGAATTGCTATATCCCCCAAACTAGAGTTGCAAACTACACCAATCTAGTAGTAGAATTTGGTGGATTGTTGACCTTCTAAGAAACAAGGTCAGTAATTGGTTAAGTTGAATTGTTATCTAGTTTCAATGGTTTCTTGATCTCACAAGAGCATAGTATTAAATTTTGGGCGAGTTGAATCATTATCTAGTTTCAGAAGTCTCTGGACCTCATAAGAACCATAGCTATCATCATTCGGATGAATTGAACTAGGATGTAGTTTGCAATTACGTATCTCTAGGTTTTACTGGATAAAATAGAAAGATATGTATGGTCTTTTGCTCGATCAAATTCCTGGCTAATGGGAGGAGTACATTTTACTTGGTTCTAGTCGCACCCCAAGGATGTGGCGCAGTAGTTAATGCAGTGGGTGCAAAACCTTGGAGACAGGGTTTGAATCCTAGAAGAGACAAAAACCTCAGTGATTTTACATCTGCCTAAGCTTTGGTGGGTAGAGTTACCCGGTACCTGTGCTTAGGAGGTAGCAGGTATCCCGTGGAATAGTTGAGGTGCACTTAAGCTGACTAGGACACCACTGTCATGAAAAAACTACTTGGTTTTAATGGAAATAGACAGAGAAGAGTAGGTTGGTTTATTTGATTATCCAGAAACTTCAGCAAAATTTCTCCAAGATTTCAGCTGGCATAGTACATGAGTTTGTATAGTGCTGCTAGCTCAATTGCCTATCACTGATTTCGCAATGAGATAAACTCACAACTTTCTTTTATTAGTGTTGAAACATAATTAAGTAGATAAATGTGTCCTCTCTCTAATAGTATAAGCTTTAAGACCAAGGGGTTACATTATGCAATATGTACTAGATGAAAATTTGATATTTTTCTTAAGTAGAGCAAAATTGACTATTTTACAATATGTTGATCAGTATCTCCAATGTACACAGTCAGATATTAAAGAAGCTTTATGGGATTTGGCTGGCTTTAAGAATGTTCCTACTAACTACCTCTTAAAGAATATTTTGAGGACCAAATAGAAAAATGCTAAAGGAAAGGACCTTCTCCGTTTGCAGGCTCCCTCATCAAGATTGTATACTTTTCAACCAACAGTAAATGCAGCACTAATGATGAGGCACCAACGTTATCAAAAGAAAGACAGGAAGTTCCCAATGGAGACCTTAACCATCACATTCTTAGTGGCAGGCTTTACTTCGTGAAGTTCGAGACTAGCAAGATTGAGGACTGCATAAAATTTTTGGCTTCCAAGAAACTTCAACAGTGCGGTAGGTATTCTTTGTGGTGCTTACACCTTAGAAACAGCCGAGGGTCTCTCGGAAACAGCCGCTCTACCTACCAAGGTAGAGGTAAGGTCTGCGTACACTCTACCCTCTACCCTCCCCAGACGATTTCACTGGGTATGTTGTTGTTGTTGTACACCTTAGATGTAATTATTTTTCTATGGTGACTTATTTGGTTACAAATTGGCAGCCATGTAAACATTATAGGGAGCTTGATTATGAGAACGAACTTTATATTTTGATAACTGAAGAAGAATCTAATGTTTCACCTTTGATTATACGTAAATCTAACTCATCAGAGCTGTCAGCATTGTTTGGAATATGTACATGTGTGGCTGAGCTTGACCCTGCTTGTCACTATTTCCTTTCCTTTTTTTGAATTGAAATGAATTTCTTAGCTTTTGACCCAGATTTGGTAATGCAACTCATAATTCGCAATATACACATCAATTTTAGCCACGAGTGTTAAATTTTGTATCTTATGTCTGCTCCTCTATGTTACTTTTCTGTCCCTTTGTTCATCTTTTACAAAGTGAAGAAATAGAGGCGTAGGGCAAGGATTCCCCCCCCCCCCCCTCCCTTGCATTGCTCTTCTCCGGGTGTAGTAGAGTGAAGAGAATGACAACGCAGCTGGCCTCTCAAGGGTCAAGAAGCTTGAATAGAAAGGACATGAAATAAACTCTTCCTCGTAAGTAGCAGTGAGAGAATTCAGGAGTTGGAGAAGATTGGAAAGAGAGAAAAAAGTGCAGCTGGATCTACTCTTAAGCAGTTGCTTTAACGCTAGACATGGACTTTAAAACGTAATTTAACTTATATGTTTTATTAGTGATAGTGGAAGAACAATATTAAATAATCATTAAGTTAATGTGGCACGGAGAACATTTCTACAAAATTTAAACTTTGGATTCGAAAGAATTTGAATTCTTGAAAGTGAAGTGTACAGAATAGCACTTTCTTCATTATCCTAAGCGTACTTGAAGTGTACAAACATTTTTGTACGGACAGAAATATGATTTTTATGTAGTTCCAGTTAAGTTTTAAGTATTTTGGTCACCTTAAGAATCATATGCCCAGTGTAAGAGAATGTTTTCGCGTTAAAGTTTATACGCACTGTTTCTTATACTTCTTTTGACTAAGTTGTATAATGTCATGACCTTCCTAAATCTTATAGATTACAATGATTACAGGTGCTCAATGTCGTCATTCTCATGCTGTTGACAAGATCAAGATGAAGGTAAAGGAGTTATTTCAAAAGATATTGATTTTGCTTCCCACCTCTTTTTCTTTTGCTTTGCTCAATTAGGTGATTATAGGAGAGCTAATTTCCTAAAGTCCTAAGGTTTACAAGAATTTTAATAACCTAAAACTTCAGTAAATAATATTTGTGTCCATTGTGGGATGAAACGAGCTTCCAGAAGTCCAGCAAATCAATCATGGTTTGCTGGAGAAGCTACTCAATGATAATTGATAAGTACTGAGGAAGCAACACATTGCTGTCTTCTTATTGTTAGAATGTGCTTTTCAAGTTAAATATTTTATGAAAATTAAGTTTTTATAAAGACTTCCAAAACAAAAGTTTTGTCATGTATAGACTGTTGACTGCACAACATTTCCTTTCTCCTGCCTCTGTGCATAGTTGTCTTTTTACTCTTTTATTTGAAAAAAAAAAAAGATTCTGAATCGAACAGTTGAAGTTAACTTCCAGAAGTGTGGAGAGTAATACTATCGTACATGGCACCATTAACCTCTAAGTTTAGGAGTTACACTGTTAATGATAAAATGTATTTACAGCCTTCAACCAAAAAATAGTTGCTAGTCATTTTCCTGTTCCGTCTCTCAGTGGTTTCAACCTTTTTCTGATAAGTAAATAAATTTTATTGCACCAAAAAGGGAAGATTCCTGGAATACAGGAAATATTGTGAGCGAAAAGGAGCAAAAAGAATGTATTATTTTCTTCAAAAGACATCCTGTCCTCTGCTAAACATTTTATGCTTTATGCACTCCAGAAATAGGGAAGAAAAACACGATGATTGCAATTTGGGAGGTTGTTAGTTCCTTCTCTTCAAAAGCCCTTAGGTCTTTCCTCCAAATGGTCCAGAGAGTTAGGAAATTTGTTTCAACTTGTTTCTATTTCTTCTCTTGCACCCTTTTTGGCTCCAGAAAAGCTGTGAAACATTGGCTGTTTTCTTGTACATAAAGCACCAGTGATTATGTACAACCTTCTTCTTTCTCTAAGTTTATGCCATTTATAGCTTTCCACGTCTCTGTGTACGCAAAAGTTCTATTGCTTTGGTAATAGTGGCACCCGAATTGCCCCCTTGTGGAAATTCATTCCTCCGTCTAGAAGATGTAGAATAAATAAATAACCAAATAAATTAATAAGTGCCCTCTCTTAATTTTTACTTTTGTATAAGGTGGTTTACATCAATCAATATTGTATTGAGTAAGTAGAGTTCTTCAATTTGAGTCTCACCACTACTAGGCTAACAAAAAAAAGAGGCCATATGTGAGGGGCGTGGTGAGGACTTGAAATAAATGAGTAAAATGTACTCTGTAGTTTAAACTTTTAATCGGGCTGTTCACAATTCAATGAAGTCTAGTTAGACTAATATGTATGGAGTTAATAGTGAATGCATTAGTGTCTAATTGGGTAATCGTACTAAACACATTATACATAGTATTCATAAAAGAATTCAGGCATAAAGGTAAACTATTGCACAGAAACCCTTGCATGTAGATACAAGTTTCTGGAAACACATTACTCAGGTCTGGTAAATGTCCCTCTGCCCATGACTGGAATATATCTTTTTAGGGGTCAAAGCACCCATGGTCATACCAAAGATCTGTAGTATAATTTTACCTCACAATATTGTAATTAATATCGTATCATCGTACTAGTCTGATGCACCTACTGTTAGAATCTCTCCATTAACGCTTAGCTATAATGTTTTGTCCTGATCTCTGTACTTTACTTTAATTTCTTTAACCCTTATCTGACCTTTTTGTCATATTTTCTCTTGAGCCGAGGGTCTTTCGGGAACAACCTCTCTACCCCCAAGGTAGAGGTAAGGTCTGCGTACACTCTACCCTCCCCAGACCCCACAATGTGGGATTACACTGAGTATGTTGTTGTTGTTGTTATTTGGTGAAATCCTAAATTTGAAAAACCCATGGAACCTTTTGATGAGTTTTATGCTTGAACAGGCAACAGGTGGTGGAGCTTTCAAGTTTGCGGATTTATTCAAAGAAAAACTTGGCATAACTCTGGACAAGGTAGAAGAAATGGAGTCACTTGTTGCTGGAGCAAATTTTCTGCTTAAGGTGGGGTTTTTATAGCAGAAAGCAGTATTTGGTTAGTACTTTTTTCTTCAGATATTGAAGTTCAGGCACATGAAATCCTTTTTAAAATTAATTTATATTTTTCTTGTCCGCCAAACTCGGTTTATTTACTTAATCTGAATAAGTACCTAGAAGCAGAGGCAAATCCAGGATTTTAAGAGGATGGGTGCACCATCAGGTGCGGAAAGGTGTTACCCGAACCCCCTCGATAAAAAATTACACACTATACATATGATAATATTTTTATTTTTTATGCACATACATAAATTTTGAATCCCATAAGCCCAAGACAAGAAGTTGGTTTAGTGGTTTGGAGGGTTCAAAATTTACCTTGAGGTTCCAAGTTCAAATCTCAACCACTGCATTTTTATTTGCATTAGAAGAAGGGAAATGAAGAAATAACAGGAACAAAATGTGCAGCAAAAAGTCAGCAGGGATTCGATCCCTCGACCTTGAGCACTTTGGCGCCTAACTAGGGCTCCATTCAGTCTAGTTTGACCATGTGTTCCTTCAGTTAATATTAGACATATTTATAAGAATTATACATATAATATACCGAGTTTAGTCGGGTGACCATGGGTTCACGTGACCCATTTCTTACACATAAATTCGCCCTTGCCTGGCAGGTATTTGTCGTCCCAGGGATACATATGTACTTTCTCCATATTAATTTCTTGCTTGGGAAAATGATTGTGTGTGTATAGCCAAATTTACTAGGTGTATAGTTTTATTAGTTTACCATGATTCTCTGCTGCTTCCTCGAGACCATAATAGATTGATAAAGGCACATGGTAGTGGTTTCTCTTTTCTCTCCTCCGTCCACTATGTAGCTAAATTGAGTACAAGTAGCATATGCAATACCTTTTTCTTGCTTGATATGATTCATTTCGATAATTTCAGGTACATAGAGTACTTGTTTTAAGAACAAAGAAACTGTCTTACTTTATTGGGTCTTGTCCATGAGATCAAGAGGTCTCCAGGATTCAATCCTAACTAGTGAGGCTAAGACCTCATTGGCAACAGAACTCCTTTTCACTGCATTAATTTTCCTGCTCTTTTCTAATTTTTAATACGCAATATAAAAGAAAAGCTCATTTGACACATTCCTCTCTCTCTCTCTCTCTCTCTCTGAGTAGGCTGTCAACCGTGAAGCTTTTACATATATTGGAGGTCAAAAGGAGTATGTGCAGATTGATCAGAATGATTTATATCCTTACCTCCTTGTCAACATTGGGTCTGGGGTTAGCATGATAAAGGTAAGTTTCACAGCCTAGATTCCTTCAATTTGATGTAAAATGCCAATTCACACACCTTCAAGGGTTAGGACCTGCAAGGAGTTCACCAAAGCTCTCCCTGTCCAATTTCATGCATGATTTAGATGACATCCCATAAGCTTCATACTGGTCCTCTGTTTTCCAACATGCAGTTTCCATTTCATTGTTTTCAACATGTTGGTGCATTCTTATTGCTTATATTATCCCGTGCAGGACAAAAGTTAATCTTCTGTAGGTAGTTAGCAACAATCGATAAAGTAAAAAACTAATACCTACAACTACTATTTTATTATCTTCTTAGTTAATTTGGTCCTTTGAAATAAGGAATATACCTCTCTTTTTCTCATATGTGAAGACCCCCCTATAGAAACTAGCTTTGATGTCAGCAAGATAACATTGGTATACTACATTTGGTAAGCATGTGTAAATGATCTTGACCAAGAACTTGACAAGACTCAGTAGGCTCTGCATTGGGTTACTAAATGAATTTCAGAAGTACTGAGAGTTTAGGTTTAACATAGTCATCTCAGGCTTGTGGGCTTTGATGGGTTGGTAGATACAGATTGATATAGAAGAACTAGACCAGTAATAAAAGACCCTGAAGAAAGGAGATCTACATAGTATTTTCTAAAGGATTAATACACACTTGTGGCTTGAGTAGCTGGAAACCTTATCTGACTGAAGCCAAGAGTTCAGAAGCTTTTATGAGCAATAACTGCTTGTGTATATTTCCGTTCTAGAATGAAGAGAATTCAATCAAAATTTTACCAAGACCACGCTGATATGTGCCATTGATTATGAATTTTATGTATTTCGGCATTTCATAACTGCGTCCCTCTTTGTTATCAATATTTTTTCTTATGCCTTTTTTAGGTAGATGGAGAGGGAAAATTTCAGAGAGTTAGTGGAACTAGCGTTGGTGGTGGCACTTTCTTGGGCCTAGGAAAACTTTTGACTAAATGCAAAAGGTTATTTTCATTTCTGTTTTATGAATTTCAATATAGTCAATTGGTTTCTCTTTCTGCAGAATTTTCTTATATGTTTGTATTACAGTTTTGATGAGTTACTGGAATTGAGTCATCAGGGAAACAACAGAATGATAGACATGCTCGTTGGAGATATTTATGGGGGAATGGACTATACAAAGGTATAAACTTATTGTGTAATTTATCTTCTCCCCTGTTGATTTTCTTTATGCTTTTTTTTACACCCGTTCCTTCTTTTCATTTGGATAAGTTACAGTTTACACTATTCAAAGGATCATGAATGTATAAAAGTCTAGATGTGTAATGGAAGGGATATGTGGAGTAAAATAAGGAATTGGTCCCCAAACTTTAGTCCAAGTCGAGCAATTGTGTTCCTAACTTACAGTTTGTTTCCATCACATCCTCACTCCACTATGTTTTGTCTGTAAAGGTTCTTTATCAAGCTAGGTGGAAGTAAATTCATTTTTTATCATACACGAAAAGGGGATGACACTAGTAAAGAGTGAACTCTGCTCGTGCCTTCTCATGGCTTGAAGTGTGAAGAACAAAGAAAAGATAAGTCGGGTCCACCACCCACTTCTCTAAATGTTCTTATTAATTTCCGTGTCGATAGTAGGACCCAGAAAGAAATGTTCCCAGTCATGATATTTGCTTCGGAACGGTGCTTCAACCAATTCCAGGCCCAAATCGAGAGCAATTCTCTAGTATTACTTGAGATATGCACCGACCACTTAAAGGTGGGAATTCGGAGAAGAGCCACTAAAATTAAGGGGAAAGGGTCTAAAGTACCCCTCTACTCTGCGGAATATCTTAATTTTATCCACTATACACCTTGAGGCCATTCGTACCCTTTCTTTAGCAAATTGTTTCAGTTGTCAGTTTTTCTTATGAACTCCACTACGAACAGTTGCTTATTGTAGCAACATTTCTGCTGTTGGGTATTGACCAAGTAATAGAAATCTATCATAAGAGGTATTGATTAATTTTGCAAATCTAGTTCCCATATGTTCAGTTGTTCTAAATGCTCTATTCACATACCAAAAGCTTCATATTCAGGCTGATTAAGAATTTAATGACTCATGACAGATCGGCCTTGCATCAACAGCCATTGCCTCTAGCTTCGGTAAGGCGATCTCTGAAAACAAAGAGCTCGAAGACTACAAACCAGAAGACATTGCCCGGTCCCTCTTAAGGATGATCTCAAATAACATCGGACAGGTAACTATGTGGGTCATGAAGTTTCTCTCAGCAGTATCTGTACATCACAATTTAGTTGTTTCCTTCTGAAAAGACCAACATTCCACTTCTCTCTATATTAAGAATAATACTAGCATTCAGCGGAGCAAAAAACGCTAGGTGATTTCTTCCCATCTACCTAAGCCTTGGTGGGCGGAAACACAGAGTTACCCGGTACCTGTGATGGTGGAAGCTAGCAGGTACCCAATAGGATAGTCGAGGTGTACACAAGCTAGTCGGGACACCACCGCCATAAAAAGAATAATACTGGTATTCTCCAGTTAAATGGAAACACCCTTGTCCTACATGATCTGTTCCACTGGAAACATTTTTAATTCATAGGATCAACAGACGGATTTTGTACTGTTTCGATTAGATATGTTTTGCATGCTGTTCTCCTCTCTCAAAAAGATACAAAGAAGGAATTGAAATAGAATTATGGAGAAGAGCAGATAGATAATGCATCCATTACTTATTGGGTACCCTGTATTGCACATTCTCACTTCACGATGACAGCAACTGTTTGTGTTCTTGGACATTTTGATTATAACATGTCATAACGTGTCAAAATGGAATTAAAGTATTGGAAGATACTAAAATCTAATGACTTCTTTATTTGTCGTTAGCCTTTTCCTTGCTAGAAACTCTCCGGTGGTACTACAGACATGCATATGCTACTTTGGTTCCTTAATGATGTTATACTTCTTATTTAAATTTTATAATGCTCTCATCTTCCATGAAAACATTTCATTATAGTGGTCTTCGTTAAAAGATTTTTTTTATGTAAGTTCTACTAAGTTGGTCTAAGGTTTAGTGTGTTAGTTATCTTGTTCTGAAGAGATGCTTCGACTGAATTAGACTAGCAGACATGAACACCTGAATAAGTTGAGAAGTACGAGTTTGCAACCAGCAGTCATAGAACAGAAGAAATATACTGAATTAGACTGGCAGACATGAACACCTAAATAAGTTGAGAAGTATGAGTTTGCAACCAGCAGTCATAGAACGGAAGAAATGTACTGATTTAGACTGGCAGACATAAACACCTGAATAAGGTGAGAAGTACGAGTTTGCAACCAGCAGCCATTGTTTTGCTATAATTTAGTTGTTAAACTGTAAAGAATTCATTTTTTCTGTTCTTGCTGACATTTTTCTTTGCTTTTCTAGATTGCATACTTGAATGCTCTTCGTTTTGGGCTCAAGCGCATCATTTTAGGAGGATACTTCATCCATGACCATGCTTATACAATGGACACAATTGCTGTTGCAGTTGATTTCTGGTAATTGCTATATCCACTTACAGCCAGATAATTGGTATTATCTTACTACCAAGATACCAACCCTGAGCAAATAAAGTCTTTTGAATTATAATCCTTAGTTGACATAATTATGTTGGTGGGAAGTAGCAGGTACCGGGTGCAATAGTCAGGGGTGCAATAGTCGGGGGTGCACACAAGCTGACATGGACACCGTCATTATAAAAAAAATATCGTTGGAATTACATTAGTTTCTTATTGGTGCATTGTTTGGTGTGTACTTTCTAGGATAAATTAATCGGTTGGCATACTATTTTAACATAAGGGATAAATAGTGCTTACTAGCTGCTGCTGCTAAAACGTGGCTTCACAATTTTCACTTTAACTCCTGCTAGGTAATCTCTCATGATTTCAAGTTAATAGAAATGCACTACGTGCAGGTCGAAGGGTGAGGCAAAAGCAATGTTCTTGCGGCATGAGGGGTTCCTTGGAGCCCTAGGAGCTTTCATGAACTACAAAGATGAAAATGCCGATTCGATGCCCCTTCAGTTAGTTGCCAAGAGTTCAAGTTGCATAGTAGATAGGATTCATAACTCTACGCGCGTGGACGAAAATGAAACTGGTGCCGTAGATTGTAGATTGCGAGTTAGTAGCTCATTTAAAATTTATGATGAGGTCAAAAGGTGTTTACCTATATAATAACTATATGTACAAAAAAGAAGCTGTTGTTTCTGGTCCTAGTCAAGTGGTGGTTAAGAGTGTGAAAATGTGAAAGGGAACAAATTTCAGATTTTATATATGTGCATATATATATGTATTTGTGCTTCGATAGGGAATGAAGTTTGATATCCTACCATTGTAAAATCTTGACACGTGGAGAAATGAGAAATGTTATTTACAATAGTTTAGCAGCTTTGTTTCATATCATCGTTTCTTCACAGTTCTAACAGATATTCTTCATGAATCTTGTATGCCCTTATTTCGCCGGTTATCCCTTTACGGAATAACTATATAGCAGCTAACTCTCTTTTTATTTCTCTTGTACTCCCTCTGTGCCACAGTGGTAGTCACGTTTCGCTTCTCGGTCGTTAAATTATATAAATTTTGAGGGAAAATATCTAAAATACATCCTGATTTTTGTCCGAATTTGTTGTAACACATCTAACGTTTACGGTGGTCCTATTATACCTGAATATATTTTAAAAATATTTCTTTGACATTTATCTGAAAAAATCGAACCAAAGTCCAACGCAACACAATTCAAGACTCGATTATGAAAGAATATAGTGATTCCCAAGATCAAATTTCAAGATAATCAAATGCTTTCTCCATTAAAAAAAAGTGTAGGAGAGAATCTAATTTTTTATTTTGTTCGAAGAGCGAAATGACCGGACTCCTTTATTTTTGGGCTTTTTGTTTAGCACGTGTTTGAATTGTTATCAAGCTCACCAGATAAATGCTAAAGAAATTCCTTAAAAATAAATTCAGGAGGTAATACGACCCTCGTAAAGGTTAGGTGTGTTACGGCAAATCCGAGCAAAGGTTGAAGTATATTTTAGACATTTTTTGACGAACATTTTAAGATGTATTTTAGGACTCGGACATGAAACCTCTAATTAAAGATGAATGAATACTTATCACTCAATTGTACTACCTATCATTGCGCATCCTGTGTAACCTTAAAGAAAAGGGAAAGCTCATACTATCGTGACGGGAGGTCGTCTCTCAGCACATTCCTCCTATAGTTCATGATCATACACATACTTAACTGAAAAAGAAGAATTCATTTTTATTACTGATATTCTTCACTTTACTGATGTTTTAGGTCTTCTTATCCAAGAGCAACCTTATCAATACATAAAAATTAAACTCATAAAAATAATAAGAATGGTGGAAAGTACTTGGCCTAAAAGAATGATTTTTTGCTACTGAGCCCAAGTTTGACATGGACTTTTGACCGGTCAGAGATTGGGTGTTATCTGTTAGAATATTTCAGAAAACTGTAAACAATATGTCATTGTGGACCAGGTTCAATTGAATCTCTTATGGATTATTATTGGAATATAATTGCAGGGAAAGGGAACGGAAAGTAAATAACTATTATAATAGTAAAAAAGGATAAACTAAATATTACAATAAACTGGAAATCAAGAACTTAACAAACTGCTTGTGTGATTTGCCGAGTCGAGTGATGAAATTCTGTCTTTAAGACAAGATTGCCCTGTATATCTTCTTTTACGGTGTTGGGCAATAGTCTCCCAAGATACAACAACAACTTAACAAATGAGCAAAGGAAACTCAAGTGTTACTCTTGAAGAACTTTGAGTATAGTAACTTTGCTAGATAGGAAAAAAATGAATTCATTAAATCTGGAGTATTTTTTAAGTATTGAGTGTAGTCTCTTCAATTGAGCCAAATGCCTCAATTTATAGTGTAAGGAGAAGACCCCTCAACTAGCCAACTAATGGGCCTTTAATAGCCATGTAATGACACTTGATTGATGGGTTACATTCAGCCAAATAATGGCTGAATTCATGTGCCAAGTAATGGAGAATCAATGCTCCAAAACCAGCCCAAAGGTCAGAACTTTTCAACTTCCCGTCGCAGCATTTTGCCTCCGAAGCACCGCGACTCTGTGAATTAGAACCGCGGCGCTGCCTGGGAGGTGCCGCGGCGCTCCGGCGCCGCGGCCCTTCACGGCTTTGCGGCGTTTTCTAACTCGTTTCATCTTACACTTCGTACACTTCTTGCTTCTTTTACCAACGTGGAATACTTTGTTATTTGGCCAATAACCGTCCATCATTCTATGTCACAAACGTATTACATACGTACCAATATCTCTTTTACTAATGAAATTTGTGATACTTGGCACTACGTGTGCACGTGTGTGAAAACGACGTGTCCGACGTGCGGGGCCCCAATTGTTTGAGTCATAAATAATGGGATATACTTAATTCCACATTTAGTAAATTTCCAACAATGTCATCCACAACAGGTCTCGTAAATCATTAACGCCACAATAGGTTTGTGTCCAAACTTCCAACCTCGCATTAACGCCACAACAGGTCTCGTAAATCATAAATATGTCATCCGCAAATGTGGAATTAAGTATATCCCATTAATTTATAACTCGAACAAATTGGGGCATGCACGTCGGAAAAAGTTATTTCCACACACGTGCACACGTAGTGCCAAGTATCACAAATTTCATTAGTGAAAGAGATATTGATACGTATGTAATACGTTTGAGACATAGAATTATGGACGGTTATTGGCCAAATAACAATGTATTCCACGTTGGTAAAAGAAGGACGAAATGTACGAAGTGTAAGATGAAACAAATCGGAAATCGCCGCGGAGCCGCGAAGGCCCGCGGCGCAGCCCCGTTAGAGCCGAGGCGCCGGAGCGCCGCGACGCTAATTGGGTGGCCAGTCACTGGAGCCGCAGCGCTTCGGAGGCAGAATGCTGTGACGGGAAATTGGAAAGTTCTGACCTTTGGGCTGGTTTTAGAGCATTGATTCTCCAATACTTGACACATGAATTCAACCATTATTTGGCTGAATGTAACCCCTCAATTAAGTGTCATTACATGGCTATTGAAGGCCATTAGTTGGCTAGTTGAGGGATCTTCTCCTTACACTATAAATTGAGGCATTTGACTCAATTGAAGAACACTACACAACACTTAGAAAAATACTACAGAATTTTCTAACATCTTCTTCTTCCTCTCTAGCAAGTTTACTACACTCAAAGTTCTTCAAGACTAACACTTGAGTTTCTTTTGCTCAATTGTTAAGTTGTTGTTGTATCTTGGGAGACTATTGCCCAAATACGTAAAATGAGATATACGGGACAATCTTGTCTTAAAGACAAAGTGTCATTACTCATCTCAGCAAATCACAAAACAATTTGTTAAGTTCTTGATTTACAGTTTACTGTAATATTTAGTTTATCCTTTCTTACCATTGTAATAGTTACTTACTTCCCTTTTCCTTCAACAATCCCAACAGGATCTTGGTGTGATCACTAAACACTGCTATATAAAGACCAATAAAATTATCTATAAATTAGCTACTTTGAGCCACAACACTGATATAACTATATTTTTTACTCACTTTAATACTTTAACTAGTCAAGTTGGAGGTTTTTTGAACACCAATAGATGACAACTACTATCTTTTCGTGTCAAGAAGAGAAATTCAAGATTGCTCAACTTTGAGCCTCCATAAAGTACCAGTTTCATTGACATTTTTATACATATCTCATCAAAATGACAAGGTCTAGTCCTCTTTCAAATGTAACCTTCTCCCAATGGCAATAAAAATTTGAGTGTAGTCTCTTCAATTGAGCGAAAGGCCTCAATTTATAGTGTAAGGAGAAGACCCCTCAACTAGCCAACTAATGGGCCTTCAATAGCCACGTAATGACACTTGATTGAGGGGTTACATTCAGCCAAATAATGGCTGAATTCATGTGTTAAGTAATGGAGAATCAATCCTCCAAAACCAGCCCAAAGGTCAGAACTTTCCAACTTCCCGTCGCAGCATTCTGCCTCCGAAGCGCCGCGGCTCTGTGAATTAGCGCCGCTGCTCCAGTGACTGGCCAACCAATTAGCGCCGCGGCGCTGCCTGGGAGGCGCTCCGATGCCGACGGTGTGGCGCCGCGGCCCTTCACGACTCCGCGGCGTTTTCTGACTCGTTTCATTTTACACTTCGTACACTTCTTCCTTCGTTTACCAACGTGGAATACTTTGTTATTTGTCCAATAACCGTCCATCATTCTATGTCACAAACGTATTACATACGTACCAATATCTTTTTCATTAATGAAATTTGCGATACTTGGCACTACGTGTGCACGTGTGTGGAAATGACGTTTTCGACGTGCGGGCCCCCAATTGTTTGAGTCATAAATAATGGGATATACTTAATTCCATATTTAGTAAATTTCCAACAATGTCATCCACAACAGGTCTCGTAAATCATTAACGCCACAACAAGTTTGTGTCCAAACTTCCAACCTCGCATTAACGCCACAACAGGTCTCGTAAATCATAACTATGTCATCCGCAAATGTGGAATTAAGTATATCCCATTAATTTATGACTCGAACAAATTGGGGCATGCACATCGGAAAAAGTCGTTTCCACACACGTGTACACGTAGTGCCAAGTATCGCAAATTTCATTAGTGAAAGATATATTGATACGTATGTAATACGTTTGAGACATAGAATTATGGACGGTTATTGGCCAAATAACAATGTATTCCACGTTGGTAAAAGAAGGAAGAAGTGTACGAAGTGTAAGATGAAACAAATCGGAAATCGCCGCGGCGCTGCGAAGGGCCGCAGCGCAGCCCCGTCAGAGCCGAGGCGCGGCGCTAATTGGGTGGCCTTCACTGGTTCGAAGGCAGAATGCCGCGACGGGAAGTTGGAAAGTTCTGACCTTTGGGCTGGTTTTGGAGCATTGATTCTCCATTACTTGGCACATGAATTCAGCCATTATTTGGCTGAATGTAACACCTCAATTAAGTGTCATTACATGACGATTGAAGGCCATTAGTTGGCTAGTTGAGGGATCTTCTCCTTATACTATAAATTGAGGCCTTTGGCTCAATTGAAGAACACTACACAACACTTAGAAAAATACTATAAAATTTTCTAACATCTTCTTGTTCCTCTCTAGCAAGTTTACTACACTCAAAGTTCTTCAACAGTAACACTTGAGTTTCTTTTGCTCAATTGTTAAGTTGTTGTTGTATCTTGTGAGACTATTGCCCGACAACGTAAAAGGAGATATACGGTCATACTCGTCTCAGCAAATCACAAAGCAGTTTGTTAAGTTCTTGATTTACAGTTTATTGTATTAATTAATTTATTCTTTCTTACCATTGTAATAGTTACTTACTTTTCGTTCTCTACAATAATTATATCCCAACAGGATCTTGGTGTGATCACTAAACACTGCTATATAAAGACCAATAAAATTATCTATAAATTAGCAACTTTGAGCCACAACACTGATATAACTATATTTTTTACTCACTTTAATACTTTAACTAGTCAAGTTAGAGGTTTTTTGAACACCGATAGATGACAACTACTATCTTTTCGTGTCAAGAAGAGAAATTCAAGATTGCTCAACTTTGAGCCTCCATAAAGTACCAGTTTCATTGACATTTTTATACATATCTCATCAAAATGACAAGGTCTAGTCCTCTTTCAAATGTAACCTTCTCCCAATGGCAATAAAAATTTGACTCGTTTAACCAAAAAAAAATTATAGTTCATAAAATTATTGGAGCTGCCTTTGTTGTTGTCTGGGCAAGACCAATGCAATTTAAAAAGAAAGCTAAAAGAATAATAAATAACTATAAATGCGAAAGAGTTTGTCGAATTAACTCAACTTCTGTTGCGATAAACTTTTACGACACTGTGTGTTTATTTCGACTATTGACGGATTCCTTGATTCAGGCTTTCAGTGAACATAAAGTATTTTATTTATTATCTACTAAATTGAAATTAGTCTTAATTCTTTTCTTAAACTAGATCTTTTTATCGAACTATCTTTTTTTGTCTTTTAACGAACATAAAGCTTGTGTTTACCTGGAAAAGGCCATTTTAACTCTAAATTAAATTCTTTTATTTCCACCCAATTTGACATTTGTTCTTTCTTAATTCTAAATTTTCTCAACTAGACTCGATTCTTTGAACACAATGGCGATTGGCGTAGAAGAGATATGGGCTCATTCAATAAATAAATTTTGAATTTCTTTGCACATACAACTAAAAAGGCAAAAAACAACAACAACAACATACCCAGTGAAATCCCACAACGTGAGGTCTGGGGAGGGTTGAATGTACGCAGACCTTACCTCTACCTTGGTAGGTAGAACGACTGTTTCCGAGAGACCCTCGGCTCAGGACAAGCAAAGCAAACAACAGTCAGACCGGGTAAAAAATTTAAAGCAGTAAGCAGTAAGAAAATGCTAATAATAAAGCGAATACGCCATGATATCGCATCCTGAAAGAGAAGCAGTAACTAACGCATATAAATGTGATAAATCAAGTAAATTAAAGAACGCATAGCAGAAGAAATAAAACTAGAGAATACTATAAAGAAATACTACACCTATTCGTATGATATGCTAAGCATGCCTACAATAATAACACCACAACTATCAGTTTGTAAGTGTAAGTAGGATTAAAAAAAAGGCAAAAAAAGAAAAGGACAGAAAATCATTTAATAATAATTTGTAGCAACGAAATATAACATATGTTTACATTTTGTTTACAAGTAAAGATAATCGTGTGACTCGAAAACACAAAAAAATAGCTTTACACTTGAGAAACTCCATCAACATGGTATTCGCAGCTACCCCATCACGTTCCTTTGAGCGATGCAACAAGCTCTTTTCTTTAATTTGCTACTGAACATTAAAACATTATTTAGAATATAGAATATGAAATTAGGAAAGCAACAAAAAAAAAAAGCATCTCGATAATATCTTTCCAAAAATAAAGAAAAATAATTTTTAAAAGTCATGTAGGAATAAGTTGTACCTTAGTATTTGGACACAATTTCATCACAGACGTATCTCCAGCTATTTGCCTTAGCTTTCGAACAAGTACTAATTTTGTGATTTTATTTCTCTATACATCAAAATAGATCACGTAATTAGATAGAATAATAGGAACAATAAATTTCAGACTCACAAAAAATATAATAAGAAAAAATCACCTGAAAATCTTCATAGTATTTTGAGATCAAAACCATTCTTGAAGGATGTAAAACTTCGAAATCACACGCAATAAATCCGGAAACTTTATACGAGAAGCAGGCTTCAACTGATCCTTCTTGAGTTTTGAAGAATTACCTAAGGAAATAAACAAAACAGAAATAACATTCTTAAATCTTGGTATAAAGCTTCATTAAATAATTAATTATAGTATAAAAAAGACTATAGATCTTTTTGTTTAATTTTTTCTTATTTTTTTTATGTGGGGTGTGCCATGCGTGGGCTGTAATGCAACGCCTAGGCAATGAGCGAAGACCCAGATAGCAAGCTATCTTTGCGGGCCTTCCCCCTTAAAAAATGAGTTAATATCATGTGCGTCGATGACCCACATATCAAATATTATGTAGGTTATCAATTGGTGTCTGAAAGGTTAAACAAAACAAAAAACTGAGTCGAGAGATAACTCTCTGTCTTTAAGATAAAACAGCCCTGTATAGAGGCTTTTACGGTGTTGGACAATAGTCTCCTAAGATAAAACAACAACAACACAAAGCAAGTAAGGTTGATTCAGGCGAAGAAAATGAATATTGACAGATTGCAAAGAGAGGAGAGGATTCTGTTTTGTTTTTCGTGTGTTTTTAAACTGAACAGTAATGTTCAATTTATAGGTGAAAAAGAGGGCGTTTCTGACTGTTGGAGTCAGATTAGTTGCAACGTTTGGTTATCTCCGAAACTTTCAGGATAAAAAATGTAAATAAAAAATATTTCAGGGACCAAAAAGAAAATTTTGGAAGACAGCCCACATCCCACAACTCGTGACCGAGACCGGGAGGCGGGCGGCGGCGCGCGTGTGGGGCTTAGCCCCGAACCCAAGCTCACCTAGGTCCTCCCTCTTCTTAACACATGGGTTTCCCCTTGGGGTCCCAAACCCTTACTCAAAACTAGAGTGTATATAGTGCTCAATCCTTCCATCTTCTACCTATGTGGGAGATTTGTTATTTGGCCAAAATAATCCATCTATTCATGTCTCAAACACTTTACTCTGTGTACCAATATCTCTTTCATTTTTAACGAATTTGACGATACTTGACACTAATATCATCTACTCATTTAGTAGATTAGGCATGTGCGAAGAAACAATATTTTTGACATGCGGGCCCACATGTATAAGTCACTAAATACGGGAAAAACTCAATCCCACATAGTTAAATTTCCAACAATCCCCTCTTGAAAGAGAATTGGTGCACACAATGTGTCAAAGTTTAGCAATCTTTCAACGGAAAGATATTGTATCAGGAAAGGTAGCTTTCAGCTTTGAACATTTCTTAGTCGATTACCATCAGATTTACTTACTGCTCGGTGAACGTGATATTTTGATCCGTCAATGTTTAGTGTAAACCAAGACAATGATATTAACACAATAACTCCATTTATTCATTTCTTCTTATAGTTTTGTCCATTATGGCCATGGACAACTCTTGGATTCTTAAGTGCGTATATTTGAAGCGGTCTGTCTTCACACTTAAATAAGTGATCTCCTATAAGGTATCCTGCTATACCCCACTCGCAAGTGTTAGGGATCATTAAAAGTTTTAGAAACTTATCCTTTACCATTTATGTAGGTAGCACTTAATGTCTATCGCGAGAACATCCTTGGAATTATAAGAATAATAATCTGAAGTGCTCTTACTTCAAGTGAAGCGCTAAACTGAACCTCTATAGTTTAGTTTTCCCATTGAACCAAATTCTTGGGATCTCCAGTCAGTAAGGTTGGGTTACCACCATAAAGATTCTTATTATTTAGGTTTTAAGCCCACTCCCCTAGACATGCATAATATTTGATCTTTGGGTAGGCCTTTAGTTAATAGATCCGCTAAGTTATCCTCTGATTTGACGTAATCAATGGAAATGACACCAGTAGTGATCAACTGCCTAATGGTCTTATGCCTCCGACGAATATGTCAAGACTTGCCGTTGTACATATTACTTCGTGCCCTTCCTAAAGATTGGCTGTCACAGTGAATCATCACCTAAGGTACGAGTTTATCCCAACAAGGGATATCCTCTAAGAAGTCATGAAGCCATTCTGCTTCTTCTCCTGCTTTGTCCAAAGCGATAAATTCCGACTCCATCGTGGATCGGGCGATGCATGTTTGCTTAAAGAATTTCCAAAATACAGGCCCACCACCAATTGTAAAAATATATACACTGGTGAATTTTGTGTTCTTTATGTCCGATATCCAGTTTGCATCATTGTATCCTTCCAGTACATCTGTATATTTTGAATAGTGTAATCCGTAAGTCAGTGAATATTTCAGATATCGTAGTATCCAATTTAACGCCTTCCAGTGATCATTTCCAGGGTTACGAGTAAACCTAGCCAACTTATTGACTGGATAAACGATGTCGGGTCGGGTGCAGTTTGTAATGTACACTAAACTGCCAATGACCTGTGCATATCACTCATGGGATATGGGTGCACCACTATTTTTATCAATTCTATGATTCATATCCATTGGTGACTTCATAGGGGAACTGTCAAATACATCAAATTTTCTCAAAACATCTTTAATGTAATGAGATTGAGATAAGACCAGCCTGTCAGATGTCTTAGAAATCTTAATTCCTAAGATTACATCTGCAATACCCATATTTTTCATGTCAAGACATTTTTTTAACATGTTCTTGGTTTTCAGGATCAAGTTTAGACTACTTCAGGTGATGAGCATGTCATCTACGTAAAGGCATATCATGACAAATGAGTCAGAGTTTCCTTTGATATAGATACATTTATCACATTCATTTATGAAGAAACCTTTTGATAATAAAGTATTATCAAACTTTTCATGCCATTGTTTCGGGGCTTGTTTGAGTCCGTACAGAGACTTAACAAGTCGACATACTTTATTTTCTTGTCCTGGAACCAGATACCCCTCGAGTTGTTCCATGCATATTTCCTCTTCCAACTCTCCATGTAGGAAGGCTGTCTTAACATCCATTTGATGTATCTCAAGGTCACGCAAAGCTGCAATGGCTATGAATACCCTTATGGACGTTAATCTAGACATAAAAGAGTATGTGTTGAAGTAATCGAGGCCTTCATTTTGTATGTAGCATTTGACTACTAATCTGTCCTTATACTTGTCAATAGTTCCATCTGCTTTGTACTTTCTTTTGAGTACCAACTTACAACCCAAAGGTTTGCTTCCCGAAGGAAGATCAACCATTTCCCAAGTATGGTTTTGCATGATGGAATCTATTTCACTTTCTATAGCTTCTTTCCAAAGAGGTGCTTCTGGAGTTGACAATGCTTCCTTAATTGTCCTCGGTTCATTTTCAACCATATAGGTTAGAAAATCTGGACCAAAGGTTTGGTCATTTTTGGCCCTTTTGCTCCGGCTTGGTTCAATGTCTGGAACCCCTAAGTTCTGTAGATCTGGAACATTAAGTTCCAGATAGTCAGTAACTTCTGAGTCTAGTTGACTTTGAGCGTTTTGTTCATAGCTTCGTTTGTGCAAAATTATTTCTTTTTCCTTTCGAGAAAAGATTTGTTCAATGAATTCAGTATTCCTTGATTCCATGATCGTACCCTCGCGGATATCAGGTATCTCCGACTTATACACTAAGAAGCGATAAACACTACTGTTATTTGCATATCCGATGAATAAACAATCTACAGTCTTAGGTCCAATTTTGACCTGTTTTGGTTTAGGTACTTCGACCTTTGCCAAACAGCCCCACACTTTCAAATATTTGTAAGTGAGTTTCTTTCCTTTCCATGATTCATATGGAGTTTTATCCTTACGCTTATGCGAAACTCTATTGAGAATTGTATTAGCGGTAAGAATCGCTTCGCCCCACATGTTTTGAGCTAAACCGAAATTGATAAGTAAAGCATTCACATTTCCTTTAACGTACGGTTTATGCGCTCGGCAATACCGTTAGACTGAGGCGAGTAAGGAGCGGTCATTTGATGAACAATGCCGAATTGAACACAATATTCTTCAAATGGTGCTACGTATTATCCCCATCTATCACTACGAATTGCCTTGATCCGTAGGTTTAGTTGATTTTCAACTTCTGCTTTGTAACGTTTAAATGCTTCAAACATTTCACTTTACTTTTCAACAAGAAAACATAACAATACCTTGTACTATCATCAATGAAAGTCACAAAGTACTTGTTCCCCCCTCTAGTTTGCACAAACTTTAAATCACATATGTCGGTGTGAATAAGATCTAGATGAGCGATGTTTCTTTCGACTGAATGAAAAGATGATTTGGTTAATTTTGCCTCTACGCATACCTCACATTTATATTGAGGGTTTATGTCGAAGGAAGGCAACAATTCCAACTTTACTAACTTTTGAATGGATTTGTAGTTAACATGTCATAATCTATGATGCCATAAATTCGAGGATTCAAGCAAGTAGGTAGAAGGCATTATTTCATTAGATGAACGGATTACAGACATAATATTTATTTTGAAGAGGCCGTCACACGCGAAGCCCCTTCCTACAAATATACCATTCTTAGTTATTACAAATTTGTTGGACTAAAAAACTAGTCTAAAGCCAGTCTTGACCAACAATGGCCCTGAAACCATGTTCTTGCGGATGTTAGGGACGTGCATCACTTTCTTCAGAGTAAGCTCTTTGCTTGAAGTCATTTTGAGGACCACCTTTCCAACCCCTTACACTTCAGAGGTAGCGTCGTTGCTTATGAACAACTTTTTGCCCGTGATTGGGGCGTAAGAAGAGAATGTACTCTTGTCAAAGCAGATGTGACGGGTTGCACCCGTGTCTATCCACCATTGCCTTGGATTCTCCACCAAATTTTCCTCCAGCACTACAACCGAGAAATTCATAATTATGTCGTCAAGGTTCAAAGGACCACCCTCATATTTTACAACGTTATCGTTGACCTTGCCTTTGTTCTTGGCCTTTTCCTTCTGCTCTCGCTTCAATTTGCGGCACTCTTTGATCATATGGCCAGGCTTTTCACAGTGATGACAGTTTCCTTTGAACTTCTCTATCGTTTGGCTTTTGTCGTCTCCCTGGTACTTGCGCTTTCTGTTAGTGTTTCCCTTCGAATTAACCAGATTCTCCTTTGCCTCCGCTGGCTGATTTCCCTTAGATATAGCCCTTTTATTGTCCTCTTGTATTTGTAATTTGACAATAAGATCTTCAAACCCCATTTTTTTGTCTTTAGTTTGAGATAACTCATGAACTCGTTCCATGAGGGAGGCAATTTCTCAATCAAAGATGCAACCAGAAATTGCTCATTTGGCTTCATTCCTTCCAAATCCAGATGATGAAGAATTATTTGAAACTCCAGGATTTGGGACATCACTAATTTACCATCCATCATTTGAAATTTCAGAAACTTTCCAACGATGAATTTTTTAGTACCCGCATCCTGTGCGCTGTACTTTTTGTCGAGTTTTTCCCACAACTCATTTGCCGTCTTCACGGTGCAATACACAATATAAAGTGTATCCGACAAACCGTTCAAAATGCAGTTTTTGCACATGAAATCACTATGATTCCAGGCATCCAGTGTTAACTTCAAGGCATTTGTGACCTGGATAAGTTCGCCCACTTCAGTTGTTGTGTTAGACTGAGTGTCTATTGCATCCCCACCAGAAGGAGGATCTTCTGTCAGAAAACGTGAAAGGTTCAACGTAGTAAGATAGAATAACATTTTTTGTTGCCATCTCTTGAAATTGGTACCTAGAAACTTTTCTGGGCATTCTCCTTGGAAACTGGCAGGAGCAAGGACAACAACATTCCCTTGAGTGGCAGCACCAGAACCAGAACCAGAAGAAAGGTTTAAAACAGACATCTTTCAAACATTTAGAAAATTTTATCTTAAACTATATGTTATCAATTGGTGCCAGAAAGGTTAAACAGAACAAAAAGTTGAGTCGAGAGATGGTTCTCTGTCTTTAAGACAAAATTGCCCTGTATAGATGCTTTTACGGTGTTGGACAATAGTTTTCTAAGATAAAACAACAACAACCAACAATACAAAGAAAGTAAGGTTGATTCTGGCGAAGAAAATGAATATTGACAGATTGCAAATAGAGGAGAGGAGAGGATTCTGTTATATTTTTTCGTGTGTTTTTAAACTGAACAGTAATGTTCAATTTATAGGTGAAGAAGAGGGTGTCTCTGACTGTTGAAGTCAGATTAGTTGCATCTAGGTCCTCCCTCTTCTAAATACATGGGGTCCCAAACCCTTACTAAAAACTAAAGTTTATATAGTATTCAATCCTTCCATCTTCTACCTATGTGGGAGATTTGTTATTTGGCCAAAACAATCCATCTATGCATGTCTCAAACACTTTACACTTTACACAATACTTGACACTAATATCATCTACTCATTTAGTAGATTAGGCATGTGCGAAGAAACGATGTGTACGACATGCGGGGCCCACGTGTTTAAGTCACTAAAGATGGAAAAAACGCAATCCCACGTAGTTAAATTTCCAACATATTACACCGCTAATAACAGATGAAAGGTATAAAGTATAGATCTTGGATTGCTTACCTAATAAAAAATTTGGACCCTTGAAAGTTACTAGAAAGTTAGGAAAAATATGAGAATTCATGTAGGAACCCCAAATTATGCATCTTTTAGGAGCCAAATAATTGTCAACCCCAAAGTCAAAGTCTTCAGAAATTGGCTGAAATTGTGTGGATCCAGCATGAATTACTTCGGTGTTCCCTAAGATTACTCGGCAAAGTAACATATGCCTTAATCCATTCTCATCTTCTACTGTACCCTTCAACCAAACAAAAAAAAAACAAATTAATTAATTAGTTAATAAATTTTAAAACGTTTGAAGTAATTAAATGACTAATTCAATGTTCATATTTATGTAAAGACAGGTCTAAAAATCTATCATTAACGAATTATGGCACGTATTGAAAGTATTCTTAAAATTTCTGGTTCTAAACATGTAATAATGACATTTTTTATACCTATTAAGGCATGCCATTGAAGATAAATTGAAAAGTTTAATATTAAAGGAGAGCCTTGAAGCAACAGTAAAGTTGTCTTCCTGTGATATATAGGTCACATGTTCAAGCCATAGAAAACAGTCTTTTAGAAAATGTGAGATGCTTTGAGCCGGGCTGCCGTCTTTTCTTTAATATCAAAGAATCTTCAAATATAAAAAGATCTTTTTTATACAGATTTAGAACGAAGAAATGTGACATAAAATGGAACAAAGTAGTAAACGGTTACGTTTATGTTTAATTGCTTACCCATCGACATTGGCAGGATAAAGATGAACCCCAATGCCAAAACAATCTCCTGATTTTGGTTCCATAGTTGTAGAAAATCCATGAGAAATAATGTTACAAATTTCATCTTTGGAAGAACCAAACCAAGCATATTTAATATTGGCATTTCCACCGCATTTCTTGTGCATCGCTTCAGAGTAGATACGAAAAGCTTCCAATCTGGATTGCCCTAATATATTTGAACATGAATACTTGTGTATCCCTAAAACTTCAATTTCCTTAGCTAATTGCCCCATTCCACTTTAAAACCTGCCTTAATTAGATCATGCTCTTTGTCACGTTCTTCTAGTTTGATCATCCCATTTCTCTTGAACAACCTGAAGAGATGGAGGATGTATATATCATCAACCAATTCAAATCAAATAAATATTTTTGATATGTACAACAACAACAATAACATATTCAATACAATTCCACAATGGGATCAGGGGATGGTAGGGTGTATACAACAATAACAAGCAGGTCAAATAGGAAAAAGGAAACAATAACTAGAGATACAACAAAACAATATGCTAAGTGGAGAACAAGACACAATAAATAATAAATACTACAATTTTAAAAAACTACTAAATTTGAACACATAATCTCAAAAAATGTAACGAGCTTTATATATCATTAAGTTAAAATTTTGAATTCGTCTTTGACCTGAAATGATTATCGAATGATGGACAAGAAGACTCGGCTTCGGAATCGGAAGAAAATGACATGTTTTGCTTCTCTATTGTCATGGAAACTAGTTCATCTTCTATTAGTTGCTCCATATCTAATTAAGACTAATAAAATAGAAGAGTGAATTTAGATAAATAGTGTTAAACAAATCAATATACCCGTGATATACACCCAATATACATAAGTGTATATCACGGGCAAATGATCTTGACAGTGGACTTCAGCCCATCTCGGCAGTGGCTTCAGCACATCTCGGGAAGTGGCTTCAGCCCATCACGGGCAGAAGCAGTGTAGTATATTTGGAATGTATATTGTTGGTATATTGTAGTGTAAAGGTTACCTTAATTAGTCTTGTATACTTACCATAATTGTATAGTTAGAATTATGGTAGAATAAGGTTTTAGGAATAGAATAGGAATAGGATTCTCCTATTATGGAAATATGTAACTTGTATATATACCTTTCAATTAATGAAAATAATCAAGAGGATTATTTCTTTCATGGTATCAAAAGTCTAGGTCAAACAAAATTTTCTCTCTCAAACTTTGTTCATCCTCTCGGCCGAGACCCCCCCCCCCTCGGGTTTACCAAAATTGTTCTTCCGCTCTCAAAATCTTTCTTACAAATTCCTCTTTCACCTCTTGTTCTTTCGTTATGTCTACGTCAAAGAACACGTTTCACCCTGCCCTTGTTGTTTCTAACATCAAGAATCATATCCCATTAATTCTTGAAATAGAAAACGTCTAATACGCGACGTAGGCCGAGTTATTCAAAATTCACGCTCGTTCGCATCAAGTCATCCATCACATCATCCCCGCGACTCTTGATGATACAGAGGTGCCTAAACGCGAGGATGATCCTAAATTATTCTACTATCTCTATTGACCTATTGCAGACGATTATCGAGTCAGACGCTACGGCGATGGTCGCATGGGATAGACTGCGTGACATATTCCAGGATAATTAAAATTCCAGAGTTGTTACTCTTGAACAGGATTTTTCCCACGTCAACATGGAAAATTTCCCGAACGTTTCAGCATATTGCAAAAAGTTGAAGGAATTGGCGGACCAACTCTGCAACGTTGGTGTGCTAGTTAGTGAAGATCGTCTTGTTTTACAGATGGTTGCTGGCCTATCCGAGGCCTATAGTGGCGTTGGAACTCTTATTCGTCAAAGTAATCCTCTTCTAAGGTTCTATCAAGCCCACTCCATGCTTACCTTGGAAGAAGCCGGTTTGGCTAAAAAGGCGGCTACTAATACTAGTCTCGTGGTGATGATGACTTCCTCCCCTAGTCCTCAAAATTTTGGTAACAATTCTAACCAAAACCGATCACAAGGGGGCAACAAAAATGGCCGAAAAAATAATGGGAAAAATCGAGGGGGCAAACGCGGCGGCTCCGGCGGCAGTCACGGTGGACAAAGCAATGGCAGTGGACCCCATCCAGGTTATAGTGGGCCACCGACCCACTGGTCTCAGCCTTGGGCCTCTGGGCCGTGGGCTTGGACCAGTGGATAGTGGCCCTACGGCCCACCTCTGCAGCACATTCCAGCGACTGGCCAGTGGGCCTTCCAGCAGCCCCAACGGCCCATTGCCCACTGGCCCAGTATGCCCAACTCCAGTAGTTACAGCCCAGTTCAGCCCAGGTCTAGAATTCTTGGGCATCGGCCTCCGCAAGCTCACCATGCAGCAGACCCCATTCAGACCGATATCGAGGTGCACACATTGGGTTTGACTCAACCAGACCCAAATTGGTATATGGACACCGGTGCCACTACCCACATGATATCTGATTAAGGTACTCTCTCATCTTATTCCAGTTTGAGCAACCCTCGGGGTATAATTATTGGTAATGGCAACTCTATTCCAATTCAGGGTTATGGTCAGAAAACGTTGTTTCCCCCCAATCCACCCCTTATCTTGAAAAATACTTTACATGCCCCCAAATTGATTAAAAACTTAGTGTCTGTCCGAAAGTTCACCACTGACAATTCTGTTTCTGTTGAATTTGATCCTTTTGGTTTCTCTGTGAAGGATTTCAAGACGAGGAGTCCTCTCATGAGGTGTGATAGTAGGGGAGATCTTTATCCTATCACTCCCGGTTTCAGTCCATTGAGTCAAGTCTTTCCATCAGCCTTTGCAACCATTTCTCCTTCCTTGTGGTATGCTCGCCTTGGTCATCCGGGATCCTCTATTTTGTCCATTTTAGATAAAAATAGTTTTATTTTTTGTAAGGGTACGAGTCGTACTCCACTTTGTCAATCATGTTCGTTAGGAAAAATTGTTAAGTTGCCATTTGTAGACTCAAATTCTCATACTTCAATGCCATTTGATATTATTCATAGCGACCTATGGACGTCTCCTATTCTAAGTTCATTGGGTCATCGGTATTATGTTCTCTTTTTGGATGATTATTTTAAATTTTTGTGGACGTTTCAAATTGCAAATAAATCTCAAGTGTTTTCCATCTTCATAAAATTTAGAGCATTCATTAGAACACAATTCAAAAGAGAAATAAAAAATATTAAGTGTGATAATGGAAAAGAGTATGACAATAGGGTGTTTCGGGAGTTCTGTGCTAATAATGGGATCAATTTTCATTTTTCTTGTCCTCATACGTCTTCACAAAATGGGAAAGTCAAACGCAAAATTCGTTCTATAAATAACATTGTCCGCACTCTCTTAATTCATGCTTTCGTACCCCCATATTTTTGGCATCATGCTCTTCAAATGACGACATATCTCCTTAACATAATTTCTTCCAAAGGACTGACATATTCTTCCCCCCTCCAAATTTTATATAATAAGAATCCTTCTTATTCTCATTTTTGGGTGCTTGTGTTATCCGTTATTCCCGTCCACCACAATTAACAAACTTCAGGCCCGGTCCACTCTGTGTGTGTTTTTGGGTTATCCGTCTAATCATCGTGGTTATAAATGCTTTGATTTATCCTCCAAGAAAATCATCATTAATCGCCATGTAATTTTTGATGAAACTCAATTTCCCTTTACTAAAGTTCATACTCCCGAGCCTAGTTCGTATAACAACAGGTGTGTTTATTCATGTATGATCCCAGAGTTGAGCACATGAATGCAATCAAACGCATCATTCGGTATATTTAGGGTACACTGGACTATGATTTGCATTTGTATCCTTCATCGACATCCACACTTGTCTCATACACAGATGCGGATTAGGGTGGTTGTCCGGACACAAGATGGTCTACGTCTGGTTATTGTATGTTCCTTGACAACAACTTGATCTCCTGGTCTGCGAAGCATCAGGCGACTCTATCCCGCTCAAGTGCCGAGGCAGAATATCGAGGGGTAGCTAATGTGGTCTCAGAATCATGTTGGTTACGTAACTTGCTTTTAGAGCTTCATTGTCCCATTCAGAAGGCGACCTTAGTGTATTTTGATAATATTAGTGCCATCTACCTGTCAGGTAATCCGGTTCAGCACCAACGCACTAAGTATATCGAGATAGACATTCACTCTGTCCGTGAAAAGGTTGCTCGGGGACAGGTACGCATATGTCATGTCCCATCAAGATATCAAGTTGCAGACATCTTTACAAAGGGTCTTCCCTCGGTACTCTTTGAAGATTTTAGGGACAGTCTCAGCATTCGAAGACCGCCCGCTATGACTGCGGGTGTGCGTTAAACAAAGCAATATACCCGTGATATACACCCAATATACAGAAGTGTATATCACGGGCAAATGATCTTGACAGTGGGCTTCAGCTCATCTCAAGAAGTGGCTTTGCCCATCTCGGGCGTGGCTTCACCCCATCACGGGCAGAAGCAGTGTAGTATATTTGGAATGTATATTGTTGGTATATTATAGTGTAAAGGTTACCTTAATTAGTCTTGTACACTTACCATAATTGTATAGTTAGAATTATGGTAGAATAAGGTTTTAGGAATAGAATAGGAATATGATTCTCCTATTATGGAAATATATAACTTGTATATATACCTTTCAATTAATGAAAATAATCAAGGAGATTATTTCTTTCAAATAGTTGGAGAAACTTAGGCTCTAAGAAAGTGCTATGGTGCCAATATATTGGAAGACAGAAAAGAAAGCAAAAAGAAGCTAAGAAAAGGGAGACAAATAAGAGGGAAAATGAGAAATATTTGACCTCAGATTTTGTCAATTTTTGTTGTAAAGAAAAGAAAGACATGAAGAGTTGAATAAAAATGTGGAGGTTTAAATTCATTTATTATACGTGGAAAAGGAAGAGAAAAAACCGACTTAATTCTAATTCAGTTGCGGCTTGGCGGTCCCTAAACCGGTTTTTCTTGCGGTTTGGACAGATTTAATGACAATTCTACCCCTTTGTTTCATATATCATTTGTTATATACTCTATGCTGTATCGTTATTTCATGTAGCAAATGCTACGTACTAATAAAAAATCTGGTTACTGATGGAGCTTATATCAACCAGTATGTGTAAAGTGCATTCCTTTTAACTAGTATTCCATTTGTCCCAAAAAGACTGACATACTTTCGTTATTAGTTTGTTCTAAAAAGATTAACTAATTTTTATATTTAGAAACAATTTAATTTTATGAGATCATTTACAACCACACAAATATCTAAGATTGTTTTGGACCACAACATTTTAAAAATATTCATTTTTTTCTTAAATTTTGTATAAGTCAAACTAGCTCAATCTTTTTTGAACGGAGTGAGTATAAATTAACTATTACAAGGAATTATTTATGTTTTCATTGTCACCTTTGAAACTTTAATATTACATGCTTTTTAAGGCGTTCTCAATTAATGTGTCAATTATATAAGCACAAGTTTCTCAAGATGTCACTGTATTCCTTGATTAAATGTATCTTTCTTGTTTCCTTTTCTCATGGTGGTGAGCTGAGGATAGAGGCAAGAGAAGTGTACTTTGTGGCTTGGCTTACAACCATATTGATCAAACCAGTTTCATTGAAACAATAAAGTTTGAATTGCGTTTTGTTAATGCATATAAATAGGATTATGCATCTGGAAAAAATTTCAGTCAAGGATTTTTAACTTTGGGCTTGTTTTTATTATATACTCAATTAGGATAACCAATAATTTGGAAACAGTATGTTGCCTTTATTATTTTTCAGTGTGTGATCAAGTAATTGATTTGCTTACAAAACCCCAAAACCCCGCAGATTTTTTTCGCCTTCGTTATTGGACCCAAAATAACATTCATTCTGAGAGCTAGAATCTTGAGGAGTAGTAGTAGAAACAGAATGTGCAGCAAAAGCTTGATGCGTATTCCTTGAAGCGCTGCAACCTTTGCTCATGAAGTAAAAGTTTGGTGCGAAGCTCTTCAAGCGATAATTGATCAGGAAAGTGTGTAATGATGCCAACCAAAGTGTCATACTCTTTTCCAAGACCTAGTAAAACATGATCAATGAAATCCTGAGCAGTGACGGGTGAATTAATTGCTGCAAGGGAAATTGTTTGGCGTTCCGAAGGTATTGGTCAATGCTCTCATATTATCATCCTTTCGCAAGCTAGTGAGTTGGCGTTTCAGCTCAATAGATTTAGCCTGACTCGCATCCATATAGCGGCGATGTAAGGATAGCCATATATCTTTGGATGTAGGAAGGAGATGAACATCAAGGGATAATGTTGCAAATAACCAAGAACGAACACTTTGATCAATCTTTATCCAAGAGCGATAGAGAGGGTTTAGTTGTTGATTTCCAGATATATCGCCAAGAAGGGGAGACGGAGGAGGAATTGAGCCATCAACAAAGCCATAATTAAGCTCATGAGAAAGTAGTATAGAGGTGAATTGAGTGCGCCATGTGAGATAGACCTCCACAGAATCGAACTTAATGATCACTAACTTGGTGACATTAGGAGCAGCAAGAGAATTAAAATTTGGTATGATTGGAGAACCAATGTTAATGGGAGGAGATAGACCAAATAATGTGCAACTTAAGGGAGGAAATGGACATGTAGCAGGAGAACTTGAACCTGCAATAGTAGTGAAGGTAGGAGGAACAACGGGTGTAGCGGAAGATGAAGACTCCATATGTTTTGGAAAGAAAAAATTAAAGGGAGCTAAATTAATGACTTTAAGTCTGGCTATCTGATACCATGAGAATAATTTGTAAAATGGCTGAACAATACGTAGAGCCTTCCTCTGTCATTATATATTGGAAAACATACATCACCCTCTATGGATAACTACAATTTATACAAGAGATAATTACAAATAAATAAGTCCTAAAACATTCAACTTTTTCATGGTAAAAAATAAAAAATGATTAAATGGGAGGGAACTTGGGCAAATATAGAGGAAAATATGCACTAATTAACTATGTGAAGACACGCATTATGTATTCATTCCATTAATTTAAACGCGACATTTTTTTTCTTCCAATATAATGATGTGTTCACAACTTCACATGTTTGCATACCTGAAGACTCTTCAATCCTAGATTTCAATTCATAATAAGTTGACAAGTTGAGATCATCCTCTATATTTATACATAGTCAAATGATTGGCCTCTACAAGTTAAGTAGCTTAAAGTCAAATGATTGACAAACTAAACAGTTAGTATATGGCTCAACCAAAGATATATATGTTCAAAAGCTCAATAAGTGAAGATCTCAGCTTCCGTGCGTCAAGAACTCTGTCCACATTTGCCTGCAAGAAGCAAATAGATATCAGCATGCCATGGGAAACATCAATGTTCCCATCGGAGGAACCAATCTCATTATTTTCTTACGAGTTTCAGCTGTTGTACACTGACAGTGCAAAAAAATAATTACATTATCGGATTACTTAAAACCAACTATATGATCTATAATAAACCTAGTTGTAATTTGGAAAAGACGTAATCAAGTAACATGCTATAATTGGTTGAAATATATCGATAATGTGAAAATGGCGTACAAAGTGTGGCTTATTGCTAACAATCAAACATGATGTATATGTTTAAGCCCTAAAAAAGATATGATAGATAAAGCGGAAAGTTAAATCACATAATAATGAGCTATGTTGCTCGATCCTCTAATAATGTCATTCTACCCGTGACTGATCTTCCAAATATTATGCATTTTTCGAGGATCCAACATGAGTGCAACAACATGTTTGAAGGATCAAAAGAGATTAACATCACAGGAGATGCAAGGTTGTAAAATCTGTTCATTTCTTGGTATATTGTATTACAACGGTATCTGAGAAATGAAAATTACCTCTGCGATGAAAACGCTCAAGATCTCCTTTCCAGAAGTGGTAAAACTCACATTTACTACTTCAAGTCCTAAGTATTTCATAGCCTCCATCAACTGAGTAAATCCTCCTGGTTTATGTGATCCAGAGACCTTCAACAAGAACTCTCTTGCACCAATTTGGTTCACTTCTACCTGCCCCTTCATCAACAATGCAAAATATCAAGGAGACTTGAATGCAGCATGAATATTACTTTTAAATGTAAAGCAATATAAGGAAACAGAAAGGAAATCTAGTAATCAAAGAAACAAATGGAATTAAGAAATCTAGCAACTTCCAGCACCTCCATTCTTGTCCTTTTAGTTGTATCAGTTAAAATTTGTGATTTCTCATTTGTTGGTCCAGTAACTTTCGACATTTCACTCTTGTCTGATAGAACCACTTCAGCAGTTTCATTGTTGGAAACTTCTTCTATTTCATTGAGTTCAGCCTCATATAACTTCACTTTTTCTTGCAATTCATTTATATAGTCAATTGCATCTCCAAGTATTGCAACCTTGTCCATCTGAAAGTAAATCCAACAAGGATCGAATCAAACTTCGAACAACATGTACTTAATATCAAATAAGTAAGCTTAAATTAGCAACCTTAGAGATGTTGGGAACTAGAGCTCGAAGAGCAAAAAGACCGTTTTTAATTCTGTTCCTTCGTTTTCTCTCGGTGACAAGATTCTTCGACTGATGAGGTCCTGTTTGTCTTTCCTTACCCATTGCGAAAATATTTCCTGCAATCATAACATTTTCTTTTTTCCAAGGCAAAGTTGCACCATCCATTCTTGACAAGTTTCCACTGCAATGAAGTTGTGTGTGCTCAAAATACCCTTCAGTAGATTGGCTTAACGGCACATTTCGCGACAGATGGTCAGAAGGTGAATGACACAGGGTAAGTTCATTGGATGGAGTTGAACCAGTAGATGATCCTTGAATGCTAGGATTAGCACTAGATTCGGATACTTGACAAATATGAGGTGCACTTGAAGGAAAACTTGTAGTATATTGCGGGAGAGGAGCAAAAGAGCTCAATTTCTCATAAGGAAAGGAATCAAGAACTTGATATTCTTTTTTTGCAGTGGAACTATTGGTTTCTCCTGTACCAAGTTTGAAGCGATTGATAACGAAATCAATCATATTTTGGTCTTTATATATCTGTTCCAAGCATAAGTAATGTAAGATAAATAGTTAAACTTTCAGTTCAGCGCATATTTAGCCAAGCAAGCATCAGTCCAAATTAATTGAGGTAGGCAATATGAATCCTCTGTATCGATTCCGTTCTAATATTAAATACTTAACAAACAATTTATCTAATCTTATCAGACTGACATCTTTTACATTAACTTTAAGACCCAATAGTGAATGACTTTTACCAGCTTTGAGTTGTAGAGTTCCACCAGTCCACCAGCAACTGGGATCAACACCAGGGTACCCTTTAGTTCCTGTGAAGGGTACTAACGAGTCGAAAAATTCAATATAAAACATTTATCAAAGTAATCTTGAGAGTTCAGTAAAGACTTCAACTTTCTATTCTGAGGCATAAATAAATGGGAAATCAAAACCGTACTCACATGTGACAAATTTGAATTGGAAATCTCAGCATGATTAATCCACTTTGGTTCATTTGATGTTACAACCTCTCCCCGAATCCTGTTTTTACACATATCTTCAAGTTAGCTTTATATTCATGCCTTTCTATAGAAATGTAGCTTGAAATAAACCAGCAATAAATGAAATGGAAGTACAAACATACCCTGAATAAAGAGAAATAGAAAGAGGAAAATGAGCCAATGCCTCACAAGCCTTTGTTCTAATAGGATGCTGAACTTGGCTATCTCTACACAGAGCAGTGTAGTTCTGCATTCCTCCATTTTCTTTCTTCACATTGACATCAACTTCATTAGCTCCACAACAGCAACATCCCATCCACTCAATAAACCTATAAACACCACAAACACTTAATTAGTCACACACACACACACACACACTCAAACACCATATGCACAAAATTTGCAACCATTTCAATTTTTAAGAAATTCTGAGCCGAGAGTCTATCGGGAACAACCTCTCTACCTAAAAGTCTTTGTACGTTCTACCCTCCCCAGACCTCACTTGTGGAATTACATTGGGTATGTTGTTATTGTTGCTCAATTTTAAAGAATGACAGAGCCAGAAATTCTATGCAATCAATTGAACCCCATTGGACTATGCATTTCAAGACTTAAAACTTTTTTACCTTGAAGGGTCATCACCCAACTCCCAAACAACACAATATTCCCAATTCTTCGAATCAACAAGTGGCCTTAACCAATCCAATGCTCTTTCCATGGCTAATAGTAACTTGAGGTATTTCTTTCTCCCAATTCTTGAAATTTGAGTACTAAAAAGTTGGTTGCTGCAATGTGGCTTATAGTGTCTGCCTTTATTTAGCCAATTATGTGAGATGGGGTATCCAATAATCAGCACACAAATCTTTGTCAGTGGCTTTTGATGGCCCCTCTGTAACCTACAGCATAGTACGTTGGGGGTAAATGTTGACTGAAGACTTATAAGGAAACAAGCCTGCTATGCTGATAAATGCGACAATCAGTTGCATTGCATTGTTATAGTTAGAATATTTCGAAGAGAAGAAGTTTATTTTATCCCTTTTTTAGATGGTTACTTGCAACATAAATGTTTCAATTTTCAAATAACACTAAAAACATTAATTTCAGGTTAGTCATAAAATTACTTTCATCACTTTAACATAACTGAACTATGAATTACTCGAAAAATATAAATAGGGAACCAAAGGTCAAATTTTCTACTCAACTATGACATGTCACTCGCCACCAATGTTTTAAAAGGTGGGGCGTTTTACATATGCCTCGACGAGGCGTAAGCCCCACAGATATTTAATTTTTAATATTTTATAAAATAATATAATTATAATAAATATTTTTGAATAGGTAAAATTATATAAAAATAAAAAAATTATAAATATATATATATATATATGTGTGTGTGTGTGTGTGTGAGTGATCCATTATACGCCACTTAGAACTTGTAATTATATATAACATAATTTTCAAGTATAAACAATACAAAGAAATAAAAGCTATTATGAAATGAAAATCAACTCTAACATATTAACTTTCAAACAATAAAAATATCACAACTTCTTAAAACAATATTACTATCACACTATTCATTTTATCTCCCTATAAACAAATAATCAATAAACTTTATTAGTATTATAATTAAAATGTAAAACGTAACTCCTTCATGAATAAAAATAAAGTTACTTTCAAATAGCGAAATAATAAAATATGATAATTTTGATACATAAGACAAAAGACCAGTGACAAGTGAAAATGTACAATTTTGCTATGTATTTTTTAAAAAGATATTAATTGATATTCACCCTCACGATGTTTTCAAATATTAAATATACAATACTACGACTTGTTATTTGAGCTAAAATCAATCTTCTTATTTCTATATATTAACACGTACAATATCTCACACAATCCCTACACCATAATTAGAATATATCTCATATATTGTGTAAATATTTAGTGATGTATAATTATGATAAACCTAGTATTCTTATTGTATTAGGGTTCTACATTGTACAATATATATATTTGTATTAATGAGAAAGGCTCCCCAAGGGAGATTAATACAATCTGACATGGTATCAGAAGCCAAAACCCAAACTCTAATATTTCCTTCAGCCGCAGCAGCCCCTCGGCTTCTGCGTCGTGTTCCACTACCACAGAAACAGTAAAGATGTATGCTTTTTCTGCGTTCAATTACCCGAGAACCAAGAAAAGTGAGATCTTTGCCCTCTGTTTTCTTTTTTATTTTTGTCGACAACAATTTGTCCTCCTCTGTTTCCTTCTATCCCTTTCGGCCTCCACTGCCAGAAAACAGCAAACTCTGTTCCCTCTCCTTTTGTCCTTTATACGAGAACAAAACAAAATGACCCAAGATTCATTCTTTACACTGTAGATGAAAAACTATTAAGTATAATTCATTTGTTAAAGAAGTCAACATTTTTAATTAAAGAATTTAACCTATAATTTGTGTAGAACTGTTAGGCAAGCTTCGAGCGTTAGTCGTGTTTAAGACGTACATGCGGACGCTCAGGGCGTAAGCTTCACAGTAACTGCCTTTTAAAACATTGCTCGCCACACATGTCACTCCACATATTTCACGTTAGGAAAATAATTGCACCTCATAAAACTCTTGACTACTCATTAATACTTAAATAAAAGACAAATTAATAAAGACAAATCAAAGAAAAAGAAAGAATTATAGAATAAAAGTCGTTCAATAATCTTTTCTATTTTATTTTTCTCACATGTAATTTATAAAGTGGATAGCAACGTGTCTTTATCCGACGCCGAGATTTGATCTTTCGATCATTTACTGGGCAGTTTACCCATAGTTTAGTTAATTAATGTGACAAAAAATGGTGTTATGCTCTTACTGTTATAATATAATTAGATGATTTAATTCAGACGCACCGAAGTAATTTACTGACTTCACTTTTTTTTCGACAATTAGGAACTAATAGAGCAGGGGGGAGGCAAGACAAATATGATTTTTATTTAAGGGAATACGAATAAAAAAGTACGTTGTTGTTGGGTGTGTTTGTTTTTGTACTTTGTGCTATGTTCGTAAAAGATGCCATTTTTCTGCTAGTTTTTCTCTTTTGAAGATTTATTCTAATGATTTTTCTGTATTGTTACAATTTCTACTTTTTGGAAGAATCATTGGTACTTGGTAATGGTAAGGCAGTTGTACAATTGTTTTTGTTTAGGACATATATAGGACCATCGGATCATTTGCATGTGTTCAAATCAGATTGTGAAAAGTTGCCAATTTGATATCCGAATAATATCCACATTGGAAAAAATAAAAGGCGATTAACACACTATGATCAACATATGCAGCACTTCATGTTTCAAATTTTCATTCAATATCTAGAAGCTTATAGATATTGAATTATAAACGAACGTTACGTGGTACACATCTGAATTGAATTGAACAAGAGTAGTGAAATACTACTCCTATGTGAACATATATGTTGGGGCAATTAGAACCGTCATTTACATTTTACTTTTTGAGAATCTCGAGAAAAATACATAGAGAACGTATTCTAAAGCTCACTGCAAACTTGAAAGATTACACACAAACATGTGTATAAGTAGGGGTGTTAAATAAGTGAGTTGGGTTGTATTTTTGGACGAGTCAAAAAGAGTCAGTTAATAAATGGATGGGTCAATGACCACCCAAAAGTTACTTGAGCTTAAATGGGTTAAATGCGGATCAAAATTCAATCCATCCAATTTAGCAAAAATTATAGTCCAATGCCTTTGGGTGATCTAGTGTACAAAGTATGACCAACACTACTAGAAACATATAGGTTTTCCTCATCGACATCCAATGGAAAATTTGTGCTATAAAACATGATTTTCCCACCTTATTCCCACCGAACCAGCTCACTGGAAAAACGCATGAGAAACAGATTCTCATTGAAATACTGGGAAATTTCTTAATTTTTCAATGTGAAAACACTACTATTTAGGTTTTTCCCACCGACATTCAGTAAAAAATAGTCGTTGAACATTTTTCACTGGAAAAATAGAGATTTTTTAATAGTTTAAACGTATAGGTTTTGTGTGTATATATAATGGTTTGTATATTGCAACCATATTATAAAATAAGTTTGGTCAAACTATGCATATTGGTTTGGTAAGTTAATATTTTAATAAGATTTCACATAAGTCAATTTGAACTATAACTTTAGATAGGTGAATGGAACAGATCAAAATGGGTCCAACCAATTAACCCATCTAAACTTGAATGGTTCATGTTTTCTTGGAGTAATTTTGCCATCCTCCTTATACGTTTTTAAAGTCACGTTCAGATAGTCTAAGGTGGTGGAGCAGGTGTCTATTCATGTGAAAATGTATAAATGTTGGTAAGTGCAAATAGTTTGTTTTCCATGTTAGGTAATTAGAAAGATTCATGGTTTGCAGGCTATTGCGTCAGTCCGGGGTTTACCCTGTGCGCACTCGAGAAAGTAGTGGCTGCGGTTCCTTCGTCAACAAAAAAAGAAGAAGAAAAATTCATGATACATTTGGTTCGCTCTTAATAAATACGTTTAGTCATTTATCATCCATTTAAGACGCTCAAAATAAAAGGAAATATATTGAAGGAAAATTAATTCGTAACGTTTACCCTCTTCAAGGATTATTTTTGAGTTCTAGACAATTATTCAGTGCTTAATTCATCATTTGCAAATTACATTTGAATTTTCATACAACGTAAAAATCAGAAAAATCATGACTATGCTTAAGAACACTCTGAAAAGCGCACATAAGGTAAATGACGTAACTCAATTATTTTGTTATGCCAAAGAAATTAATTAGAATTCTCAAAGCAAAACGAAAATGAACAATGTAGGAGGGGAATTAGTAATGAGCTGTCTAACAAACTAAAAATAGAGAAGCTGAGAGATTTCATCTTATCCATCACATTAAAACTATTAATGAATGTGAGCATTTGTCTCTTAACCATTCATATCAATCTCTTTTATTACCACATCAATTTTTTTTTTTACCTTTATCAAATTAGTGTTCATTTCCATTAGCAGTAGCAAATTAAAGTACTCCCATCCTCCTTGCTTCCTGCCCTCACTCCCTAGAGAGAGAAAAAAAAACATAAAAAGAAAAGAAAAGGGAAAAGAGGGCATTTATTATCAACCTACAAAAATTCACAACTTGATATAAAATGGAAAAAGTTGGAGATAATATGCAAGTAGAGGAAATGGAAGAAATTAAAGATATACAAGGAAGAAAAGCCACAATGGTTGGCATAGTTGTTGTAGCATGGGCAATTCCTGCTTTACATGTCACACATAGGACATGGCATTGTTATTGGCTAGATAGAATTATATTTTTTCTTCCATCTATATTTTTTCAAGTCATACATCTATTGATTACTTGGAAATTTTACCAAGAGATGATGAAGCTTGTACTTGGAGAAGAAGAACATGATAAAAGGCAAAATAAAGAAAAAGATCATAAAAAACCACCATACTCGTTCGTGTGTGCGTATTTGTTTATGATGATATTCATGAGTTGGATGACAGTATCCTATTGAAGATGATCAAGCTGCAGAATTATTTTCCAAGTTGTCCAATTGTTGGGAATAATTTGTACTTCAGTATTTATTTTTCGTCTTTTTCTTTGCTTTTCTTTTTTAAGTAGAGTTTTTGATTGAATTAGGGTGTATGTGAATATTTGAATTCAAGTGGGAATTCTGGATAATGATACAAGAACTACATTATTTGCCTCCCTATGTTTGCAAATGTTGACCTTAATTCTGGAAGGGTGTCAAAGGCTACTGAAAGAAATAATCCACTTGATTATTTTCATTAATTAAAAGACTATATATACAAGTTACATATTTCCATAATAGGAGAATCCTATTCCTATTCTATTTCTAAAACCTTATTCTACCATAATTCTAACTATACAATTATGGTAAGTGTATAACACTAATTAAGGTAACCTTTACACTACAATATACTACAAATATATATACCATATATACAAGATTGTATTGTCCATAATATGTCCGAAATGGGCCACTGCAGAGATTTCTGGGCCAGGGCCGAAAGCCCACCGCTTGGGCCGATTCGATCCATGCTTTGCCTGTGATATACACTGTTGTATATTGGGTGTATATCACAGGTATATTGCTTTGTTTAACACACCCCCGCAGTCATAGCGGGCGGTTTTCGAACGCTGAGACCATCCCTAAAATCTTCAAAGAGAACTGCTGGTAGACCCTTTATAAAGATGTCTGCAATTTGATAACGAGACGGGACATGGCATACGCGAACGTGACCCTTTGCAACCTTTCACGGACAAAGTGAATGTCCATTTCGATATGCTTGGTGCGCTGGTGTTGAACTGGGTTACCTGAAAGGTAGATGGCACTAATGTTATCGCAATATACCAAGGTTGCCTTCTGAATGGGACAATGAAGCTCCAAAAGAAAATTACGTAGCCAACATGATTCGGAGACCACATTCGCTACCCCTCGATATTCTGCCTCTGCACTTGAGCGTGATAGAGTTGCCTGACGCTTTGCCGACCATGAGACCAAGTTGTTGCCAAGGAACATACACTAGCCAGAAGTCGACCGTCTGGTGTCGGGACAACCACCCCAATCAGCATCCATGTAAGAGACAAGTGTGGATGTAAATGAAGGATACAAGTGCAACCCATAGTCCAATGTCCCCTGAATATACCGAATGATGCGTTTGATTGCATTCATGTGCTCAACTCTGGGATCATGCATGAATAAACACACATGCTGAACCGCATACGTAATATTCGATCTGGTAAGGTAAATACTGGAGGGCCCCTGTAAGACTGCGATAGCGGGTCGGGTCCTCGTATGGTGCACCTGCTGCGGCACTCAGCTTGGGGTTTGCATCAACTGGCGTGGAAGTGGACTTACAGGATGACATCCCAGCCCTTTCTATGCTCTCAGCAACATACTTCCGTTGAGACAAAAACAAGCCACCTGAATGACGCTTGACAGCAATCCCCAAAAAATAACTCAAAGGCCCTAAGTCTTTCATAGCAAACTCAGAACTAAGCATGGTCATGATAGACTGGCGCAAGGCATCGGAAGAGGTAGTCAAGATGATATCATCCACATACAACAAAATGTAGTCCAAGGACGAACCACGGCGGTAGATGAATAAGGAATTATCTAACCTGCTGTGAGTGAACTCAATAGTCGAGACGAAGTCAGCAAATCTCGTATACCAGCCTGTGGATATTGCTTAAGCCCATATAAGGACTTTTTCAATAAACAGACATGATGCGGACGGTTAGGATCCCTGAAACCCAACGGCTGATGCATATAGACTGTTTCTTTGAGATCACCATGTAGGAAGACATTCTTGACATCCAGCTGATGAATTGGCCAAGTCTTTGAAAGAGCCAAGCTAAGCACAATGCGAATGGTAGCTGGTTTGACCACCGGACTAAGCGTCTCACCACAATCTATCCCAACCTGTTGAGTCTTACCATCACCAACAAGTCGCGCCTTATGTCGAGCAATGTCCCATCTGAATTCTCCTTATGAGCAAAAATCCACATAGACCTGATAACATTAATACCATATGGACGGGGCACCAACTCCCACATCTTATTATCAATAAGAGCATTATATTCATCAGTCATAACAATTTTCCAATTAGGGTCATTTAATGCGGACACAGGATTGCGGGGCAAGGGGGATTTAGAGACATCAGAATGTAAATTAAAATGTATTTTAGGTGTAAAAATACTCCGCTGACTACGAGTGACCGGTCTATGACTCGAGGAAGAATTTTGGGAATTTTGGGAATTTTCTGGGCTCGGGACGGACTGGCCAGCAGGCGGTGGGCCCGCCGGCCCAAATCGGTAATCGGAATCGTCGTCGGACCGGTTCAGAGTGGGCCGGACCGGCCCAATTGTCGGAACTGTTCGATTCTTGCTTGAACCTAGGCACGAAACTGTGGGGCCAGCGGGCAGTGGGCCCGCTGGAGAATTTTGGGTGAAGGAGATGTCCGAAAAATTCCGAATAATATACGGGGATATTTGGTCATCCAAAAAATTATACGACTTAGGCTCGGGAGTATGAACTTTTGTAAACGGAAATTGGGTTTCATAAAAAATGACATGGCGATTAATTATGATTTTCTTGGAGGATAAGTCAAAGTATTTATAACCACGATGATTTGACGGATAACCCAAAAATACACACGGGGTAGACCGAGCCTGAAGTTTGTTAATTGTGGTGGATGGGAATAACGGATAACACAAGCATCCAAAAATCCTAAGGTGAGAATAAGAAGGGTTCTTATTATATAGGATTTTGAGGGGGCAAGAATATGTCAGACCTTTAGATGGAATTATGTTAAAAAGATATATGGCCATTTGTAGAGCATGATGCCAAAAATATGGAGGTATAGAGTCATGAATTAAGAGTGTTCGGACAATGTTATTTATGAAACGAATTTTGCGTTCGGCCTTCCCATTTTGTAAAGATGTATGAGGACACGAAAACTGAAAATTGATCCCATTATTAGCACAGAATTCCCGAAACTCCCTATTGTCATACTCTTTCCCATTATCACATTGAATAATTTTTATTTCTCTTTCAAATTGAGTACGAATGAACGCTCTAAATTTGATGAAGACGGAAAACACTTGTGATTTATTCGCAATTGGAAATATCCACAAAAATCTAGAATAATCATCTAAAAAGAGAACATAATATCGATGACCCAATGAACTAAGAACAGGAGACGTCCATAAGTCGCTATGAATAATATCAAATGGCATTGAAGTATGAGAATTGGAGTCTACAAATGGCAACTTAACAATTTTCCCTAATGAAAAAGACTGACAAAGTGGAGTACGACTCGTACCCTTACATGAAATAAAGCTATTTTTATCTAAAACTGATAAAACAGAAGACCCTGTATGACCCAGACGAGCATGCCACATGGAAGGAGAGATGCTGCAAATGCTGATGGTAAGGCTTGACTCGATGGACTGAAACCAGGCATGATAGGATACAGATCCCCCTACTATCACACCTCATGAGATGACTCCCTATCTTGAAATCCTTCACAGAGAAACCAAAAGGATCAAATTCAACGGAAACGGAATTGTCAGTAGTGAAATTTCGGACAGACACTAAATTTTTAATCAATTTAGGAGCATGTCAAGTATTTTTCAAGAGAAGGAGTTGATTTGGGGGGAGACAACGTTTTCTGACCATAACCCTGAATTAGAATAGAGTTGCCATTACCAACAATTATACCCCGAGGGGTGCTCAAATTGGAATAAGAGGAGAGAGTACCTAATTCGGAAGTCATGTGAGTAGTGGCCCCGGTGTCCATGTACCAATTTAGGTCCGGTTAAGTCAACCCCAACGTATGCATCGCGGCATCGATATCGGTCTGAGTGGGGCATGCTGCATGATGGGCTTGCGGAGGTCGGGGCCCAAAAACTCCTATCCGTGATGGAGCTGGGTCGTAGCTACTGCTGCCCCTGCTGCCGGGCCAGTGGGCCGCCACTGTTGGGTGTTGGGCCTGAACTGTTGGCCAGCCCACTGGCCACTGGAATTGTGAGGGCTGCTGGCCCACGGACCACTGCCCCAACCCCACTGCCATGGCCCCACTGCTGGGACCAGGGGGTGGTGGGCCACTGTTCCCTGGATGGGACCCACCGCCTGCTTGCTGACCACCGGAACCGCCGCGTTTTCCCCCGCGGTTTTTGTTATTATTTTTTCGATTATTCTTGCTGCCACCATTATTATGGTCTTAGCCCGAATTATTAACAAAACCCGGAGAACTAGGAGAGGACGCCATCATGACAACGGGGCTTGCTCCGATAGCCGCCTTTTTATCCAAACCGGCTTCTTCCAAAGTAAGCATGGAGCGGGCTTGATAGAAGTCAGGAAGAGGGTTGCTTTGGAGAATGAGAGTTCCAACACCATTATAGGCCTCCGGAAGACCGGCAACCAACTGTAGAACTAGACGATTATTAGTTATCGGTGCGCCAACATTCCGGAGTTGATCCGCCAACTCCTTTCGTTTCTTGCAATATGCAGAAACGTTCAGAAATTCGTCCATTCGAACTAGAGAGAATTCCTGCTCGAGTGTGACGACACGTGAATGTTGGTTGTCTTGGAATATATCACGCAATCTATTCTATGCAGCCATAGCCATGGTATCCGACTCAATAATCGTCTGTAGAAGGTCCACTGAAATAGTGGCGTAGATCCACCGGAAAACGGTAGCATCAAGAGTAATTCATAACTCAGGATCCTCCGCAGGAAGGGGTCTAGCGGGAGGAATGATGTGATGAAGAACTTGAAGGGAGACAGCGTGAATTTTAAACAACTCCGCCCACGTCGCATATTGGACGTTTTCCATCTCAAGGACAACAGGGATACTGTTCTTGACGTTAGAAACCATGAGGGCAGGGTGATAATTGTTCTTAGACATATTGAAAGAACAAAGAAGGAGGGGAAATTTAAGAGAGGTGTTTGAGAGCAGAAGACGAACTTTGGGAGAGAAACCCGAGGGGGGGAGGGTGTCTCGGCCGAGAGAGGCAAAAGTTGGGAGAGAAAAAAACTTTTGTTAGACCTAGTCTCTTGATACCATGAAAGAAATAATCCCCTTGATTATTTTCATTAATTGAAAGGCTATATATACAAGTTACACATTTCTATAATAGGAGAATCCTATTCCTATTCTATTTCTAAAACCTTATTCTACCATAACTCTAACTATACAATTATGGTAAGTGTATAACACTAATTAAGGTAACCTTTACACTACAATATACTACAAATATATATACCATATATACAAGATTGTATTGTCCATAATCTGTCCGAAATGGGCCCCGCCGAGATTTACGGGCCGTCTGCCGAAAGCCCACCGCTTGGGCCAGTTCAGTCCACTGCTTTGCCTGTGATAGACACTGTTGTATATTGGGTGTATATCACAGGTATATTTCTCTGTTTAACAGCTACGAAATGTAAAAGCAAGAGATAAAATAAATCGGATGTCAATTATGTTTCCGAATGTCAGCGATAATATCGCATGACATAAGTGATAACACTTCGATAAAACAGAAAACCTTTAAGAGTAAAATGCGGAGGAAAAAATAAAGAACACAAATGTTTATATTTTCATAAGTTATATGTTGATATAGTTATGATGGTCAATGACCAGAAGTATTGTATATATATTATATACAAAATTACAAATTCTTTTCTTTACAGATTTACAATATGATATGGAAAGGAATTAAAAGTTGAAGTCGCAGATGACTTCTTCCTGAAAAATCTAACTACATAGACAAATACAACCTCTCATTACAATCGCTCCATACAAAACTAATCTAGAATCTAAATAGCAATTGTAATGTTGGACAGAATGTTGTCGACACACTCAGGCAACACTTGTGATCCAAATTTCTGAGTTGAAATCCCGAGAGCTCTCTTGGTATTTTTGCAATCTGATTTTGGATGATCGATTCACTGTTGTGGCCTCTCTATTTATAGTAGAGGGTCTTCCTTTGAAAGCTCATCGATCAGTTGAGGAGGTTGAGGGAAAGGTGGGTAGTTGGTGTGTTTGTTGGAGAAGATCATGAAGTCGAAATCTCAACAACTTTGACTTGTTCTTCACTTGACTTCTTCCCCAAGCTTGACTCTTTCTCCCACATTTTACACAACTCCAATTCACCAAGCCTATGTCGTTTTTACCCCACAGTAAAATATTACTGCTTATCGTGAAGTAAGACAAAACGGTTATATAAAAATGTTGGTCTGAATGTTGTGACATTTGTCCCAACATTTTATGCATTCAACAACAGTAATTCAGAGGATATATTGGGTCAAATGTCACAACACCAAACCCAATATTAACAATCTCCCCCTTTTTGCCTTTCTTCACAAAACATATTATAAAATGTATAGACGACTTAGTGCTTTGTCACAGATGTTGTCCAACACCTGTTGTTACAGAATTGCTCCCCCTTAACCTGTAATGGTATACAAGCAAACAAGTGTATACCACAATATAGGATTAGAAGAAGAAGAAAATGATAAGCACATATATATACACATCATCCATTCTTATGTAAAATCGAAATAGGAATAAACCATTGTCAACAATTATCCACATCAATCCATCAAAATATTTAACAAACAATTATAGCTATGGTTAGCAACATCATCCATCTTCCTCCTTGCTCATCACACAGCAGTAGCAGCTTCCAACAGCTTTCTACTTTTGCATAACGGCTTCAGCTCTCAGCCTCAACCTCAACCTCTTCAGCAACACCTTCCTCCACATATCTTCTTCCTTTGCACAGTAGCATCAACAGCAACATCAACTTCACTATCTTGTGCACTTTCAGTTTCTTCCCCCTACACATCATCTCCCACTTTTTTGTGAAGAAAGCAAAAGCAGGAAATGGTCTCTGGCTTGAACCAAGACATCTCTGGCTGCATCAACCTCAGAAGATTGTTGGTTGATTTTTGCAATTTGTTCCACAAGCCAATTTGTAGACACTGTAGACTGTCTTGGACCAGTGTTGCCCAGAATGTTGGTGGCATTTCTGGCAACATTTTCACTTTCAGCTTCCTTCTTCCAGGGTAAGTCGATGACTCTTTCCTTGCTCTTCAAAATTGTTTTGTTTACAGTATAAAGTTCAGGAGCTTTTCCCAAAGTGTCTTCTCTATTAGACTCAAAGCCTTGGGTAGTTAATACTTTGTAGATCAGAGAGGGAAAATGAAGGATTAAAGTTGAATCTTTTTCAGCCAAGTTGGCATAAAACAACTTTATTATCTCATCAATGTACAGTTCTTTTCCAGTAACAGAGCCAAGAAGTTGTATGTCCATTAAAAATTCTACCAGACCATGTTTAGTACATGAAGCAATATCTAGCTCTATCTCAGACCTAATTACTATATTCTTATAATAATCCCACTTATCATGTTTAGCTTTAGAAAATAATTTATCGGAGAAAGCTGATACCTCAATGTCTGAATCAGACATGTCTAAACTTATGGATTCGGTGCTGTTGGAGGATGTTGTGGTATGTGTCTCTTCGGATGTTGGCTGGAATGTTGCCTGAGATGTTGTGGCAATATTTGAAGCATCACTTGTCCTTGTAATCCTGGGAACTCCTTTTGGAAAAAAAGTTTCAAGGGGGTTTCATCTGGGATTTCCCTTTCTAGAAGCTGAATGTTCTTCATCAGTCAAGAAAATAGAGTCCGTACTTTCACTATCACAGCTCGAGTAGGCGGGTTTCGATGTTTCACATTTAGTCATTTTTCTACTCAAATTTTCTTGGATTTCTTTCTCGAACACTCTACTCGATCGACGAGTAGGAAAGGCAGATGATCTGGGCCTCTGTAAAATCTATAGTTTCATCAACATCTATTGGGTTGTTATTATCTCTGGGATAACTGATATCTAAAGGTTCATCAAACCCTGTAAACACTATTGCTTTAGAAAGATTCTCAGGGACATTTGAGGAAGAAGATTGACCCGGTTGCTGAGGTGCATTCGATGGAGGGCTAGTTCTCATGGGAGTGTTAGATGAAATGTTGGCTGACATGGGTTCTGACGCTGGAGAAGTTTCTATTTGTGTGAATTGAGGAGAGGGTTTTGAGGATTAGCGTTTTTGATTGAGGAAGAAGTTTGGAATGGTGATGATTCCATCGGGTAGGTAGGGTTATACCCGAGGTGTGATGTGATTTTCCCTTTTTTTTAATAATTTTTTAAAGGAAAATCGGATATGATAGAAAAATGCAAATGAGAGGAATTTATATACATGACAAATCTTTCAAAGCAAAAAAGAATCTCTTAATTTTAGGTATTTCAATTTTACTCAATAACTTACACCTAAGATTTTGGGATAAAAGGATAAACATCACAGTAGGAATTCAATTTAATCTTATCATTTTAAAGTTTGAAATTCCTATTAAAACAAGGCATAAAAATAGGGAGAAAAATCTGATTTCGAAATCAGTTAAGAACAACATCCCAATAAATATGACAATCGGAAAATGTCAACAACAATGTTGGTATCATTTTGGACGACACAAGTATTTTGATCCCTCAAGAATTTTCCTTTTGGCAACAAATCAAGACACGTTTTATACGTATTTTTATGAGTTTAACCACTGGACCAATGTAACATTTTCTCATCGTGTCCTTGATCTAATCATAAGCCACATACAAAAGAAATTTTTTGTGTCAAAAGATTAAGAATACTTATTTAGTATTCTCAAAATTCTTTCAAGTACTCGATACTCCTATAGAATGGGAACGATATCTTTTTAAGGACTTTGTCCATTTTTCACAGTTGCCAATCATTTGTAAAGGCTTTTCCTTACTTTGATACTCTTTTTTTATGATATATATGTTTTTATATATCATCGCAGAGAACAATATCACGTTGGAATCACATTCTTCTTGAAGGATCATGTTTGTATGATCAAAAGTAATGCACTATACAACAACAATAATCAGTTTATGATATTACATAAGTAAATGTCACCTGAAATGTTAGACAATGTTTCAGCTGACATTCACCAAAAATGCATTTTTAGAGATTACAAAGACCAAGAGATTTCTTCAAACTGGAAAATCTCTCATGGTCCAAAGCTTTTGTAAAAATATCAGCTAGTTGATGAAGAGTGTCAACACGTTCAATTTAACTAGCTGTTTTTCAACTAAATCTCTTAAAAGGTGATGTCTAATATCAATATGTTTTGTACGTGAGTGCCGAACTGGATTTTTGGAAATATTTATAGCAATCAGATTATCACAATACATAATCAAAATGTTGCTAGAAAATCCATAGTTGTCTAACATGTGTCTTAGCCATATTAATTGAGAACAACTTCCGGCTGCTACATATTCAGATTCAGTAGTTGAAAGTGAGACACAATTTTATTTACGACTATACCGTGAAACAAGATTATTGTCAAGATAAAAACATCCTCCACTTGTACTTTTTCTATCATCCACATCTCCAGCCCAATCCGAGTCACTGAATCCTATTAAGTTAGGATTAGTGTCTTTGGAATACTACCCCGATTGAATTATTTGGGCCCGTTATTGATAGACAGAAGAATCATGGTATCCACTTCCGGGTATTAGCAAAAGCGTTACGTATGATTCCCAACTCACATGTGCCAGCAACATATCGAATAATACGTTTCACGGTATTTAAGTGGGATATTTTGGGACAGACTTAAAAACGGGCACACAAACAAACACTAAACATAATATCTGGGCGACTAGCAGTAAGTTAAAGAAGGCTACCTATCATAGATCGATATAATTTTGTATCGATATTTTCACTAACATTATCCTTACATACCTTCTGTGACGAACTCATTGGTGTCTTCATTTGTTTAGAATTATCCAATCCAAATATCTTAACTAGATTCTTGGCATATTTACTCTGTGAGATAAAAATTCCATCATCACTTTTCTTTAGCTCTTGGTATATGGTAGACATACACACATACCTTACCATATCTTTGTAGTTGAGTGGTTCTTTCCCTCCTGTTTTGATTCCTTCAAAAACTCCCCCTATCAATTGACATGTTGGATGATTCTTTCTAATCCTTGATGAGGGGTCCTTCGAACTTGATCTATCAATTCAGCATTTGACTCCTTATTCATGGCCTTTGCGGTCTCTATTTCCGGTTCAGATGTTGCTTCGGGTGTGACAACATTTGGGGAAACATCTGACTCTTCAGCAGTCTGCACATTTTTCACTATAGTGTTATTTTCAGTTGTATTTTCTGTAAGATCAGAAAAGTCATCAAAAATAACATTTATAGACACTTGTACAATTTTGGTCCTCAGATTGTATACTCCATAAGCATGACTATTTTGAGAATATTCCTTTGTCACTCTTAGAGTGAAACTTTGCCAAATGATCTCTATCATTTAAAATGTAACAAATACACCCAAAGACATGAAAGTAAGACAAGTTAGGTTTCTTTCCATTTATAAGCTCATAGGGAGTCATCTTTGTTCCTGGCCTTAAGTAGAATTTATTAGAGATGTGACAAGCAGTATTTAAACGTTTTGACAATTTGTATGAACTAAGCATAACTCTAGCCATTTCTTGCAGTGTTCTATTCTTTCTTTCTGCTACCCCATTTTGTTGAGGAGTTTTGAGAGCGGAAAACTCATGAAAAATTTCCTTTTTCTCACAAAAATTTGTGAATGAGTTGTTTTCAAATTCTTTTCCATGGTCTGATCTAATATGAAAAATAGGAGAATAGAACAAGTTCCTAATTCTAGAGTGCAAAATTTTAAATATGTCAAAATTTTGTGATTTTTCTTTCAAAAAATATATCCATGAATATCTAGAAAAATCATCTACTATCACATAGGAATACCTCATGCCTCCTAGACTATTTACTTAAATTGGACCCATTAGATCCATATGTAGTAATTGAAAACAGTGAGATGTACCTGAATGTTATCTGTCGTGTTGGACAATATTATGAGAGACACGGGTTTGCTTACCTTTTAGACAATATTCACAGACAGTTTTACCTTTATGGCTAAGATTGGGTAAGCTTTTAACCGCTTCATATGAGACTAATTTTTCTAAATTGCGGTAGTTGACATGCCCCAACTGTTGATGCCACAGTGTTGTGTTATCGATCTTGGTATTATTGAATATTTCTTGCCTTACAACAAGATAGCAATTATCACCTGTTCTAGTACCTGTCATGACATATTCATTAGCTTCATTTGTAACTTCACATACATTCTTATTGAACTATACCTCAAGATTGTCATCACACAGTTGACTAATACTTATCAAATTAGTCATTAAGCCCTCAACGAGTAGGACATTTCTTAAGGCTGGAAATCCAGGAACATTCAAGATCTCTTTTTTAATTATTTTGCTTTTACTGCCACCTTCGTAAGTCACATTTCCTCCATTGAATAACTCATAGTTCTTTAGAAATCCTTTTGTACCTGTCATGTGGCGAGAACATCCACTATCAAGGTACCAAGAACCTGAAATGTTAGTTCTTAATGCAGTTATACAGACATTACAAGATAAATTCATTTTAGGAACCCAAACTCTCTTGAGACATTTTTTACCTTTTGGCTCAGAAATATTGCTCCGATTGTTATCCGAAATGTTGGATAGTAATTTAGTTAACATTTTGCTCACATAATTTTGAAGTTTGAAACAATATGGTTTTAGGTGTCCAGGGGAGTAACAGTGATGGCATACAAACTTCATATTCTTTGACATATATGAGAACCTATTATTTATTTCTTTTAGAAAGCGTATTTTCTCATTTTTATCAAAGAGATTAGAGCATATAGTTTTAAGAGAGTTTTCGTATCCAATACCTGCATGTGAAGGATTACTAAAGTCGAGTATCTCATTCTGTTTCGAAGTCCCTGTGTTGAGCTTGCGGAAGATTGCTTTGGCTAAATCCAGTTTTGCACGAACCTTACCAAATTCAATATTCTTTTTGGTTAGTGCAACCTCTAGTCGGGTTATTGTGCCTTTTAAATCTACATTCTCACGAGTTAAAGCTTTTACCTTTGTGTCAAGTTGCTTGGATTCTATGATTAAAGCTTTACAAATGCTTTGTAATTCAATAATCATATCATTTTTGCATTCAACTTGATCCATACAACCAGTCTCACTAACAGAAATAAAACCACAAAAGAAATTAACATCAAAATAGTTAAAGAATTCATACCTTCCTGATGTCGCTGAGGATGTTGATGTCGTTGCTGATGTTGGAGAAAATATTGTGACATCTGAGACAACATTATAGATGACATATTCATTATCGGATAGAGACTGTTGGTAAATAGTGGTCTGCGTTGCTTGTGTTTCAATTTCACGATCTCCTTCCTCTTCTTCTTCATCATCACTAAGAGAAACCCATAGGTTCTTACCTAATTTTTTAAGAGTGTTTGCACATTCGTTGGCATAATGACCCCAACCCGAGCATGCATGACATTGCATGGACTCAAGTTGTTTGGGATCAAATCTGGTAAGATCTGAGTTGGTTCTCCTTAGTTGATTTCCTTTTTGTACATTTGGAATGAATCTAGTGGGCCTTTGATTGAAGACTTGGTTTTGGTGCTCTTTAAATTTAGATTGATTTCTATCATTATTGAACTTTCTCACCATTGAATTGTATTTTCGAGTGAGTAAGGCAACATTTTCACCTTCACTAATTTCTTCAAAATTCTCATCCTCTTCTTCGATTTGGTTCTCCGATGAGTGAACTTGAAGTGCCACATTCTTGCTTTTATATAGTTCCATTTGATTCTCATTGTTCATCTCATAGGTTTTGAGAATGCTCATTAAGGTATGAATGTCCATTGTGGCAAGATTGTGAGCTTCTTCAATGACACAAATCTTTGAATTAAACTTTTCAGGAAGAGAACGAAGAGCCTTTTCAACAAGTTGAGTGTTTGTTAATGGTTCACCAAGCACTTGACATTCATTTGAGATGTCAATCAACTTTTCAAAATAAGATTTAATATCATCCGTTTCTTCCATCCTTAAACGTTCATACTTACTCATGAGTATGCGTAGCTTTGTTCGACGAACATTTGAGCTACCTTCACAATGAATTTGTAAAGTATCTCATGCATCCTTAGCTGTGAGTCAGTTCTGAATGAGTTTGAACATGTAGAGATTAACCCATCCAAAAATTGCATTTAAGGCCTTTTCGTTAAAGCTAGCATTATTGGTTTCTTCCGCAGTCCATTCAGATTCAGGTTTAACAAAAATGTCACCTTCCTCATCTGGTGGCAACATTGGAACAACATACCAATTGGTTATAGATCTCCATGCCCTCACATCAATTGATTTGATATGAGAACGTAGGAGATTCTTCCAATAGGGATAGTTTGAACCATCTAAAATATGAAGTCTACCAATAGTCAGATTTGCCGGATCCATAGCTTATGACAACAGGACCAAACATTTATTGTGTCAAGTGTTGGCTCTGATACTACTTGAAGGGTGTCAAAGGCTATGGAATGTAAAAGCAAGAGATAAAAAATATCGGATGCCAATTCTGTTTCCTAATGTCGGCGATAACGTCGCCTGACACAAGTGACAACACTTTGATAAAACAGAAAACCTTTAAGAGTAAAATGTGGCGGAAAAAATAAAGAACACAAAGGTTTATATTTTCATAAGTTATTTGTTGATATAACTTATGATGGTCAATGAACAGAAGTATTGTATATATATTATATACAAATTACAAATTTATTTCTTTACAGATTTACAATATGAAATGGAAAAGAATTAAAAGTTGAAGTCGCAGATGACTTCTACTTGAAAAATCTAACTACGTAGACATAGATAACCTCTCATTACAATCGCTCCATAGAAAACTAATCTAGAATCTAAATAGCAATTGTAATGTTGGACAGAATGTTGTCGACACACTCAGGCAACACCTGTGATCCAAATTTCTGAGTTGAAATCCCGAGAGCTCTCTTGGTATTTTTGCAATCTGATTCTGGATGATCGATTCACTGTGGCCTCTCTATTTATAGTAGAGTGTCTTCCTTGAAAAGCTCATTGATCAGTTGAGGAGGTTGAGGGAAAGGTGGGTAGCTGGTGTGTTTGTTGGAGAAGATCATGGAGTCAAAATCTCAACAACTTTGACTTGTTCTTCACTCAACTTCTTCCCCAAGCTTTGACTCTTTCTGCCACGTTTTACACAGCTTCAATTCACCAAGCCTAAGTCATTTTTATCCCACAGTAAAATATTACTGCTTACCTTGAAGTAAGGCAAAATTATTATATAAAAATGTTGGTCTGAATGTTGTGATATTTTTCCCAACATTTTATGCATTCAACAACAGTAATTCAGAGGATATGTTGGGTCAAATGTCACAATACCAAACCCAACATTAACAATTTTGATTTTGAGAGAAACGTCCTATGTGTTCTGTTTTAGAATTACCCTTTAACCTGTTCCACTACAACTTTTAAAAACCTTAATACTCTTACTTTAGATACAAAAAAAAAAAAAAAAAACCTTTGAAGTGCGTTGTCATGTAGAATCCTATAACATCTAGCTATTTCCTTTTATAAGGTAAAAGAATTTTATTCATGATGGGAAGAAAATAACATCAAGCATTCATATTGAACTTGTTCTTCAGTTTAGGCCTATCAATATCTTTTATTCAATTGAGCCTTCAAAGACATTCATCAAGCAATTGGAGAATGATAACACTCCAAAGAAATCAAAAGTTTACAGTCAATCACTTATCACCTTAAACAAATTAATTAACAAGAATTATCCGCGAAATGAGAAGAAAACAATTGGTACATGCACCTCAACTATAATATTTCAACTAGAAGTTAACTCTAAAATCAAGAGAAGAAGAGACATGATATCAGGGTACTTCTAGGGCTTCTTAAGACGAAACCACATTAGAATTATGCTAATTATTTAGCACCCGCATATTGCAAATTTAAGCTTGTAGAATTTGATACTATTTGAATAAAGAGGGATAGATAGATAAGACCTTTTAGTTCAACTGGCGGAAGCAATCGAATTTAGGAATCTGATAGAAGCGCGCAGTCTAGGGCTGAGTTACTATAATCAATTGCAAGACAAAATTGTGAGTTCGTGACATGTTTTACATGTTTTCACTAATAATTATAGAAGACAATAACAGAGAATTATCTCGAGTGAACAATACGTATTCCACTCTCCATTGGGATCGTTGGATTGACGAGCATCCAGGCCCAAGCCAAATTGACAATTACTCAGCCATTTCTTGGCCCTAAGGCCTGATATATTATTATTTGGGGCCTAAGGTTGGCAAATATGGGCATCCGGCCATAGGAGATTGTTGGAGATAAATCCGCCATAGAAATAATATTCACGGTAATAAATGCGGAATAATAATGTAGCACCTGTATACAGTAATCAACAAAAGAGCAATAATGATATCAAGATTTTTACGTGGAAAACCCTTCTAAATAATGAGAAAACCCATGGGCCCTAGAGGAGCAAAGTAATCCACTATAATGAGAAATTTTACATTGGTAGTCCCGATTACAATACTCCGAAGACTACTACACACTAAAAAAAATAACCCTCTTTTGATTTTCCCACCCCACTACAATATCACTCACTCTCTTTTTCTCACAGACTATTCTTATCTGTGAAACTCCCTCACTTTTCACTCTTTCTGTTGGTGTACAAAATGAGAAGAAGAGGCTCCTATTTATGGGAAGAGTGACTACTATTTCAGCCCATCAAAGGGCATGTGGTGTTGCAACTTGCTGGAGCAATTTGCCAATTTGCATCCTTTGCAACTTGTTACCAAAATAAGTTTTGGTCATAACCTGTTATGGTAACTTGTTCCCTTATTCTTTTTCATTTTTTTTCATTTTTATTTGTTTAATGGGTATGGATCCCATCAATCTCTCCCTTCAGATCCATTCACTGGAAGGAGGTAATATTGGACTTCTAATTTGAGTGCATGCCGACAAGTTCTTTGCATAATTCAAACGTGTCCCTTGGTACCACCTTGGTCAGCATATCTACAGGATTCTCACTTGTAGAAATCTTCAAGACTTGTAGAGATTCATTCTCTATCATTACCCGAATCCAGTGATATCTCACGTCAATGTGTTTCGTTCTTGCATGGTACAATGTATTCTTGCTCAGGTCTATTGCACTTTGACTGTCACAATAGATGACATACTCCGTCTGATACAAGTCAAGCTCTTGAAGGAATCGCTTTAGCCATATTATATCCTTGCCAGCTTCAGTAGCGACAATATACCCTGCTTCAGTTGTAGAGAGTGTAACACACTTCTGCAACCTCGATTGCCATGATATAGCTTCCCCTAAAAAAGTAAATAAATATTCAGTAGTGGATTTTCTGTTATCAAGGTCACCTGCTATATCAACATCTGTATAGCACTTCAAGATTGGATCAAATCCTCCTAAACACAAACAGTCTCATGCGGTACCTCTTAGGTACCTTAGTATCCACTTGCCTTCTTCCCAGTGTTCTTTTCCAGGATTTTCAAAAATCATGCTGACAATACCAACTGCGTGAACAATATCAGGTCTTGTGCATACCATTACATATATCAAACTTCTGACCGTTGTGGAATAAGAAACTTTGGTCATGCTCTCATTCTCCTATTTTATTGTAGGACACATCTGCTTGCTCAATTTCATATGACTAGCAAGAGGCATGCTGACTAGCTTAGCATTCTTCATATTGAAGCGATCCAGTACACGTTCAATGTACTTCTCCTAAGATAGCCAGAACTATCTACTTGTTCATTTTCGAACAATGTTTATTCCCAGAATTTGTTATGCTGGGTCCAAGTCCTTCATATTAAATGACTTAGACAAGTCTCCCTTCAACTTGTCAATCAACTCCTTGTCTTGTCCTACAATTAACATGTCATTCACATACAACAACAAAATAATAAAGTTGTTGTCAGAAAATCTTTTGAAGTATACACACAGATCAATATAGGTCTTTGTGTAAATTTAACTTTTCATGAATGAGTCAAACTTCTTGTATAACTGCCTTGGTGCCTACTTCAACCCATAAAGACTCTTATTCAATTTGCATATCACGTGTTTCTTTACGAATATTTCAAATCCTTCTGGTTGCTCATATAAATCTCAGTTTTCCAAATCTCCTTGAAGAAATGCAGTTTTTAAGTCCAACTGCTCCACTTTAAGATCTAGGTTAGCTGGTAAGCTCAAAATAGTTTGAATAGAACTCATTTTGACAACAAGTGATAAAATTTTGTCAAAATCAATACCTTTCTTCTGTTCGAAGCCTTTGACCACCAATCGAGCTTTGTATCTGACTAGCTTGTCATTTTCATCTTTCTTGAGTTTAAAAACCCATTTACATTTGAGCGGTCTTTTACCCTTTGAAAGTTCAACCAGCTTGTACGTGCTATTTTTCTTTAGAGAATCTATCTCTTCTTACATAACCTTCTACTGGCTTTTTTTTAGATAGGACAACACCTTCTTAAGACTTTCTGGCTCCCCCTTATCACTAACAACTACATACTTTGAGGAAGAGTACTTGGATGACTCTATCTTTTGTCTTTCTGATCTCCTCAGAGGTTGAGATTGGTTTTCTTCCTGAGTAGGGTACTCCACTTGCCCCCCTGCTTGACAACCTCATAAATTATTTTTCTGCACTTGTGGAATGATTAGAAATAGAAGGAATGGTAACCAGGTTAGAGACTGTACCATTATTTTTCTTGTCCTTTTCCGATAGATCATCAACAGTTTCAACTTCACTTTCTCGGAAGATTACATATCCACTTTTGATGACCTTCTTCTTTACAAGATCCCATAATATGTACCCGAACTATTTATCTTCATATCCTATGAATATGCAGCGAACAAATTTATCATCCAGCTTCGCTCTTGCTCCTTCAGTACATATGCAAAAGCTCTACAACCGAACACCTTCAGATGTGAATATGACACCTCCTTGTTAGCCCAAACTCTCTCTGGAATGTCAAACTCAATGCAACTGATGGAATCTTATTGATCAGGTAACATGTTATCTGAACTGCTTCACTCCAGAATGACTTAGTCAGTTTAGCCATTCTGAGCATGTTTCTCACTTTCTCAACAATAATGTGATTCATCTTCTCAGCTACACTATTAATATTTTGTTGTGGGGTTTCAAGAACTGTCTTTTCATGTCTTATCTCATGACTTGAATATTACTCTCCAAATTCCATTAAGGTGTACTTACCTCAATTGTCAATTTGGAGACACTTTATCTTACGACATGTCTCCCTTTCCACTAAAGCATGAAATTTCTGGAAAACTTGAAACACATAATATTTGATTTTCAAGATATAAACCCATAAATTTTGTGAATTGCATCATCAATAAAAGTAACAAAGTATTTATTACCATCCATCGATTCTACCTCCATTAGACCACAAACATCAGAATATACCAAATCAAGTATATTTAATATTCTTTATGACGATGTCTGAAATGAAACTCTATGCTGCTTACCAAATAGGCAGTAGTCACATGATTTTGCCGTTGTATCTTTGAAAAAGATATGACTGATTTCTTGGCAAGAATCTGTAATCCTTTCTCGCTCATATGATCAATTCTTCTATGCCACAAATTAGTAGAAATCTCATCTCGAGCAGCGTTCAATTCACCTCGGCATATTTTTGCATTTTTCCTGTACAACGTACCACAAGCAACTCCCTTTGCAATCACCAACGATCCCTTGGTGAGTCTTCATTTTTTATGTGTAAAATAGTTCTCATATCCAGCTCGGTCCAAAGCAATCTCTGAGATCAAGTTCAGCCGCAAATCAGGTACATGGCGCACGTCCTTCAGAATCAATGTGCATATGACATTTGTCTTGATATAAATGTATGTGATCCCTGCAATCTTCGAGTAACTTGTGTTACCCATTTTCACAGTGCCAAAATCACCTGCTACATATCTGTAGAAAAGATGATTTATTTGTGTGGCATGGTAAGATGTTCTTGTATCAACCACCCATTCCAACTCTACACCTGCCAAGTGCATGCATTCTTCTTCCTCATTTATGAAGATAACAAAATTATCATGGTTTTGCAATATGGCAGTTGTATTGTCGTCGTTCTATTGGCCACTACTTTCACCTTTGCCCCTTTTTAGATTTGGACAGTCTCTTTTGAATTGACCTGGTTGATCGCAATTGTAGCAATTTCTGACTCTTGATTTGAATAGATTTTTGGACTTCCCACGAGCTCCAGATCTACCATAATTGCTCGAACTCCTTTGATAACTCATGTATATACTTTCTGTGATGAGAGCATGTTCGTGGTTTTCAGGCCTCTTTCTCATCTTCTCATTGAGTAGAAGAGCTGATTTAATATCCTTCAGCTCAATGGAGGCTTTACCATGCAAGACGGTTGTTACCAAATTATCATAAGAAGATTTTAACGAGTTCAGGAGCACGATGGCTTTATCTTCCTCATCTATCTTTACTCCAAGATTTGCTAGTTGCGTAATTAGTCCATTAGGCACATTTAAGTGTGACAAATATTTCGTATCTTCACCCATATGTAGGGCATATAATTGCTTCTTTAGGTACAATTTATTTGTCAATGTCTTGGACATGTATAGATTTTCTACCTTTGTCCAAATTTCACATGCGCTCTTTTCATCGATTATGTTATTGACCACATCATCTGTTAAGTGCAACCTGATTGCACTAGCTGCCTTTTATCCATTTCTTCCAATCCTCAAGTTTCATGGATTCAGGCTTTTTGGATTTGTCGCCTAGTGCCTTGTGTAATCCTTGTTGGATGAGGAGATCTCTCATCCTTCATTGCCATGTTGAAAAATTGCTAGGACCATTAAATTTTTCTACCTCATACTTTACTCCGGATATTTTTCTCCGAGTATAGTACTATAGATCGTGAACGGTATCTATGTGAATGAGCAGAACCTGGTTCTGATACCAGTTGTTGGGGATAAACTTGCCACAGAAATAATATTCACGGTAATAAATGCGAAATAATAACGTAGCATCGTGAAACAATATTCAACAAAAGAGCAATATTGACACCAAGATTTTTTCGTGAAAAACTCTTCTGAATAAGGGAAAAACAACGTGCTCTAAATGAGCAAAGTAATCCACTATAATGAGGAATTTTACACTGATCGTCCCTAGTACAATACTCCGATCACCACTACACAATTAAAAGAAATAACCCTCTTTTGATTTTTCACTTCACTACAATATCGCTCACTCTGTTTTCCTCACAGACTATTCTTATCGGTGAAACTCCCTCACTTTTCTCTTTCTATTGGTGTACAAAATGAGAAGAAGAGGCTCCTATTTATAGGAAGAGTGGCCACTATTTCAGCCAATCAAAGAGCCTGTGGTGTTGCAACTTGCTGGAGCAAATTGCCAATTTGCATCCTTTGAAAACAAGTTTTGGTCATAACCTGTTATGGCAACTTGTTCCCTATTCTTTTTCATTTTTATTTGATTAATGGGTGTATATCCCAGGAGATATATGACCATTAAGCGATGTGGGAATAAATGAGATCTCTTTATTCCTTATTAAGATATGGAGTTCGTGCTTTAAAAATAAAGAAATCCTTTATATGTAGAGCTTTATCCTTTAATGAGTCATATACAATACGTAATTAAATTAATTGTGCTAGTGAATTCTGATTATCAAATGACTTAAAAAATTGAACACATATCGGCTTGACATGGATGCTATGTCAAGATAAAAAATATATGGACTTGATCGATATTAGGAAACCCTGAACTTGTAAAGAAATTCATATTACACATCTTAACTAACTCAATGATCTATTACAAACCCCAAGTTCTAAAAATGGGTCTAGACCTCTTATGTTACCACATGTTATCACGCCTCAAATTCTGAGATGACACATGACACGACATTTGATGCTTCTAACTTAAATTGAGTTAACCAACTAAACATATTTACCCATATCCATGATAAATTAATGCATGTTAAACCTAGGAAAATATTCATTTTTGCAATAATTGAATCATGTGATGCATTAGCCAAATCATAATCTTGTACACTTACAATATGTGTGCATGATAATATAAAGATTCATGGAATAATAACTATCCCTCCAACAATAGGTCATGAAACCTCAATGATAAAATATACGAATACAACGAGCACATTGAAAGTATATTTATGTCTTAGAGACAATCTGTATTAGGACAAATGTACTTTATACACATTCATATTATTATTAATGTGCATCCCTTGAGCTTGCGTTGTCATTAATAGAGTGAGATATTTTATGATAGAGCGTAATTCTTAAAATAGCCTCGACTAATGATCATCGAGAATGGGATATCGATGATGTGTGATAAGTCGACATGTGGTCTGCATCACATCCTTAGAGGATGTAGTATGTCTCACCTGCTACGAGTAATGGTTACTCGTGATGGACACATGGATACTTTGGAAGTATTGGTATACCCTGCTGATATACTGTTTGTTATACTTGTCTAACGTATGATCAACGTATGGGAGATAGAAGTCCTTAGACTTGAGGTCAATACGCGCCTTATCTACAAAGTAATGTACTTTGATCCCTTCCTAAGCTCAAATGCCTTGTAGGTTGAGATACGACTTGTATTGGGTATATTACGATGTGGATTGAAGGTGGTAGTTGAGCCAAGATTAGGATTCATTCCTCGAATGTATGTTCGAGAGAACACTCGGATTCTCAGTGATATTAGGTTGACTAAGTCGTTGGCCAATGCAATAGACATATTTAGAATATGGTCTAGTCGTCGACTAATATAGATGAGATACAATGATTAAGCCATTTGGATAGACACTTGACAAATCCTAAGCTTGATCGGGTGTGTTGTGAATGAAAGAATTTTATCTTACCACATAAAGGTTAAGTTTACTGGATTCGCGTAAACGCACTTCACATATTGAGTTCGTCTTCCGGCGCCGTCTAGGAGTTCCGCGTAGACCTTAATTTGATTAATGTCAATATGAGAAGGCCTATAGGGTCACACTATGTCGATTGTCCATTTTGATCAAAGGATGTATTGAGAGAGTAATTAAAATGTTTGATTTGGAATCGAGACATTTAAATGAATAATGATTACATTAATTAAGTCAAAATTGGATTTTGGATTTAATTAAGAATGCACAAAAGTTAAATCGAGGCAGTGCAAGTGCACGTCGAGCACCGCGACGCCCATACCCTAGGGCCGCAGTGTAGTGCATAAATTCATCAAGCGTCGCAGCGCCCATACCCTAGGGTCATGGCGCCTCTGCGTCGATTTTGGGCCAGGCCCAATGTCAAACTCTAATCTGGTTTTTGATCTAATTTTCAACTATAAATAGAGGCATTCACTTTTAATATCTAAACCAATTTTCAGAATAAGATTCTAAGCCTTAGAAACTTAGAATAAAATACTTTCTCGAACCTCTGCCGGATTTCCTAGCTTTCCGAAGGAGGAGTACATTGAAGCTTGGAGCTTGAAAATTGAAAGGGCAATAGCGTGTGCACCAAACAGTAGAAAAAGACTCCAGATTTTCCAAATTGTAAGTATATGTTTTATATTACAAGTTCCATTGTTGTATAATCATATCAGAATTATTGTTGGGGTAAGTAAGAATCAAAATTTTAAACTTTCGTTGTGCCTTACTTATATGCTTTGTACCCAACAAAACCCTTCAGTGGTATCAAGAGCTCAGGCTGGTTCAATGGTTATATAACAATTGAATAGAATAATAATATGGGTTAAACATAAAATTGGACTAAAACGAGGTTTCTTGAATTCCTACGTATCTTGAACAAATGTTGACCTTTTGATGTTATCCTAAATTATCTCCTATGCTAACTCGAGGAAGTCATTCTAATCTAACTCGAACTAAGCCAAAGTGCGTTGTCCGGCTCATTGCATGGTGCACGGCTAAGAACGAGTAAGAACGGATGATGGTCGAATGGGAGTTATTTATAATGGTGGGTGATGATTAAGGACATGTGAATTGATCCCTAAATTGGTTTAGGGGTTGAATGATTTTTTGAAAATTAACACAGAAACGTTTGTCAGGACGTCGGCGTCGCGGCGCTGATACGTCATTTTGGAAAATATGAACTCACCGGACAACAGGCGTCGCGACTCCATGGTGGAGCGTCGCGACGCTAATGCATTTGCAGAAGCAGAAATGTTTCTGCCTCTGCAGCGCCGTGGCGCCAATGCAAATATCCAGAAGCCGAAAGGCTACTGCCTTAGTGGCACCGCGGCGCTAATCAATAGCGCCGCGGCCCCACATGTCCAGAAGCAAAAAAAAAATCGAGTTCGGAATGTTTAACCCAAGATTATTATTAAACAATATATTATTTGATAAGTATACTGTTTATGTGCTAAATGTCAAAATGTTTGTCATTTACATTTCTAGAATAGTGTCCGCTATAAATGTCTGGGCAGACGGCGCCCAGTGTTTGATTAAACCTTCTTCTATCATGCATATTGGGTTGACGGTTCCCAAATTATATGTGTTATTAGTTTTGCATGATGCTGAGATGTCATATTGGATGTGGCATTAAAGTATTGATCTTGGTTAGAACCCTGTATTAAAATATTCCCCAAAACATTAAATACAAGTCTAAATTAAACGCGTCGTCCATTATAATTGTTAGAGTGCAAAATCCTCTTCGGTGATACGAGTATTTATGCCAAAGCATTTTCTCTAAGTCTATGAGGACCCAGACTCTTTCATAGATGTGTTTTAACGTAAAAGCAAAAGATAATCTTTTGTGGGTATTTACACCAAAGTGTTTGCTCACAAAGGCCAAGTTTGCTTAGATACATAAACACAGTCGTGTAATGGGGTTGACTTGCTTAGACAAATCTTGAGGCCAAAGTGTCGGACTAATCTAAGAGCGCAAGATTAAATGTAATAATTTGATCAACCAAGAGTTGCGAATAAGTTTTGCAATTGGTTTAGAACTTACCAAGATATGTTGTTGAAGTTATCAGTCAAAGCAAACACGAAGATAACATAGACTTGGATCTTGGCCCATTATGACCTAAAATAATGTAGGTCCATATTCTACCATGGGGTCGTAGAAGTATGTTAAAATAGTAGGAGCTAATTAAATAAAATGCCTTGTTGATTAGCCTAAATGAATGTGTATAATAGGAAATAGATTTTGAATTTGATTTCCGGTCTATCTAATTTTTCAGATTGTATAAAAGATGTCGAGTTTGTCGTTGAAAATGTTGATTGAGATGAATAAACTTACTGGACCAAACTACCTTGACTGATTAAGGAATTTGCGAATAGTGTTGAGATAGGACAAAATTGAATACGTGTTGGACACAGTGTTCCCAACGGTCCCTGCGACAGATTATGAAGAATATGCCTCATTTGACAAAGATGTTTACCAAAAACATCTAGATGATGCCACTTCGGCACAATGCGTTATGTTGTCTTCCATGTCTATGGAACTTCAGAGACAGCACGAGAACATGGGGCCTAATGAGATGCTCGAACACGTGAAGAGCCTCTATGACTCTCAATCCCAGACAATGGAATATGAGTTGCTAATAGAACTCTTCAAGCGTAAGCTCAATGAAGGGGGCCCGGTCTCGCAGCATGTGCTAAAGATGATAGGGCTGAAAGAGAGGCTTGCATCGATTGGAACGAAGCTTGAAAATAATGTCGCTACCACACTCATCCTAAACTCTCTCCCTCGTTCCTTTGAGAACTTCAACATGAATGGAACGAAGGCGACCTTTCCGGAGCTGCACAACATGCTAAAGACCTTTGAGTCCTCCACTTCCAAAGGCAAAGTTGTGCTCATGGTGAGCTCTTCTAGCCGACCCAAGCCGAAAGGCAAGGATTGGCACAAAAAGAAGGGCAAGGCAATCGCTGCGCCTACAGCTATGAAGCCAAGGGGAGGTGTAAAGAAGAAGGAGAACGTGGCTAAGGATGAGTGCCTCAACTATCATAGGAAAGGGCATTGGAAAAAGGACTGCACGACACCAGGAGGAGGAAAAGCACCAGGTGCTCCTACCTTTGGTGGACAATGTATGTACGTCATTGAAATAAATATGTCTATAAACAACTCTCATTCCTGGGTATTGGATACCGCTTGTGGCTCACACATTTGTACAAATGTGCAGGGGCTAACTGATAGCAAGAAGGTTGGACCAAGAGAGGTAGACCTACGCGTTGGAAATGGAGCACGGGTGGATGCTGAGCGCGTAGGGACTTATAGATTAAATTTACCTTCCGGCTATTGTTTAGTGTTGAATGATTGTTTTTATATTTCCTCGTTAACGAGGAATATTATTTCTATCCCAGTGTTGGACATGGAGGGCTTTTCCTCGTATATTTTTAATGGCAGTCACGTACTGTCTTTTAATAATGTTATATATGGAACTGCTCCTCTTGTGGATGGATTATATATTTTGAACTGTAGCCGAGAGATATTCAATGTACAAAATAAATGAGTCAAGACAAGTAATAGAAACTCCACCTACCTATGGCACTGCAGACTTGGTCATATCAATTAATCAACGATAGCAAGATTGAGGAAGTTAGACTACCTCGAACCATTTGACTTGGAGTCTTATGGTAACTGCGAATCTTGCTTGAGAGGAAAGATGACCAATAAACCACTTTCTGGGAAAGGTGTGCGAGCCAATGAGGTGCTTGAGTTGGTCCATACTGATGTATGTGGGCTATTCTCGACTCAAGCTAAAGGAGGCTTCCCATACTTCATCACTTTTACTGACGACTTCACAAGGTATGTATATGTGTATCTTATGAGACATAAATATGAGGCCTTTGAGAAGTTCAAGGAGTACAAGTCGGAAGTAGAGAAGCAGCTTGCAACAAGTATCAAGACCCTTCGATCGGATCGAGAGGGTGAGTACTTGAGCAAGGATTTTCTAGATTACTTAAAGCTACATGGGGTCCAATCTGAATGGACACCTCCAAGAACGCCACAGATGAATGGTGTTGCCGAAAGGAGAACCAGAACTTTATTGGATATGGTTTGATCCATGATGAGCTCCTCAACTCTACCGACATACCTTTGGGGACATGCTATACAAACCTCTATATATATTCTGAACAAGGTTCCCTCCAAGTCAGTAGAAAAGACACCCTATCAGATATGGTGTGGCAAGAAGCCAACTCTTAAACATATGAGACCCTGGAGTGCCCTGCATATGTCAAGAAGATGCTCACTGACAAGTTGGAATCTAAAAATGAGAAATGTTACTTCTGGGGTATCCAAAAGAAACTAAGGGATACTACTTCTATCTTCCTGGAGAACATAAGGTCATTGTTTCCAGGAACGCAACTTTTCTTGAAGAAGAATATGTCTACAAGGAACATAGCTACACAGAGATAGAACTTGAAGAAATTCAAGAGCCACAAGATAACACAGAAAATGAACCCTCGTCGAATGACCTAAACAAAGATTCAGTGGGAGTATCTAGTGAAGATTGGGTACTTAGAGTACTCCCTTCAGCCAGTGGGAGTGTTGTGAGAGATAGTACAGAAATGCAAGGCTCTCATACACAACCAATGGAAGATGATACCATGGTTGTACATCATTCCATACAGGAAATACATGAAAATGACATTTCTGAAAGCTCTCAAAGACCTTCTCATAGTTAGAATACAACGAATACGGAAGCTCAGAATACTCAACTCCGTAGGACCACTAGGACTCGTCATCCACCTGAAAGACTTAATCTCCTTGTTGAAACACATAATGAGATAGATATTCCTGATGACGATGAACCTAAAACCTACAGCGAAGCTATGTTAGACATTGATTCGCAGAGATGACAAGAAGCCAAGAAATCTGAGATGGACTCGATGTACATAAATCAAGTTTGGAACTTGGTTGATTTGCCAACAGGGGTTATACCCATAGGATGCAAATGGGTCTTCAAGAAGAAGATTGATGTATATGTCAAGGTATAGACTTATAAAGCAAGACTGGTGGCTAAATGTTATAATCAACGGCCTGGGGTCGATTATGATGAAACCTTTTCACATGTTGCTAAGATTAAGTCCATTCGGATTTTGCTTGCAATATCTGCATATTATGACTATGACATTTGGCCGATGGACGTCAAAACTGCATTCCTCAATGGTAATCTAGTTGAGGAAGTGTATATGAAACAAACTGAGGGTTTTTCAATTGAGTCCAAACCAAATGTCGTATGCAAGCTACAAAAGTCCATTTATGGGCTTAAGCAAGCCTTGAGGAGTTGGAACATTTTCTTTGACAAGCCTATCAAATCGTTTGACTTCGTCAGAAGTAAAGAGGATCCCTGTGTCTATAGTAAATGCAAGGATGGGAGTATTGCGTTCATTATCATATATGTAGATGACATATTAATAATGGGAGACAATAAGACTCTCATGCAGTCAGTAAATGAGTGGTTATCCAGTACCTTCATGATGAAGGATTTAGGTGAAGCCTGCTACATTATGGGGATTAGGATCTATAGAGATAGACCTAACAGATTGTTGGGGTCACATGTCACATCATCTACATAGACAAAGTGCTTAGACATTTTTCTATGGAAAATTCCAAGAAAGGCGGTCTACCTATGGGACAAGGCATCAAGTTGTCTAAGAAGGATAGTTCTTCTAATTCTATAGAACTTGAACGCATGAAAAGGATCCTATATACTTCGGCTATAGGATCGATCATGTATGCCATGACCTATACTAGGCCAGATGTGGCATTTGCACTTAGAATGACTTGCAAGTTCCAACAGAATCATGGGAAAGAACACTGGAAAGCAGTCAAGAGTATTCTTAAGTATCTTAGACAAACTAAAGAGTATTTCTTAGTTTATGGTAGACAATAGAAGCTGGTATGTACTGGGTACACTGATGCTAGCTTCCAGATAGATGTTGATGACTACAAATCTCAATCAGGTTACACATACATTTTCAATGGTGGAGCAGTAAGATGGAAAAGTTCCAAACAAGCTACAACTGCTGACTCGACAACAGAAGCTAAGTACATTGCTGAATCGGAAGCTGGTAAAGAAGTTTTCGCGATATCTGAGTTCCTGAAGGAACTATGGATTGTTCCAAGTGCCACTTGCCCAATAACGGTTTATTGCGACAACACTGGTGCGATTGCGCAAGCTAAGGAACCAAGATCAACCAACAGAAACAAGCATGTACCAAGGAAGTACCACATACTCAGGGAGATGATGGAGACCGAAGAGATTAGATTAGACTATGTTCCCACAGACGATAATCTAGCTGACCCATTCACTAAACCATTGAGCTTAGTCAAGCATAATGGTCATTTTGAGAATATGGGCATAAGATATATTAGAGATTGGATCTAGGCCAAGTGGGAGATTGAAAGTATATTTATGTCCTAGAGACAATCTGTATTAGGAAAAATGTACTTTATACACATTTATATTATTATTAATGGAGATTAATATTTTGGCATTTGCAATTATTGAATTATCATTTGATTGTTTGTAATTATTCATTAATGTGCATCCCTTGAGCTTGCGTTGTCATTAATAGAGTGAGATATTTTATGATAGAGCGTAACTCTTAAAATAGCCTCGACTAATGATCATCGAGAATGGGATATCGATGATGTATCATAAGTCGACATGTGGTCTACATCACATCTTTAGAGGATGTAGTATGTCTCACCTGCTACGAGTAATGGTTACTCGTGATGGACACATGGATACTTTGGAAGTATTGGTATACCCTACTGATATACTATTTGTTATACTTGTCTAACGTATGATCAGCGTGTGGGAGATAGAAGTCCTTAGACTTGAGGTCAATACGCGTCTTATCTACAAAGTAATGTACTTTGATCCCGTCCTAAGCTCAAATACCTTGTAGGTTGAGATACGGCTTGTATTGGGTACATTACAATGTGGATTGAAGGTGGTAGTTGAGCCAAGATTAGGATTCATTCCTCGAATGTATGTTCGAGAGAACACTCGGATTCTCAGTGATATTAGGTTGACTAAGTCGTTGGCCAACGCAATAGACATATTTAGAATATGGTCTAGTCGTCGACTAATATAGATGAAATACAATGATTAAGCCATTTGGATAGACACTTGACAAATCCTAAGCTTGATCGGGTGTGTCGTGAATGAAATGATTTTATCTTACAACATAAAGGTTAAGTTTACTGGATTCGCGTAAACGTACTTCACATATTGAGTTCGTCTTCAGGCGCCGTCTAGGAGTTCCGCGTAGACCTTAATTTGACTAATGTCAATATGAGAAGGCCTGTAGGGTCACACTATGTCGATTGTCCGTTTCGATCTAAGGATGTATTGAGAGAGTAATTAAAATGTTCGATTTGGAATCGAGACATTTAAATGAATAATCATTACATTAATTAAGTCAAAATTGGATTTTGGATTTAATTAAGAATGCACGGAAGTTAAATCGAGGCAGTGCAAGTGCACGTCGAGCGCCGCGGCGCCCATACCCTAGGGTCGCGGCGCAGTGCCGAAATTCATCAAGCGTCGCGACGCCTCTGTGTCAATTTTGGGCCAGGCCTAATGTCAAACCCTAATACGGGTTTTGACCTAATTTTCAACTATAAATAGAGGCATTCACTTTCATTATTCTACACCAATTTTCAGAATAAGATTCTAAGCCTTAGAGACTTAGAATAAAATACTCTCTGGAACCTCTGCCGGATTTCCTAGCTTTCCGAAGGAGGAGTACATTGAAGCTTGGAGTTTGCAAATTGGAAGGGCAATCGTGTGTGCACCTAACAGTAGAAAAAGACTCCAGATTTTCCAACTTGTAAGTATATGTTTTATATTACAAGTTCCATTGTTGTATAACCATACCAGAATTATTGTTGGGGTAAGTAAGAATCAAAATTTTAAACTTTCGCTATGCCTTACTTATATGCTTTGTACCCAACAAAACCTTCACACATGACAAAAGAAATAATTGTACCAAATGGAACCCTCTAGAGCTGTAACGGGCTCACGATCAGTGGATCAACAGAAGGAGAAGACGCCTAGCTCGTGTCGTCAATTCCAAGAGCAGTGGGATCTGAAACATTACTTAAGTTGCCCCACATAGGAGGCTGAGTTCAATTTTTATGAAATATCGTAACAGACAACCAACACCCGATTGCCAATGTGATCTTACCACATATGTAGCGGCATAATCATTTCTCAGAGGGTGTGGCGCCCAAAATGTACCCCTTCTTTGAGGTTGGTACCAGTAGTAACCACTTTTGGTTTAATTGCCATCTTATACTAGCCCCTGTAATGTCATTAACAAACTCATTTCTAATTTTTGAAAATACTATTCATCATCTCGAAGGGGAGTATTGTAATAACTGGTAAAATTATTGTCATGTGATCAGGAGGTCACAAGTTTAAGCCGTGAAAACAGTCTCTTGCAAAAATGCAGGGTAAGACTGCGTACAATAGATTCCTGTGGTCCGGCCCGACCCGCGCATAGCGAGAGCTTAGTGCACCGAACTGCCCCTTTTATTTTTACTATTCATCATCTACTTCCTAAAAATTGTCTCTTTCAAGATCCATTTCATTTCTAGGGTTCATCCACAATTTTATATAATTCGAAATATACTTCATAATTTATCTACCCATACTCTAATACTTCATATATATAAATCCCAATTATAGGGACTACACTTTATGGAATAATCTCACCTTTTCACTTTTTGTTGATTCTTGGGAGATTTGAAGAATCTAGACAAACACATGTTTTTTTATGTTAGATCTAGCATTAATGTAATATAATTACTCCAAAACATCATAACTATACTTGGATGATTGGAAGTTGATCTTGAGGTGAAAAATAGTATCCAAGTCATGTCCTAAGTCACTCCTCTTGTCTTGAAACAAAAATCCCGACCTGACACTTATATAGACTCCCATGTCAGCTCTTCACGCAGTGAGTGTGAGGTCAACGCATCGTCGATAGTGAATCTGCCTTAACTCTGATACGTGATCGCACAAATTGGACAATATTCAGTAAACTGGTTATAATTTTGCGCGTAAAAGTGTTAATGATGAACTGTTTGAACCTTTCAAAACCCGACTTCAAGGGTTGCAATTTGCATGTATTATCCATAGCCAAATTCCTTATAAGTCGAGAGTAATTATCAATTAAAACTAGGTCTTTTGTGATTTCGAACATCTTTTTTCATGTTTTGTTTCCGTAGACCTTTCTATCACTCAAATCCCTTCTAACACACATCATAACCTTGTTAACGTACTCCAAATTCTTTGATATCCTTGTGTGGACCTCACATACCTCTGGATCAGACTACCTTTAGTACTTTGTTTAAAAAATAATTGACCCCAATAAATGTTCAAAATACGGGGATTTATATATGTAATGCACCAAAAAATGTCTACACTAAGAATATCAAGAAAATTCAAAGTACTAATGCATTTAACATGTTATGCGAAATTGTTTGCTTTATTTTTTAGGTAACTAATTTCACTTGTTACGACTACTTATAGTTAACTGTTAGGTGATTCTAAGGTGCAGAAATTCGTTTATACCGTAAAAATTGTTTACACGGTTAATTTATAATGAAAAGTTAGATTATCTCTCTTATTTAATTGATTTTAATATCATCGCAAATGTTACTGCGCGTTGGTCATTTTGGAGACATTGAGATTAGGCACAAAGTCACAAATGAAATGAAAAAAGCTAACAACTTTGCATTTTTTTGAACCCCAACCATATATCCCAATTGATGATAAAAGCTGAAAATGCTACACTTTTGACAATCCCAACACAACAATCATGTTGCATAGGCATAAATACAAAACAAAAACCCCAGGCCAAAAGCTACAAGTATCCCCAAAAAAAAAAAAGGAGGAACAATTACCAAGTAATTACCAGCTGAACATGAACTTAAAATTTACCAAAATAAAATAAAACTACTACCAAGTAATTAGTGCATAGAGGGAGCTAGTTACTCTCTGAACATTTTTTTTTCCTACTAATTTTCAAGGACCAAGCTTGAAATCAATATGATTACCAGAAAATCTAGCTCCCCCTTTACCTCCACTATTTTTAAAAGGCTTAGACCCCTTATAATGATTTCCATGTGCTGCAGCCACTTTAGAACTTGCAATTCTCTTATCAAATCCAAATTCTATATCCCCTCCTTCTCTTTTATTATGAAACTCATTATGCTTATTTTTCTTTCCCTCTTTTTGTTTTTGTGGTTGACCTTGACTTTTCTTCACCTTAGGATCATGACTTTTCTTGCTGCATAGGCGTCCCACAACACAAGCAATAGCAGATACGACAAAAACTATAGCCAAGACAACAAAAACACTCCCAAATGAACCATTTGAATGATGAGAAGAAGAGGATTGAGTCATTGGGATATTGTTTGGTTGACTAGGGAAATTGTTTGGGTTATTAGGATATACTTGAGCAGGTTGTTGTGGTTGCAATTGTTCCATTTTCTTGGAATTTCTCTTTTCGAGTTAAGGGTTAGGCAGGACGAACCTCAACAAAAAATTGAAGAGTAAATGACAACAAGTGATTGAACAAGTGATTGAGTTAAGTAGTTTGACTGCCGGTATGAACTTGTTTTGTAGACTAAATACAAGGTTGTGTTCTTTGAGTGAGACCAAAGGAAGATGTTGGAGAAGTAAATGGGAGAACAAGCATTAGCTAAGACAACACATGTGGGAATATTTCATTTCATTTTATCTATAAAGCTTGATTCTTGATTTTGTTTCTTGACTGGTTTGAGTGAAACATGAAAATAAAGACTTAGGAGAAGCAATTATCAAGAATCATACATGTGGGGCTATTGCATTCCAATAGGTTACATATATTCTTGGTTTGGTTTGAAGGGGTTTTTGAATTCAAAAAAGTGTTGCTTTTTCTTTAATAAAGAGAGACAACTAAAGTTATTCTAGTTGTACTTTACTGCAGAAGAAAGGGCACGTATTTTAATTTTGTTTGCTTTGTTATTAGAGAAAGCAAGATTTTGGCTTTCATCCTCTGAATACTTACACTAATCTGTTGAATTTCATTAGGCCCCATGAAATTAGTCTCTTATTCCAACATGGCTCAGTTACTTTCACTTTATTGTTTTATTACTGTATTATGTCTATGATGCATGGGAGACTGCTGTGTCAGTTTAGTCAGTACAGAACTTACAAATTTGTTTAGATGATATCTCTGCCCGTGATAGTGTCACTTTAAAAAAAAATATTATCTTAAAATAAGTGTCATTTTAGAAATTCAAGATATAAATTATTTATCTTTTTCCTACTATATATCCTTAAACAAAAACTGAAAAACTCTTTATTCAAGAAATATTTATTGACAAGTTCTCTATTCAAGACATAAATTATTACTATTCATGTATGTTTTAATCAAAAGAGAAAAGTAATCTATTTTTATTAAATAGAGATAGTTTGGTAAACTTTGTATTGCATTATTAATTTTTTAATATGTGTGTTTTTGTTTAAGATAACACTTATTATGGAACGGGAAAAGTATTTTATGGTAGTTTTACAATATTGCTTAGTTGATTATCACATTAATCATGAGATTATAAACTTCTCATGATTTTGATTCTTTTGGAACATCATGAAAATTTAAAAATGGATTCAAGATTTGAACTCTTTTGGTTTGGGATGTCACTGACTGAACCCACAGACACAATCAATATTTTAAATTTATGAATTTTGAACTTGTCACATAATTCATAGCTTAGTTTAGTTATTAGGTACACAGTTAAGTACCTATACATATTTAATAATATTTTTGGTACAAACAGGGTCTAAGAAAAAATTAATGTGTTGATCCGAACCTGCATTTATTATTTTAATTCCGCCCGACTGAACCCCTTACCATTTGAGTTACTAAGTTCGATAATTGTACATATATAGTAATTTCTCAGTCTCAAACTATTTGTCATCTTTTTATTTATACGCTGCTTAAGAAATTTTAATTACGAGGGATATTTGACTTACTTTATTCTTATTTATGTCTAAGTTATAATATCTCTTCATTAAATGTTTACTCTATTTATGTGTTATTTTCATCAATGACAAAGGAAAAAACAGAGAAATAATAATTAATTATGCATTAAACTTTTAAACGATAAATAATTTGAGACAATTATTTTTAATAATCGTGACAAATAATTTGAGACGGAGGGAGTATATTCCTTTAACATATATTGATGGTATGAGCCAAAAACTAATTAGTACTAAATTCGGCTGAGTGTATAACTTAAGTAGTACTATATATTTACCTCCGCGCACCTAAATGAAATAATCATTGTAAAGTAGTTGATTGAATAAGAGATACACATACATATATTCTTCAACTATTTGATGCAACTAACTGATTCAACTTAACAAATTACTCTGAAGAAAATTACTCTAAAACTGAGAAAAAGAATATTAAAGAGTGATTTGTTATGATTTATTGTCACCAGTAGTCACAGTCACTCCATCCCTCTTTTTTTTTTTTCTTTTTTTTACCACATCTCACTATGATGTCTCAAAATTTTCTACATGTTCAATGATGAATGTACATCAATTTCCGACTTTCCAACAGTGGTCTCAACATACAAGTGTAAGATCATTGTCACCTTTTCTGAAAGGTTAAACACACGTTAGATCATGTTCCTTAAACTTTTGACTTTTCGAACTTCGAAAAAATTAAGTTTTTATATTTGTTCATGTTGTTAAAAAAACCACAATCAATGCAATATAAAGGGTTATAGCATATCGGTATTGCTTTTTTTAATATTATCATATCAGACTTGTTATGTCTCAGAGTTATAGTTTTATTGTACATCAATTTAACTTGATACCGTAAAAAAATAGTTTTACGTTGAATAAATTGTCAGTAAATTATATTTAGACACTCGACTATGATACGTTCCACTTGATGAGCGCCTGAACACATGATAACATGTTCTTATTAGACACTCAATTCGACTCATATTTTGGACAAATTTCTACGTGTATTCTCGAGTGTCGTCCATTACGTAGATAATTAAGTTAATCACATAAAATATGTCTCCTCCTTGAATTATACACATCTACATCAATGGAACTAGCCTTAGGTTTTACAACTTATTGAGGTTAATGCGCATAATTGAATGAGGTAACATATAGTGGTACTTATCTACGTAATGGATACTTCAGAACATATGCAGAAGTTTTTTCAAAAATTTGAGTTGAAAATATCTAATAGGGATACTTTATCATATGTTTAATCAAAATAAGATATAATTGGAGTGTTGAAATGAAATTTACCGACAGATTTAAGATGCTATCAATGTGCTCTCTTTTTTAATGACAGTGCATAGAATATGGAGTAATTTCAAAGCAATAGGGCGTAAGAAATAGTTATGATTAGAGCATAACTTAATTGTCAAATTAGTTGGATGGGAAAAAGCAAATTGAAATCTAATTGGGATTTGGATCGAAAATAAGAGATTATTTTCTTGCTGAAATCGAGGAGGATATGAACACCTTTAATTATCGCCGTATAATGTTCTATGATCTGGTCTTCAATCTTTGATGATTTTGAGCATAAAAGTGAAGTTGGTCATATTATTTTAAGCATTGGTGGGATAGAAAGGAGAAAATAATCATAATGTGAAATGTGGAAAGGTAGGTGTGAATCCACCAACAAAAATTAAAGTATCAAAGTGGATTTTTCGATGCAAAAATAAAAAAAGAAAAGAGAAAAACATATAGTGGTGGGAGTAATTTGAGACATTCTTTGCTTTGATTCTTTTCTTTATTCCTTAGCTTTTGGGAAAGTAAATGTAGGATATGATCTTGCTAGAGTTGGAGTTGGGTTCATTTGTTTTCCAATGATTAGACCAAAAATATGCTTATTGTAATCACTTTATACTGCATTAGTCCTTTGTTGGTTACAAAAGTGCAGGAAACGGGAATTACTAATAACTGCTAAGTAATAGAAAACTGAAATTACAATTCAACAACAAAAAACTGAAATTACAAAAATGTTGAACAAGAAAACTGGAAACTGTTTTGTGTATCTTTGAGTCGAGTGTGGCACTCTGTCTTTAAGACAATATTGCCCCGTATGTATCCTTTATACGTCCTGCACAATTGTCTCCCAAGATAAAACAGCAATGGAACAATTGAGCAAAGGAAACTCAAGTGCTACTGTGAAGAATTTTGAGTAGTGATATGATGCTTGGAAGTTGTAGGAAGAACTGTTTCTGTTTGTGTATTTTCGTGTAGTGTGAGTAGCTCAACAATGGTGCAAGAGGTTGTTTATATAGGTGAGGGAGGGGCTGTTAAACTGCCTCCATAAGTGTCATTACTGTCCAAGTAATGGCCATTATGGAGGTAGTAATGCCACCAAAATAAATGGTGAGAAAGAGCAACGGATTGGCCATTATAGGAGGAGTAATTCAGCCAAAATAAATGGCTGAATTGAGTGTTGTGGCGTTTCTGATCTGTTTGCCCAAATTCTAACTTTCTGGAAACTTCAGGGACCAAACTGTACATCTTGAAAATTTCAGGAACCAAATTGTACATATGAAAGAATTCTGGTCCAAATTGTACATATGAAACTTATGGGATCAAACTGTACATCTGGCAAAGTTCTCTGGCCCAAAAAGATAATATCAGAAGAAGCACAGCCCGTGGCCCGGAACCGGACGGGCGGCGGCGGCGCGTGTGGGTTTTCCTCGAACCGAAGCACATCTAGGTCCTCCCTCCTTTAAACACATGGGATATCCCTTGGGGTCCCAAACCCCAAACCAATTTCGAGTCTTATAAACACAACAATTCTTTCTTCCTCCACCGATGAGGGATAATTGATCCCAAACCACACTTTTCCATGCTTCAAACACCTCACTTCGTGGACCAATATCTCTTTCATTTCTCAACGAAAATTGACGATTCTTGGCCCTACGGTTATCTACGTACTTAGTAGATCATGCATGTGTGAAGAACCGGATTCTCCAACATACGTAACACTAATGTTTAAGCCGTTAAAGTTGGACGGTCGCAACTCCCACCAAAGGCAAATTTCCAACATCCTTCTGTTCACCTCTGTCTCTATCCAAAAGATTAACAACACTCTCACTTATTTACTTTTAAATAGGTTTGAGTGTCTGGACGAACGAATTTGAAATCGACCAGGTTGTGATATCATGTCACTTCAAACTCAATCGATCATGCTATTATATCAAATTGAATCGAGCTTAAATAGTCTATTAACATATGCTTTCGCGCATGATGCTACACAGTTTGAAGTTAAATGATTTACTATGAGAAAATATAGTATCACTAGTTTAAATTGATTGAATTTCACCCCAATTAATTTGTATATATCATTAATTTAAATTTGCACTAAAATTCAAATTCAAATACGGTTAATTTAATATTGAACATAAAATAATTTTTTCAAGAAACAAATAAATGAATTAGCAATAAATTCAAAAGTTACTAATTTAAATTTCATTAAACATTGACTTCATAAATCTAAAAGTTTAGTTACAATGAATTATAAAGAAGCACAAAAGTACAAGTATATCATTACTTATTAGTTATTAAATAATAATATTACTAATTTACTTAATAGATAATTTTTTAATTTTGAAGTAATCATTACATGATCCAGTATACCAAGTGAAGTGACTTAGTAAGTCTAAACTTGAGGGAGATGAGTTATGATAGACTAGAGTCATGTCCAACTAAACTAAACAAAACTAATCGATGACAAGCGAATTGAACCTCATACTAGCTTGACTTTGGCGCACACCTACTTCCATACACTTCGAACCTCCGTTCTATTTTCTTTATTTATTTTTATTTGTCATGTTTTACTTTTTGAAAGTCAAATCATACAAATTTTGATTAACATTTTAACATGATTGTTTTATCATATTAATATGCGAAGAATTGCAACTTATAATATTTTTCGTATAGTTTTTGAATATTTAAATTTTAATTTTAAGATATTAAATTAATATAATTTAATTTAGCTCAGAATATTAGTCAAATAACTCTGGAGAATCGAAACGTGACAAGTAAAAATGAATGGAAAGAATAATAATTTGGAATATAGGTATTCTATCAAAGAAAATTAAAAGAAAAACAAAAGCGAGAACAGGGCAAAAAAGAAGGAAAGGAGAAAAATAATTTGAAGATATAATAACAAAATAAAAATAAGAAAAGAAGAAATATGCAGCCTATTTTACTCTTGCGCTCTTCTTTTAGTGCTTCCTTTGACGGAAAGAGTTCCTCTGATCAGGGCTTTTTCTTTTTAAAATATGGTATATCTAGTTCAAGTTTACTAGGCTTTAATATTCAAAAGAACAGTGTTGAGTCTCATGTCAAAAACGGAATGGAAACATGAACTCCTTATATGGACTTGGACAATCCTCACCTTACAAGCTAGCTTTTGGGTGAGGATTGTTCAAGTCCATATAAGGAATCCATGTTCCCATTCCATTTCCGATGTGAAATTTTTGGGTGACGTTGTTTATGGCAAGAGCAGGATGAAATTTTTGTTTGTCGGTCATTGTTGCCCGAGAAAATAAAAAGAAAGTAAGAAAAGTAGGATTTTGAAAGATGAACACCCCTAGGGTTTTGGCTAGATGGTGGCCGAATGGTAGAACCCTAATTAGGGTTTCGGTTTGGAGGGAAAACCGAGAAGGAGAGTATGAGAAAAGAGGGGCAGCTAGGGTTAGGGTTTAGGAAACCCTAATTAGGTTTTAGAAAGAGGGGGGGGGGGGGGGCGTCAGTTAGGTTTAGGTTTAAAAAAAACTTTGTTTGGTTTTAGAGAGGGGAGGAGGCCGAAATAGGGTACTGCAAAACTTGGGAGTTATTTTGTAGCTCTTGATACTATGAAGGAAATTAATCTCATTACTTAGTGGGTTTGACCTATTGGCTATTACCAGAACCAAAATTTTGAGTGCTAAAATCATCATTATATGGGTTGGTAGAAATAAGAGAGGTTGAAGATTGTCCAAATTCATATAAGAAATTCATATTGCCATTACATTTTCAATGTGAGATTCTTAACAAATAGAAAATGTGTTTTTTTTTTTTACAAATTGTAAGTTAAAGTACAGTTTGAAAAATAAAAGAAAAAAAATGCATACACACTAGCAAATATATGACCCTAGTAAATCTTATCTTTTACTACTTTTATAATGAACCATATAAAGGAATCTTCACGTAACTACCCCGCCGGTAAAATATTACAAACCGCTGCCACTAATACTATAAATTACTTTCTCCACCAGTCAATTTGATTAAATTTGATTAAATTAATTTAATATTTTAATTTAATATAGTGAGAAATTATATCTTGTATTGTTGGTTAAAATTCAAGTAGTTCGATTCTGGAAATGTGAAACTTAACAAATATTTTGAGTTGAAGGGCACATTGCGTTACTCATCAGAATTTTCAGCCGAATCCTAGTTTCCATAGATTCAGCGTATTTTTCGCTGAAGTATGAGTGATTTATGCTGAAATCTACCTATTTTCTTGGACGAAATTTTCTCCATCTTTGATTAATACATAACCGTTGGATCTCTCTGAGCCTACTCATTTCTTCCCAGCTTCTGAATTTTTGTTTTCTTTTATGTATAGGTTTTCAACTACTACGTTCTAGAACTTTTAGATTTTTTTCTTCTTTGCCTTATCTAGAACATCTAGTTTTTTTTTTTTTTTTTTAATTTGCCTTATCTAATTCATCTTGATCACTCTAGAGTAAGTGTGGCCAGTGGGCCGGGCTTAGGACTGTCGGGTCGGGTTTGACGAGATCAGGTCGGGGCAGGATTTGCCGAAGTCCCGTCCCGATCCCGATCCCGATCCCGTCGGAATCGGGGCGGGGCGGGATCGGGTTGGGGAGGGATCGGGTTGGCATTTTTTTTTTTTTTTGCACTTAATTTAAAAATAACATATATAAAAAAACTAAATAATTAAACAAGATAGTATAATAAAACATCCCAAGACTATTTTTGTGCCTCTTATATTATTTAATAGACATTATTTTTTTGTAATACAAATACAATTGTCAAAATTGCAACTTTGTGGTGTTGTTCAAAAGTAGAAAATTACATAGTAAAATTGCAATTAAAAAAATTACATTTTGAAAAAAAGTTGTTCCAGTTTCTTGATAATTTCCTGTGGTTCTTCGGTTGTAATTGGTATTTGTAAGTCAAATTGATCCATGTCGCTTCCACCAGCTTCGGATAAGATTTCGTTGTAGTTTTCGTCTTTTTCTTCATTGATCTCTGGTTGACCGCACCTTCTCCACTCCGCTCGTATTCAATCTCTGAATAATACTACAATCTCCAAGTTGTCTCCGGTTAATGAGTGTCTATGCTCTCCTATTTGATATTTGCCGGCAGAAAAAGCGCTTTCAGATGCCGTTGATGACGCTTGAATGTTCAAAACATCTCGAGCCATCATTGAAAGTGTCGGAAAGGTCTTTTCATTCCCCTCCAGGATTTCAGCAAGTCTTCACGTCCTTCTTCATTGAGAACTGCTTGGTACGGTACAGAACCCTGCAAAATAAAAATATCAAACTCGCTAATTTGGTTAGTAGCGGTACGGCCACCGCACATTCTATTTTTTAGGCTTCAATACTAGCCGCAGAAACAACATGTCTTTTGTGAGGCTGTGTTGAAGAAGAAGAAGAAGATGATATAGAAGCCGGTAGGTTGCTAGTACTTTCTTGTTGGTAAAATCTATATATTTTTTTGCATTCGTCTTCTACGCTAGACAATACTTCTTCTTTAGTTTTTTCAATAGGTGGTGGGTGATTTGAATTTTTGGGACTTGGAGGTGGTAGTACTGCTATACAATCGTAAATAGTTTCTATAAGTGATTTAGTACCGTCTATTTTAATAGTCAGATTTAATACAGCACCAATAATATAAATAGTGGGAATAGAAATAATTTATTTTTTATTTTGATAAACATTTTTTTAATAGCTGGTTTATCCATATATTCATTAAGCAGTAAAAATATTAGAGCTATATAAAACAACATAGTTGAAATAGTAGGATAATATATACCAGAAAATTCTTTTGTTGCTTGAAAAAATTTCTCTAAAAATACAATAAGTTCGGAAATTTTTCCCCAATCGCTATCTACATCCATATCAACTGGATTTTGATTATGAGAGTTAAAAAATAAAGTTGTAGGTTTTCTATAGTCATAAATAACAAGTAGTTGCTCGTATAAAGAATTCCACCTAGTGGGTACTTCTTCTGGAATTTCTATAAGGTAGTTGACAACCGTGATAAGTTTTTTTATATTATTTTCTTCGTTGTATTCTATTATTTTTAAAAATAAAGTTTATAGCAAATTGTATTTTACTAAGAATGTTTTCAAAAAGTGATAGACCATCCTTTACAATTAAGTTATATATATGGCACACACATTTTATATGAAAATGATCTGAAAAAGATGGAGTTAAACTATTTTTTTAAAATTGTAATAGTGTAATTGTTAGAAGAAACGTTATCTAATGTAATAGTCATAATTTTATTAGTTATTCAATAATACTCGCACACTTGATAAATATTTTCTGCAATAAAAGTACCAGTGTGTCTATCATCTATATATCTATAAGCTAAGATAGGTTTTTGCATAGATCATTTATAATCTATCCAATGACAGGTTACCGTTAAATAATCATGGTCGTTAGTACTACGGCCTATATCGAAGTGATAGCCACTTTTCCATTAAAATGATATAATGAATAACGTAAATACTGTTGATATTCATGTGCGAATTTAAATACATCTCTCTTAACAGTTGATCTAGGAAAACCGTTAAAAGTAGGATTATACATATCTCTAATGTAATGAATAAAACCGGGAGATGAAGGAAATGAAAAAGGCAAACCCTCCACAACAACTAATTTTGCTATTGCTTCCTCATCTCTATGTTTATCGTATTTGTGGCATACAATTCCCCCCGTCATAGGGTTAATTTGACCCTGTACTTGATCGGGGACAGTATGTGAACCTTGTCTCGATGGAGCGGACGTTTGCGCACCCGATTTTGAAGCCTCGTATTGGCATATCTAGCTGGATGAGCCCTTGCTACGTGTCTCATTAAACCCCCCGTCCCACCGTGACCTTTTTCAGTTTTAAATTTTAAAACATCTTTACAAATTTTACATATAGCTACTTGATTCTCTACGTCCCTATCAAAAAATGTCAATGCATCTGATTTTAATGTTCGTTTTGTTGGACCTCGTCTCATACTAGGGGGAATAAGAGGCATTTCAATTGAAGGTGGACTAGTGAGTGTGTTGTCATCTACATTAATGGGTGTATCATTTAGATCATCGTCTAAATTAAAGTCTTCTTGATTTCCAGAAAATAGCTTCTCGTCTAAATCTAATGGTATTGTAGGAAAATGTTCAGTATCAACAAAATCATCTTGTGTAGGAATATGATTCTGTCTAGAAATAGGAGCCTTGCCCTTGTTGTCCCTACTAGATGAAGCATGTCCCCTACCCGTAAGCATACTTTTTAAATCCTTCCATTATAAATTTATACTTATACTAATAAATAATTAAAGTAAATGAAATTAAGTGCGCTAAATAAAATGAACAAACAATAATAATTAAATGAAGGAACGAATGTACCAAACGCCGACGTGTAATCAAGAGGTTGAAAATTGAAACTTTGCTTGATGGAAGATCCTCAAGCTAGTTGCCAACTTCACTCCCAAATGAATAAATAACATTGGATATTTAGTAGACAATGTAGACTTGTAGAGAGATTAGAGAGATTGTAGGAAGATTTGTGAGAAAGATGAAGAGAAAATAAGGTATTTATAGCTGGAAAATTGGGTTAAAGTGTAAATATAATAACTTATGGGTTAAAAATAAATATTAAGGGGTAGGGGGAGGCCAAAAATGGCCGTTGCACAACGGCCAAAATGTAAAATGATTGTTGGTGCAACGGTTATTTTTGCAAAAGGGAACTTCGGGCGAGATCGGGGCGGGACCGGGCCGACCCGGCGCACTGGCTAGCCTTACTCTAGAGTCTTTCTTAGAATAAACTCAAAAATGAAGTTGGAGATGATAATTTACCAGTAGTGGTGGCTGGTGATAGAAGTAGTTGCCAGTAATGATTGTGTAGTGGTGTTGACGGTGAAGGTGGTTATGCACGGGTGATGGTGTCTCCGTCTTAATTTATGTGGCACAGTTAGAATTTTGTGATTTTTATATGTCTTTTAAATATTTTAAGTTGTTAATTATTGTGATCTATAATACTTTTTACGTAGTTTCCAAATATATAAATTTTATTTTTAAAAACTTTAAAACTTTATGTCCAAATTCTTGATCAAAATATAAAAATTTAAATCTCAAAATTTTAATTGTCACATAAATTAGGACAAAAAAAATAATAGATAAAGTGGTGGTAAAAAGTCATAGGAATTTTCAAGTGAACAACGTCTTATTGATTTTACTCTGAATAAGATCCGAATGATTCGTACCTATTCAGAGCAATTAGTAATTGTAAAAGAAAAATAAATAAATCTGCTTAATAAAATTTAAAGAGTGAATAGGTTAAAACTTAAAATACACCTAAATTATCATATTTTCGCGAGTTTCATACCTTAATTATCCGTGTTCCCTTGACATACCTAAACTTAATACTCTTTGTATTAAAACACACCTCGCAAAGATAACTCCAGTAAAAAAAACAATAATAACACAATAGAAGGTAAGATACTAAAAATAACCTTTTATTGTTCCCAACTCAAATGCATATGCTGGTTTTCAGGCTGTGAAGTAACTCAATTATCTCTTTTAGAAATATCTAAGTTTCTTTCTTTTTTCTTAAGGTTAACTAAAATACCTTCAAATATCATCTCCAGTACCATCATATTGGATCAGGTTGCACGTTTCGCAATATTAACATATATTGGATCGAGTTGCACGTTTTGCAACAATAACATATATTGGATCGGGTTGCACGTTCCGCATATATATATATATATATATATATATATATATATATATATATATATATATATATATATATATACCTACATATCGCATTTGCATAGTGCATAATATTTAGGCATATGTATTTGGGCCCTCAGAGGTATTTACTGATGGTCGGCTATTTCAGTTTCAGTTATTGTTACATCCCTGTTATGCTATTATTCATGCCTGACATACTCAGTATATCAGTGGTACTGACGTCCTTTTTTTCAGGGGACGCTGCGTTTTATGCCTGCAGGTTCAGTTAATGAGGGTGACGGTTCGCTCTGGCAGGTTGCTGGTTCGACTGGTATTTGAGCACTCTATTTATTTCAGAGTTGATGTTTGAGGTATTTCTAGATGCTACGCAAGTGTATGTATCACAATTTATAATAAATTTTGGTAAGACCGAGTATCGTCCACAGAGACTGATTTATCAAGTACCAATTAACTAATCTTTAGTTTCTATTTGGCTAACGAATATAAGTGATGATTTCTAACTAAAGAATTAACAAACTAACATGAATTTCGGAATAAAATAGCAATGAAACACACGAAGTTTAATTCAGTAATGAAGGAATTAGGGTTTCCAATCTCCTCGACTTTCCACTCTATCATTCATTAATGCAAGACTAGCGATTCTTCTTCTTCTTAAGATAGCAGGTTAACTGAGATATTCTATATTCCGGTTAGGATATATAAAAACTCAACCTAAGTGAGAACTTTCTATATTTCTATGATAAGTTCGACCACATAGAAGGATTAAGATCAATAACCTAACACTCTACACAAGCAATCGTGATAATATCGTTCAAGATTAAACCTACGTCTAATCAACTATAGCATACTCAAATCTCCCTTTTCAGATCTCGATTTGAAATCATATAGATAATGAAAACTAAAGGCCAATTAATTCTCATTCAATAAACGCAAGTTCAATAGATTTTAATAGATGAAGAAAAACATTAACAATGCATTAAATCATAATAGAGTTTCAAGTGATTCAACAGAAAACCCTAATAAAGTAATTAGCTCCTAGACATGCTAAGAAAACTAATTAACTTAATATCCAATATAAACTGAATAAGTAAAGAAAAGGAAAAGAACTTGAATAATAGATGTCTCTAATGGCTTCTTGTTCTCTTATTTCTTGCCTCCAAAGTTGTTCTCCTTTTCAGAAAAATGTTTCCTTCAATATATATCACGAAAACCCCCAAAATGGACCTTTTTGCCCTTGTTAAATTTAGGTTTGTCGCGCTTCTGACGTCGTCGGCGCCGCGGCTCAGCTATTAGAGCGTCGCGGCGCTAATTCGATGCTGAAACATCCTTGCTCATTGCCAGAGGGGCGCCGCGGGCTTCTTTGACTTATTTCTTGTGGCCAAGTATACATTTTTACCCTCAATAACCGCCTATTTCCTTTCGATTCGCTTTATTCCTTTCTGAATCGCTTAAAACCTGAAAACACACAACATACGCATAATACTGCACAAAACAACGAAAAGACAAACAAAAGACTCTCTAAAACACACTCTAAAACAATACTAAAATCTATCTAACAAATACCCCCAAACTTAAACTTTACTCGTTCTCGAGTAAAGAACTCTAGACACCCTAAAAAGAAAAACACACAAACTCTAAAAATGAATCAAGTCAACCACAATAGATTATGCCTTGAAGATCATGAACAACATTCAATATAATCTTCCGGAACATTCTAACTGCTAATTTGCTATCTAGAATTTCAAGTCGGATAATCCTCAAATTTGCTTAAAGTTATTAATGCATATGACCACTCAACCATGATTATTGAAATAACCAACTATTCAATATTAGCTTATGCACAATGAATTCTCACCAACATTCCATCAGGCCAAAATTCTATAGGCTTGTTAACTTGCTATTCTCCACTAATTTAGACAACACATGCTCAAGAATCAGTAGGACTTTTATAGATTATGACGATAGGCTTAGGCACGGGTAGATGAAATGTCATTTAGGCTCAACATTACCATAGCATATAAACCAATCAACCAAACTCAATATTCACTTTATAAACCAAAAGCAATCCCCAATTTTTCTTTTCTTTTCGAACTACACCCCCAAACTTGTTTTTCAATGTATGTACAAGGAGTATAATCTATTCCCATTTTTTTTCAATCCTTTGTTCTTCTATTGATACCACCCAATCTAAAATACCAATTACAAAGTGCCAATCCCCCAGTCATATACTTATATGCTCATGGAATTCAAGAGAGGGGAAATATTTGTAAAGGGCTTCAAGTAGGCTCAGAATATGTGCCAATCAAAGAAGGGTTACTTAAGGCTCAAAAAGGGTAACTAGGGATTACATTAGTCAAGGTTGGCTTGAAGGGCTCAATCGTTCCAAATATGGCCTAAACCATCTTCCTAAGCATGCATCATTTATGATTTCGTCTCAAATAGCAAGCAGGCAAGCAAGTTCTAGAAATTTCCACCATCTTTCCTCAAACCAAAATTCAATCATGCATAAACCAATATTTGAGTACAAGAAATTCACCAATCATGATCAAGTTTTCATACTTATTAATAATTAAAAGAAACTCAAGACCTATCCAACTTAAGCACACAGATTTATGCATTTCACGTCTATCAATTTCATCCAACTCTATCACATGTGTACACTCAATCTCATGGGCTATTATTATCAACTTGATTCATTAACACAAGATACTCAAATACTGACACTAAAACTAAGACACTAACAATAAACAAACAATTGAACACAAGCAATTAACACTAAATAGTAAGACTCCCCCCCAAACCTATTCAACACATTGTCCCAAATGTGATAAGTATGGAAAGAGTAAGAAGACTTACAAAAACTACAGCTAAGCGATTCAGAATGGTGGTGGCGGTGGCTACTAGGGCGGGTACTGAGGAGGACAACTCAAAATTCACCTAATCATAAACAACACAGAATAAGAAACAACAGGACAATGAGATTGTTCAAAACAAGACAAAACAAAACAAAATAAAATAACAAAATTTAAAATATTGGGTTGCCTCCCAATAGCGTTGTCGTTCAACGTCATTTAGTTGGACGTAGGTTTCCTCTTCATTTCAGGATCTCTTTCTCATCACCTCCTTTATAGTTGTGATTCAACCTCATTTGCGCCTCAATTGAAGGCCTGTTCTCATTGTCTTCGTATTGTGTTAGTGCTACTTCAAGAGCATCAGTACTCTTAAAGCTCAGCAACCGTTTTGTCAATTACATCAATGGAAAAACAGTCGTCACTTGCTCTTGGGTAAGTTATTGCCCTGAATACATTGAAGACCACTTCTTCTCCCTAGACTCGGAGTTTTAGTTCGCCATTTTGAACATCTATAAGTGCTTGCCCCGTGGCTAAAAATGGTCTCCCAAGAATTATAGGCACATCAGCATCCTCTTCCATGTCAAGGACAATAAAATCAGCAGGAAAAATGAATTTGTCTACTTTAACTAACACATCCTCAATAATTTCCTGTGGATGCTTGATTGAGTGATCTGCTAACTGCAAGGTAACTGTGGTAGGCCTAGATTCACCCAAACTAAGTCTACGAAACACAGATAAGGGCATTAGGTTGATAGTTGCCCCCAAATCACACAGAGCGTGTTGGCACTCAAAATTCCCGATAGTGCAGGGAATAGTGAAGCTCCCTGGATCTCTCAACTTCTGGGGAAGCTTCTTTTGCAAAATAGCACTGCACTCTTCAATTAACGCCACAGTCTCATAATCCCTCATTTTTCTCTATTTAGAGAGAATTTCTTTCATAAATTTGACATAACTGGGCATCTGCTCTAAGGCTTCAACAAAGGGAATATTTATGTGCAACTTCTTGAAAATTTCCAAAACTTTGGAAAATTGTTTATCCAAACAATTCTTTCTAAGCCTCTGCGGGTACGGAATTCTAATTTGAGGCTCATTACTCACTGCTGGTGGTGCCTTTTCCACCGTGGGGTGGTCTTCAGTAACCCCATCCTTCTCTGAATTAGCTGTCTCACTCAGTTTATCTGTCTTCTCTGCAGATGGTAGAGGTGAAACTGGTTCAACTTGCTTACCGCTTCTCAAGTTTATAGCCTGACATTGCTCCTTCGGGTTTACAACAGTATTGCTAGGGAGATTCCCCTTCGCTTTGTTATTTAACATATTTGCTAGCTAACCCACTTGTGTTTCCAAGTTTTGGATAGAATATCTCGTCTCAATTATGAACTGAGTCTGGGAATTGGTGAGAGTCAACAAAGCTGCTTGTAATTCATTGGGTTCAGCTTGTTGAACTTGTGGTTTGGGTTGCTGAAACGACGAAGTTTGACTCATGGGTTGTTGTTGATTGTTTTGTTGATACTGCCCTTGGAATTGTGGCTGTTGGTTCTGGTATTGCCTTTGAAACTGCGACTGTTGGCCTTGGTTGTTTCTCCATGAAAAGTTAGGGTGATTCCTCTACCCAAGATTATATGTGTTGGAGAATGGATTGTTGTAGGGCCTCTGAAAATTCCCAACTGCTTGAACCTGAGCTTGGTTCATAGGAACATTGTTTGGATCCATTGTTGTGCACCGATCAAAAGTATGTGAACCCCCGCAAATTTCACAAACCACTTGCATCTGAACAGCATTCGCGGACATAGTATTTTGTTGTAATTGCTTTGTCAAAGAAGCAACTTGAGCAGTTAATGCGGTGATGGCATCTAGCTCATGAACTCGAGCCACATTATTTGTTGCCATATCTTCCAACAACTCATATGCTTCATTTGCACTCTTGCTCATGAATGTCCCTCTAACAGCAACATCAATTAAGGTACGGGTCGTACCACACAACCCATTGTAAAAATTATGGACTAACATCCACTGCTCAAGCCCATGATGAGGACATCTCCTTTGCAACTCCTTAAACCTCTCCCAAGCATCATACAAAGACTCTCCATCGAGCTGATAAAAAATGTTCATTTCTCCGCTTAACTTCGTAGCCTTTGATGGAGGGAAGAATTTTGCAAGAAAATTCTGAGCCAAGTCTTGCCACGTAGTGATGGAGTTAGCTTGCAGAGAGTTCAACCAACTTTTGGCTCGGTCCCTTAGTGATAATGGGAAGAGTCTCAATCTAATGGCGTCATCAGTCACACCATTGTATTTAAATGTTGCACATAACTCTAAAAAATTGGCCAAGTGCATATGTGGATCTTCAGAGGGCAAACCCCAAAACTGAACTGTGTTCTGGACCATCTGCAGGATTGCTGGCTTAATCTCAAAATTATTTGCCTCCACTGCTGGTGGTCTTATACAAGTCTGCACTCCTGTTATGGTTGGAAGTATATAATCCCGTAAGCTTCTCACCGCGGGATTCTGAGCTTGCTCCTGCACTATTTCTGGCACCCTTCTATTCAACCCATCATTATTATGTTGATTAACCATAGCGGTTGAATCAGCAATTCTTTTGTTCTTTCGATTCTGCCTGCAAGCTTTTTCAATCTCATGATTCAGAGGAACAAGACTGTCTACTCCTCTTCTGCTTCGCATATACCAAAGCTACCTGAAAATGATCACAAACACTGCACGTAGATAAAAAAAAATTAATAATAATAAACTGTGTTCTAGGAACAACCAAATTAGAAATAAGATTAATTATTATGATATTGATAATACTTCAGTCCTCGGCAACGGCGCCAAATACTTGTTTGAGGTATTTCTAGATTCTACGCAAGTGTACGTATCACAATTTATAATAAATTTCGGTAAGACCGAGTATCGTCCACAGAGACTGATTTATCAAGTACCAATTAACTAATCTTTTGTTTCTATTTGGCTAACGAATATAAGTGATGATTTCTAACTAAAGAATTAACAAGCTAACATGAATTTCTGGAATAAAATAGCAATGAAAACACACGAAGTTTAATTCAGTAATGAAGGAATTAGGGTTTCCAATCTCCTCGACTTTCCACTCTATCATTCATTAATGCAAGACTAACGATTCTTCTTCTTCTTAAGATAGCAGGTTAACTGAGATATTCTATATTCCGGTTAGGATATATAAAAACTCAACCTAAGTGAGAACTTTCTATATTTCTATGATAAGTTCGACCACATAGAAGGATTAAGATCAATAACCTAACACTCTACACAAGCAATCGTGATAATATCGTTCAAGATTAAACCGACGTCTAATCAACTATAGCATATTCAAATCTCCCTTTCAGATCTCGATTAGAAATCATATAGATAATGAAAACTAAAGGCCAATTAATTATCATTCAATAAACGCAAGTTGAATAGATTTTAATAGATGAAGAAGAACATTAACAATGCATTAAATCATAATAGAGTCTCAAGTGATTCAACGGAAAACCCTAATAAAGTAATTAGCTCCTAGACATGCTACGAATACTAATTAACATAATGTCCAACATAAACTGAATAAGTAAAGAAAAGGAAAAGAACTTGAACAATAGATGTCTCTAATGGCTTCTTGTTCTCTTGTTTCTTGCCTCCAAAGTTGTTCTCCTTTTTATAAAAATGTTTCCTTCAATATATATCATGAAAACCCCCAAAAATGGACCTTTTTACCCTTGTTAAATTTAGGGTTTTCGCGCTCCTGACCTCATCGGCGTCGCGGCTCAGCTATTAGAGCGCCGCGACTCTAATTCGATGCTGAAACATCCTTGCTCACTGCCAGAGGGGCACAATGGCGCTAATGTTGGGCGTTGCGGCACCGCGGCTCTTCAACCTTTTTCGTACGGAATTTGTTTAAATGGCTTTCTGAGCTTCTTTGACTTATTTCTTGTGTCCAGGTATACATTTTTACCCTCAATAATCGCCTATTTACTTTCGATTCGCTTTATTCCTTTTTGAATCGCTTAAAACCTGAAAACACACAACACACACATAATACTGCACAAAACAACTAAAAGACAAACAAAATACTCTCTAAAACACACTCTAAAATAGTACTAAAATATATCTAACAATTGCAGTCTAGTTGTGGTATGTTATTTTGTATATGCATTTGGGGTATGGCGGGGCCCTGTCCTGTCCTTGTGATGTCATTAATTATTTAGAGGCTTGTAGATGGTTGTACTGTGTGTAGTAGTCATGTACAGCCTCATCGGCCTTGGTGTATATATATATATAAGTTGGTTTCTGATTAAGATTTTATAGTCCTTTTTCAGCTTAGTCCGTATTTAATTATGATTAGATGATGACTGTATGCTTAGCGGTACCCGGTGGGTATGGCCCGGGTGCCCGTCGCGGCCCTTCGATTTGGGTCGTGACAAACTTGATATCAGAGCATGTCTGTCCTAGGGAGTCTACAAGTTGTGTCTAGTAGAGTCTTGTTTATGGGTATGCTGTGCACCATACTTATAAACAGAAAAATGCAAGGCATTTAGGGATGGTTTTCATTCTTTCATATCATAGATTGTGCAGTAGAGCCGAGTCCTAGGAATTTGAGTTTAACTCATGCCGGATATTGTTTAAGTAATAATGGTTACAAAAGATACCTCGGTTAGTTCATAATCGTATCCGGTAGATGAGTGACTTCTACCAGATGATTGATATGCCAGAAGGATGGTATTATGTAAAAAGTTTCAAGATTATGATAAGTTGTCTCACTTATATACGGAAGAGATAATGCAAGCCCGGAAAGCGAAATGTTTGTTTAAAAAAAAGAGTAAAGTAAAGGAAGTACTAAGCACCTGAATGTATAAGATTGTAAGGATTCTCTCAGTAGACCTTATCGTGTTTAGGATTAGCAGGAAGATTGAAGTTGGATTGGGTGTAAATATGAGTAATATGCTCTCTATTGAGACAGATCCGTCAGAGGATATGAGCAAGTTGCTTCCCAAGCACGACTTCATCCAAGAGCATCTGACAGAATATGGGCCCTTGAAGGGACACGAAGAGTATAACCTAGGGAGTTATTAGCTAGGGATCGCCGATATTTAAAAGGGTCAAAGATGCCAATATCTCAGGGTCGAAGTTGTAAAGGTCGAGTGAGACCGCCCGACCATCTTATAGTTAGTATGGACGAGCGCATGCCGGATTGTGCCGCAAAGGTACAGGGGGTTAGTTTAGTGTGGCAGCCATGGCCACAATATTCCGAAGTTTCCTACATTGATGCGCAAGGCAAGGATAAGAGGTGTATAAGTTACATAGATGAGAAAATGGAAGACATAATTAGAAGGATTTATACTGATGATGTTGCTCCATTTTGAGCCACTGCTATGTTTGAGTTGCTGCTACATGTTGTTGTTACTTGCTATTGGCTACCAGAATAATGCACCTAGCTACAGCCTTGCGAATGGTTTATTTGGTATTTGTGGCCCATTTTGATTGCCTTTCTGAAGGAGTATTGATGTTGCTTTCCTGCACCTGTGACTGCCTATTGTGTTGCCATTTGAGCTATAATTCTGCTGATTTAAGGCATTTCAGGTTGGAGAAAAAAAAGGGGCTGCTGCATTTCTGAGATGAAATATTGTTGCACCTCTGTTATTTTTTGGTGCATTTTCGCCAGTTGGGGTTGCTATATTATAACATGTGATTGATATCCCCTTTTGCAAATAGTTGCTGCTTTTTGGGAGCTGAACAATGCTACACTTAGGGATAAATATGCCTGCTTCCCTACTGCTATTTCTTGTGTCACTTTGTTGCTACATGTTGCTACATATTGTGCAGATTTGGGTGAATCATTTGTTGTGATTTTTTTAGCCAAACTACTGCTATGTTTCTTGGCTGGAAACTGGTGCTTCAAGGCTAATTTAAAATAGCAGTTGTGCTTTTGATATTCCACTTATTTGAACAAATACTACACTTGGTTTGACGAAAATGATTTTGAGGCCATTCCCTTTCCAGAAAGGTTGTCCCTTGATTTAGGCATTTCGGTTAAAGGCATAAATGTTTTTTGTTTAATGACGAATAAAAAGGAAGAATTATAACAAGGAGGATAGAAGTGAACGAGATTATAATTATGTAGGTTTCACAAAGGTATGATTACTCCAGAACAGCGTAAGGACTAATGATAGAGGAGGAACAGTAAAGAATTCTACGGCCAGAGGTGATGAACCTCTGATGCTCTGGAAGATAGCATGAGGAATATTTTGAGGTAAGAGATTTCCCCCAAGGATATTTGAAATGGAAATATAAAGGTAAGACGAATGATCACTTATAGACGGGAGATCTAATAATGATAAGACAAGAAAGCGTGACAAGTTATTGGATCATGCAACACTGCGAAATGGGTTTAAACATACGAAGCATCAGTTCCACAACATATGCAGTCATACATTTCAGAAAGTATGTAAACGGAAGTAACAGTGAGTAAAGCTCGATATTAGCGCCTAAAAAGGTGAAAAGAAGCCAATGACGCCTATGGATATACGATAGATATTAAAGGTATATGTCAAAGAGATAGTGGTATAATGAAGATGAAATGTCAGGCAAATACAGATGTCTATAAAGCATTTATGAACTGACCAAAGGTTCTACGAAATAGATAAAGTAATGGGTTTACAGCTTAACAAGATCAAGGGAATGTTTTCCCGAAGCGCCATTGACAGAAAGTCTTAGCCATGAGGCAAGTGAAGGAATTTGAACCTAAGTATAATGACCAGGTGTGGAAATAGTAGGCCAACGTCAGGTACTGCAAATTCTTCAGAATCTTCCACGTATTGAATGAGGGAATAAGTTAACAACTCATCTTTTAAGAGGTAGTAATGCCAAGGATTGGAATCAGAAGCAACATTTGGAATTACATATGTATAACAGAATATTTTGGAATTAAGAAGAGTACGACAAGGAAGAAAAAAAGGAGTGAACAAGTGTCAAAAGAGGTAAAGAAAGGAAGTTGTTTATAATTACGAGTAGTGAGAGTACGAAAAAAAGAGATTCTTTTCAAACTATGAATAAGGGTTGACTACGGTGATACGCGCACTTCAGATTCGATGATAGTGTCCATAAAGTATTCAAAATTGAGATACTACAAATATAAGAGTTTTCAACACACTAGTTAGTAAAACAAAACTAAGTCTACAATAGGATCATTCACCCACGAGCAACTTGACTAATGTGAGGACTAAGGAGAGAAGTTGACCCGAAGGAACACATCAGTTAATTAAGTAGGAGTCTGATTGGAGGATTCAGATAGTGATAGCCCTATGACTCATAATACAGGATTATCCCTCATACTGTAAGAAAAGGAACGACATGAAAAGGAACATTGCAGAATTGGTAGACCAGTGTATGGACGAAGATGTACGTTTCCTATCAGATAGCTCGAAGTAGGCTAGTCAGAGTTATTTGGGCCTAACTTAGTACATCAAGCCATAGAGAAGGTGAAGCTTATTGAAGAACGGCTGCTAACATCTCAGAGTCATCAGAAGTCATACGCAGATGTGCGACGACGAGCCTTAGAGTTCCGGGTAGATGATTGGGTGTTCTTGAAGATTTCGTCTATGACGGGTATAATGAGATTTGGAAAGAAGGAAAAGCTCATCCCAAGATATATTGGGCCATATCGTATAATCCAATGAATTGGTCAGGTAGCGTACGATTTGGACTTACCTTCGGAGTTGGAGTTTGTTCACCCGGTTTTCCATGTTTTCATGTTGAGAGAGTGTGTTGGAGATCCTTCTCGGATTGTATCAATTGAATATTTGCGGGTTACAGAGGATCTATCATATGAGGAGGTTCATGTTGCTATCCTAGATCGACAAGTTCGCAAGTTGAGGACTAAAGAAATAGCCTCTGTGAAAGTTCTGTGGCGAAATAAGAACGTGGAAGAGATAACATGGGAGTCGGAAGAAGAAATGATGCACAAATACCCATATCTATTCCAGACTAACGTCAAGGTTCCAAGAGAACCATAAGGTGAGTTCTATTTCCCTGGTATAAGTCTAATGTAGATGTAGTCATGTATGTGATAATATATAATTCTGTGAACAAGTACGCGACAAGGATTAGTTATGTCACCCCAACATTCGAGGATGAATGTTTTTAAGGGGGGAAAGATGTAACATCTCGTAATTTTGAGCAGTGGTTGAGCATCTAAACGTATGCAAGTAGACCCGAGCCTCGGGAATGTATGCTATATTTACGTATGCTAATAATGAGATTAGTATATAAAAAGATGCAGCCCAAAATAATTTTGGACGTAACAAGTGTGACAATGAGGATTAAAAATAATAGTTGTATATCCCCAAAGAGATTATGGACTAGTGTCGTATCACAAAATTTTGACATTGAGTATATGAAGGATTTATAAGTCATCAAGATTTAAGTGAATTGGGATTAAGAAAGTGTGTAATTGATTAATTACCGGATTGATTAATTTTAATAGGGGGACAAGTGTAAGTGGAATTATGTACGTGTAATCCTTAAGTAGCTACCTAAAATGACTAAGCCTACAAACTAATGTGTTTTCGTGATTAGTAATTAAGTGGATAGAAAATTTCCCTACTAAGACTACACGTAAGATTAGCAGGTAACGTGTTCCATTAATATTAATATGGGGGGAGGGAGTAACTCGTGAAACATTTACTAAACAATGATGCAGAAGGTTTTATTAAAGGGATGGCTTACATTGAGTTTGCAAATGGTGATGCTGAGGCTATAAACAAAGACTCCTCCAAAGTTCCTTTTATATGAAATTAAAGCAGTGAGACGTACGAAGCAGTAGTAGTACTAGGATACAAGTGCAACAACAATAATTGAAGTTTCCATTTTAAGTTCAATTTCGAGTTATTAAGCTTGGATTCAAGGTATGTTAAGGCAAATTATTTCTTTCTTTTGGCATGTTCCATGTAACGAAATATAACCGTGATATAGCTCCATAAATTGTTCTACTCCTAAAAGTTAAGAGTATTCATATTATTGATTCCTATGTTAAAAGCATGTCTAAATATGTTCCTAAGTCCTTATTGAGGCATATGGAAAAAATGTTGATATTCACAGTGTTAGCTGAAGGTAAAAGGATAATATGTCATCCGATAAGTTCAGAATGTTTCATTGTCATTCATGCATTATACACATATAATATATTGGATCGGGTTGCACGTTCCGCAACACTATATTGGATCGGGTTGCACGTTCCGCAACACTAACATATATTGGATCGGGTTGCCCATTCCTCAACACTAACATATATTGGATCGGGTTGCACGTTCCACAACACTAACATATATTGGACCGGGTTTCACATTCCGCAACACTAACATATATTGGATCGGGTTGCACGTTCCGCAACACTTACATATATTGGATCGGGTTGCACGTTCCGCAACACTGACATATATTGGATCGGGTTTCACGTTCCGCAACATATATATATATATATATATCACATTTGCATTGTGCATAACATTTAGGCATATGTATTTGGGCCCTCAGAAGCATTTGCTGCTGGTCGGTTGTTTTTGTTTCCTTTATTGTTACATCCCTGTTATGCTATTATTTATGCAGACGCCCCTTTTGTCGGGGGATGCTACATTTCATGCTCGCAGGTTCAGTTAACGAGGGTGACGGTTCTCTCTGGTAGGTTGATGGTTCAGCTGGTATTGGAGCACTCCATTTGTTTCAGAGTTGCAGTCTGGTCGTGGTATGATATTTTGTATATGCATTTGGGGTATGGCGGGTGCCCTGTCCCGTCCTTGTGATGTCATGAACTCTTTACAGGCTTGTAGACGGTTGTCCTGTGTGTAGTAGTCATGTACGGTCTCGTCGGCCTTGGTGTATATATATATTTATAAGTTGGTTTTCTGATTAAGATTTTATATAGTCCTTTTTTGGCTTAGTCTGTATTTAATTATGAGTAGGTGATGACTGTATGCTTAGCGGTACCCGGCGGGTAGGGCCAGGGTGCCCATCGCGGCCCTCCGATTTGGGAGGTGACAATTACCAAATGATTCACATGCATAATTACCACACCCTAAAAGATTTTAGATAGAAGACTTATAGTTTTGGACCTTGATTACGGACTTGGACTCCAATTTAATTGGATTTGGATTTAGGCACTTATAATGAATCAAGTTTATGATCCAACACTCTATTTCTTCGATAAGATGTTTGTCCTTGCAATATCTCGTAAAGGCAAATGCATTAATATGACATCTACAACATTCTCAAGAAGATTACAGAGTATATCGGGAGGTACAATTTGACAACCATGTTTCTTGCACTTAGGAGGCATCATATAACAATATGCCAGTAAGAAACTGCAGAAACTAAACAATAAAACGGAGGTAAGTAATTGCATAACGATCTGGACAGAGTAAACAGACATCACATATCAGCTATTCGCATTATTAATCAACACGCTACAATAGTAAGAAGAAAAGAATGCCTGCATTCTAATTGAAACCACTCGTTTTCTCATCATAACATCCTTGAATCTACAGCAAGAATCCATTCCATCGGTACTTCATGAATCTAGGTACTATTAAGATTTATTATTCAAACAAGAAAATCAAGTGAAGAAAAAAAATCACTTTTTTTTTACTGGTAATAAGCTTTATCAACTGACATCGACAGCTAATGAGAAAAATTATTATCCAACATTTAGCAACATTCACTCACCAAATCAGCTAAGTAGCTGTTTTTGCAGCTAAAATTGTGTAGCCTAATTAAGCTTAGTAGCTTTTTACTCACAATTTGCATCAGCCTAAGCTTTCTTGGCAAGTAAATCCTGTCACACGTTACATTACTAAGTTCATCTCAACATGATTGTAAAAGGAAAAATTTCTTAAGTTGGAAGGGCATACTTCTATGATCCTCATACTCACTAACCTGATAATATTTAACTAGCAATGGACAGCAGAACCCGATCTAGCTTCCTCTGACCAAAGAGTCTGTTCTTACAACGCAAAATTGTTCTTTCTTGTGGTCACTCGACGCCACCAATAGCGGATGTAGCTTAGTAGCTATGGGTTCAATTGAACCTAGTATATTTAAATGGAACATGAATATACTCGAACTAGGACTACTATCGACTTGACAAGATCCCTTCTCATAATCATCAAATAGTTTAGTCTCGTCAACATCAACTTGTCAACTTGCTCATAAGGTCAAAAATTGAAGATACTCATACCAAAGTGTGAATCATTTGTTTCCTCAACACTCATTCAATGAGAAAACATTAGCTTCAATTTGTGATTGTTGGTCTTATATTTAGCATTATTTGGTCCAACCATAAAATTCTTCATATAATACAACCGCATTTCCTTTTTTACCGTTCTGAATTTATTGATTACAGACATTCCAATAGTTGCATGTATACAATCTCCCTAGAAACAAATAGTTTATTCATAACATTAAGATAATTTAAATTAATGGGTACAAAAGAAATGATATTTATGTAATATGGATTGTTCCTTCATTAACAGTAGCAGGAAAACACATATTTGTGATATGAATTCAATTTTTTTCCATTAATAGAACTTCAAATAGACAGGAAAAAATAATGATAAGTTGTAGGTTAGATAAATTTCGTTATCAGGAACATGAATGAGATTATAAAGCCAAAAATTAGAAATGTTGTAGGTAGGAGTAATACCGAGTATACATACATTCTCATCTTGCAATAACATCTCTAGCTTTAATGGATTGTTGGCTTTTTCACGATCTGAAACCAGTCAGAATCGCACTACGTGAACATTTAAATTCCATACCATTTCTGTACTCAATATATGACTGATTAGGTCAATTTTGGTATCAATATTTTTGAAGTAAATATTGGACAACATATTTTTTTTAATGTTGAAATATGTTATCGAGATTATTAGATTTCTTATATATGCTGATGTTTTTAGTATTTGAATAACTGCAAGTTCTTTCTTTAAGATAGACCAGAGTCCATCATAATCCAAAATGATAGAAGTTGTTATGTTTCATGCATATAATTTTATCAACTGCGTAATTTTACAAATATAATCTTTCTTGGTGTTTGGTTATTAAATATTAAGTACTTACTCTTTTAGAATTTGAAAGTTCTGCAATTACAATAAAGCTACATCGAGTCCAAAGATTCTATGGAATTTAAAGGTCCGCGTAGTGTGATTCTGGCTGGTTTCAGATCGTGAAAAGGTCAACAATCCATTAAAGCTAGAGATGTTATTGCAAGATGAGAATGTATGTATACTCGGTATTACTCCTACCTACAACATTTCTAATTTATGGCTTTATAATCTCATTCATGTTCCTGATAATGAAATTTATCTTACCTACAACTTATCGTGATTTTTCCCTCTCTACTTGAAGTTCTATTAATGGAAAAATAAACAATTGAATTCATATCACAAATATGTGTTTTCCTGCTGCTAATGAAGGAAATACATCATATGTTAGGTGGATGGTGTCATTCATCCATATTACATAAATATCATTTCTTTTGTACCCATTAATTTAAACTATCTATATGTTATTAATAAATTATTTGTTTATTGGGAGATCGTATACACACAACTGTGGAAAGGCCTGTTATCAATAAGTTCATATGGTAGTAAAGGAACTGGGATTGTACATTATGAAGATTTTTGTGGTTGGACCAAATAATCCTAAATATAAGACCAACAATCACAAATTGGACCTAATGTTTACTCATAGAACGAGTGTAGACGAAACAAATGATCCACACTTTGGAATGAGTATCTCTAATTTTCGACCTTATAAGCAGTTGATAAATCAAGTGGATGTTGACGAGACTAAACTATTCGATAATTATGAGGATGTTGACGAGACTAACCTATTCGATAATTATGAGAAGGGATGTTATCAAGTCGATAGTACGCCAAGTTCGAGCTAAAGTTGCTTTGTCAAGAGCAATGAGTGTACCAATAGATCCAAAATCCTTTCTGCATGGGCTAAACCAGGCAGGTTAAAAATTGCGAGTTAGCATGCACAGATTTGTTGGAATTTGTCTTTGGAGGGGAGGTGCGTCCACCCATATTTAATAACTTAAACACTAGGGTTCCGCATGTTGGAGGGTTTGTCTCTTCACACGTGCATAATCTACTGAGTGAGTAGATGACCGTAGGCCCAAGGATCGTCAAATTTCGTTAATAAATGAAAGAGATATTGGTCCACGAAGTAAGGTGTTTGAGGCATGGAAATATGGCGTGGGACAAATCTACCACATCGATGGGAAAAGGAAGAATTGTTCTCTTTATAAGTCTCAAAATTGGCTAAGGGGTTGGGACCCCAAGGGGTAACCCATGTGTTTGAAGGAGGGAGGACCTAGATGTTCTTGGGTTTCTAGAAAGATGAAATTGTTTACAGTTCTGGGCTTATGATATTATCTTTTTGGACCCAAATTACTTAATATTTACAGTTTGATCCCTGGAGTTTCTAGAAAGATGAAATTGGGAACGACGGAAGGCAGAAAGTTTCTGCCTGCCGTTTGGGTTGGTTTTTGGAGTGTTAAAACACCATTAATCTGCACATAACTCCTCCCTAAAAAGCTCATTTATGTTGCACATTAAATCAGTCATTTACTTGGCTGATTAACTCCTCACTAATGGCCATTACTTGGCCATTAACAACCATTAGTTGGCAGTTGAGAAGTCCCTCTCCTTATACTATATATTGAAGCCTTTGGCTTAATTGTTGAGACTACAGAAAAAGGACACAAACAGAAGAGAGAACAAAAACGTGAGCAGAAACAGTGGACAAACAGAAAACTCTTCCTTCCTTTTTCATTCTTTAGTAAGTCGTTTCGTGTTTGTTTTCTTCGTCAGAATCAACCTATTTGCTTTGTAGTGTTGATTAGTTGTTGTTTTATCTTGGAAGACTATTGTCCGTTAACGTAAAAGCATATATACGGGGCAATCTTGTCTTAAAGACAGTGAGTCATCTTTCGACTCAGCCACAGTTGTAACAATCCAAATTTAGTGTTTCTTGATTTCAGGTTATCAAGATTCAAGACTCAACCAGGTTGCGGCAATAATAATATTGGTTTGTTTGTTTATCCTTTCGAACACTTGTAATATTTATTTACTTCTCGTACTACTTTACATATCCAACAATTTTAAGACAAGATTGGTATTAGTGTTCGAAAGATGTTGGTCAACAATTGTGTGACCAAATTTGGATATGGCTGTGGTTTTCTGGTAGAAGACAGTTATGATTATGCTGTTAAAGGTCAAGGTGTTCATGGTGTCACCGCACCCGAGAGTGGTGCGAACAAGGGCCCACGAGAGGCTGAGGATGTCAACTGGGACAAGAGGAGAAGGCTGAAGATGTAGTTCTATCTTGTAGCAGAAGGTCTATATCTGTCCCAGACAAAGGATCCGAATTATGGTAAAGAGGAAATGGACACTCATTCCGACGAAGTGACTGAAGTGGGCCAGAATTCGAAGTTGGAATAAGTAATTTTTCTTCATTGTCAAAAAAATAAGATTAAATGATGTATGATTAAAAAGGGCTTAAAGTAAGGAGGAATATGAAAATATTTTCCCGATATAAATTATATTCATTACGCTTTAAAATCAGAAGTTTAACCTCACCTTCCCTCCTTGTTTAAAGATTGGACTTTGTAAACGACTTAAAAGATCCGTTCTTTTGGGTGTAATAATTAAAAGTGTGTAAAATATGTTCGCACATACGAAGGAGAGAGATCCACTGACTGTGCGAAAAATGTTACCACTCTTAAGCAAGCGCCAAGAATTGTTTGGGCACCAATCTCAAGGGAAGAAGACTAAAAGATAATGGCTTATCTTAAGACGTTGACCCTGTCACACTATTTGACAGAAGATCCTTCATTTGATAAGATGATATTGGACACTAAGTCGTACAAAGCCTACGGGCGACTATAGTGGGCCAAAATTTATTTGATAGGATGATATTGGACACTCAGTCGTACAAAGCCTACGGGCGACTGGAGCGGGCTAGAATTCCAGGTCTTAAATGATTTGAAGGCCAAAAGAAAGGCAGAAAAGTAATGGACACCTAGTGAGGTGGGCCAAAGTTTCTAGGTCTTAAATGATTTGAAAGCCAAAAGAAAGGCAGAAAATATATTGGACACTCAGTATGCCAAAGCAACTGGAGTGGGCTAGAGTATCCAGATCACATATGATCTGGTTACGCCCTAACCAAGGGCAAGAGGTTGCTCATGTGAAGCAACGCCACCTCTAAAGTAGAAGGGGTTGGAGAGGTTGTCCTCAAAAGGACTTCAGGGAATGGGATCACTCTAAAAAGAGGTGATACATGTCCCAAACTTGGTTTAAAGGACGATGTTGGTCAAACTGGTATGAGACTAGTCCAACAGGTCTGTAATAACTAAGAATGGTACAATATGTTTGTAGCCAAATGAATGATATATATGTAATCCGTGCATTTATGTCATGATAGATTAAGACACGTTAAATAGAAAGTCATTCAAAATCTAACAAAGTTGAGATTGTTGCCTTCTGTCGACATAAACCCTCAAAATAAATGTGAGGTAGGAGAAGAGGCAAAATCACCTTTCCATTCCATCATAGGAATAGTGAAAGAAGCACCGCTCCTCTAGAACTTAGTCACACATACATGGGTGATTTGAATTTTTACAAAATAGAGGGGAGAGACAAGTACTTTGTGACCTTCATTGATGATGGTACAACATATTGCATCATTTGTTTGTTGAAAAGCAAAGATGAAGCTGTTGAAGTGGATAAGCTCTACAAAGCAAAAGTTGAAAAATCAACTAAGCCTACGGATTGAGGAATTCGTAGTGATAGAGGGGGAGAATGTGAAGCATTGTTCATCAACTGACTGCTCATTACTCACCTCAGTCTAACGGTGTTAGCCAAGCACAAAGTCATACGCCCAAAATATGTGGGGCAAGACGATCCTTACCGCTAATGCGATTCTATCAGAATTACACATAAGGATAAGGATAACCCTTTGTGTGAAACATGGAAAGGATCCCACATACAAATATTGTGTTGTGGGGTGTCTTGGTAGAAGTTGGAATACCGAAATAGGTCAAGTTGGACCTAAGACTATAAATTGCATATCCACTGGATCTGCAAATAACGGTAGTGCTTATCGCCTCTTGGTGTCAAAGGATTCTGAATTCTTTGACGATAACTTTCCTTGAGAAGGAAAAAGAAATAATTGCTCGAGGTTAACAAGAACTCGTGAGTGCCTGATTGTCCGGAACTAGATGTTCCGTATCTACAGGACTCGGAAGTTGCTGACTATCCGGAATTTAATATTCCAGATCTACAGAACTCAGAGATTCTAGATGTTGAACCAAGATGGGACAAAGACTTGTTCCAGGCCTTCTAGCTTGTATGGTTGAGAATGAACCATGGACAATTAATAAAGAATTGTCATCTCCAGAAGCACTGCTTTGGAAAGAAGCTACAGAGAAAGAAATAGATTCCATCATATAGAACCATACTTGTGTAATGGTTAACCTTCCTCCGGGAAAAGAACCTTTGGGTTGTGAAAGGGGATACTCAAAAGTGAGTGCAAAGTCGATGGATCTACAGACGAGTATAAGGCCTCGGCTACTTGTACATGTGCTCCCCTGTGAATAACTTAACATCCAGGGCTATTGCAGTCTTGTGTGACATGGATGTTGAAATAACCTTCCTAATCGGCGAGTTGGAAGGGGAGGATCAGAGTTGGTTTGTTGGACTGTTGGGCTTCTTCCTGAACTTTCATTTTGGTCCCTCAAATGTTTACATTTTGGTCCTGGAAGTTTCAGGTAAAACAGAAATAATGAATCTGACAACTGAAACATTGACTCTGAAGTTAGAAAGCCAACAGTTGGAAAACTAACAGTCTGAATGTGGAAGTAATACTGAAACAAACGTCTCGATATGTAAGATATGGGTATCACAGATGACATCTTAGGAATTGAGATTTCTAAGACATAACGGACTGGTCTAATTCCAAACTCATTTGTGAGGTAGTTGATAGTCTTGTTGAAGCCATCAATGGATATGAATCCTATAACTGATTGAAATCATGGTGCACCCATATACAAGGAGCGATATGCACAGGTCAACATGTAGTTCAATGTATGTTACACACTAAAAACGACCTGGTATCGGCCTACAAAGCAGATCAGTTGAACTAAGGTTCACGCGTGATTTTATAAATGATCAATAGAAGGCGTTAAGTTGTATATGACGATATCTGAAATATTCGCTTATCTACAGATTATGGTATTCTGCATGTCCAATGGTTCTGGGGAACACAGTAATGCAAACTGGACATTAGATATGATGAACACCAAAGCCACAAGTAAATGTGTAAGGTGGGTCTTGGAAAATCCTCTAAGCAAACTTGCATGGGCCGATTCATGATGGAATCAGAGTTTATCACTTTAAACAAAGCATGAAAGAAGTTGAGTAACTTCACGACTCTTTAGAGGACGTCCCTTATTGGGAGAAACCCGTGCCTTCGGCAATTATACACTGCGGCTAGTCGGTTGGCTTCAGGAAGAGCACGGATGTCGGTGTCTGGACATATCTGTCAGATCTGTAGGAGACGTAAGACCGTATGGCAGTTGATCATCACGGGTGTCACTTCCTTGATTATTAATCAAAGGATATAGCGGACCCTTTAACTAAGGGACTACCCGAAGATCAATAATTTTACATGTCTAGGGGAATGGGCTTAAAACACAAACAATGCATACCTTTGCAGTGGTAATCCAACCATACCGACTGGAGATCCCAAGAATCTGGTTCAATGGGAAAACTAAGCTGCAAAAGGTTCAGTTGAGCGCTTCGGTGGAAGCAAGAGCACTTAGGATTATGAATTCTGTAAGGAAATGTAAATCCAAAGTCATTCCAGCGATAGACATTAAAGTTCTCCTGCATGGTGGGTAAAGGTTAATCTTTCAAACCTTTAACGATCCTCAAACGATTGAGGTTAAGGTTGGGGAAACTTTTAATGAGTCATAATACTTGTGAAGTGGGGTATAGCAGGATACCTTGTAGGAGATTACCTATTTAAGTGTGAGGACAGGTCGCCTCAAATGAACGCACTTAATAATCAAAGTGTGTCTACGGCCACAACGGACAGAACAATAAGAATGAAAATGAATAAGGAGAGCTATTGTGTTGGTATCATTGTCTTGCCTTACACTAAACACTGACGGTTCAAGACATCACGTTCACCGCGCAGTAAGTAAGTCTGCTGGTATTCGACTAGGGAAGGTTCAAAGCGGAAGCTACCTCTCCTGATGCAATATCTTTTCGCTGAAATATTGCTAAAAGAAGGCACCTTATATGTGCACCAAAATCTCTTTCAAGAGGGGATTGTTGGAAATTTGCCTTTGGTGGGGAGGTGCGTTCACCCATATTTAATGACTTAAACACTAGGGTTTCGCATGTTGGAGGCTTTTTCTCTTCACACGTGTATAATCTACTAAGTGAGTAGATGACCGTAGGGCCAATGATCGTCAAATTTCATTAAGAAATGAAAGAGATATTGGTCCACAAAGTAAGGTGTTTGAGGTATGAAAATATGGTGTGGGACAAATCTACCACATCGGTGGAAAAAGGAAGAATTATTCTCTTTATAAGTCTCAAAATTGGCTAAGGGTTTGGGACCCCAAGGGGTAACCCATGTGTTTGAAGGAGGGAGGACCTAGATGTTCTTGGGTTTCTCGAAAGATGAAATTGTTTACAGTTCTGGGCTTATGATATTATCTTTTTGGACCCAAATTACTTAATATTTACAGTTTGATCCCTGGAGTTTCTAGAAAGATGAAATTGGGAACGACGGAAGGCAGAAAGTTTTCGCCCGCCGTTTGGGTTGGTTTTTGGAGTGTTAAAACACCATTAATCGCACATAACTCCTCCCTAAAAAGCTCATTTATGTTGCACATTAAATCAGTCATTTACTTGGCTGATTAACTCCTCACTAATGGCCATTACTTGGCCATTAACAACCATTAGTTGGCAGTTGAGAAGTCCCTCTCCTTATACTATATATTGAAGCCTTTGGCTTAATTGTTGAGACTACAGAAAAAGGACACAAACAGAAGAGAGAACAAAAACGTGAGCAGAAACAGTGGACAAACAGAAAACTCTTCCTTCCTTTTTCATTCTTTAGTAAGTCGTTTCGTGTTTGTTTTCTTCGTCAGAATCAACCTATTTGCTTTGTAGTGTTGATTAGTTGTTGTTTTATCTTGGAAGACTATTGTCCGTTAACGTAAAAGCATATATACGGGGCAATCTTGTCTTAAAGACAGTGAGTCATCTTTCGACTCAGCCACAGTTGTAACAATCCAAATTTAGTGTTTTTGATTTCAGGTTATCAAAATTCAAGACTCAACCAGTTTGCGGCATTAATATTATTAGCTTGTTTGTTTATCCTTTCGAACACTTGTAATATTTATTTACTTCTCGTACTGCTTTACATATCCAACAAGATTAGCATGGATCTTCTTAAAATCTTCTTCGTCAGTAAAATAAATAAATACAAGTCACCAATCTTAAACGATCTTCATTGGCACAAGTCGTTTAAATTCATCTCGGAGCTAATTTTCCATTTGAGGTCAGGTTCGAGGGAACTTACCGACCACTGTGAGACGACATTTTTCAGCTATAAAATAATCTTCCTCCTTTGTGAAAATCATCCTTGCTCTTCCATCAACAAACTCATATTGCCTAGGTCCCAATCGAACAGTTCTTCTTGCGCCTACATTCGTTTGTCCACCAATAGTTGCCGTGTAACTGGTTCGCTCGCTACTGTTTGGATAGATTGGCCGGAATGGCCACCGCAGAACTGTCCTGGCAGTCGCCCAAGTATGACTTTGAGGAGCGCTTCAGGCAGGGTTTAGGGTTTATGACTTTGCTTAAGCATCGTATAAAATATTTTTAATAAATTTTTTGATACTTAAACAAAGTTGAGTTATTTTTAGTATCAAAAAACTAATTTGATAACTTTCGTGATATTTAGATAAAATTTAATGATTTTTTATTACAATACTTTAATGACTATAGTGCAATAAAGTAAAAGTTGAGTGATCATTTATAAAATCAATCCTATATATCTAAGCTTCTTATTAAAGATACTAGGTTTAGTTAATCACATAGCTTGTTATCTATAATGTTCTTTATACACTCATGAGTATACAGAAGTTAAACTAGCTCTATTCTGTACAATGATAGTGCAAACGAATTATTATACTACTCCCAAGTCAACAAAATGATAATTGCAAATATCCGTTCATACAAAGTGAGATCTAATACGTAACCTGAAAATAAAACGTGTTATCTATTACGATAAGTTTAGTTTTAAAAAAAATTATACTATTAGTGCATGTATAACAACAATAACATACTTAGTGAAATCCCACAATGTGGGGTTTGGAGAGGGTAGAGTGTACACAGACCTTACCTCTATCTTAAAGGCATAGCGGTTGTTTCGAGAGACCCTCGGCTCAAGACAAAGCACAAGCCCAAACAAAATGAGTTGTTGATATATATCTTCTTCTTCCTATGCTATAGGTACTTGATGCATGCAATTCTACTGAAGATGTTTTAAATTATTTGGAGGCACCACACAATTTTAATCGTTGCTATCCCTACTGAGAAACACCTTATTCTTTTTCCCTTCCCTCGCGCACTTACCCTTGTTTTACATTTTTTTCTAGTTCGTTTTTGCTTTTCTTTTCATGCTCTAACCTCAATTATGATAGATTGCTATTTTGTCTTTAAATATTGAGATAATGTTAAAAAACACACATCAAATATCACATTATTTTTAGTTTCCTACCTGAATTATCAGATGTGAGAGTTTCCTACCTAAACTATCATCAATTAGTTTGCAAAACACCTCAACTATCGGTTGTTGACTTTTTCTACCTAAACTATCACCAAAAGATTGTAACGTATGATCAGTTACACAATATTTCTTTTAACTCATAAACTCTATGTTACTCTATATATAGATTTCTCTGTGGAATGGTATCTATCAAATTACCGTTAATTGACAAGAGGAGGTGGAATTTAGATGGGTTCACATGGTGGTCATAGGCGGCAGAGAAGGTGGATAAGAGAATATCGTGCCGGCTTGATTTTGCAGCGTAAAGGCGGCAACAGCTTACGGAATAGGATTTCTGGTTAGGTGTTTCCTTGTAGCGTGTAAAAATGTGTAATTGAATTCTTGTGTGAGCAAAAGAGAGACATGTATTTGTAAAAATTAGCGGAGTGCATTTAGTAGATTGAAATTGTTCTGGTGTGTGTTAATAGGAATCTGAATGAAAAAGAAAATGGAAGAATGTGTTAGATAAAAAGTCAATCTCTTTTGCTACTTCACAAGAAAATTGTTAACATGATTGTGTGTGTCATTTTATTGCTTTAAGTTAGTAATTTTTACTTGCTTATGCTTTGATTCAAGGACAAAAAGGGTGAGAATTTGTACTCCATTCGTCCGTTACCTGGAGTTCGAAAGATTATAAGTTATGAGTCATAACCATAAAAAAGTTATTTTCAGCTTTTTAATGCAAATAAATGGTAAAAATAAGAGAAAAACCCCAAATTTTTTAGAAATGTTATGAAATACATATCCTTTGTATGGATGTCCATGCACATTCACTAACCTTTTGTATGTTATATGTATCTATTAATTTGGGCACTTAATATTTGTAACCTTCATTGTATGGTTTCATCCTATAAATTGGGATGTTATTCACCTTTGAAGATAGATAAATATACACTTGAAATAAGAAGAAAATCTCCTCCTCATCTCTACTTCTTTGTCTACATCTCTAGTCTTATATTGCTATTGCTATCATTTTATAACACGTTATCAGCACGAGACTCTACTGACTCAAGAATTTTTCAGAGGCTAAGGTACTATTTTTATTCTCTCTATTTTATGGCTAACCTTACAAAACTTGAGTTCGTTGCCCTCGATATTTCGGGAAAGAACTGTTGGAAATTTGCCTTTGGTGGGAGTTGCGTCCAACCATCTTTAATGACTTAAACACTAGGGTTCCGCATGTTAGAGACCTTAATTCTTCACACATGCATAATCTACTAAATAAGTAGATGACCGTAGGGCCAAGGATCGTCAAATTTCGTTGAGAAATGAAAGAGATATTGGTACACGAAGTGAGGTGTTTGAAGCATGAAAAATGTGGTAAAGACCAATCCTCCCTCATCGGTGGGGAAAGGAAGATTTGTTTAAGTTTATAAGTCTCAGAATTGGCTTGGAGTTTGGGACCCCAAGGGGTAACCCATGTGTTTGAAGGAGGGAGGACCTAGATATGCTTTGGTTCGAGGCTAAGCCCACACGCACGTCGCCGCCCGCTTCTTCTGATATTATCTTTTTGGTCCCAAATTGCTTCATATTTATAGTTTGGTCCCTGAAGTTTCAGGTAAGTTAAATTAGGCAGAGAACTTGTGCTTTCTTACTCAAAGTTCTTCAAAGTAACACTTCAGTTTCCTTTGCTCATTTGTTGAGTTGTTGTTTTATCTTGGGAGACTATTATCCAGAACGCAGAAATGATATATACGGGGCAATTTTGTCTTAAAGACAGAGTGCCATCACTTGACCCAGCAAATCAAAGTGTTTGTAATCTTAGTTTCTTATTCAAGTTTATTCAACTTTCAGTTTGTTGTAATTTCATTTTCTTGTAATACTTAGCAGTTACTCATTTTCGTTTCCTGCACCATTGCAATCAACAAGAACTACCTATCATGGATGCTAGATGTTGAAATACATTTGGATGCTATGGTTCTTGGAGACACCATTAAAGAAAATAATGAAGCATCCAACCAAGAAAACGTCAAGGCTATGATATGCATATGCCATCACCTTGATGAGGCCCTAAAGATGTAATATCTTACTATTAAAGATCCACTCGTTTTATGGAAAAATTAGAAAGAAAGGTATGACCACCTGAAGATGGTCTTCCTCCCAAAAGCACGATACGAATGGATTAATCTAAGGCTACAAGATTTCAAGTCAGTTATGAAGTACAATTTTGAGATGTTCAGAATTACTTCTATATTGACACTATGTGGAGAAAATATTAGTGATTCTGATATGCTGGAAAAGATATTCTCCACCTTTCATGCCTCGAATGTGCTCCTGCAGTAGCAATATCGAGAGAAAGGTTTCACAAAGTATTTGTAATTCGATTGCTCACCTTCTAGTGGCTGAACAAAATAACGATTTGCTGATGAAAAATTATGAGAATCGACCTATTGGCGCTGCACCACTCCCCGAAGTGAATGAGGTGTACGCCCACTACTCTAGGCGTGGAAAACGCAGTGGCCCCAGTCATGGTCGTGGTCTTGATAGTGACCGTGGTCGTGACAGTAGTCGTGGTCGTGATAATGGTCAAGGAAGAAATTCTTTCCTTGGTGTTTGTTAATCATTCATCAAAGAAAAATCACTACCAGAAGGGAAAAAAGAAGGATGAGAGACATGAAGTGCCAGAAGCATGTGGCTCAGAAAACAAATGTTATCGATGTGGTGGAAGAGGACACTGGTCACGTACATGTCGTACGGCAAATCACTTGGTTGAGCTTTATCAAGCATCAATGAAAAAGAAAGAGAAAAATCCCGAAGTGAATTTTATCTCTAAAAATCAATTTGACATCACACACTTGGATGTAGTAGATTTCTTTGAGCACCCTGAAGGAAAGATAGATCACTTGATTGGTGATGGTTCTATGGTTAGAGATGATTAAGTTGTTTTTTATGCAGTATTTTTTCTAGTCACAGTAGTTAATGAATAAAAGATCATATAACAATAGTTGTTTATGTGATCTTAAAATTGTGCTTCTAATCTCCTATTGAAATCTGTACTACTGATGCTCCATTTCGTGTGTATACTTTTGTTGTAGATGAAAGTCATATGTTACTTACTGCTTTGATTTAAAATAAGTTAAACATGTTATTTATTCTAATATCATACAATTATGAGTCTTAATATTTCTCCATTAAGTACTTGTATTTAATTGAATTGATACAAATATTGAATTGTCTTAATGACATTTATTATGAGAATATTTGATTCGTTTGTCAGATGATTTTCTTCAAACAATTGAATGTCATATATTATTTTTAATGAACAGTATATTGTCAGTTTCTAACATATCATTTGAATTTGTTGCAATTCAATTGATAACGGATTTGACCTCTTAAATAACCATCATTGGCTTATATTTTATTTCAAAATGAAACGTTGGCTTATATGTATTTCTATGTTTATAATTTTGTATTATTGTTTTTTTAACGCTAGTTTGTTGGGAGTATGAAAATATTATGTACGGAGTATATATTTGGTATGTAGTGAGAATGATTTGATGTACATTAATGAATTTAATTTGTAGTAGTTGAAAATGGTTTTAAAGGTATGGATGTTACATTTGAGAGGGTGATTAATGAGAATTAAATGTGTTTAATTTTCTGCAAAATATTGAGGTAACAATTAAAGGCAAAGACGCAAAAACTTTTAAAGAATGATAATAATTATACAGATCATGGCTTGCCGAGAGTTTTTGCATTGGTGTGTATCCATATTTGTGGTTATATTTCTTCTGAATGCTTCTTATGGGCAATGCCTTTATGGCCTTTAATAAAATATTGCTAATATCTCAAAAAGAATAAGAATCAATTTTAGAATTTCTTACTATGTTCATTCAGTAACGATTACTTCGTTATATTACTTAGTTTCCACTTTGTATTTTCTGACAATCTACTTATTTGATTTTGTGCATGTCATTTCATTTGAATATATGGATAAGATATGAATAACTTTAAAAGCAAGTTTGGATTAGAATTGAATTATGCATTTATTATTTTTAAATATGCATTCGTTTACCGTTTCCTTTCATGACATCAGAAGTGTCTAATTAAATTTTCTTCATGACACCAACAGTGGCTAAGAAATATTTGATAGTACAAAATCAATTAAGGGCTCTAGAAGAGCTAACTATTTATCAAGAAGATCATGTCATTAGTAGTGTCCAAGCAATATGTGATTATGGAGAATAGACTAAATGCTCCTGAAGAGCTTATATACTATTATGTCATTTGTTCTAGATTGTAATATACAAAGTTGTTATGATCGAAGCACACGTTATAGTAAACCCGAAGTTTACTAAAGTAAATGGCTATCATATTGAAGCTATAAATGATTGGATGACTAAATAACTACAAAATCATAGTGGGTAAGAAATATGTATTTGAAATGTTACCCTCTTTATTCTTCAAATTGTATTGCACAAATATAAGCATGATGAAATCACATGTCACGATAAACCAGAAGTTATTGTACAAAATAGAATTCATATTATAGTAAATCAGAAGTTTATTAAAACAAATAGCACATGACATGGTAAACATGAAGTTTACTAGTACAAATAATTTTATCAATTGACGTGACAATTTTGGTTGTCCTGATCTAAATCTGATGTGCTAAGTTTGTATTCGGAATATATTGAAAACTAGAAGATTCTTCAAGAATTAATTAGCTTGTTCTCACGATAAGTTGATTGTACTGACTAATGTTGGGATTGAATTTCCTACATTTTTAAAAATAAAAGGTGAATAAGGGTCTGTTCACATGTTATGTGATGTCTTAAATAGATGCATCGATAAGACAGTCACATGTGCGTTTATTGTCAACCTGCAGTTTGACATATGCAAAATTGCTTGCTCAAAATAATTGAGTTGAGAGCAAAATTTTCAGATTATGTAATCAAGATAATTCATCTTGTTAATAATAGTTTATATTCAATATGGTTTAGCGTTGAATGCCTCCGATAAATAGCTAAACCATTGCCAATGAGAACAAAGCTTCATGTGTTGATCTAAAATATGATATATTGCATACAATGACGTTTGTATGCTTATGATAAATTCTCCCCTCACAATTGGTTCAAGGTCAGGAACCAAATGTTTTCATCTAATAGTTTTATTGTGCGGTATATGATTAATGAATATACCACAATGCACACAGATGGATTTCCCAAAGAAGGTGAAAATGTATGTTAGTTTTTCTAACATAAGGGTAGAGAGAATAAACATCTAAGAAATATATTGTGAATTATCACCAGTATTATCCTCGTTCAAAAAATAATTCAAGTCAAATTCTAGAAGCATTTGCTGACCCAACTATTTCGTATTTCAGCTGCAAGATGCTCCTCAATATCCCTGAAGGACAGGGTTTACAACATGCGTGAAGCATGGTAGACAAATCGGTTTCAAACTCAATAATCCTTAAAAAAAAAAGAGGAGCAAATAATCACAATGATCATAATAAGGAGGCAATGTGCTCTTGAAGAGACTACGACATAACACTTCATAAAACCTCGTACAAGGTTCAGGTACCTGAAAAATAATGAAGTGATAAGATCTCAGTAAGTTGTGTCTAGTTACAAACCGATACAAAATGATATCTCATCGATGATATATTTGATACAATATAGTGCGCAATATTGTATAATATTATGCGGATCTGAATTCTATGTCCCTTAAAGCATATTGATGTAGGAATAATTACCAAGTAGATACATCTTGGTAAATTTACTAGACCTACAATCCTAACAAGAGAAGATGTCATGTAAATTAAATACTAACTTAAAATTGTCTCAATCTATATGGCTCACGTGATAAAATTATATGAATTTTTTTTGAAGGATTCAAAATGCCTGAAGTATATACAAGTTATTGACAAACTTGTTTGTAATCCATAAATGGATTAAATGAACTAAAGTTGACGTACTGAAATCACATTAATAAATATTTATTGATACAAAGATGACTCTGTTTACCCTTATCCCTTTACGATATTCAAAATATTTCACAAGGTTGTGCAAGTTGCTAACTTGAATGTGATTGGAGATTTTGAAGAGTTTTCAAAAAGCAGTAGACTACCTGCTAAAAGAAGTTGAAATGAGAAAATTAGATTGGTCATGAAGTACTATATATTTGTTCAATTGATACATTTATTTATCTTGCTATAACTATGAGCATGATATAATTTATTCCTTACACGGAGATACTGAAATAAGATCAATTGCATATTGTTGATGAGAGTTTTCCAAAATTAGGGGGAGAGAATAATGAAATAAAAAGGGAATTTTTGTGAAAAAATCCATCATCATCTCATCTTGATCTATTTGCTTCTATTAGTTAGCAAGAGGTCCAAAAGATTATTCACTTGCAGAAAATAACAAACCAAATGCCAAACGCATTTACAGATTTGAAAAGGATTATCGAATCACATATACATGCAGAGAATGTCCCAATTTGGATTGATGTCCCTGTAGGACCATCTACTAGTGTCATAGCAAATGAGTCCAAAAGCACGCCTGAAGCGTGATAGTCCATTGGGTTCTAAGGATCGGAATTCTAGAAAAATAAAAATAAATGGTTAATATGACACTAAGAAAGAATGTCATAAATAAATGCAAGATTTGATCAATCCTGATATTCTTGAAAAATCAATGAGTCGCAAACTCAAGAAAATGAAGAAATACCAATAAATTCAATTGATGTTATGACTATTTGAATCGCTTGGAAGTAAATGTGGTTTGAAATACCCACAATCTTATATGAAGATAATGCATCATGCATTGCTCAATTGAAGGGAGGATTCAGAAAAGGAGATAGGACAAAAGCACACTTTACCAAAGTTGTTCTTCACACACGAGCTCCAAAAGAATGGTGATATCAACGTACAGATTCATTCAAGTGATAATATGACTGATTTGTTCACTAAGTCTCTACCAACTGCAACTTTCGAGAAGATGGTGCACAAGATTGGAATACGAAGACTCAAGCATTTGGACTGAAGTTCTCATCAGGGGGAGAATACATGTTGTACTCATTTTTCCATACAAGGTTTTGTCCCACTGGGTTTTCCTTGTAAGGTTTTTAATGAGGCAACCAAAATATGTATTATTAGAAATGTGTACTCTTTTTCCTTCCCTATAAATTTTCCCACTGGTTTTTTTCTAGTAGGTTTTAACGAGGCACATTATCTATGGACATCCAAGGGGGAGTGTTATGAAATACATATCCTTTGTATGGATGTCCATACACATTCACTAACCTTTTGTATGTTACATGTATCTATTAATTTGGGCACTTAATATTTGTAACCTCCATTGGGTTGTTTCATCCTATAAATTGGGATGTTATTCACCTTTAAAGGTAGATGATTATACACTTGAAATAAGAAGAAAGTCTCCTCCTCCTCTCTACTTCTTTGTCTACATCTCTTGTCTTATATTGATATTGCTATCATTTTATAACAAGAAAGAAGAAAAAAATGCTCCTGGACTGAGGGCTGCCTAAAGAGTTAGTATTCTAAAATTTCTTTCCCTTTTAATTGAGCAATGAATGTGGACAATTATAAACTTATAAATAGAGTAAATTTAATTTTAGCAAATAATTTAAGGAAAATATATAAGAATAGAAGGGAAAATATATAACAACTTGACCCTTTTGTATTCTCTTTTTTATTTTTCAAATATAAGGGTAATGGGACTTGTGAGCTTCTTAAGTAATTATAAGTCATGATAACTCAGTTTTACTCTTTACGCTATCTCTTTTCTATTAGAAAGAAGGTTGCAATTATTAGCAGATCATATAATTTGTGTTTATGTTAGTTTTTGGTACCAAGAGTAGTTTTAATCTTCTCTCTCAAATCTGGGTTCTAATGGTTGGTCTTATATTTTACAGAAAATTGAAAAAAGATCTTCATTTTATCGATCGATTGGTTGAAATAGCTAGCCGTCACAAGATAAAATATTCTATCATGTATATTTGCTTGGTCCATTCTATCGGCTATGGATACTGATTCAGTTGTTCATTGTTTTCTTCCATAAAGGCATATTAAGTTTATAATAGCTAGCTAATTTCGTCTCTCATTAGTCATGTAAATCCTATTTATAAGCACATTACATAAACCAAGGACAATATTTATTTAGTTGGGCAATTCCAATTTCAACAATAGAATAATTACATAATTTTTTATTACAAAAGTATTCTCTTTTTATTTTATGTTGACATATTTAGTTTCTTTAATGTTTCAGTGCACACTAATCACGCCTCGAATCTTAAATCCCTCTACAATATCAATCCTGTTATAAAATAATAAAACTAGAACAACAATATTGTGAAGAAAGAGAGAAGAAAGAAGAAAGGAGAGTTATTTATTTATCTTAAGGGTTGTAAATACAATGAACGGACATCTTTATTTATAATAGAAAACTGACTTGGTCTCGAAGTTACTAACTTTCCTTGTAGAGATCAACATTCACAATAATAAATACTCACTCTGTCTCAATTCATGTGACACCATTTCCTTTTTGGTTTGTTCCAAAAAGAATGTCATCTTTCTATGTTTAGAAACAATTTAACTTTTTGAAATGATTTACAGTCACACATTTATATAAGACTTATTTTGGACCACACATTTCAAAAGTTTTCCTTTCTTTGTTAAACTTCGTGTCAAGTTAAATGGTGCCACATAAATTGAAACTGGGGAGTAATATTTATAACACTCCTCCTTGAATGTATATCTGGTAGATAATGTGCCTCGTTAAAACCTTACTAGAAAAAATCTAGTGGAAAAAATTCTAGTAAAGAAAAAAGAGTACACATTTCTAATAATATGCATTCTGACTGCCTCATTAAAAACCTTATAAGGAAAATCCAGTGGGACTAAAACCTTGTACGGAAAAAAGAATACAACACTTATTAACTCCCCCTGATGTGAACTTCAATCCAAATACTTGAGTATTCGCATCCCAATCTTGTGCATCATCTTCTCGAAAGTTGCAGTTGGTAGAGACTTGGTGAACAAATCAATCATATTATCACTTGAATGAATCTGTTGCACGTTGATGTCATCATTCTTTTGGAGATCATGTGTGAAGAACAACTTTGGTGAAATGTTCTTTGCTCTATCCCTTTTTATGAATCCTCCCTTTAGTTGGGCTATGTATGTTGTTGCATCTTCCGTCTTTAGAAAGAGTTGTATCGGCATATAATATGGTTAAAGTCACTCCAAATGCATCCCTGACTTGCTTTATAAACATATGTTATCTTTATATGATTTGACTGTCATGTAGAACAATATTGTACGACTGTAATCCCTCATAGGCATAGAAAAATATATAAATGCATCAATTGTATAAATATATGGCACTTCAGGACCAAAAAGTTCTGCAAGTCTCTCAATTCAACTTCTTTCAAAAGAAAATCTATTGCTTTTGAAAACTCTTCAAGAGTTCGAATAATATGCTTCAGGCATTAATACTTAAATGAGTGACATTTTCTATTGTCTGTACTGCAGGTCCAGTAAGCTTGAAACTTTACCAAAATGCATCATTTTACTTGATAATAATGTCTATGTTAGCATGCTTTATAGACGTAGAATTCAGATCCTCACAATCTTTTACAATATTGCGCTATATTGTACCAAAGATATCGTCGACGATATATCATTTGTATCGGTTCACAACATGACATAATTTATTGATATCTCATCACTTTCATATTTTAGGTACCTAAACCTTTCATAAGGTTTCATGAAGTTTTATGTTGTATGCACTTCAAGACCACATTATCTCCTTATTATGACCATTTTGATCATTTGCTCCTCTTTGTTTTTTCAAGAACTATTTCATTTGGAACCAATTGATCTACCATGTTTCATGCATGTTGTAAACTCTGTCCTTTAGGGATATTAATTTAATATGAGCATTTTACAGCTTAAATATGAAATTAATTTTAGGTCAACAAATGCTTCTAGCATTTGACTTAAATTATTTTTGAACGAGGATCATACTAATGATAATTTACAATATATTTTATAACTACTTATTCCTCCTCCTTATGTTAGAAAAACTAACATATATCCCATCTTCTTTTGGGAAATTCATCTTTGTGCATCAAGGTAGATTAATTAATCATACCCCACACATAAAAAATGTTATATGAAATTATTTAGTTCCTAACCCTGAACCAATTGTGAGGGGAGAATTATCCATAAATTTATTGGTCTGAAACATACAAGTAATGTTGTATGCAATATATCATATCTCAGACCATCACATGAAGCTTTGTTCTTATTAGCAATTGTTTAGCTATTTATTGAAGGCATTCAACGCTAAACCGGCTTGGATATGAACCAGAATTAACAAGATCAATTATCTTGATTACATAATCTGAAAATTGTGCTCTCAACTCAATTATTTTGAGCAAGTAATTTTGTATATGTCAAACTGCGGGTAGATAATAAATGTACATGTGACTGTCTTATTGATGCTTATGTTTAAGACATCACATAAAAGGTGAATGAGCCCATATTCACCTTTTATATTTTTTCAGAATTTAGGGATTCAATCCCAACATTAGCCAGTATAATCAATTTCTCATGAGAACAAACAATAAAAATAAATTCTTGAAGAATCTTCTAGTTCTTCAATATATGTCAAATACTCAATCTGCACATCATATTTGAATCGGGGTGGCCAATCGCTATGCCGACTAATAAAACTATTTATACTAGTAAACTTCAAGTTCACCACGTCATGTGCTATTTGTTTTGGTAAACTTCTGGTTTACTATGACATGAATTTTATTTTTTGTACGAATAAACTTCTGCTTTACCGTGACATGTGATTTCATCATGCTTATATTTGTGCAGTAAAATTTAGAGAATAAAGAGGGTAACCATTAACATACATATTTCTTACCCAATATGATTTTATAGATATTTATTCCTCCAATCATTTATAACTTCAATATGATAGTCATTTACTTTAGTAAACTTCGGGTATACTATAGTTTGTGTTTCGATCATAACAACTTCATAAATTACAATCTAGAACGAATGACATAATAGTATATAAGCTCGTCAGGAGCCTTTAATTTATTCTCCATATTCACATATTGTTTAGACAGTACTAGTGTCATGCTATTCTAGATAAATAATTAGCTTTTCTGGAGCCCTTAATTGATTTTGTACTATCAAATATTACCCTGACATCGCTGGGTGTCATGACATAAAAAAATTGGAACTAAATAAATATTATAAAGACATTCTTAAATTCATAAATGACAAGAAGTAAATATTAAGTTATACCGTCTTTGATACTTCAATCATCAACTTCTATAGTAAATATCTCATTCAGGGAGAATACTCATTAACATCCGAATAATTTATATCAAAGAGACAACCACATAATTATTTCTTTCTTCATAATTTTTTTGTATGAATTGTTATTTCCTTTTGAAAAATCAGTAAGTAAACATAATATATTAATGTAGTTATAGTAGAAAGTATTCTACAAAATTTGTATCCTTTGCCTTAGAATGATGTAGAATAAAAGTATCTAAAATAATTTGACGTGCGATAGGTACGTGCAACACCACAAAATAACATTTTTAGTCTTTGTTATCTTATCTCTTCAGGAGGTATGTTGTGATATTTCTTCATTCACTTCGAAAATGAAACTTGGTCATTTAGATGCACTTTATACATAATTTTCAATAACTCATTATTTCTTTCAACCACAAGAAAACATAGCTTTAATACATTTCTCAAACTTTAAAGTTTGCTACTTCGGGAACAAATTTCTGAATTTACTACTTCTCGAATAAAGCATAGAATATTCAGAATGTTTCTTCTCAAATTATTCTACCTCTTCCAAGGTGAGGTGTGATATATTTACAACCAAGTATATGTTCGTATATATAAGCTTTAATAAAAAACATTCACTTCAGGGAATAAATCTGTATTTGTAGCATTTATCAAAAGTTCTCAGTCTTAAGGAATAGAAAATATCTGAACGTGTCTTACATATCAAATAATAATAGCTTAAAACCTCTTTTAACATATAAGATAGTTATGGTTGACTCTTGATGCAACGGTCCTCTAGTGGATCTACGCCGCAATATCGAGCGATTTACTACATACCATTCTTGAGCTTGATTCCACGACTATGGAAGCTTGGGAACGTTTACGTGACATATTCCAAGACAATAAGAATTCCATGGCCGTCACACTTGAGCAGGAATTTTCCACCAATGATATGACAAATTTTCCCAATGCATCCGCATATTGTCAACGACTCAAGGTCTTGTCAGACAAACTCAAGAACGTCGAGGCGCCGATAACTAACAATCAGCTCATATTACAAATGGTTGGCGGCCTTACTAACGCATATAGTGGAGTAGGTACGCTCATCCGTCAAAGAAATTCTCTTCCGCCATTCTACCAAGCCCGTTCTATGCTCATCCTCGAAGAAGCAAATTTTGCCAAGAAGACAGCCGCCGTGTCAAATTCTGCCTTGGTTGTCGCTCCGTCCCATGAGAATTCATCACAATTTGAAAATTTACCACCACATCGTGGCCAGAAGGGCCGAAACGATGGTAACGGGAGCAAAAACTGCGGCGGAGGCCGCGGTGGTTGAAAAGGCGGTGGCTATCACCGCGGTGGAGGTGACAGCAGTGGTGGCGGCCAGCATCAACAACTAGCCCAGTGGCAGTTGCCAGCCCAATGGGGCAGTGGGCAGTACCGTGGGTCTGGCAGTGGGCGGTACCGTGGGTCTGGCAGTGGCCCTGGGCTGTGCCTCCCTGCCCATTACCAGCGGGAAATTATGCTAGGCCCACGGCCAGGCCAGCAGCCCAGGAACAACAGACCAGCAGCAGGCCCAGCAATCCGGTGCGGGAATTCTTAGGCCATTGATGAGCCAGTGGCAGCAGGCCCACTCGGTAGTGGTGACCCCGACAGATATCGAGGTCCCGATGCACATTATTGGGCTTACTCTACTCGACGCAAATTGGTACATGGACGCTGGTGCAACATCTCATATGACGTCCTCACAAGGTAATCTCTCGGCCTACTTTTATTTGAGCAATAATCGTGGTATAATTGTAAAAAATGGTCATTCAATTCCAATTTGTGGTTATGGTACTACAAACTTGTCTCCCCCGAGCCCACCGTTAATTTTGAAAAATATCCTTCACGAACCTCAATTAATTAAAAACTTGATTTCAGTTAGAAAATTTACCACTAATAATTGAGTTTCTATTGAATTTGATCCTTTTGGATTTTTCGTGAAGGATTTTCAGATGAGGGATGGTTCTAATGAGATGTGATAGTTGGGGCGAGCTTTATTAAATCACCACAACCACATATCAAGCCAAATTACCATCCACTTTTGTAGCTTTAGCTCCTTCTTTATGGATGAACATTTGGGTCATCCGGGAGCACCTGTTTTTGCTTCACTTAAATAAAATAAATTTATTGAGTGTACTAGACCTCGTAGTTCTCATGTTTGTCATTCTTGTTCTCTTTGAAAACATGTTAAGTTGCCTTTTGTTGCTTCTAAGTGTCGTACTGTTATGTATTTTGATATTATTCATAGTGATATTTGGACATCTCCCATTTTGAGCTCTTCCGGCTATCGATATTATCTTCTGTTGTTGGATGATTACTCTAATTTTTTGTGGACGTTTCCTTTGTCTAATAAGTCACAAGTTTTTTCCACATTTCTATCGTTTAGAGCATACATCCGCACTCAATTTGAACGGGATATTAAAAATATTCATTGTGACAATGGTAGATAGTTTGATAATGGACACCTTTGAGATTTTTGCAAAACTAATGGTTTGTCGTTTCGTCTCTCGTGTCCACATACATCATCTCAAAATGGAAAAACAGAAAGAAAATTCAAACCATTAACAATATTGTTAGAACCTTACTTGCCCATGCATACCACCATTTTTTTGGCATCATGCGTTACAAATGACAACCTATCTTTTGAACATAATTCCAAGCAAACAAATAGCCTACAAATCCCCAATGAAACTTTTATACCTAAGAGACCCATTATATTGTTATTTACGGGTTTTTAGGTGCTTATGTTATCCTCTCTTTCCTTCTACTACCATCAATAAACTTCAACCCCGGTCAACTGCATGTTTTTTTTGGGATATCGGTCAAATCATCGTGGTTATAAATGTTTCGATTTATCCTCTAATAAAATCATCGTAAGTCGTCACATAATTTTTGATGAAATAAATTTCGCTTTTGCCAAATTACATTGTTCCGGTCCTCCTACCTATGAATTTCTTGACGATAGCACACCCCCGTATTTGATCCACAAATTAGCCTCCCAAACAGGCCCAACGTGTCCCGGTGTCTCAACTTAATTACTGAACCCCGCAGCTACTGGCCCAGCTAAGCCTCTCGCTGGCACCCCACTGCCGAGAGGCCTAGTGGCAGGCAGGCCGCTAGGTGTCAGCCCACCATCCAGCTCGGGCAGCCTACCATCCCCTGGCCCACTGCTCGGCAGTCCAGTCACTTCCAACCCACTGCCGGGCAGTTCGTAGTCAACACAGGATTTTTAAGCCAAACAAAAAATATAGTCTTCACACCCATGTTTCCAAGTCACCGTTGCTCCGTAATCCTATGTCTGTACTTAATGACCCGAATTGAAAAATAGCTATGGATGATGAATTTAATGCTCTTATTAATAATAAGACGTGAGATTTGATGACGGGGAGGACGCCACTATGACGACGGGGCTTGCTCTGGTAGCCGCCTTTTTAGCCAAACCGGCTTCTTCCAAAGTAAGCATGGAGCGGGCTTGATAGAAGTCAAGAAGAGGGTTGCTTTGACGAAGGAGAGTTCCAACCCCATTATAGGCCTCCGAAAGGCCGGCAACCAACTGTAGAACCAGATGATTATTTGTTATCGGTGTGCCAACATTATGGAGTTGATCCACCAACTCCTTGAGTTTCTTGCAATATGCAGAAACGTTTGGAAATTCGTCCATTCGAGCTAGAGGGAATTCCTGCTCGAGTGTGACGACACGTAAATGTTGGTTATCTTGGAATATATCACTCAATCTATTCCAGGCATCCATAGCCGTGGTATCCGGCTCAATAATCGTCTGTAGAAGGTCAACCGAAATAGTGGTGTAGATCCACCGGAGAACGGTAGCATCAAGAGTAATCCATAACTCAGGATCCTCCGCGGGAAGAGGTGTAGCGGGAGGAATGATGTGATGAAGAACTTGATGGGAGATAGCGTGAATTTTAAACAACTCCGCCCACGTCGCATATTGGACGTTTTCCATCTCAAGGACAATAGGGATACTGTTCTTGACGTTAGAAACCATGAGGGCAGGATGATAATTGTTCTTAGACATATTGAAAGAAAAAGGTAGGAGGGGAAATTTGGGAAAAGTAAGAGAGATTTTGAGAGCGGAAGACGACTTGCGGAAGAGAAATCCGAGAGGGGGGGGGGGTACTCGGCCGAGAGGTGCAAAATTTTTGGGAGAGAATTTTTTTGTAAAACCTAGTCTCTTGATACCATGAAAGAAATAATCCCCTTGATTATTTTCATAAATTGAAAAGGTATTTATACAAGTTACAAAATAGGAGAATCCTATTCCTATTCTATTTCTAAAACCTTATTCTACCATAATTCTAACTATACAATTATGGTAAGTGTATAACACTAATTAAGGTAACCTTTACACTACAATATACTAAAAATATATATACCATATATACAAGATTGTATTTTCATCAATCTGTCCGAGAATGGGCTCGTTGGCCACTGTTGGACCACTACCGAGAGCCCCATCACTGCTGCCATCCAGTCCACTGTATTCCTGTGATATACACTTCAGTATATTCAGTATATATCACAGGAACATTTCCTTGTTTAACAATAAGTTTGACATAACTAGCAAGTATGCAACCAGTTTTCACTTTCAATTCTTTATATCTCATTTTTTGTTAAGTTCAACCCTTAATTGATGTTCCATACTTCTGTAGTGAGTTTTGAGCTAGGATTCGACCTTCATTTTTATCGAATTGCACTTTAAAATCATTGATTCAAATTTTAATATATTTTTTAAATTTAATAATGGAGTATTTCACATATATATTTGTATTTTATGTCCAAAATAAAGAGATCAGTTGAGCTAAAATTATATCAAAATTAGGAAAAACAAAAAACAAAACACACTTGTTCTTCAACCCCACCCATAGTCGTTTCCCCATTCCAACCTCACCCCCAGGTCGTTCACTCCCTTCCCCAATTCCTTTTCAATGTCTAATTATCCCATTTCTGTCTCCTCTTCTTCATCATTTTTTATCTGGATTTCATTTTTAACTTTGAAATATGATATTTTTGAGATTCCTAACAATTAAGCCAGCCAAAAACGTTTAACTCTTTTCTTTTTTCTCCTAGCACCATAGGTAAAAACTTACTCGTATCAGGCGTTTACACTAGACAAGTGAATACATGATATGTGTCTGATATACGTAACTATTGCTTAATCATGATTAATTATTATAGATTATTATTTTATTAAATCACTTAACTATAGTATGCCATTGTTTTGGTGTAACGGGTAAATTTTTATCGCAACACGTGGCCTAAACATCTTAATTAAGCTTATTAGTTGATTTACCCACAAAGCACACAGTCATAGATTTTCTCCGTTTAATTTGTTCAAATGAATACAATTACTATAATAATAATTAGACCTCAGTTTGATACAAGTTTGAAAATTTACTCAAATTAATAATGGACGGAAAAGAAAAGGTAAAATTGATGGATTTTGAGGCAAATGGCTAGGGCCTCTGCTCATTATTCTTTGATGTACTATTCAACTCTGTAATTTGCCCCCACGAAGTCAATTTTTTCTGAAATATTTGGTATTTGCACTCGATAATTAATTCTTTTTCTTCGAATTGTTATATACCAGCAAATCCAAAAACTAATAACGCCGAGTGCCACAACAATATCCATTACATTTCACAAAGAAAAATATCAGGGGGAAAACAAATTACTAAAATTGTTTTTTCATATTAATTTGAAGTTCGCATATAAACTCAACACAACTGTAAGTGCTAGAGATCGATAAGCTTCTTAATTTGTTCAATAACTATATATAAATCTCATAGGCTCTTCAATTAATCCATAATAAAATCATATATATCATCCAATCAAACTATAATAAGTAATCTTTTTCACTTTTAAGGATAACAGTTTGTTGGGATACAATTGTTGTAGGGAATGAGAAGTAAGTAACTATTACAATAGTAGAAAGGATAAACAAACTATTACAATAAAACTGGAAATCAAAACCTTACAAACTGCTTGTGTGATTTGCTGAGTCGAGTGATGGCATTCTGTCTTCAAGACAAGATTTCCCCGTATATCTCCTTTTACGGTATTGAGAAATAGTCTCCCAAAATACAACAACTTTAACAAGTGAGCAAAGGAAACTCAAGTGTTACTCTTGAAGAACTTTGAGTATAGTGACTTTGCTAGAGAGGAAGAATATGAAATCAGAAAATCTGGAGAATTTTTTAAGTGTAGTTTTTCAATTGAGCCAAAGGCCTCAATTTATAGTGTAAGTAGAAGACCCCTCAATAGCCATGTAATTGCACTTGATTGAGGGGTTACATTCAGCCAAATAATGACTGAATTTATGTGGCAAGTAATAGAGAATCAATGCTCCAAAACCAGCCCAAACGTCAGATTTTTCCAACTTCCCGTTGCAGCATTCTTCCTCTGAAGCGTCTCGGCTCCAGTAGCTGACCAGCCAATTTGCACCGTGGAGCAGCCTGGGAGGCGCCGCGGCTCCGACGGTTGTGGCGCCGCGGTCCTTCACTGCTCCGCGGCGATTTTCGACTCGTTTCATTTTACAATTTGTACACTTCTTCCTTCATTTACCAACGTGGAATACTTTGTCATTTGGCCAATAACCGTCCATAATTCTATGTCTCAAACGTATTACATACGTACCAATATCTCTTTCACTAATGAAGTTTGCGATACTTGGCACTACGTGTGCACGTGTGTGGAAACGACGTTTCCGACGTGCGGGCCCAATAGTTCGAGTCATAAATTAATGGGATATACTTATTTCCACATTTAGTAAATTTCCAACAATCCCCTCTTGAAAAAGATTTTGGCGCACACACATGGTGCCTTTTCTAGCAATCTTCCAGCGGACCGATGTTGTATCTGGATAGGTAGCATACGTTTTGTACCTTCCATAGTTGAATACCATCGGAATTACTTACTACGCGGTGAACGTGATGTCTTGAACCGTCAGTGTTTAGTGTAAGCCAAGTCAGCGGTACCAACACAACAACTTCTTGTACTCAGTTCTTCGTAATGTTATGTCCGTTGTGGCCGTGGACACTTCTTGGATTCTTAAGTGCGTTCATTTGAGGCGGCCTGTCCTCTCACTTAAATATGTGGTCTCCTATACGGTATCCTGCTATACCCCACTTTACATGTGTTATGAACCATTAAAAATTTCCCCAAACCTAACCTCAACTGGTGAGGATCATTAAAGGTTTTGGAAATTTAACCTTTACCGACACTACAGATAGCACTTATAGTCTATCGCGGAAAAGACTTTGGATTTGGTGTTTCTTCACAGAAATCACTATCTGAAGTGCTCATGCTTCCACCGAAGCAATCAACTGAACCTTTACAGCTTAGTTTTCCCATTGAACCTAATTCCTGGGATCTCCAGTCAGTAAGGTTGGGTTACCACCGTATTGGTCCTTATACTTTGGGTTTTAAGCCCATTCCCCTAGACAGGAAGAACATATGATCCTTGGGTAAGCCCTTTGTCAGTGGGTCAGCTATGTTATCCTTTGATTTTATGTAATCAATGAATATTATACCCGTGGTGATCAGCTGCCTAACGGTTTTATGTCTCCATCGAATATGACGAGACTTGCCATTGTACATAGCATTTATTGCCCTTCCTAGAACCGACTGGCTGTCGCAGTGGATCATTATAGAAGGTACGGGTTTGTTCCAATAAGGAACATCCTCTAAGAAGTCATGAAGCCACTCAATTCTTCTCCTGATTTGTCTAAAGCGATAAACTCCGATTCCATCGTGGATTGGTTGATGCAAGTTTGCTTAGAGGATTTCCAAGACACAACCCCACCACCAATTGTAAATACATACCCACTGGTGGACTTGGTGTTCTCTATATCAGATATCCAGTTTGCATCACTGTACTCCTCTAGTACAACTGGATATCTCGAATAATGCAACCCGTAAGTTAGCGTGTATTTTAGATATTGAAGTACCAGATTCAATGCCTTCCAGTGATCATCACTAGGATTACGGGTAAACCTAGCCAACTTGTTGACTGCATAAGCAATATCAGGTCGGGTGTAGTTTGTTATGTACATCAAACTACCAATCACCTGTGCATATTTCTCCTGGCATATGGGTGCACCACGATTTTTATCAAGCTTTTGATTTCTATCCATTGGTGACTTTATAGGTGAACTGTCTAACATTTCGAACTTTCTCAAAACATCCTCGATGTAGTGAGACTGAGATAAGACCAGTCCGTCAGACGTCTTAGAGATTTTTATCCCTAAGATGACATCTGCAATACCCATATCCTTCATGTCGAAGCATTGTTTCAACTTGTTCTTAGTCTCTAGAATTATGCTAGGACTGCTCCCTGTGATCAACATATCATCTACATACAGGCATATCATAACAAACGAGTCTGAGTTACCTTTCATGTAGACACATTTGTCACACTCATTAATGGCGAAACCATTCGATAGTAGAGTACTATCAAATTTTTCGTGTCATTGCTTCGGGGCTTGTTTCAGTCTGTATAGAGATTTGACAAGCCGACAGACTTTCTTCTCTTGCCCTTGAACCACATACCCCTCGGGTTGGTCCATATAAATTTCTTCTTCCAAATCACCATTTAGGAAGGCTATCTTCACATCCATTTGATGTATCTCAAGGTCACGCAAAGCTGCGATTGTAATGAATACCCGTATGGACGTCATCCGAGATATCAGGGAGTACGTGTCAAAGTAGTCAAGACTTTCTTTCTGTCGATAGCCCTTGACTACTAACCTGGCCTTGTACTTATCTATAGACCCATCTGCATTATACTTCTGTTTGAGTATCCACTTACAACCCAATAGTTTATTTCCCGGAGGAAGATCAACCAACTCCCAAGATACAACAGCAACTTTAACAAGTGAGCAAAGAAAACTCAAGTGTTACTCTTGAAGAACTTTGAGTCTAGTGACTTTGCTAGAGAGGAAGAATATGAAATCAGAAAATCTGGAGAATTTTCTATGTGTTGAGTGTAGTTTTTCAATTGAGTCAAATGCCTCAATTTATAGTGTAAGTAGAAGACCCCTCAACTAGCCAACTAAAGGCCTTCAATAGCCATGTAATTGCACTTGACTGAGGGGTTACATTCAGCCAAATAATGGCTAAATTCATATGGCAAGTAATGGAGAATCAATGCTCTAAAACCAGCCCAAATGTCAGATTTTTCCAACTTCCCGTCGCAGCATTCTGCCTCCGAAGCGCCGCGGCTTCTGTAGCTAACCAACCAATTTGCGTCGCGGCGCTCCAGCGCCGCGGCTCTGACGGTTGTGGCGCCGCGGCGATTTTCGACTCGTTTCATTTTACACTTTGTACACTTCTTCCTTCATTTATCAACGTGGAATACTTTGTCATTTGGCCAATAACCATCCATAATTCTATGTCTCAAACGTATTACATACGTACCAATATCTCTTTCACTAATGAAGTTTGCGATACTTGGCACTACATGTGCACGTGTGTGGAAACGACGTTTCCGACGTGCGGGCCAAATAGTTCGAGTCATAAATTAATGGGATATACTTATTTCCACATTTAGTAAATTTCCAACAATCCCCTCTTGAAAAAGATTTTGGCGCACACACATGGTGCCTTTTCTAGCAATCTTCCAGTGGACTGAAGTTGCATATGGATAGGTAGCATACGCTTTGTACCTTCCATAGTTGAATACCATCATACTTACTTACTACGCAGTGAACGTGATGTCTTGAACCGTCAGTGTTTAGTGTAAGCCAAGTCAGCGGTACCAACACAACAACTTCTTGTACTCAGTTCTTCGTAATGTTATGTCCGTTGTGGCCGTGGACACTTCTTGGATTCTTAAGTGCGTTCATTTGAGGCGGCCTGTCCTCGCACTTAAATAGGTGGTCTCCTACACGGTATCCTGCTATACCCCACTTTACAAGTGTTAGGAACCATTAAAAATTTCCCCAAACCTAACCTCAACTGGTGAGGATCATTAAAGATTTTGGAAATTTAACCTTTACCCACACTGCAGATAGCACTTATAGTCATCGCGGAAAAGAATTTGGATTTGGTGTTTCTTCACAGAAATCACTATCCGAAGTGCTCATGCTTCCACCGAAGCAATCAACTGAACCTTTACAACTTAGTTTTCCCATTGAACCTAATTCCTGGGATCTCCAGTCGTGCGGGCCCAATAGTTCGAGTCATAAATTAATGGGATATACTTATGTCCACATTTAGTAAATTTTCAACAGAGTTAACATAATAAATTGCATCTCTCTGATGGTGCAGAAGGAGGAACATGAACCCCTTTTGGTAGCATATGGAACCAATTACTCTTGAGAAACGCTTTCTTTTTACTGCAGTACAATAGCCAAGAACAAGAGAAAGTGTAAGAATCAAGCACATGAATTTCCATGAGGAATAATGAAGGGTTTTAGAATTGGTAGAATAAGCCATTTGTTTAAGGGGTTTTCTTGAAATTCTTCTAAAGTTTATGTATATACTTTTCACTTGGAAAATATATCGGATTCTACGCGGGTTTATATAGGCAATAGTGTATGAATATATGTGCATGGAGAAGTGCAAAAGCTTAACAAATTAAATGGGGAAGTAATTAAAAGTTTTAAGATTTTTTTTTGGAAGGGGGGGGGGGTGAGGGGTGAAGTGAACCATACGAAATTTGAATGAATTTTTAAGTGGGTACTGAAAAAGAAAATTTTGAATTTTGGCATGATGTTAATTCTTTCATATCAATGTTTTAATAGTATTTTTTTTTTGGTTATATAAATCTAGAGAATAATAATTCCTTTTACGTATGTGAGATAATGTGTACGTTTGAAAAATTTCCTTTGTAGTTTGGTGAAAACAAGACTATGGGAATTCTCATTTACTAGCAAAGGTGCAATTGGTTATGGTTAAATATGTACTATAAAAATATACCTCTAAATTAACATGCTAAATTCTGTAATATGGTACTTGAAGAGATTGCTAATACTGGAAGTAAGCCATTGGTGTGGTTAAGTGGTAAGTTTACTTAATTTGATTGTGATCCATTAAATTTCAAGTGCCAATTTGAATTACTATTTTGTTGATCTACGCTTAAAAAATGGGAAAACCCGTTATCGAATCACTACATAATTAAGTAGAAATAAGTTTTTAAATATCTATAGTGCAGACACTCAACATTCCCCCTTGGAAAAAGATTATACAATTACTTTGTTAACTCAACAAACAATTGTATCCAGAATTAGTTATTACAGTATAAGCTCGATAAATGAATATCCTCAGGACCAGAAAAATATATTCGTTTAGTGAGGTTATTTATTTATCGATAAATGAATATATTATTCATTTATCGATAAAAAAATATATTTATTCATTTAAATAGTATTTTTTACATTTTTTTATTATTTTTTCTTATGATTAATATTTTTACATTTAATGTACAAATGTATCGAGAGGGTAATGGTCAAAATTCTTATGAAAAACTTAATTACATTCATTTTTTAAACTCTAGATTAGGAATACATGCACTATACATGTGGACTAAGTACAATGTACTAACATTCATGTACTAATAAGATTGTATGTATAGAATACTTAGAGTATAAGAAAATATACTTAACATACACTACAAACTATATATAGTTCTAAAATCTTAGTTTGATAAAGAATTTATACTACTGTATCTTTCTTAATCTTCAGTTTAATGGCTTCCAATCATCAGTCAAAATCAATAACAAACACAACTTTAACCGACCAGATAAGGAGGGCCATATGTGAACCAGATGATAGTAGCGTCATACCAAATGTGTCATCAAAAGAGGTCTTTCAAGCAGTAGTCACCATACAAAATTACTTGCTACAACACGAGGAAAATATTTCAGAAGTTGTGCATGCATTACAAAAATTTAAGGATGGGATGCATTTTGGTTGAAGGAAAAAACAAACTACTTTAGATGCATTTTTTGAGAAGAAATGACTTCTTATATGAACATTGTTGATTGGATGAAATATTTTTGCTTATTACATATACATATTTTTTTATGGAATTTAGTGATTATTCATTTATGTTTACATGAGCCTTTAAGGACACAATTTTTTTTTATTCGTTAATGCATTTAGCGAGGTTATTCATTTAGCCCCTTTGCCCAAGTCGGAACCGGAGAAAATTATTCATTTGGCGAGGTTATTCATTTATCGGGTTATACTTATACTACTAATTATGATCAAGAATTTTTGTGGAATGTTCTCTTAAAATGCTAGTGTTTAATTATGACCCCATTGAGAAATGGGGAAAGAACGTACATCCCCCCTTCAAGCAAGATAATTATCCGCTCATACCTCCTTCTCAATTAATTACTCGCTCATACCTCCAAAATTATGATACCAACATGTTATTACTATGTCTCTTATATGGCATAGTGATATCATAGAGAACTTCTTTCATTTCTTTAAAATACTCATCAACCCTCTATGAAACGCATATGATATATATAATATACTAATGAGAATCATAGAATAGCATGTTCATTTATTCAAAATACTTTTTTCAAAAAAAAAAAAACCTTTATGATATCATCATCTATATATATATATATACTGAGATCTAATCATAGAATTGTAAGATGAAAATGAATTATGCGTTTAGAAATGTTAACTTGATGAATAAATTACTATGGAAAAGACGTGAGATTAGACATGTTTTGGTAAAATATAGAGACGAAAATGATAGATTATTAAGAATCGAGGACGCAATATTAGCTATAAGACGAAAAACGGATTTACCGTATGAAAAATGTTTTGATAATGAGTATAGTACACACATAGAAGATTTTAGAATAACGTACAGGAGAATGATAGAAATCAACACTAGAATATATGAGCAAAATGCTTTGATAAATGATTTAGAAGCTGATATAAGAATGGAGATAGAACATTATGGATGAACAAAGATTAATAGAACATCAATATAAGATGGAGGAACTCAGAATAGTAGCAGAAAACCCTCTTAGATATAATAGAGATATAAATCAACATATAATAAGTTGCAGGATAAGCATAGATCTGATAGAAGAAAGAGATCAACGCCTACAGGAAAATTCTGAACAAATAGAAAATCTGTAGGAAATCATTAGAGAATTAAGAAATATATTAGCATTAAAAGAAGAGATGATAAGACAAAAAGAGGAAGAAAATACGAAACTACTGGAAAATAAATTAAGAGACATAATAAAAAAAGATGAAGAATTAAAAGATTTAAATTATATAATACAAGAACAGTATAAGTACATAGACCTACTAAAATATGGATAAAGGAAAAGAAATAGTAGAAGATCCTAAAGATACATACTATCAAATGACTACGTATGAAGGAGGCTCAACCCAAACATTAAGCTTTAAACCAGAAATTTATCAGAAAATACAAGATGAAAAAGAGGAACTATCTATAAAGAAAATATTTAAAACAAAATGGTTTGAAAGAAATAAAGAAATAAAATATATAGCACACAAACATGAAAACATAATAGATACAACGAGTGTTAATGGAAGAACCAAGATTAACCTAATAACAGATGAGGTAATAAAAAGAGAATTAACTAGATTATCTACTAGAGAAGCCAGAAAATACAGAAACGTATACTTCGGAGGAGTAGAATTTACTATAAAGGCATACTTCCAGAAAAACATAGATACACTTATCCATATATACATATTAGACGAACGAATACTAGGAAATTTGCAGGATGCATTAATATCTGTAATAAAAGGAAATTTGATATATCAAAAACTAAAATTCACAATACAACCACATTTTAGTATATCATTAAAAGATGAACACAAAGACTTAGCTTTAACACTATATTATAAATTAGATGGAATAACCATGCCACCAGGAAGCAAGGTAATAAGTATTGAAACAAAAATGATATATGCCTTAACAGGTAATCACCATGTCAGAAGGCAACACGAAATGAATATAGTAGTACCAAGGATGTACCAGGAAATATTAGAACCAATAGAACATAAGGAGAACTCCAAAATAAAAATACCAGAAGAAATATATATGGACTTTAGTACTAGGATCATTACATCATCAAAAAGAGTAGTACCAATAATAGAAGGATCCAGATTAAGTATCACAAGAGATCAAAATAGGCCACAACAGCCCAGAATACTAGATTTAATGAGCATAAATACAAGTAGATTAAAGATTAAGGTAATAATAATTAAAGGAATAATAACAACAGATTGTGTAGCAGAAATAAACACTGGAGCTATTAAAAGTTTTATACATATAGGTAAAATTAATGAAAATGATTGCGATCTGATAGACCCACAGACTTATAATTACCTTGAGAATGACAGAGAAATAATATTTACTAAAAGTATTAATTTAAGATTCAAAATCCAAGATCTAGAATATAAGATAAACATAGGAGTAATAGAATATGATAGTTTCAACGAATTACTTTTAGGAACTGATTTTTTAACAATGATAAACTATAAGATAAATAATAAAGGAATAGAAATAAATGATCAAGGAAAAACTAGATTCATAAACAAAGTATGAATATACAACTAGAGATAATTAAGAGAAAACAAAAGCTAAAGAAAATAAGGAAAATCTTATCAGAAGAGATATATTCCCAACTAAAATACTTAAAATACAAAGCAAAAGAGATAAAACTATAAGAACAAATAGAGATATTAGAACAAAAGTGCGATAAGTTTGATAAAATATGGATAGATATGGGAAATGGATGGATAAAAAGGATAAATAACCCTGACTAATAATAACGAAAAAATAAACGAATTATGGGAAGAAATAATACTAAAAGAAAAACTAAAAAGTACAATAAAAATAATGGATGAAATAAAGGAAAACCAAACACGCACACAATAGATGATAAGAGAAGAACTAACCAATCTATGGAATGTAACTGAAATACCAACATTTAAAATAATATTAGAAAAACTTAATATGATACTAGAAGACAAGAACAAAGGTAAAGAGGTAGCAAAAGATGGTGAACCTAGCACGACTAGAGAAAATACAATAGTAAAAACCTACATCAGAAAACCTGAAATAGTACCAATAGATGTGTGGAGAAGAAGTAGAAAACCAGTAATGGTAGATATTAGTAAAATGAAACCAAAATTAACATCTCAAGTAGAAAAAACATTAGAAGGTCTAACAATATTAAATAAAAAAGGAGAATTTTAATGGAAAAACAAGAACCTAGTATACCTAGCGTCCTTACGTTTTTAAGGAATAATGGAAAAAAGATAATAGAAAAAGAAAGGTATAAGTATGAGCCTATAAGGATATGTACAAAGGAAGATACATACCCAAAAGAGGAGAATATTTATCTAAAGAATTTAGAAAAAACAACCTACGAATACCTAAATCTAAGGTTAGATAAACAAGAACAAGAAATATCTGAATTAAAAACAGAAAATACAAAGCTGAAATTACATAGCAATGAAGAATGGTACGATAAGTACAAAAAATATAAACATAAGTTCAGAGATACGAAAAAGATACTAAAAGAAACAAAGGTAGAAATAAAACAAATGAGAGATGAGTTAAAAGAAACTAACAAGAAATTAGAAAAAGCAGAAGAAACAAAGAAAGAATTAGAAGACTTGAAAGAGGAAATGGAGATACTTAGAAAATAGGTAAGAAGGTTAAAAGGGAAAAAGAAGGTAAGAAAAGACACACGCGATGAAAATACTAGTAGTAATGAAAAGACTAACAGCGATAGCGATAAACCAGAAATACGAGTAGTAGAATTCATAGAGGAAGTAGAAGATGAATCAAAAATAATAAAAGAAAACAACCAAATAATAGAAGCTCTACAAAAAACAAAAAGAGTAAATGCTATTATAGAAGAAGAACCTGAAAGTGATATAGAAGAATAATATACCAACCCGAAGAAATAGAAATAGAATCAGAAGATATAATAAATGAAGATGCAAATGATTACCCTGAAGAAGAGTTAGTAGACCCTAACTTAGATATAATAGAAAGGAAACGAACTAGACTACCAAACCACATACCAGCAGGACAACAAGCAGAATTTAGAGAATCTGTAGGATCAATGGCACAAGGAGTAAATTACAATGGATATTTCCTAGACTTAGACAACTGTAAACGTGTAAATATAGGAAACAATATACTCCCTACCCATAATTAGAATATTTCCATATATTGTGTAAATATAATTATGGTAAGACTAGGATTCCTCTTTTGTATAGGCTTAGGATTCCTATTATATAAGGGATGAATATTATACTCTATATATACCTTGATATTAATGAAAGACTCCCCAAGGGAGATTAATATCATCTTACATGGTATCAAGAGCCAAATAAACAAAACCCTAAAAACCTTTCTCTTCCACAGCCGCCGGCTGCCTCTCCTACGCCGCGGCCCTCTCGGATTTTCTTCTTGCTTTTCGGGTTTTGTTCTTCCTTTCTTCTCTTCTCTAAATGGCTATCCCTGATTCTTCCACACTTTCCGACGCCTCTACCTCCACAAATCCCACCACAAAGTCATCACCCCCGTTTCATCCCGCCCTTACTGTTTCCAACATCAAGAACCATATTCCCATTATTCTTGATCAAGAAAACAACCAGTATTCTCCTTGGGTTGAACTTTTTCGCAATCATGCATGTCTCTATAACGTGCTTGACCATATTGATGACACTATTCCACGCCCTACGGAGGTTGATGATTCTATCTGGCATCGTCTCAACGCCGGCGTCAAACAATGGATTTATAGTAGTATCTCTCAGGATTTGCTCCTTACTATCATGAAATCTGACTCCACAGCCCTTGACTTGTGGAATCGTTTGGAGGAAATTTTTCAGGACAACAAGCACACTCGTGCCGTGTATTTGGAAGAACAAGTTCAACAAAACACGTTTTGAAAACTTCTCCAATGTCTCTGAGTACTGCAAGCAGCTTAAACTTCTAGCGGATCAACTCTCCAACATCGACACGCCTGTAACTGATGATAAAATGGAGCTACAAATGATTTCTGGCCTTACTAAGGGCGAATATGATACTTTGGCCACCATAATTCAACAGGCAGATCCGCTACCGAGTTTTAACAAAGCTCACTCACAATTGTTGCTCGAAGAAGCCCATCGTACTAAGCAGGATGAGAACGCCCAGTAGGTGTTAGCTGTCGACATGCAACCCCAAGATCAGACGCCACCAGACAACTCCCAACAGCGGCAGGGCCGCAGTGGCAAGGGTGGAAAAGGCCGCGGCGGTAGAGGAGGCCGTGGTCATGGCAAGGGTCGCGGTCAACAGAACCAACAGCAGCAACAACAACAGAGATCGCAGAACAACTGGGCCGCGACTCCTCAGCAGTTCATCTACAGCGCCGCGGTGCCCCAGTACAGAGCCGCGGCGCCCCAGTTCAGAGCCACGGCGCCAAGTCCATTCCAGTACCAGCAGCCATACAATCCGTATTCTTACCCCGGTTTGTTAAGCCTCGCTCCAGCCCTACAACAGGCCCACTTCATGCAAGGTCAGGTCCCGCAGCCCTCCTCCGGTATGACACCTACTGAGTTAGGTCAGGCGTTCAGCACCCTCTCTATGCAACTGCCTGACAATACTTGGTACATGGACTCAGGCGCCACATCTCACGTCACCTAGTCTGTAGGTACTATTCCTAAACTGTTTAGTTTAAAGCATCCTCAATATGTTACAGTTGGTAGTGGACAACGCATTCCAGTTAAGGGTTATGGTACCTCATACACACAACCTCCTCATCTACCCTTCTTCCTCAAAAACACCCTATATGCCCCACACATGATTAAGAACCTCATATCTGTCCGCCAATTTACTCGTAATAATTCTGTCTCTGTGGATTTTGACCCTTTTGGTTTTACTATGAAGGATCTTCATACGGGGACACCTCTTACGAGATGCAATAGCACGGGGGATCTCTATCCATTCATTTCCACCTCCGCTGCCAGATCTTGCTCTCCCGTCACTCTAGTGGTTGTTTCTTCTTCAACTTGGCATAATAGGCTTGGTCATCCAGGAGTCCCAGTTTTTAATTTTCTTAGAGGCAACAATTTCATTGCTTGTAATGGGAAACTTGCCCAAAATTGTGTTTCTTGCTCTTTAGGCAAACATATTCGTCTTCCGTTCAAATCATCTACTAGTGTTACATTTTCTCCTTTTGATATCATACATGCCGATTTATGGACATCTCCTATCTCTAGTTCTCTCGGTCATAAATACTATCTTGTGTTGCTTGATGATTTTTCACACTACGTTTGGTTATACCCTCTTAAATTTAAATTGGAAGTGTTTGTCAAATTTCTTGAGTTTCGCAAGTTCATTCAAACACAATTTGGAAAAGGCATAAAATCATTTCAGTGCGATAATGGTCGTGAATTCAATAACTCTATGTTTCACCGCTTTTTTACCAATAATGGCATGGTCTTTCGCTTCTCCTGGCCTCACACCTCACCACAAAATGGTAAAGCTGAAAGAATCATCCACACCATTAACAATATGATTCGCACCCTATTGATTCATGCCTCCCTCCCTCCACCCTACTGGGTCTATGCTGCTAAAATGTCAGAATACACTCTAAATATTCTCCCTACTAGCACTCTTCACAATATGACCCCTACCGAAATCCTCTACCATAGAATCCCCTCTTATGATCATCTACGGATTTTTGGTTGTCTGTGCTATCCCAACCTTAGCTCCACCGCCCCTCACAAGCTCGCTCCTAGGTCCACTCCATGTGTCTTTCTAGGATTCCCGCTGAACCATAGGGGCTATCTATGCTATGACTTGTCGACTCGTCAGATCCACATATCTCGTCACGTCACATTCGATGAGACCACATTCCCGTTTTCGAATCTTCCAAAATTTCAAAAATAGGACTACTCATTTCTTGACGAGTCTGCCATCTCTCCCCTCATAATCGAACAACTCACATCCTCTATTCCGTCGTCAGAGCCGCGGCCTTGAGAGGAGGCGCCGCGGCACCTGATTTCTAGAGAGCAATCTTTTGAAACACCGTCGACAGCGCTGCGGCCCTGTGCTGAGGCACCGCAGTGCCCAAACTTCAAAGAAGCCTGTCAACCTTCTAGCACCGCGACTCTCGATCTAGGAGCCGCGACGCCTCCGACGGTTTCGCCCCCACCTTCTCCTTATCCGACTTTACCCCCCGTCTCAGACAACACTCCGCCACCCACTGTCCCTACCCATCCAATAGAAACTCGTTCAAAGCATGGAATCTTCAAACCCAAAGTCCATTTTAACTTGTCTACCCAAACCATCTCTCTACTTCCAAAGAACCCAAAATTGGCCAAACAAGACCCTAATTGGAATGCGGCTATGTATGAGGAATTCAATGCTTTAACTAAACAGCACACGTGGGATATAGTACCTAGACCTGAGGGGGTGAATGTCATTCGTTGTATGTGGCTATTTCGTCACAAGTTTAGAGACAATGGGGATCTTGAGCGGTATAAGGCCCGTCTTGTGGCTAATGGCACAAATCAGTAGGAGGGCATTGATTGTGGTGAGACCTTCAGCCCGGTTGTCAAACTGGCTACCATCCGCACAGTTTTGAGCATTGCCATGGGCAAACACTGGCCGATCCATCAGCTTGATGTGAAGAATGTATTCTTACATGGGGATCTGAGAGAGACAGTCTACATGCATCAACCACCAGGGTTCACCCATCCAGCAGTTCCTCACTATGTGTGCCGTCTAGGTAAGTCACTAGATGGCTTGAAGCAGGCCCCCCGTGCGTGGTATGATCGCTTTTCCAGGTATATCTTGCAGATTGGGTTTGTATGCAGCAAGCGTGATACATCACTTTTCATTTTTCATCGAGGTAGTAGCACTGCTTACTTATTACTTTACATGGATGATATTGTTCTTACTTCCTCCTCCAACGGATTGAAAAATGAGATTATTGTCTTGCTCAAGTCCGAATTTGCAATGACTGATTTGGGGAAGCTGAGTTACTTTTTGGGGATATCAGTGACCAGGTCTGCTAATCATATGTTCTTGTGTCAGTGTAAGTATGCAGAAGAGATTGTGTACAGGGCTAAGATGGCGAACTGCAAAGAGGTGCCTACTCCAGTTGATTCCAAATCTAAGCTCAGTGCTATGGATGGTGCTCCAGTCTCTGATCCTACTCTGTATAGGAGCCTTGCAGGTGCACTTCAGTATCTCACATTCACCAGGCCAGACATAGCTTATGTTGTTCAGCAGGTGTGCTTATTTATTCATGCCCCCAGGGAGTCTCATTTCACTTCTCTTAAGCGTATCATTCGATACATTAAGGGCACTCTTGATTATGGTTTGCACCTATACCCCTCTGCACCAGACAGGTTGCTTTCATATACGGATGCAGATTGGGCAGGGTGTCCGGACATGCGACGCTCCACCTCAGGCTTTTGTATTTTCTTAGGGGATAATCTGATTTCTTGGTCTGCCAAGCGACAGGCTACCCTATCTCGCTCCAGTGCCGAGGCTGAGTACAGAGGCGTTGTAAATGTAGTAGCTGAGATTTGTTGGCTTAGAAATTTACTGTTAGAACTTCAATGTCCTTTGAGTCAGGCATCTATTGTGTATTGTGATAACATCTCTGCCATCTATCTTTCTCATAATTCGGTTCAACATCAGCGAACCAAGCATATTGAGATAGACCTACACTTCGTTCGTGAGAAAGTTGTGTTAGGCCATGTCAGAGTGTTACATGTTCCATCATCCTATCAGTATGCATACATATTTACTAAAGGACTTCCCAGACAGTTATTTCTTGACTTTAGATCTAGTCTCAGCGTCCGGCCTCCTCCCGCTCCGACTGAGGGGGTGTGTAAATGTGTAAATATAGGAAACAATATACTCCCTACCCATAATTAGAATATTTCCATAGATTGTGTAAATATAATTATGCTAAGACTAGGATTCCTCTTTTGTATAGGCTTAGGATTCCTATTGTATAAGGGATGAATATTGTACTCTATATATACCTTGATATTAATGAAAGACTCCCCAAGGGAGATTAATATCATCTTACAACAACGTCTACAATGAACAGGAAATAGGAAGAAGAATAATTGATTGGAACCTAGGAATGTATATAGCAATAATGAACTCTGCACACACAGAAAATCTAGAATATATGTACGAATTAATATCAAGAACATTAATAGGAAAAGTAGCATATTGGATAGAGTCTATAGCATATCAACTAAGAGGAGAAGTAATGAGTCATGCAACAGATTGGAAATCCATGCTAATTATATTTGATATTATATTAAAAAGAGAATTTTTAGGAGAAAAATGGCTAGTAGCCAGGGAAAACGTATTCGCAGAAAGAAAAATTGAAATTATAATGAGTTTAAACAATATGAAGTGTTGTAAGATTAATAAACTACCAGAATACACGATTAGCTTTAGTAAGTTCTTTTATGAAGCTAGATTCTTACCTGACGAAGGATTAATATACCAACAACTTTATTATGACCATTTACCAACACCTTATAATACGAATATAACAAAAGAATATACTCAACTAGAACCAAAAGAAAATAATTTAGGAGAAAGAATACGAGTATTACGAGCTTATCTAATGAGAAAATGTGAAGAATTCAGGACGCAACAAAAGATTAAAAAAGATAAGAAATTAGGATTAAGAGAAATATGTGGATTTACAGAAAAAAGACTAGTGTTCGGATGCGATGACAAAAGAAAAGAGAAAAAATATAAAAAGCATAGCAAAAGGTATCAAACTAAAAGATACAGAAAGAGTAATCATAAAAACTATAATAGACAGGACTATAACAAAAAATCTTATTACAAACCATATAAGAAAAAGAAATTTAAAAGATATAAAAATACCCCTGAAACTAGGAAAAAATTTAGGTATAAGCGAAAGTTTAGAAAGAGAAGATTCGTAAAACCTATTAACACAGAAAAGGCAAAAGAGTGTACATGTTGGAATTACAATAAGAAGGGACATTATGCGAATGAATGCCCAAAACTAAAGAAAAAAGGAATAAAATACATGAACACTACACAATTTATAATGAGCCTACGACAGATTAAAGAAGACAATGATAAATGGTATGAATATGAAGACTTTTATGTAAGTCAAATAGATGAGGAAAATGAATCAGACTTAGAAAATGTCCAATTCATTAACCAACAATCAGAAAGTGAAATTTCTTCTGAATAAAATGAATGTATTAGAAAGAGAGAAAAACAAATTATTAGAAGAAAGAAATTATTGGATACAATGTGACCAGTACAATAGATAAAAATTAGTTATGACTTCAACTACTAGTGAAACAGGAAGCAAATACTATTTGGATAGACAGAAAAAGGTTACAAAGAACCTTGGAAGAATAGTGGAAAGAATAAGTGAAATAAACTGGAGACTTATTGAGATAAGAAGACAAATACAAATACTAATAATCAATGAAGATATTAGTCAAGAAGTAAGAGAATATGAACAGGATGAAAACCTCCAACAGAGGTTAAGAGAAATGAATATTGGATAAATGGTAGCAATCTATATAGAAGCCCATATAGAATACAAGCCTAAGAAAATGATAAAACAAAAAATCTTTATTGATAGCGGAGCAGACTTATGCTTAGCTAGAAAAGAGGTACTAGAATCACATAGATGGAAGAGAACCAGAACACATAGAGCTAAAGTATCAGGATTCAATGAGCAATCAAGAGAATTAGATATAATAGTAGAAAACATGAGAATAATATTAGGAAAAACCATATTCAGATTACCAATAATATATCAATTGGATAATATGAAACAACAAGTATTATTAGGAAACAACTTCCTAGATTACTTTAAAACACAAGTTATAGATAGTAACACTTTTAGCTTACAAACACCCTGTAATAAATGGATAGTATTAAAAAGAATATTACCAATACATACATTAAGATTATGTACTATAAAGAGTGATAGGAATATTAATCTACAATTATTAAAAGAAAAATATCTGAATACTTTAAAAACAAATTTTGGAGAAAATCCAATCCAATTATGGGAAAAAGAAAAATATATGCAGAAATAAAACTGATAAACGAAAATGAAATAGTAAGATCAAAACCTATCAGATACAGCCCAACAGACCAAGAAGAATTTAAAGCCCAACTAAAGGAATTATTAGATTTAAAACTAATACAAGAAAGTAGAAGCCCACATAGTAGCCCAGCCTTTTTAGTAAGGAAACATAGCGAACAGAAAAGAGGAAAAGCCAGAATGGTAATAGACTATAGAGAACTAAATAAAAAGACTATATTTGATGGATATTTTTTACCATATAAAAGAAACCTTATTAACAGATTAGGAAATAAAAAATGGTTTAGTAAATTCAATTGTAAAAGCGGTTTTTGGGAAATAAAAATGACTAAAGAATGAAAACCCTTAACAGCTTTTAGTGCCTCTCAAGGACACTACGAATGGAACGTACTACCCTTTGGATTAAAAAATGCACCACAGATATTCCAGAGAAGAATGGATCAGGTATTTAGAACATTGACAAACCTTTGTATAGTATATGTTGATGATATATTAATATTTAGTGATAATCAAAATGATCATATAAAACATCTAGAAAAAGTTATAGTAACCATAAAACAACACGGAATACTATTATCAGAAAATAAATCCAAAATATTTTAAAACATTATTGAATATTTAGGATATGTCATAGATAACCAAGGATTACAATTATAAGAACATATAGTAACAAAGATAAAAAACTTTAAGGAAAAATTAGAAAGTAAAAAAGAAGTACAACAATTCTTAGAAGAATAAATTATGCTTCGGATCACATAAAAGATTTACCACTCTTGGGAAAACCACTACAAGAATTGATAAAGAAAAACATAACCTTTGAGTGGAAACAAGAACACACTGAGGCTATAAAAAACATCAAAGAAAAGGTAAAATCGTTACCAAAAAATAGAATAGCGACTGAAAAAGATCAATTAGAACTTTTTACTGATGCAAGTGATATAGGATGGGGAGCAGTCCTCATAGCCTATGATAAAGAAGATATAGATAAGGAAAAGCCACTTATTTGTGGACACGGAGGAGGAACATGGAAACCAAACGAAAAGAATTATCATATAAATGAAAAAGAATTATTAGCTGTAAAATTTGGGATAAAAAGATTTCATTATCACCTATTACCGGTAAAGTTTATTGTTAGACTGATAACACACAGGTAAAGGCTTTTATTACAAATAAAATAGATCCCTCACCAGAATAGAATAAAAGGAGAAAATGGAAATCTTTCTTTTGTTGTTATGACTTTATTGTTAAGAATATATCTGGAACTAAGAATGTGTTAGCTGATTTTCTTAGCAGATATAATGTCGAACAACAGTGACAAAATAGAAGAGTATATTACCAAAGCCTTACAATCTGTTATACAAACAAATGATACCCTGATAGCCAGATTACAAGAAAATACCAACACCATCAACCAGCTCAGAGAAGCCATAAAAGACTTGATAATTATGAAAAATATACAAAGCGAAACATCTTCATCCAGAACACCTCCTATTACATTGAAAAAACCAGAAAACCCCACACCATTCATATCAAAGTTAGCAACCATGCCACCAAATACACCATCTTCTTCATCACCCATATCCATGGCAGATAAACTAAAGTACACACCTGAGTACATCACAGCGTATGATAAGATTAACAAATTTTACGATTACAAGACTAACCCTCATATCATACGAAGTGCAAAAATGAGCAGGTACCCAAGATTCATATGCAGTGAGAAGACGAATCCAGAGATAGTGTTAAAACTATTCACCTATGGATTCATTGACAAATTGATAGTCGATGAGAATATGTGCAATATTGCTAGATTACCGAGTATTATCGTGGAATCCACCAGAATAATGATGGAGTCATTCGGAAAAGGAATATACGGAGTACAGGTATTTGATGCCTCTTTTGATTTAACTGGCAAACCAATTATAATTTGTCAGATATTCAAGACAGGGAAAAATAGTACAATCAGCGGAGACGATGAAAATCTGAAAAAGAAAATCCCTTGCACTTTGGACAAATTCCAAGAATGGCTAACTGCGAAAAGGACATTCGGATTAATCACTTTGAAAACCAGAATAAAAGACATGCTGAGAGCAAAGAAGGCATGTATAATCGGAGACTCAAGAGGAGGAGAAGTTGAAGAAATTATTACCCTGTACTATGACAATGACATTAGGACCCAGAATACCACAAGACTAAGTACTATGCATGACAAAATAGTCAACATACAATATAAGCATGCAAAAGAGACAATTGAACAATATCAAAAGATAATCGGACAAAATAAAAGACCTGTGATAAGCACCAGGCCTACCATTCCCATTAATGTGATAAAAAAGGAAAGAAATTCTGATCCTTTTGCATAAGGATCGTACCGATTATCTGAATATCGGGATCATATAATTTACTATGTGAAACCCCTATTGATTAACAAAATATAAGGAATCATGTAGTTTACTATGTGAAATCCAACAGTATCGGGATCTTGTAGTTTACACTACTTGCAGCCCAAAATATGATTACTCTGAACAGGGAGCCTGTAGTTTACACTACTTGCAGCCCAAAAAATGATTACTCTGAAGTGGGAGCCTGTAGTTTACACTACTTGCAGCCCAAAAAACTGATTACTCTGAACAGGGAGCCTGTAGTTCACACTACTTGCAACCCAATTTTGAATATCATGAATAAACGATTACTACAAATAAATGAAGGAAGGCATATTACACCTGGAAAGCAGAATAAAGGCATATTACAAGCAGGAAATGAAGAAATATTATCAAAATCAAAAGAAGACAACAACAACCAGCTTTTGAAAAAGCAAAAGCAGAAGGGACCAGCCAGCTTTTGAAAAAGAAGCAGAAGAGGACAAAACAACTTTTGAAAAAGAAGAAAAAGACAAAATAGCTTTTGGAAAGCAGCCGACAAACTGTAGCAATTACTATTTACTTTACGACTTTTGAAAAGTAACTACTGTTTACTTTAAGACTTTCAAAAAAGTAATGAATACTGAATAGTCGAGGTCATCTATATAAGGAGCCTCTTTGTAATTCGAAAGGCATTCAAAAAATTTGAGAGAACTTCAATACAACTCTTCGATTAAAAATTCATATGTCTAGCTAAACTCTTCCATAGTCTATAATCCAAATTGGTGAGATTATCATAATACCAGAGAAGAAAACACTTTGATAGATTATAATTATTACCATACCAGTCTATAAACTAACACCTTAGTGAGAATCTCAGAGGATGTTCCGTCGAGAATTCCCAAGCACCTAGGCCAAAGATCCCGCAAGTCCGAGGAAGGAGAAGGGAGGCAGAGCTAGAGTGAGGTTGATATCTCGGGTGATTTGAGAATCTGATTAAGAGGTATGTTTTTTAGACTAGTATGTTCTTAATTATTATCTGGATAAATGTTAGTCTCTGCAATTATGATTCTCATACTGATTAGAGATTATAGACTTTATTTCAAAAATGAAATTTGAGTTAATACTACGCACTACCCTATTACATGCTTATTATTTGATAAATTCGATGAACTTGATAAACTATGAGAAAACTTTATCAATCTACCGTCTATTATCCTACCCTCTTTAGGGTTATTAGACGATGAAAAGATCCACCCATGTAATGGTATCAGAGCGTCTATAGAGGCCAGAGCATCTCACTCGAGATCTGACCCGAACCGAGGCTCTCTGTATGGCACATCCTTCTACTAAATCCCTGAAGTGGGAAGGAAGAGATCGCAAACTGATAGGTATCAGTCGTTGGGTCTCTATGGTACGCCCTGTGGGCTCATGGAACTGAGATGATCCAGACGCTGATGCGTACCTGGTAAATTGGTATATCAATTGGATAATAGGAAACAACAAGTGTTGTTAGGAAACAGATTCCCAGATTACTTTAAAACACAATTTATAGATAGTAACACTTTTAGCTTACAAACACCCTGTAATAAATGGATAGTATTAAAAAGAATATTACCGATACATACATTAAGATTTGTAAGATGAAAACGCATAATTCGTTTAGAAATGTTAACTTGATGAATAAATTACTATGGAAAAGACGTGAGATTAGACATGTTTTGGTAAAATATAGAGACGAAAATGATAGATTATTAAGAATCGAGGAAGAGATATTAGCTATAAGACGAAAAAAAGACTTACCGTATGAAAACTGTTTGGATAATGAGTATAGTACACACATAGAATATTTTAGAATAACGTACAGGAGAATGATAGAAATCAACACTAGAATATATGAGCAAAATGCTTTGATAAATGATTTAGAAGCTGATATAAGAATGGAGATAGAACATTATGGATGAACAAAGATTAATAGAACATCAATATAAGATGGAAGAACTCAGAATAGTAACAGAAAAACCTCTTAGATATAATAGAGATATAAATCAACATATAATAAGTTGCAGGATAAGAATAGATCTGATAGAAGAAAGAGATCAACGCCTACAGGAAAATTCCGAACAAATAGAAAATCTGTAGGAAATCATTAGAGAATTAAGAAATAGATTAGCATTAAAAGAAGGGATGTTAAGACAAAAAGAGGAAGAAAATACGAAACTACTGGAAAATAAATTAAGAGACATAATAAAAAAAGATGAAGAATTAAAAGATTTAAATGATGTAATACAAGAACAATATAAGTACATAGACCTACTAAAATATGGATAAAGGAAAAGAAATAGTAGAAGATCCTAAAGATACATACAATCAAATGACTACGTATGAAGGAGGATCAACCCAAACATTAAGCTTTAAACCAGAAATTTATCAAAAAATACAAGATGAAAAAGAGGAACTATCTATAAAGAAAATATTTAAAACAAAATGGTTTGAAAGAAATAAAGAAATAAGATATATAGCACACAAACATGAAAACATAATAGATACAACGAGTGTTAATGGAAGAACCAAGATTAACCTAATAACAGATGAGGTAATAAAAAGAGAATTAACTAGATTATCTACTAAAGAAGCCAGAAAATACAGAAACGTATACTTCGGAGGAGTAGAATTTACTATAAAGACATACTTCCAAAAAAACATAGATACACCTATCCAGATATACATATTAGACGACAGAATACTAGGAAATTTGCAGGATGCATTAATATCTGTAATAAAAGGAAATTTGATATATCAAAAACTAAAATTCACAATACAACCACATTTTAGTATATCATTAAAAGATGAACACAAAGACTTATCTTTAACACTATATTATAAATTAGATGGAATAACCATGCCACCAGGAAGCAAGGTAATAAGTATTGAAACAAAAATGATATATGCCTTAACAGGTAATCACCATGTCAGAAGGCAACACGAAATGAATATAGTAGTACCAAGGATGTACCAGAAAATATTAGAACCAATAGAACATAAGGAGAACTCCAAAATAACAATACCAGAAGAAATATATATGGACTTTAATACTAGGACCATTACATCATAAAAAAGAGTAGTACCACGAATAGAAGGATCCAGATTAAGTATCACAAGAGATCAAAATAGGCCACAACAGCCTAGAATACTAGATTTAATGAGCTTTAATACAAGTAGATTAAAGATTGATGTAATAATATTTAAAGGAATAATAACAACAGATTGTGTAGCAGAAATAAACACTGGAGCTATTAAAAGTTTTATACATATAGGTAAAATTAATGAAAATGATTGCGATCTGATAGACCCACAGACTTATAATTACCCTGAGAATGACAGAGAAATAATAATTACTAAAAGTATTAATTTAAGATTCAAAATCCAAGATCTAGAATATAAGATAAACATAGGAGTAATAGAATATGATAGTTTCAACGAATTACTATTAGGAAGTGATTTTTTAACAATGATAAACTATAAAATAAATAATAATGGAATAGAAATAAGCGATCAAGGAAAAACTAGATTCATAAACAATGTATGAATATACAACTAAAGATAATTGAGAAAAAGCAGAAACTAAAGAAAATAAAGACAATCTTATCAGGAGAGATATATTCCCAACTAAAATACTTAAAATACAAAGCAAAAGAGATAAATCTAGAAGAACAAATAGAGATATTAGAACAAAAGTGCGATAAGTTTGATAAAGTATGGATAGATATGGGAAATGGATGGATAAAAAGGATAAATAATCCTGACTAATAATAACGAAAAAATAAATGAATTATGGGAAGAAATAATACTAAAATAAAAACTAAAAAGTACAATAACAATAATGGATGAAATAAAGGAAAACCAAACACCCACACAACAGATGATAAGAGAAGAACTAACCAATCTATGGAATGTATCTGAAATACCAACGTTTAAAATAATATTAGAAAACATTAATATGATACTAGAAGACAAGAACAAAGGTAAAGAGGTAGAAAGAGATAATGAACCTAGCACGAGTGGAGAAAATACAATAGTAAAAACCGACATCAGGAAACCTGAAATAGTACCAATAGATGCGTGGAGAAGAAGTAAAAAACCCATAATGGTAGATATTAGTAAAATGTAACCAAAATTAACATCTCAAGTAGAAAAAACATTAGAAGGTCTAACGATATTTAATAAAAAAGGAGAATTTTAATGGAAAAACAAGAACCTAGTATACCTAGCGTACTTACGTTTTTAAGAAATAATGGAAAAAAGATAATAGAAAAAGAAAGATATAAATATGAACCTATAAGAATACGTAATGAGGATACATATTCAAAAGAAGAAAATATTTACCTAAAGAATGTAGAAAAAACAACTTACGAATACCTAAACCTAAGGTTAGATAAAAAAGAACAAGAAATAACTAAATTAAAAATGGAGAACACAAAGTTAAAATTACATAGCAATGAGGAATGGTATGATATAAAAAATATAAACACAAATTCGGAGATACGATGAAAATACTAAAAGAAGCAAAGGTAGAAATAAAACAAATGAGAAATGAGTTAAACGAAACTAACAAGAAATTAGAGAAAGCAGAAGAAACAAAGAAAGAATTAGAAGATTTGTAAGAGGAAATGCAGATACTTAAAGAACATGTAAAAAGGTTAAAAGGAAAGAAGAAGGTAAGAAAACACACAAGCGATGAAAGTACTAGTAGTAATGAAAAAACTAACAGCGATAGCGATATACCAGAAATACGAGTAGTAGAATTCATAGAGGAAGTAGAAGATGAATCAAAAATAATAAAAGAAAACAACCAGATAATAGAAGCTCTATAAAAAACGAAAAGAGTAAATGCTATTATAGAAGAAGAACCTGAAAGTGATATAGAAGAAGAGTATAACCAACCCGAGGAAACAGAGATAGAATCAGAAGATATAATAAATGAAGATGCAAATGATTATCCTGAAGAAGAGTCAGTAGACCCTAACTTAGAAGTAATAGAAAGAAAACGAACTAGATTACCAAACCACATACCAGCAGGACAACAAGCAGAATTTAGAGAATTTGTAGGATCAATGGCACAAGGAGTAAATTACAATGGATATTTCCTAGACTTAGACAACGTCTACGATGAACAGGAAATATGAAGAAGAATAACATATTGGAACCTAGGAATGTATATAGCAATAATGAACTCTGCACACACGGAAAATCTAGAATATATGTACGAATTAATATCAAGAACATTGATAGGAAAAATAGCATATTGGATAGAATCCATAGCATATCAGCTAAGAGGAGAAGTAATGAGTCATGCAACGGATTGGAAATCCATGCTAATGATATTTGATATTATACTAAAAAGAGAATTTTTAGGAGAAAAATGGCTAGTAGCCAAAGAGAACGTATTTGCGGAAAGAAAAATTGAAATAATAATGAGTTTAAACAATATGAAGTGTTGTAAGATTAATAAATTACCAGAATACACGATTAGTTTTAGCAAATTCTTTTATGAAGCTAGATTCCTACCAGAAGAAGGATTAATATACCAACAACTTTATTATGATCACTTACCAACACCTTATAATACGGATATAACAAAAGAGTATACTCAACTAGAACCAAAAGAAAATACTTTAGGAGAAAGAATACGAGTATTACGAGCTTACTTAATGAGAAAATGTGAAGAATTTAGGACACAACAAAAGATTAAAAAAGATAAGAAATTAGGATTAAGAGAAATATGTGGATTTACAGAAAAAAGACTAGTGTACGGATGCGATGACAAAAGAAAAGAGAAGAAGTATAAAAAGCATAGCAAAAGATATCAAACCAGAAGGTATAAGTAAAATAGTTATAAAAACTATAACAATAGGCAAGATTATAACAACAAGCCTTATTACAAACCATATAGGAAAGAGAGATTTAAAAGATATAAGAATACCCCAGAACCCAGGAAATTTTTTAAGTAAAAGCGAAAATTCAAAAAGAGAAAATTCGTAAAACCAATTAACACAGAAAAAGCAAAAGAGTGTACATGTTGGAATTGCAATGAGAAGGGACACTATGCGAATAAATGTCCAAAACTAAAGAAAAAAGGAATAAAATACATAAATACTACACAATTTATTATGAGTTTACAACAGATTAAAGAAGACAATGATAAATGGTATGAATATGAAGACTTTTATGTAAGTCAAATAGATGAGGAAAATGAATCAGACTTAGAAAATGTCCAATTCATTAACCAACAATCAGAAAGTGAAACTTCTTCTGAATAAAATGAATGTATTAGAAAGAGAGAAAAACAAATTATTAGAAGAAAGAGATTATTGGATACAATGCGACCAATACAATAGATACAAGTTGGTTACTACTTCAACTACTAGTAAAACATGAAGCAAATACTATTTGGATATACATAAAAAGGTTACAAAAAACCTAGGAAAAATAATGGAAATATTAAGCGAAATAAACTGGAAACTTATTGAGATAAGAAAACAGATCCAAATACTAATGATCGATGAAGATATTAGTCGAGAGGTAAGAGAATATGAACAGGATATAGACCTCCAACAGAGGTTAAGAGATATGAATATTGGATAAATGGTAGCAATTTATATAGAAGCCCATATAGAATACAAGCCTAATAAGATGATAAAACAGAAAATCTTTATTGATAGCGGAGCAGACTTATGCTTAGCTAGAAAAGAAGTATTAGAACCACACAGATGGAAGAGAACCAGAACACATAGAGCTAAAGTATCAGGATTCAATGAGCAATCAAGAGAATTAGATATAATAGTAGAAAACATGAGAATAATATTAGGAAAAACCATATTCATATTACCAATAATATATCAATTGGATAATGTGAAACAACAAGTGTTGTTAGGAAACAACTTCCTAGATTACTTTAAAACACAAGTTATAGATAGTAACATTTTTAGCTTACAAACACCCTGTAATAAATGGACAGTATTAAAAAGAATATTACCGATACATACATTAAGATTATGTACTATAAAAAGTGATAGGAATAATAATCTACAATTGTTAAAAGAAAAATATCTGAATACATTAAAAACAAATTGGAGAAAATCCAATCCAATTATGGGAAAAAGAAAAAATATATGCGGAAATAAAACTGATAAACGAAAATGAAATAGTAAGACCAAAACCTATCAGATACAGCCCAACAGACCAAGAGGAATTTAAAGCCCAGCTAAAAGAATTATTAGATTTAAAACTAATACAAGAAAGTAGAAGCCCACATAGTAGCCCAGCCTTTTTAGTAAGGAAACATAGTGAATAGAAAAGAGGAAAAGCCAGAATGGTAATAGACTATAGAGAACTAAATAAAAAGACTATATTTGATGGGTATTTTTTACCATATAAAAGAAACCTTATTAACAGATTAGGAAATAAAAAATGGTTTAGCAAATTCGATTGTAAAAGCGGTTTTTGGCAAATAAAAATGACTAAAGAATCAAAACCCTTAACAGCTTTTAGTGCCCCTCAAGGACACTACGAATGGAACGTACTACCCTTTGGATTAAAAAATGCACCACAAATATTCCAGAGAAGAATGAATAAGGTATTTAGAACATTGACAAACTTTTGTATAGTATATGTTGATGATATATTAATATTTAGTGATAATCTAAATGATCATATAAAACATCTAGAAAAATTTATAGTAACCATAAAACAACACGGAATACTATTATCAGAAAAGAAATATGAAATATTTAAAAACAGTATTGAATATTTAGGATATGTCATAGATAAACAAGGATTACAATTATAAGAACATATAGTAACAAAGATCAAAAACTTTAAGGGAAAATTAGAAAGTAAAAAAGAAGTACAACAATTCTTAGGAATAATAAATTATGATTCGGATCACATAAAAGATTTACCACTCTTGGGAAAACCACTACAAGAATTGATAAAGAAAAACATAACCTTTGAGTGGAAACAAGAACACACTGAGGCTATAAAAAACATCAAAGAAAAGGTAAAATCGTTACCAAAACATAGAATACCGACTGAAAAAGATCAATTAGAACTTTTTACTGATGCAAGTGATATAAGATGGGGAGCAGTCCTCATAGCCTATGATAAAGAAGATATAGATAAGGAAAATCCACTTATTTGTGGACACGGAGGAGGAACATGGAAACCAAACGAAAAGAATTATCATATAAATGAAAAAGAATTATTAGCAGTAAAATTTGGGATAAAATGATTTCATTATCACCTATTACCGGTAAAGTTTATTGTTAGAAATGATAACACACATGTAAAGTCTTTTATTACAAATAAAACAGAACCCTAACCAGAATTGAATAAAAGGAGAAAATGACAATCTTTCTTTTGTTGTTAAGAATATATTTGGAACTAAGAATGTTTTAGCTGATTTTCTTAGCAGATATAATTTTGAACAACAGTGACAAAATAGAAGAGTATATTACCAAAGCCTTACAATCTGTTATACAAACAAATGATACCCTGATAGTCAGATTACAAGAAAATACCAACACCATCAACCAGCTCAGAGAAGCCATAAAAGACTTGATAATTGTGAAAAATATACAAAGCGAAACATCTTCATCCAGAACACCTCCTATTACACTTAAAAAACCAGAAAACCTCACACCATTCATATAAAAGTTAGCAACCATGCCACCAAATACACCATCTTCTTCATCACCCATATCCATGGCAGATAAACTAAAGTACACACCTGAGTACATCACAGCGTATGAGAAGATTAACAAATTTTATGATTACAAGACTATCCTCATATCATACGAAGTGCAAAAATGAGCAGGTACCCAAGATTCATATGCAGTGAGCAGGCGAATCCAGAGATAGTGTCATAACTATTCACCTATGGATTCATTGACAAATTGATAGTCGATGAGAATATGTGCAATATTGCTAGATTACCGAGTATTATCATGGAATCCACCAGATTAATGATGGAGTCATTCGGAAAAGGAATATACGGAGTACAGGTATTTGATGCCTCTTTTGATTTAACTGGCAAACCAATTATAATTTGTCAGATATTCAAGACAGGGAAAAATAGTACAATCAACAGAGACGATGAAAATCTGAACAAGAAAATCCCTTGCACTTTGGACAAATTCCAAGAATGGCTAAGTGCGAATAGGACATTCGGATTAATCACTTTGAAAACCAGAATAGAAGACATGCCGACAGCAAAGAAGGCATGTATAATTGGAGACTCAAGAGGAGGAGAATTTGAAGCAATTATTACCCTGTACTATGACAATGACATTAGGACCCAGAATACCATGAGACTAAGTACTATGCATGACAAAATAGTCAATATACAATATAAGCATGCAAAAGAGACAATTGAACAATATCAAAAGATAATCGGACAAAATAAAAGACCTGTGATAAGCACTAGGCCTACCATTCCCACTAATGTGATAAAAAAGGAAGGAAATTCTGATCCTTTTGCATAAGGATCGTATTGATTATCTGAATATCGGGATCATATAGTTTACTATGTGAAACCCCTATTGATTATCAAAATATAAGGAATCATGTAGTTTACTATGTGAAATCCAACAGTATCGTGAGCCTGTAGTTTACACTACTTGCTGCCCAAAAAATGATTACTCTGAACAGGGAGCCTACAGTTTACACTACTTACAGCCCAAAAAATGATTACTCTGAACAGGGAGCCTGTAGTTTACACTACTTGCAGCCCAAAAACCGATTACTCTGAACAGGGAGCCTGTAGTTCACACTACTTGCAACCCAATTTTGAATATCATGAATAAACGATTACTACAAATAAATGAAGTAAGGCATATTACACCTGGAAAGCAGAAGAAAGGCATATTACAAGCAGGAAATGAAGAAATATTATCAAAATCAAAAGAAGACAACAACAACCAGCTTTTGAAAAAGCAAAAGCAGAAGGGACCAGCCAGCTTTTGAAAAAGAAGCAGAAGAGGACAAAACAACTTTTGAAAAAGAAGAAAAAGACAAAATAGCTTTTGGAAAGCAGCCGACAAACTGTAGCAATTACTATTTACTTTACGACTTTTGAAAAGTAACTGCTGTTTACTTTAAGACTTTCGAAAAAGTAATGAATACTGAATAGTCGAGGTCATCTATATAAGGAGCCTCTTTGTAATTCGAAAGGCATTCGAAAAATTTGAGAGAACTTCAATACAACTCTTCGATTAAAAATTCATATGTCTAGCTAAACTCTTCCATAGTCTATAATCCAAATTGGTGAGATTATCATAATACCAGAGAAGAAAACACTTTGATAGATTATAATTATTACCATACCAGTCTATAAACTAACACCTTAGTGAGAATCTCAGAGGATATTCCGTCGAGAATTCCCAAGCACCTAGGCCAAAGATCCCGCAAGTCCGAGGAAGGAGAAGGGAGGCAGAGCTAGAGTGAGGTTGATATCTCGGGTGATTTGAGAATCTGATTAAGAGGTATGTTTTTTAGACTAGTATGTTCTTAATTATTATCTGGATAAATGTTAGTCTCTGCAATTATGATTCTCATACTGATTAGAGATTATAGACTTTATTTCAAAAAATGAAATTTTAGTTAATACTACGCACTACCCTATTACATGCTTATTATTTGATAAATTCGATGAACTTGATAAACTCTGAGAAAATTTTATCAACTTACCGTCTATTATCCTACCCTCTTTAGGGTTATTAGATGATGAAAAGATCCGCCAGTTTAATGGTATCAGAACGTGTAAAGAGGCCAAAGCATCTCACTCGGGATCTGACCCGAACCGAGGCTCTCTGTATGGCACATCCTTCTACTAATTCCCTGAAGTGGGAAGGAAGAGATGGCAAACTGATAGGTACCAGTCGTTGGGTCTCCATGGTACGCCCTGCGGGCTCATGGACCTGAGACGATCCAGACGCTGATGCGTACCTGGTAAATTGGTATCAAATTCTTAAATCTTGATGATCAAGGATCCAGAAGGATGTACTCAATTATGAAAAGAAATAACCTCCAGTTCACTAAGGAAAGAAATTACCGTTGAGTTCTGCGACATCAATAAATTGTCACTATTTCCTATTCGCAATTAATGACTACAATATAAACTCTTGACCAATGTTTTAAAAGGTGTCTTTAGCTTCGAGGGGGTATTGGTGGACCGTAAGTATCGTGGGGCGTAAGCTCCCATCTTCCTGACGTTCTCCTAGGCATAAGCCCAACATTCTAGGTGTTCATTTGGGCATAAGCTTCGAGAACTTTTTCAAATTTGAGCCAAAATTGCTTAATTTTTTTAAAAGTTAAATATACAAAAATTAATTCATAGTAAATTCTCAAACTAAAAATTCTAAAAAAATTAAAAGTTCTTTCTAATCATTTATCTTAATTTCATAATCTTTTCTCTTTATTGTTTAGAGAGTAACCGATACACTTTAGACCTTTATATGCATAGTGCAAACTACAAAGCAAAGAATTTTGTCCTCCAATTCTTATTATACTTCCATGCTTGCATTTTCCTTTTTATGCCTTATTTTATTCAAGATTATTTTTAACATTCTTCAATTTATATTTTCAAGATAATTTTTAATTTTAGAATATCTTTTAGTATCACTCTAGTTAGATAATGTTTTGAAGACTCTACTCTGGCTATTTGTATTATAATGAGTATTAATTTATTATCTAGTTTTATATTTTAAAATAACAACTTTATGTTATTTTCATTTTTATCTTTGAATTGTTAGGATAGAGTACCATTTTTACAAGAGAAAAAACATAAATGGCACCATGAACTATACCCGAAACTTCGATATCTCACTAAAACTATTAAGGCACCCTATTACACCCTTGAAAATCTTAAAAGTGAATTTACTACTACCCTGATACACATATAACTAGTTGCACAATGGGAGGTATTACACACTCTTGCGCCACCAACGCCAAAGTCAGCGCCACATATTGGAAATTTTTTGAATTTTAATTTTATATTCTTTTCCTTTATCTTATTCATTGATTTTCTTTTATTAATTATATTTATACGAATTAATAATTAAAATCCTCCAATAATTATATCTTCTTCATCACCACCACCATATCTGTCACCACCATCGCCATCAATTTCACCACCACCATTTCACTGGAAGTCCCGACTTTAATCCACCATTGAAGCTTCAATTCAAATCTCAATGAACTCAGATCTATGATAGATTTGTTGTGAGTATCAATTTTGAAATTTCTTCATTGTTCGAGAGTTAGAGATTTGAATATGAATTTTTTGTTTGTTGGTGATATGTTGGTCAAAACTGATTTGCAATTAAAAAGATAATGGCTATGATGAAAAAATGAAGAAGAAGGGTGTGGAGTGACAGTGGGGTGACGTGAAGGTGGAGGAGAAGAGGAGGAGGGGGGAATGGTGGTGTACTTCATCCATCAATGTAGATTTTGATTTTATTTAATTTTCTGCATTTTTCCTGGTGTTAATGTGTGGCTCAGATACATGTTATCCTACAACATAATGGTTTGAGGGGTGGCGTGAAGGTGGAGGAAAAGAGGGGAGGAGGGGGCGTGATGGTGGTGAAATAAAGAAGAAGAAGGGTTTGGGGCGTCGGGGTGGGGGTCGCGTAAAGGTGGAGGAGAAGAGGGGGTGGGGTGGAGGTGGAGGAGAAGAGGATGGTGGTGGTGAAATGGAGAAGAGCGGAGGGAGGAGAAGAGGGTGGTGGTGAAATGAAGGAGTTGTAAAATATCAGTTTTTATTAAAATTTAAAATAGTGTTTACTTTAATTTTGACTTTACTTTTCTATTATTTAATCATATTTTTTGTGCCACATCAACTCATAGAGTGGTATTAAATTTACTTTTAAGATTATCAGGGGTGCAATAGATCGCCTTAATAGTTTGAGTGTGATATCGAGATTTTGGGTATAATTTTGGGTCAATCTATGTCTTTTTTCTTTTTACAACTCTAATTATGTTTCATCATAGTTATGTTATTGGTATAATGCATCTTTTCGTCATTCATGGTTTCAATATTTTTTTAATGATTCATGAACATGTTAGCATGTTAATCTATATATATACAATTTTCTACTAATTTTATTATTTTAAAAATAACTTTCATGCATTTTTTATTTTTATATTTATTTTATTAATTTATAAAATATTAAAAAATAAATATCAATGGGGCTTACGCCCTGTGTCTCGAAACTTACGCTTTGTCGAGGCTTATGTAAACACATCGCCTTACGCTCACGCCTTCTAAAACACTGCTCTTGACACATGCACTATATCAAATTGATTGTCCTGTTTTTTTTTTTATTACTTCCTCCATTCATTTTTAGTTGTCCACTTTTAATTTTGCACGTCCTTAAAAAGTAATAAATGTAGTATATATCTTAGCATAATACATAATAAGCCATCAAACTTGGTCTCATTTTTTAAGTATGTCTTCGGGTGTGCACAAATAGACACCTCAATTTGTCTCCACTTTATTAGTTGAACACTTTAACTTTCAAAATGATCATCTAGACACCTCCAAAATTTATGTGTCATGTCAGCATTTGTGTTTACGTGTTCAATTTCTTACAAGTTGAGGTGCCTACTTGTGCACACAAAAAATAAGAGGGCATACTAAAAAAAATGAGGCCAAGTTTGAGAGCCTATTTATGTATTATGCCTACATCGTTTTACCATAATATCCATATTTAATTGGTGTATAGTTTTAATAGATTTTAAAAATGATTTGGAAATGAATAGTTAATGTTAAGGGTAAAATAAGAAAAAAAGTTTATGTTTTTCTTGATATACTAAAGTGAACAAGTAAAAATAAAAATATATTTTTAATATTGTGGATAAGTAAATATGAACGGAGGGAGGGAGTATGTTCCTGTCTACTTTTCACTTTTTATTCACATTTACCAATACTTTTGCATTATAAAAGTACTTCCGGACCCATATCCATATTCCTGGAATAATCAACTTCATTTGAACTCTTCGACCACCACTTTCATCTAAATACTATTGAACTCCTATTTCACCTTAATGAGTGTGTTCATCTACACCAATTTGTGGGCTTAAGTTGGAGCGAAAGAATTGCCCTTTTGTCCAATGGAAGGAGTACTAGTTTTAACACTTATACTACTATGAGTCGCTTGATTTCTCTCTCCCAGTCTGTATCGTTGGTATTTTCTGATGGCTCTATGAGTCACTTGATTTTCCGACGAAGCTCATCGACGGTTCATCTAGACGAACTATTTCTGGCGAAGTCACCTTATTGGGAACCTACTGGACTGGGCAAGCAGCTCCCGCCCACTGCTCCTCGGCACCAGCTTCCACACCGGTCGCCACTACTTCACCTACAGGTTTTTTCTATCAGTCTCTGGCGGTCCTTCCCCTTTCCCCCATTTTTTTTCTTCTCTTGCTCTGTTTTTTGCAGGTACCACCAGATCTGCCACGACGTACATCCGGATTCTATCTCTCCATTCTTCCGCCTAGCATTCGGTTCTATCTCTCTGGTCCTTTATTGCTCCTAATTTACATCTAATTGTGTTGTAGAATTTAATTCATAATATTGTGATCCCTACCCCTAGACACATTTAACTATTTACCTTGTTGACTGTACTTTATTTGTGATTCCGACTTGTTACTGCACTCCTTTGTTTAATTTTTTTACTGGCTCTGATGCACGATGGTAGACTAGGGTCATGTTCTCGGTTGGGGACAAATGCTAGGGTTATGAGTGGTAACGGGGTTAAAGGAGATTCTATGCTGAGAATAGGATCTTGGAACATTGGAACTTTATCGGGGAAGTCCACAGAGCTAGTGAAGATTCTTAAGAAGAGGAGGATTAGTATAGCCTGTCTACAAGAGACCAGATTGGTAGGAGCTAGAGCGTGGGATTTGGACGGGTATAAATTGTGGTTCTCGGGAGGCTCGCATTATAGGAATGTAGTAGGAATTTTAGTAGAGGAGGATCTAAGGGAGAATGTGGTAGAGGTGCGATGGGTCAATGATAGGATGATGGCAATTAAGTTAGTCGTTGGGGGCTCACTTTGAACATTATTGGTTCATACACGCCGCAAGCGGGCTTGGGCGTAGAGGACAATGTGCAATTCTAGGAGGATTTGGATAGGGTGGTGAGAGGCATACTGAATACCGGGAAGATATTCATAGGAGGAGATTTTAATGGACACACCAGGTCAACTCCAGGGGGTATGATGATGTGCATGGTGGGTTTGGTTTCCGGGACAGAAATGAAGGAGTCTTACTATTGAATTTTGTGAGCGCTTTTTGATCAGTCGTAGAGAATTTGAGTTTTCCGAAGAGGGAGGAGCACTTGGTAACATTCTGTAGTACGGTGGCGAGGACTTAGACATACTATTTTCTCCTTAGGAAAGATGATAAGGTGCTTGTAAGACTGCAAGGTTATCCCAAGTAAGAGTCTTATGACCTAACATAAGCTCTTTGTGATGGATTTGGAGATCAAGAGGAAGTACAAGAGTGTTGTGGACTGACCAAGGATCTAATTGAGTAACTTGACTATGGGTGGAGGAGGCACTCAACAGATAGAGATGGCAAGCATATTTTCAAAAATTCTTGAACGAAGAGGGGGACAAAGATATTGTGTTGGAGGATCTGGAACTCTCTGAAAGACATCACAACTTTGAGTATTGTAGATGTATAAAGATTGAGGAGGTTAAATGTGTTATTTGTATGATGCGTAGAGGAAGAGCGACCAGTTTAGATGAGATCCCGATGAATTTTTTAAAGAGCATGGGTAAGGAAGGCTTGGAGTGGCTGACTAGGCTGTTTTAATATCGTTTGTAAGACATAAAAAATGCTCGAAGAATGAAAGGAAAGTATAATGATACCGTTGTACAAGTTCAAAGGTGACATCCAGAGTTGCAACAACTACAGAGGGATGAAGTTATTAAGCCACACTATGAAAGTGTGGGAGAGGGTGGTGGAGTTGCGGGTAAGGAATGGCGTGTCTATTTCTGAGAACTAGTTCGGATTCATGCTTGCTAGGACACTCGACTAAAGAAGCCATCCATCTTGTTTGGAGGCTGGTGGAGTAGTACAGAGAGAGGAAACAGGACTTTCACATGGTGTTCATCAACCTAGAAAAGGCATATGACAAAGTCCCAAGGGAGATTCTTTAGAGATGCTTAGAGGCTAAAGGTGTACTGGTGACGTATACTAAGGCAATCAAGGACATGTATGATGGAGCCAAGAGTCAGGTAAGGACTGCGGGAGGTTTCTCAGAGCACTTTCCGGTGATGATGGGTTACATCAGGGATCAACTCTTAGCTTGTTTTTATTTGCTGACATCATAATGAAGATAAAATATCATGCAAATACAGGTGTCTATGAGCATTTTTGAACTGATCAAATGTTATATGAGATAGATAAAGTAATTGGTTTACAACTTAACGAGATCAAGGAAATCATTTCCCAAAACGTACTTAACAAAAAGAATTACCATGAGACAAGTAAAGGAATTCAAATCTAAGTATAACGACCAGATTTGGATATAGTAGGTCAACGTCATGTAATGCAATTCTTCAGAATCCTCTACTTACTGAATAAGGGAATAAGTTAACAACTCATCCTTTAAGGGATAGTAACACCAATGATTGGAATTAGGAGCAATGTTGGAGATTACGTATGTATACCAGAATATTTTAGAATTAAGGTGAGTACGATAAGTAAGAAAATGAGTGAACAAGTGTCAAAATAAGTAAAGAAAGGAAGTCATTTATAATTACGAGTAGTGAGAAAGTACAGATTCCTTTCAGACCATGAATGAGAGTTAACTACGATGATACGCGCACTTCAGATTCGATGACATTGTCCATAAAGTATTCATGATTGAGATACTACAAATATAAGAGTTTTTAGCACACTAGTTAGTAAACAAAGCTAAGTTGACAATAGAATCATTCACCCACAAGCGGCTTGACTAACGTGAGGACGAATGAAAGAAGTTGATCTGAGGGAACACATTAGTTAGCTAAGTGGGAGTGCGATTGGAGGATTCAGATAGTGATAGCTCTATGACTCATAATACAGCAGGGTCATCCCTCATACTGGAAGAAAATGAACGTCATAATGAAGATCCCATTTTTATAGAAGATCAGGGAAGATATTTAACAAAAGAGAATCGCAACCTTCGAGCATAATGGGAGAGGGACCGCAAGTGGAAGGTCCATTTGTGTATTCCTAGTGTAGCAGGATTATGAGATAAGATTATGACGGAGGTCCATTGCATGTGATATTCCATTCACCCTGGATCTACTAAGAGGTATCATGATCTCAAAGGTATGTATTGGTGGGACTACATGAAGAGGAACATTGAGAAGGTGGTAGTTCAGTGTTTTAATTATCAGTAAGTAAAAGTAGAGCACCAAAAGCCCGACGGCGTGACTCAGAACATTGAGGTTCCGATGTGGAAATAGGAAATGATTAATATGGATTTCATTACCGGTTTACCTCGATCTTATCATAAGTTTGATCCTATCTGGGTGATTATTGATAGACTGACCAAATCAACTAATTTTCTACCGGTCAAAACTACCTACATAGACGAGGACTACGTAAAGTTATACGCTAAGGAGATTGTTCGCCTTCATGGTATGCCTAGTTCTATTATATCTGACCGAGGTACGCAGTTCACAACTAATTTCTAGAGATCATTTCAAAAAAGGTTTGGGCACTCAAGTTAATCTTAGCACAACTTTCCACCCTCAGACAGACTAGCAGGCCGAGCGTAGGATTCAAACACTCGAAAACATATTACGAGCTCGCGTAGTGGACTTCAAGGGAAGTAGTGATAATCATTTACCCCTTATTGAATTTGCATGCATTAACATTTATCATGCTAGTATCAAAATGACTCCATACGAGGCTTTGTACGGACGGAAATGTAGATCTCCTATCGGATGGTTCAAAGTAGGCGATCAGAATTATTTGGGCCTGACCTAGTGCACCAAGCCATAGCGAATGTGAAACTTATCCAAGGACGGTTGTTAACCGCTCAGAGTCGTCAGAAGTAGTATTCATATGTGCGACGACGGGACCTAGAGTGTCCAGGTAAATGTTTTATTATGCTGCATTTTCCTAGATGTACCATCTTTTGGTCTTTGAATCATTTTGATCTTTTGCATTTTTTTTTCTAGTTCTTGTTTTCAGGTGCAGGAGAAGTACCAAGAAGGCTCTCCTATGCTCTTGACTGTCTTAAATGTCTCTACTTATCTTGGATTTGTTTGGATGAAGTAGTTTCTCTCCTCGTATTTACAAGATAGTGAAATTGAGGTTCTTAATAATGTTTAATTTGTTCTCTTTTTATGTGTTGTTTGAACACAATGGTGTTTCTTAATTTCCATATATTGTAAAAATGGTAAGCTTCTTATCAAGCAAAGTGCACATGAAACCTCCCTCAAGTAACTCAGATTAATACCAGATAGGCAAAGATGTTTGACACATTCAAGATTAAAGGGAAGCCTTGTTGGTACTTCACCTGCTCCTGCAGCAAATAAGTACTAGATACAAAATGCCAAATCTCAGAATGACTCAAATCCCAAAAGATGTTCCATAGATAAGAATGCATACCATTGAAGTGATGAAGCACATTTACCTTGACACTCTCATTATTCAAGTGGAGTTGCTCGAGAGCAGAAAAACACTCTAAAAACATGGCAGAATTCCATTTTCCTAACCCCACAATATTACACACCTCTGTAAGTGAAAGTTTTGCCAGAACAGGACAATTTCTATCAAGCCTGTGAAATCAAAGGATTTCAGCAAAGGAGCATTAACTTCAATGGAATCGTGGTTTGAGGTTTTCAGGACCAATTTCTGAAGCAAAGGACAATGAGATATGAAACTTTCAAGCGACTTGGAAGAGATTATAGCGTCACGTAGTTCCAGGCTAATTAACCGATCAAACCCTTTGAAGGACTGAGGATGAAGTATTGAACAACATTCGAGAGTAAGATGTCTCAACTGGAAACATGTGAAAAATGAACAAGGCAATTTGTATGGTTTGCCCATAAACGGAAGTCTAAGAACAAGATGTTGAATACCATTTCTAGAGATGAAATAGAACAAGCTCTCATCAATCTTTGGACACCTAGACAAAGTAGGAGTGCTAAGGGAAAACTTTGTAATTGGTCCCTCAAGAAGAGTCAAAATGCTGTGGATGATCTTTCTAAAGATATTTGTTGGGTTTATTGAATCCTTTCTTGTTTCACAAAGTGTTTGATCAAGCGTCAACTCTGGGAGTTTGCACAACTTATGACTCCATTTCTTGGAGAGGGTGCTTGTTCTCACAGCATCTCGTAAAGGCAAGCCCATAAGAATATCATCAAGTACATTCTTGGGAAGGTTGTCAAGTACATCCGGAGGCCGTAAAGTTTGTTTTTTTCCATAGGAGGCATCATATTAGACTAATCAACGATAAGAACCTGTAGAAAATAAAAAGTAATACAAAGATGAGGAAACTCCAAGCTATCTACACACTACTCATAGTGTTTGGATTGTTAAATTAACATGCCATAACTGTAAGAAAACAAAGGGTGTGTGTAAGTCTTCCTTCAATACTTCATCAATCATGAATATAAAGGATACAAATTTCTTATTCTAACGGAAATCTTATTTTATAAAAATAGAAACGAGAAGTACATTACCTTTTGCTTCTATATTAAGACAACCAGAAATAGGTAGCCACACTTGGAGAAAAAAGGGTCCAATAATTGGTCCTTTAAACTTGAGAAAATTAGTTGTTTCACAGTCTAGGGCTAGAGTTGCATAAGGTTGCATGGCAAATATAAACACAACGGAAGCTGAAAATCACGTCGACAAAATTAAAGAACATATACATAGTTGCACCAAACGCCAGTTTCGATTACTGAATTGAAAAAAAAAAAGAAGATAGAGCCCAAATTTGACAATGGTCAAGATCCCGATCATGGTCGTAAGTGGTTGACAAATCAAGGCCACTAATTTGACTATGGGTAAAACATGGTGCAAGAGAATCTTGTCAATTATATTCAATCATTTTCATGTTACCACATATTTCTTCAAAGAATTCTCTATCCGGCATTAGGGGTTGGATTTTTTCCCCAGTAGCATTAGGGGTTGGATGAGTACCCCAAAAAAGTTTCCATTTATGTGACAAGACACATGTTCTTGTAAACCCTTAGAAATGTCATAGCTTGAGTTAGGCCCAATATCCATTATTTACATGGTATCAGAGTCAGACTCATTCTAAATCTTTGTTCACCGATGTTGGGCCCCCAAATTATATTATTCATGCTCCAGTTAACAAGGTCTGGGCGTGCGGGGAGTATTAAGAGTCTCACATCAGATATGGAATGGGAACATGAACTCTCCTTATATGGATTTGGACAATCCTCACACTACAAGGTAGCTTTTGTGGTTGAGTTAGATCCAAGATCCATTCATTACAATTTTGTCAAAATTATTTGAAGGTAGATTAGATATTTTGTCTATCTCATCTTCTTCAATAACATCATTTTTTCCACGATCAACCCTATTCATCATTTTGTTAATAACAAGCCAAACTTTAATTAGTCCTCATAAAAGAATTACCCGCTAGGACATATTCCAAAGTTAAAATATTATAGGTATTTTAGTTTTTTTACCATGACCTAATTTATCATATCCTAAGTAATTGTGAAAGAGAATACGAGGAAAAACTTTATTACACACTGAGTGAATCAATTCACTTGACAAGACTTGATACAACCCTAGTTGCCCCAAAACGTCTATGTGAAGTCAAGACCATGAATTCCAAACACACCAAGGGTTGCACATGAAGATAGGCGTTCGTGAGCATGTATTAGCGCTATCCCGAGGATCTCAAGTGTGGAAGATTGCATGAGAAGACAAAAAGATAACAAATAGTGAAGAAAACACCATCTGCGAATCGCAGATGGTGCCACAGATAGTGTCTGCGGACCGCGGACTGTGCCAAACCGCCGTAGAAGGAGCAACCACTAAAGGGCATCACATGTGAATTGCAGATCATGCCTCAGACAATATCTGTGATTCACAAGTGGCGTAGCAGACTACGACAACTCGACGTTTTGACTATTTTTGCAATCCAAGAGTGTCACTTTTGGGACTCTTGTGTAATAACTTAGTTCTAGACTATAAATAGGTAACTTAGTGCATTTCATTCCTTAGATTATCTTGACTATTGCTTATTACAACTCTTAGAGAATTTTGAGTGTTAAGAGCTTGTTTAAGCCTGTGATTGAACTCGTGTTTAGAAATTTGGGTTGCTTGAGAATTCAATTCCCTTGAGGTCCATCTCATAGGTTGGGTGCTTGATTTGGTTAATCAATTAAGGTCCAAGGTTTAATATACTTTGGGTTATTTATTATTCCAATTCTTTGTGACTTCCTTTTTATCTTGTTTTCTTTCAATTCCTCAATTTATATTGTATCAATTAGTATCAGAGCTTGATTAAATGGTTATTCCAACAATCCTTGTCTTGAGTTTTTTATTACTATAAAAAAAGTGTTCTAGAGTCCAAAATCCGAAAATCCAAAAATAGTTGTTTGTTTGTTGATTCTATTGTTATATTTGAGTTTCTTAGTGTTAGAAGAGTCTAAATCTCAAGTTTCAGGTCATTTGAGTCATCTACCATTGTTGAAGCTTAGAGGTTTAAGAACTTGAATTGAATTTGATTGAAGGAAGGAGAATTGAAGCTTAAAAACCATCGGGCTTTGTTCTCCTAGTGAAGAAGGTGTGATATCTGAAATTTGGAGTGATTTGAAGAAGGAATGAAGGTTTGAAATTTTTTGAATTTTCAAGTTTTTTTGAAGACCTTCATAGTTGTTCTTGAGGAAGAAGAAGCAAAAATGTATTATTTGATCTTTCAAAATCTAATTTCTAGGTGAAAAGGTATTTTTGGGCCAAAAGAAGTAAAATATTTGGAAAAGTGGGCCCAAGTCATTGGAAAAGTCAGAATAGGCCCAAAGTATGGATCGCCAAAAATATTTAACATCACAAAGTTGTGCAGCGAAAGCATAACCTGCAAATCGCAGGTTGTGGCAGGCATTTATTGTGAATCGTAGTTGAAATCGTAGACTGCGATAGAAAAATTTGGACTTGCAGTTGCATTTGCAAAACGTAAACTATGTCGCAGTTTGCATCTGTGAATCGCAAACTTTGCACATTGAATAGTAGATCGCGTTTTTCATGTTTTTGACTCAAAATTCATTTTGTTTTGATTTATCTTCCATTTATTTGATCATCTAAACTAGTTAACATTTGTAATTGACCTTACAAAGTGATTAGCTAGTTCTTGAGCGTTAATTTTTCTTTCCAGCTACTTATTTCATTCTTTTATCTTTTTAACTTCGTCGATCATTTCTTAAATCAAGTCTGATAGTTTGAGTCGAATCATTATTTCATTGAGTCGACAAAGATCCACTCTTGATCTCGAGTAGAAATTGGCCCGTGTAACTCAACAGACTAAGCAAGGTACAATCACTTGCCAAGATAAATTGTGAGGCAATCAAAGGTGCGCATACCCGAGTGACTTGTGAGGTTAAGTTTTACTAACCCTAATGTGTTTGTTTATTTTGTTGAGTGATCTAAAACAAGTACAATGGCGAATTTAGGTAAAGAAACCCAGGTTCCCACCTGGGGACCTACTCTTGTTGATGTAATGAATGCATTGTCGGAACTTACCTGACAAATGACCACTTTGGATGCTCGGGTGGGAGGTGTTGAAGGGCGAAGTAGGGAAGCAGCATTACTACCCCAAGGTCAAAATCTCTAAGAATCTACTAGTAGAACGCAAGGTGATACCTCCCTTACCATGACACCCGAGACTTTTCGCCTCATGTTCCAACCCACTCACCCAAACAACACACCACCACCACATCGAAATGAGAACCTAATTGCACCACCACCCAATGAACCTTACCCTCCAACACCAAATAAAACTTATCCACATCAACCACTACTAAATATTTGTCAACCAATCCGATATATACACCCACTTGAAGATGATTTGCAGGATGAGATATGAGATTGGGGTGATAGAGTTGCCGATCAAAGGAGGGGACAACGAATGCCATATCAAGGTCCACACCGGGGAAGAAGTGGTAGGAATGTTCTTATCCTTCAATTGGGTAGGCAAGCAGGTTACTGAGACCGTGATGGTTACCAAGGATGAAACTACCAAGTGGATGAATATGGCGAAGAACTTTATGGAAACCAAGGAAACATCGGTGGTCGAGACATGAGTCTCAACTCCATCAAAGTCACTCTTCCAACCTTCAAATAGGGTAGTGACCCGGATGTGTTCCTTGATTGGATCATACAATGCAATCGGATCTTCCTAACTAATGAAATGTCCAAAGTGAAAAATGCATCTTATGTTATTGCTCAATTTGAAGGATTCGCCTCGACATGGTGGGAAACGCAAGTCAATTTTAGGAGGGCCTATGGACTTCCTCTAACTCCTAATTGGGAAGAATTGAAGATGATCATGATGAAAAAGTATGTGTCCGATCGGTACAAGCAGAACAATTAAAGAAGGTATACACTTTGAGACAAAATCTCAAGAGTGTAGAAGAGTATTATGATGAATTCCAACTTGCGAAAATGAGGATTGATTTTTAAGAAGGTGAATTAAATGTGATAACTCGATTCCAAGCCGGGTTGAACAAAGATATTGCATCCCAAGTGAGGCTTCACAATTATAATAATCTTTATGGGACACTTGAAGCGACAATTGAAATTGAGAAGGGTCTCAATGAGGATAAATCGGTCAAACCCAAAGGGTATTCATCTTCATAGAGCAAGAACAAAGAAGGGGAAACTTCTTCCTCTGATTGGCAAAAGAACAAGGGCGACATACAAGATTCCAAGAAGCCATTTGTCAAGAATAACCAAGTTGAGAAACAACCTCTAAAGCTTGTGCCAAAAGAAAGAGGTAATATGTTAAACCTATCCAATGTTTCAAATATCAAGGATATGGTCATAGAATTAGTGAGTGTCCCAACTGGAGGGCATTCGTTATAGTGGTTGAAGATCTTTGTAGTGATGAGGATGGGAGGAAGTATGAGGAGGTTAATAAAAGGGTTACTCAAGAAGATGATGATTATGTAGATGATGAGGGAAGTGAGCAAAATGAGGATGTTACAATTACATGTGTGTTAGCAAAGGGAGCCTTGTTAATCAAGAATATGCCTCAAGAATGGGAGCTCACCGTGCTAAATTATGTAGTGAGGAGGGCAATGATAAGCAAGGCTATGGATGATCCTAGCCAAATGAGAAACCTCTTCCATTCTAAATGTCTCATCAAGGGGAATGCATGTTCATTAATCATTGATAGAGAGAGTTGTGCCAATGTAGCAAGTACCACCTTGGTGGAATTCTTGAATGTCGCGACCACCAAACACTCAACCTTATATAAGCTCCAATAGTTGAATGAACTTGGAGAGTTAAGGGTGCAAAGGCAAGTCATGATCAAGTTTAAGATTGGGAAATATCAAGATGAGATCTTATGTGATGTAGTGCCTATGCAAGCTTGCTAACTCTTACTCGGAAGGCCTTGGCAATTTGATAGAGCTACGAATCATGATAGGATGACCAATCGGTACTCATTTGAGTATGAGGGGCACATACATGTACTACAACCCCTGTCACCATTGCATGTTAATGAAACCTATGAAAATATGAGAGAATTGAAGGAGAAATGTAAGGGTAAGAGGAAGGAGAGTGATCAAGAAGGTGACAACATTGTAGTGAGAAAGAGAAGGAGTTCAATGGAAGGGCTAAGGTGACTCTTATGGCGAGTTTGAGGGAGATTTTGGAGGAAGTGAAGGAACAAATTGAGGTGGTCCCTACCTTGCATCGGGGATACTCTTTACCATCTAACGAACTAACCTCTTCTTTGTCTAGTTCTATTTCTTCCTTTTTACAGGGTTATGGCGACGAGGGGATGCCCAACCACCCAGCTCATCAAAGCCTCCTGAAGGATCATTTTAATGAACGTCAAGGTAATCCATTTTCTCATGGTACTCCTATTTCTTGGAGTGATTTGGATGACAATTTGAGTGTGAGTTATTATGTGCCTTGCAATAAGCTTGATGTACTATCTAACATTGGAAGTTATGAGTTGAAGAATGACCCTCATCTAAATAAGAGTGATAACACATGCTTAGACGATTCCATGTCTTGTAATTATTCTCTCTCTAGTGGTGATGCCATATTTCTTGATGATGAGATCAATTCTAGTAGTTTGCCTAGTGGAGTTGTAAGCCATAATGTTGTCAATTCTAGTAGTTTGCCTAGTGGAGTTGTAAGTCATAATGTTGGTGTGGCTTTTTTTAGTGGCTACAAAATCTATGACAACCCACTTTGGGATAACTTTTCACTTATTGGGTAGATGGTCTTAATAGTTTATGGATATTCCAAGGAAGGATGCAGCGCTAGTTAATGAGGGAATTGATTTGCTTGACTATTTGCGAAATCCTAGTAGTGATCATTATACCTCTAGTGCCTATGATTGTGAGTTTTTTTATGATGCCCCATCTATTCATGATAACGACATTCGTGTATGGCTTTATTCAAGTGATCCATCTGACTATGATCCATTTCTTGATGAAAATACTAGTGAGGAAATCTTTGGTAGTGATATGAGTGTAGTATCATATTCGAGTAGCCAGGCTTTGATGTTGTGAGTGACTTTGCAGAAGGCTACATTGGTAGTATAACATTGTTAAATGCTTTCCACTTGTTTGCTTATGATGATTGTCATTGTGAGATGATCCTTACGGATCTCTCTAGTACTAACAAATTTTATAGTTGTGGTATTTTGTCTTCTTGTTGGATGTGTGTAGGTAACCCCTTATATTTGAGGACAATTTTTTTTTCAAGAAGGGGAGAATGATACAACCCTAGTTGCTCCAAAAACGTCTATGTGGAGTCAAGAGCATGAACTTCAAACATCCCGAGGGTTGCACATGAAGATACGCGGTCGTGAGCATGCATTAGCGCCATCCCGAGAATCGTAAATGCGGAAGATTGCATGAGAAGGCAAAAAGACAACAAATGGTGAAGAAAACACCATCTGCGAATCACAGATGGTGTCTGCGGACCGCAGATTGTGCCAAATATCCCCAGAAGGAACAACCACTTAAGGGAATGACCTGTGAATCGCAGATCATGCCACAGACAATATCTGCGATTAGCAGGTGGCGTAGCAGACTACGACAACTCGGCGTTTTGGTTATTTTTGCAAATCAAGAGTGTCACCTTTAGGCCTCTTATGTAATAACTTAGTCCTAGACTATAAATAGGGAACTTAGTCATTTCATTCCTTAAATTATCTTGACTATTGCTTATTGCTACTTTTAGAGAGTTTTGAGTGTTGAGAGCTTGTTTATGCTTGTGATTGAACTTGTATTTAGAAATTTGAGTTGCTTGGGAATTAAATTCCCTTAAGGTCCATCTCATAGGTTAGATGTTTGATTTGGTTAATCCCTTAAGGTCCATCTCATAGGTTGGATGTTTGATTTGGTTAATCAATTAAGGTCCAAGGTTTAATATACTTTGAATTACTTTTTATTCCAATTCTTTGTGTCTTCCTTTTATCTTGTTTTCTTTCAATTCCGCAATTTATATTGTGTCAAGAACTCTTTCAATATTCAAGATATAACTAGACTTCTATTGTAGATATAATGAGATTTCATTTATATTACATAGCTTAATTATCAATGGTCTGTCAAAATCCTTTATAACCCTAGATGGAATTTATTCAAAAAAACAAAAGAATCTTTTTTTTAAAAGAAACTTTGTAATTCTTTTTTAGTAATTTTTTGTTTTTAAAAAAACCTTCAAATAATTTCACAAGTAGAAAAATTATTAATATGGAAAACCTATCTAAATCAAGTTTAAAAACAAAAGAAATTTGCATCTACATAAAGGAAATTCACACAAAATTGATACATCTCTAATGTTGATGAAAGAAATGGACCGTCAATTAAGATGTAATAAATTTATTATGAAATCCATATGGTGAGTAGCTTAAAAAAATAGATCTGGAATAGAAGTCGATTCATGTTTATCACTTACAAATGTGTAGGATTCACATGAGTTTTAGTTATTTTTAAAATGTTCGTTAATAATGATGATTCTAGTTTTTTTAATAGAAAATTTGTTCATGGCTAATTGTCATGAGCTGGCTAGGAACCCATACTAATAGCTTAGTTACACACAAAACTATCACCAATGGTTGTGATAGATAGATCAGATCCTTCCACTATGAGGTTTCAGGATCGAGCCTCGAGAATGAAAAAAATCTTAAGAGATAAATTCTGATTAGTCGAGCCCCAAAGCGGGTCATGTATGGTGGAAAAAAAAACGCTCACCAAAACTGCATAAAACACCTACAAGATTAATATCCAACCATTGACAAGAGAAAAAGAACATAAGAAGACATTTCTGAAAAACTCAACCAGGAAAAACAAAAGACAGAATCAATCAAAAATAGTTACCTCATTCAAATAGTACAGAAAATAAAAAATAGACTATAAAATTCAATAAAACTCTTACCTTTGATTTGCTTGCATCTTTTGAAGTTAAGGCCCTAAGTGTTGTATAGTTTAGAGTGCAAAAAAAAAAACTAGCTGTGAAGTCAAGAAATAGTAAAGCGAAATTATATAAGGCCTAATAAAGAGTTCAAACACTGTTTTTTGTCACATCTTAAATGTAATATGTGTGTCCCACTAGAAAATATAATATTTACCTTGACTTATAAATTGTTTTCTGTTCATTTTTTTAAGAAATTAATTTCAAAATCCCTCATTCTCAAATAGTTATTTTTTTCTATTAAAAATAATTTCTAGATCACAACACTCATATTTCTGAATTTAAAATGAGACTGATTTTGCCTTTTTTTTTCTTTTCATTTTTGGATATTCATGTTAAGTTCTCCCACATCGGTGGGATAAGTCCTTTGTGTCCTTATATTGCTTGGGCAATACTCACCCTACAAGCTAGCTTTTGGGATTGAGTTAAACTCAAGATCCATTCATTACATGGTATCAGAGTCATACATGTCCCAATTCATTATTTCCGATGTTGCCCCCCCCCCCTCTTATATTGTCTACACTCCAGATGTCCAGCCCTGGGCGTGAGGTGGGTGTTGAGTTCTCCCACATCGGTGGGATAAGTGGTCATTGGTCTCCTTATATGGCTTGGGCAATCCTCACCCTACAAGCTAACTTTTGGGGTTGAGTTAGACCCAAGATCCATTCATTACATGGTATCAGAGTCAGACCCATTCCATTCATTGTTTAAGATGTTGGTCCCCCCTCTTATATAGTCCACGCTCCAGATGTCCAACCCTGGGCGTGAGGCGGGGTGTTGAGTTGTCCCAATTCATTGTTTCCGATTCTTATATTGTCCACGCTCCAGGTGTCCAGCCCTGGCGTGAGGCAAGGTGTTGAGTTCTCCCACATCGGTGGGATAAGTGGTCATTGGTCTCCTTATATTGCTTGGACAATCCTCATCCCTTTAAGCTAGCTTTTGGGGTTGAGTTAGACCCAATATCCATTATTTACCATTCATTTAAAATGTGAAACTTTTTATTACACTGGCCTTTTACTTAAATTGGTTATTTGAAATTTAATAATCTCTTATTATTTTATAATACATTTATCAAACGTGTTATGGTTATCATTATTGATAAATACTTTCATTTTTGCTTCCTCACTTAATTTAAATAATATTAAAAAAGCTCCCAACGAAATTATTTTTCTCCTTAATTATAACCAGTATATCAATTAACCAACTTCTATACACCTAAAAGGACCGGGCAAATGTCCTTTTGCATTTCGCAACATAATTTATTTCTAATTCAAAATTCAAAATTCAAAATTCAAAATTCAAAATTCAAAATTCAAAATTCAAAATCTATCTATACATCTCATGTGAGATTAACTAAATCTAGTCAAGATTTACGTGTTCCAAGAAGGATTGGTCCTATATATTTTGTCTTCCCCCCCCCCCCCCCCCCGAATGGTCCGCATTTGAAATAGAGAAATATCGTAGGTACGCACATACCATGATCAAATAAATAAATAATTTAATACAAGTCTTGGAGAAAATGAAAATTTAAGCAGTACATTGACGTCTCTTGTAGTGTCACAAAGGCTTTTAGTGATCTTATTGACGCATAGTCTTCAAGTAGGGTGTAGTCGTTGTTAACCCTAAAAACATTTTATTGATGATATAAGAATTTGATTAACTAAGATTAATATTTACCTGAGATATGAGGTGAATCAAGGATTTAAATTTTATGTGTTCATGTTTTAAAGTTTTTTCATTGTATTTTTAAATTAATGGATTCAAATCTATTTTAGTGTTGCAATTTAAGTAAATTGTTACACATGTAAATTTATATTTCACGTTATAAGTATTGAGTTCAGAAATATCTAGTACAACAACAATTAATTCATCCGCCTCTGTATGTGACAGGATCATATCAACATGAAGAAGTCAACTACTCATGAATGCAAAGAAGATCGACCATATCGCATAACAGAGTTAATTTTGAAAAGTAAGCGAAGAAATTGGATGATACATTACAAAGTAGTAGTTCAACTTGAAGATGGATATCATGTTCTTTTAAGTGGAAATAAGAGATAATAATAGTAACTAGTAACCGTTATCACAAACAAGGTGAGTGCTAATAAAAGCACTTAAAATTTCCTAGATTGACTAAATAAGTATGAGTACTACGTACCTGAGATTTATCTAGGAAAACTTATTCCAGTCTTATCATCTTTTACTTGGTTAAGAGATAATGATAAAATAATACACTTGAACTATCATTTTTTCCGTGTTTCATACCTCTTCTATCGGTTGTTCTCTTTTTCTACTTGAACTATCAACAACAACAACAACATACCTAGTGTAATCCCATAAGTAGAGTCTGGGGAGAGTAGGTTGTACGCAGACCTTACCCCTACCTTGAGAGGTAGGGAGGTTGTTTCCGATAGACCCTCGACTAAGAATAAAGTAATATAACAATAACAATAAAGTTGTAGAAAACTAACAAAGAATGTCAAATTGGAAGAAAGAACAGTAACTACAACAAAATAATATGTTACGCCAGACACAAGATACAATAAATATATACTAACAAAAATTGAAGGATAAAAATACTACAATTACTAGTATGGAACGCTCTACTATCACCTCTCCGCAATACTTCTTCAGCCTACCTTTACCTCTCCTGAAGCAATTCATAGCCAACCTCTCACACTCCCGGATTGGGACATCCCGACATCTCCTCTTCACATGCTCGGACCATCTTAGCCTCGCTTCCCGCATCTTGTTCTCTATCAAGGCCACCCACCTTGTTCCAGATATCTTTATTTCTAATCATATCCCTCCTAATATGCCCACACATCCACCGCAACATCCTCATTCACAACTTTCATCTTATGAACGTGAGATTTCTTGACTGGCCAACAATCCGCCCCATACAACAAAGTAGGTCTAACCACCACTCTATAGAACTTGTCGTTGAGTTTTGGTGGCACCTTCTTATCACACAAGACTCCGGATGTGAGCCTCCACTTCATCCACCCCGCACCAATATGATGTGTGACATCATCATTATCAGGACCCAAAACCATCGAGTCGTGATGGCACTAGTCCCAAGGATCAGTAAGTCAACCACAACCATTTGACCCAAATTAAATAGATAATAAAGTGCCAAAGTTGTGAAGAAAATCAAATTATGTCTTAAAAAGTCTCATAACATAAATAATACGAAAAATACTACAAACTCCCAAGAGTGGTGTCACCTGTACAAGAACTAACTAAGGAATACAGGTTGGAAATACATCCCTAAATACATAGTTATCTAGAAATGAGAAGACAAAATTAAGGAATAAGGAAGAAGAATCTGGTGTCATGGATCTGCCATGTAGCTCACCCCGAATCCCTCGATATAGTTCCACAACAGCTGGATAGTCGTAAAATCCACTAGGACAAGGAATATATCATGCAAACAAATAGGTGCGGCATGTGTAGCGTGAGTACAAAAACAATGGGTACTCAACAACATCGTCGACCGATCCTATTTTAAATGGAGATAAGGGCTGGCCTACCGATTACTACTCCCACACTAACTGCCATCAGTTCACAATAATAGTACAATATATGAATCCACTCAAACCACGAGTCCAAGCCTAGGTTATAGCATCTAGTTCCTCAAGTCAGATAAGGTATTCACAAGACATTTCAATAGAGCCTAATCAACCCAAGATTTAAGCCTAAGTGTAAGAAACTTTAATTGTTCATGAACATTTCAAATAGTCAAGTAGCCTGATAAAATGGCCAATTACAAGGTTTAGGCAATCAAGCAACAAGGAATGAATGAATGATGTGCAATGCATGACCTTTGTCTCTCATCACCGGTATACACATGTTCGAACATGAATGAATCGTGGCCCATAGGGGAATCGCGAGGTCTATATACCACTCAGACTCACACACAGTACCTAAGTATAATCACATAGCAGGCTTATACAGTACCTAAGTATAAGCACACAGCAGGATCATAACTCTTATACTCGTCTATTGCCCCACAAGTTTATACATTATGAAGCATCAATATGATATGCACGACAACAAGAAGAAAATATACGCCACATAGGTTTATACATTATGAAGCATAAATATGATATGCACGAAAACAAGAAATAAATGTAGGCCACACAGGTTCTAACTCGGTCATTTGTACAATAAAGACTCGATCTTTAGCTTCTTTACACTTTTAAACGAGTATAAAGGAAAATGATGGGGACACACAGTCACATACCACATATATAGACTCTAACAACGCAGAAAGTACGATCTTTATACCCCAATCACGGATCCAAAAGATCGTACTATACTAACAGCTAGTGCCCAAAGCATGACATTTTTCTAAGAAATTTATAAGCACAATTACCCAATACATATCACCGTTATCCGATACGTGCTCCTCCCCTCACAAGTATAGGGACCCACCCATTACTCCCATTTTTAGTTGATTGACTTAAACCAACCAGGATGCCTAAGATAGGGTTCATAGTCTTAACATGCTTGGAAGTAGGAGTCCGAAGTCACGAAGTCGCCTTTCCCTTTCGAATAGTCTCCACACAGTCCCAATCTAGTCAAAAACATATTATGCGTCAAAATATGAGACAAACAATTTCTATATTACCTTATGCAAGATTTGGGTCTGGAAAGTCAAACTAAAACCCCATTCTAAACCCCCAAGGTTAAATAAATAATTATACTAGAAAATTGGGGCTCATATGGTCAATTTAATACTCTACAAGTTCACGCGAATCCAACAGTACCCATAATGACATACTTTAAAGCAAAACCTAAAACGACATCCAAAAAGTGATTTCTGAGCCAAAAGGGCAAAATAGGATTTTTATTCTCAAACTGGTTTACTCATAGCCTAGGGAACTTAGATATGCAATATCATCAATTGTTAACCTCAAAATCATGCTTAATTGAAGAAACTATTGATTTTCAAGAAAATCTTAAACATGAATTCTAGCATGGAAATCTCTACTAATTAATGGCATAAATGTAGAAAGGGCTTTAAAATCTTACCCTCTTGATGGTCCTTGAAGTTCTCCTCAAAATTCCCCTAAATTTGAAGTCTAGAGCTCAAAATATGGAAATGGGACCTAAAAGATCGATTTTGATTTAAAATCGTTGGCATGAAAAAACCCTTCGCAATCCCGGGCCCCAGCCTCGCGATCGTGAAGTATTGCTCCGACCCAGCCCAAGCTAAGCCTTCACGAACGCGACAAGATCTACGCAAATGCTAAGAAGACCATCGAGTTGCGAAAGGGAACACCAGCAGTTGGACACCAAAAAATGTAGTGTCTTCCGAATTAGGAATGGACCCTCGAAACACATCTGGGACCCCCCGGACAAAAACCAAATACGTAAACCACTCCTAAAATACGTAGCAAATCTGGTAGAGCACTCAGAATCGTCATACGAGGTCATATTAACAAAAGTTCATTCAAAACCCCTAAAAACTTCATAAAGCCTTAAAATAACAACTCAACACTCGAAGTGCTCCCGAGTGCCTCAGGAACCAACCAAGGACACACCTAGGCCATATTCAACATTCCAAACACGATGGAATCGACGAAACTCCAAAAAAGATCACAACACCCTCATTATAGACTTTAGAGATCTAAAGCTTATTTTTTAATGTAAGACTTTTCAATTTCTGCAAACTAACCCGAAACCCTCTCAAAACACCCGGGATCCGATCCAACGGTCCACCTAAGTCACAAATCATATTGCGGAACTAATGGAATCATCAAAATTCAATTCTAGAAGCATTTACTAAAAGTCAACTCCTTAGTCAAACTTAGAACTTCTAAAACTCAAAATATGGATTTCTTCTGTTATTCTCATCCAATTGCCTCGGGAATTGCGTCACTCATCCCCACACATCAAATACACCATAACAAGGCTAGAGGAAAGAGCATTTGTGAGCAAAATAAGCAAAAACAACAAAACGACCTAACAGGTCATTACATTATCCACCACTTAAACAGATGTTCATCCTCGAACATGAAAAGAAAAGGAAATACCTGAATCTCCGAAAAACTGAGGGTATCTAGTTTGTATGTCTGTCTCAGTCTTCCGTGTAGCCTTCTCAATCGGATGATAGCACCACTGGATCCTCACAGAAGTTATCTCATTGGACCTCAACTTTTGAATCTGCCTATCGAGTATAGCAACTGGCTCTTCCTCATAAGAACATTTCTAATCAAGAAATATTGAATCCCACTAAATCATATCAGAATCATCTGACCGATACTTCTTAAGCATGGAAATATGAAACACATAGTGAACATCCGATAAACTCAGAGGCAAAGCCAACTTACAGACTACCTCATCGATATGCTTCACAATCTCAAATGGACCAATGATCCTGGGACTCAACTTGCCCTCCTTCCCGAACCTCATCACACCCTTCCTGGGTGAGACCTCTAACAGATTTTACTCACCAATCATGAACTCTAGATCACGAACCTTCTTGTCCACATAGCTCTTTTGCTGACTCTAAGCTACGAGAAGTCTCTCCTAGATCAACTTAACCTTGTCCAAGGAATCACGCAATAAATTAGTACCCCAAGGCCTAGCCTCAAACATATCAAACCAACTGACAGGTGAACGACACCTCCTACCATACAATGCCTCAAACAACGCCATCTCTATGCTAGAATGGTAACTGTTGTTATTGTAAGAAAACTCAACCAAAGGCAAGATCTGATCCCAATGACCACCGAGGTAAATTACACCAACCCCCAACGTGTCCTCAAGGACATGAATAGTCCACTCGGACTAACGAACTGGGTGAGGGTGAAATGTTGTGCTAAGCTATACCCGAGTACCAAAATCCTTCTGCAAAGATCCCAAGAAATGGAATATGAACTGCGTGCCTCTATTCAAAATCACAAAAATGGGCACTCCATGAAATTAACTATCTCTCAAATGAAAATCTTGACCAACCCCTCTGAATTAAAATTAGTCTGAACCAATACAGAATGAGCCAACTTCGTCAAACAATCTACACTTACTCAAGTAGCACCAAACTTTCCCAAATCATGTGGAAATCATACCACAAGGTCTATAGAAAGTCGCTTCTTCACTTAGCCCATCAAATCTCGTAAAATCTTCTTTTTATTTTTCCTAATAGTCTGACCCTCACACATTTTATCTAGTTTGACTTAATCTACCTGATTTTAATACAACCATAACTCTGAACGCAATTTGTTGATTCAATAACTATCACCATAATCGCCATAATCCTTTGGCCGAATCTCAACCCACTCACAATCATGCACCGGTAAAATGACCTCATTCTAATCATCCTTCATTCCTACCTTCCAAGTCGCCCTTAGCACCAATAATCCATAAAATATGATATCGCACACCAAGAGCCTCAATCATGACTCTCTTTGACCAAAAAGATTATGTGCTCGTACTTAACTAATTCTAAGCATTTTCATCAAGATTTGATCCTACCCAGGCCAATTGTGCAAATTTTAAATCAGTTAACTCCGTCTCGACGAGCTGGAACTCCTGAGTCACCACCATCTTTCAAATCCTCTTAATCCTTCCATGATGTCCCACGCGCATCATCCTAATAACTATCTTATCGTGCCAACTTGTAAGAATCAACCGATCACTCTAGAGACTTACCAAATCTGTTTGTATCTCCTCCAAAACATCACCAAGTAACCATGTGGACCATTAAAACATTATGATTAGCTACCATTGACGAAAATAGTATCAAACCTCATTGTAAATTATAATAACACTTGGTAAATACGCCATACCTATTATTTGAATAGAAAACTCATCAATCCTCCAGAAGTGAGTTACTAGAATAACCATGAATCCCTCTCGGTAATATGTCCATATGCCATTCGACTTTAAATGAACGCACCTGATCTGGTTAAAATGCACCATACTCTGAATGTCATCAATAATCATCCGATCTATTTCTGAACCTTTATAAAATAGAGAGTAAGCCTTTCATAAATTTGCGGTGACCTATCCTGATTTGTTATTCATGAATAACCAATCTTGTGCTATCATTCCAAACCTCAAATGCTGAAATTTGCCCCAAGTCATCTACCAAGTACCAATGAACTATACCTTATGACTTTGAATCTTTAGGGAATCTAACTACATCGAACCCTCTCCACTGTACTTTCACTAAACTCATTCATCATCTCGACACTCCAATATAAGGCCTATGGCCCCATACTTCACTACTCACAACCATAAAATCTCTGAGTACAATACCTTATTATTTCTTTAACAAATCCAAGAGTATTAAATCTTACCATCCATGTGTCTTACCACAAACAAATACTCTCAAGTCATTCGTATTTGAAATACTCAACCATAATATCTAACCATCACCTTAACACAATCTACTACTACGAACATAGTCTTACTTCAACTTTCAATTGTAGAGATTTCTTTTTATCAATCAACTCTAGCATGTCCATTCAATGATACAATGAAATCACCCATCTTGGTACTGCACAAGTTACCTCCTCATCAATCTTCAATCACAAAAATCTCATTGGCACTTGTCATTTACTACTTCAAATTATCCATAAACTTCCTTCCTCAATCATACTTATCGCTTTTACACCCAATTTGAATAATATAACATAACGTCACCATAACCCGTACATGATTAGACTAGTCAAGCTGCTTCAAATTCAAGCCTAACCTCAATCCTCCAAAATTAATAGTAAGATGTTTGTATCTTAATTCTTCAGTTTCTGTAATCCATTCAAAACCACTTTTATCATTATCAATCGAAAGTCACCCAATCCCATTCGTGGGTGGATTAAAATATCATAAATCGTGAAATAGCTAAGTCAATCATGGAGGTAGTAGTAAACCATAATCTTGAATGTCTGAAAGTTTCTCTTGCCTCACTCAAACCTTAAAATTTAAAATTCCTCTAAGCCAAATGCATCACATATACAATATCCATATCTTTTCTCCAAATTAGATGCAACAACGGATAACACTTCAAGTAATTAAATCATCACACTCGTCCATTACTAGAGTCATTTCTATTAGTCGGTCACTGTTTATTTCTTCCTTAGCATTCACTTCATAAACAGAGTAGTCTCACAAAATCAACAAGCACATAGTTCAAAATGACTCATTATCACCCTACCCCGGGATATCAAGTGAACATTCAAACACGCCCTTTTCTAAAAGACAACACCCGACTATTCCCACAAGGTTCAATCATCTATAGTGATTTTTGCCTGATGAGCACATCCACCACTTGTGCTCGTCCTATAACTGAAAATGATCTATTTGAATTCCTTTCATTACATCCATATTCCATTGAGTAACTGAAGACTCTTCACACGCACCCAATATGAAGTCCTACTTCCTCATACCTTATCATAAAAGGTCATCATTCAGGTTTATATGCTTTACAAATTTCTCTTCATAACCTCATCAACTATTCTTTGTCCAATCAACTTATTTATCAAAGTTTTCCATTTGTCTTCAGAATATTAGTACATGTCCCATCTCTTTGCATCTCGAGAATCTTTATGTTACGCTAAATCCTCTCAATCCTAGTCTTGAAAGCCACAACACTCATCACTTGGTTAATTCGCTAATTATACCATTTAGAATCATCAAATCTATTTTAATCACTTGCTATACCATAAATACACTTCCTCAACATTCGTGCCACTAACTGTTGAAACTTGGCTACCATGTAGTCGTTTGCACTATCACTCCCATTTCTTAGGAGTATCTCCAAACTAGAGAGTCTGAATCATAACTCTGTTATCACCCAACTGAAATTCGGATCATAGTTGTAGTCTGAATATGGTCACGCGTCTTCATCATGGTGACACATCTCTTACCATACCATGTGACATCATATCCAACCACTTATGTGTGAACCCGAGAACGTATCCTTACTATCAGTCAGAGACTGAAACAAATAAGTTTAGACATTAAACTAAATCACATACGCACGATAAGGAATGAAAGAATAGAATTTTCCTAAGTGTCCCACAGGCTTTTGAAGATAAGTACAGACGTCTCCGTACCGATCTACAAGACTCTACTAGACATTATTCTTGTACTAGTAAGACTAGTGAACCTAACGCTCTAATACCAATTTAACATGACACAAAACCACCGAGTCATGATGGCACTAACCCCAATGATCAGTAAGCCAACTACAACCATTTAACCCAAATTAAATAGATAAATAAAGTGCTGAAGTTGTGAAGAAAATCAAATTATGTCTTCAAAAGTCTCATAACATAAATAATACGAAAAATACTACAAACTCCCAAGACTGGTGTCACATGTACAAGAACTAACTATGGAATACAGGTTGGGAATACATCCCTAAATACATAGTTATCTAGAAATGAGAAGACAAAATTAAGGAATAAGGAAGAAGAATTTGGTGTCATGGATCTGCCATGTAGCTCACCCCGAATCCCTCGATATAGTTCCACAACAACTGGATAGTTGTGAAATCCACTAGGACTAGGAATATATCCTGCAAACAAAAAGGTGCAGCATGTGTAGCGTGAGTACAAAAACAATGGGTACTCAACAACATCGTCAACCGATCATAATTTAAATGGAGATGAGGGTTGGCCTACCGATTACTACTCCCACACTAACTGCCATCAGTTCACAACAATAGTACAATATCTGAATCCACTCAAACCACGAGTCCAAGCCTAGGTTATAACATCTACTTCCTCAAGTCAGATAAGGTATTCACAATAAATTTCAATAGAGCCTAATCAACCCAAGATTTAAGCCTAAGTGTAAGAAACTTTAATTGTTCATGAACATTTCAAATAGTCAAGTATCATGATAAAATGGCCAATTACAAGGTTTAGGCAATCAAGCAACAAGGAATGAATGAATGATGTGCAATGCATGACCTTTGTTTCTCATCACCGGTATACACATGTTCGAACATGAATTAATCGTGACCCATGGGGGACTCGCGAGGTCTATATACCACTCAAACTCACACACAGTACCTAAGTATAATCACATAGCAGGCTTATACAGTACCTAAGTATAAGCACACAACAGGATCACATAATACTTATTTCTAATCACACAACTCTTATACTCGTCTATTGCCCCACAAGTTTATACATTATAAAGCATAAATATGATATGCACGACAACAAGAAGAAAATATAGGCCACACAGGTTTATACATTATGAAGCATAAATATGATATGCACGACAACAATAAACAAATGTAGGCCATATAGGTCCTAACTCGGTTATTTGTACAATAACGACTCGATCTTTAGCTTTTTTTCACTTTAAACGAGTATAAAGGGAAATGATATGGACACACAGTCATATAGTATATATATATATTCTAACAATGCGGAAAGTATGGTTTTTATACCCCAATCACGGATCCGAAGGATCGTACTATACTAACAGCTAACGCCCAAAGTATGACATTTTTCTAAGAAATTTATAAGCATAATTACCCGATATGAGTGCTCCTCACCTCACAAGTATCGGCACCCCCTTATTATCCCCATTTATCCCATCTTTAGTTGAATCATTTAAACCAACCAAGATGTCTAAGATAGGGTTCATAGTCTTAACATGCTTGGAAGTAGGAGTCTGAAGTCACGAAGTCACATTGCCCTTTTCGAATAGTCTCCACGCGGTCCCAATCTACTCAAAAATAGATTATGCGTCAAAATATGAGACAAACAATGCCCATATTACCATATGCAAGATTTGGGTCTAGAAAGTCAACCCAAAACCCCAATATAATCCCCCAAGGTTAAATATGTAAATATACTAGGAAATCAGGGCTAATATGGTCAATTTAATACTCTACAAGTTCACGCGAACCCAACGGTACCCATATTGGCATACTTTAAAGCAAAACCCAAAATGACATCCAAAAAGTGATTTCTGAGCCAAAAGGGTAAAATAGAAATTTTATTCTCAAATTGGTTTACCCATAGCCTAGGGAACCAATATATGCAATATCATAAATTTTTACTCAAAATCATGCTTAATTGAAGAAACTATTGAGTTCCAAACCTAGGGTTTATTCCCCTAAATCCTCAATCTTAAACATTAATTCTAGCATGGGAATCTCAACTAATTAATGGCATAAATGTTGAAAGGGAGTTAAAATCTTACCCTTTTGATGGACCTTGAAGTTCTCCTCAATATTCCTCTCAATCCAAAGTCTAGAGCTTAAAATATGGAAATGGGACCTAAAAGATCGATTTTGGGCAATTTATAATCGCTGGCAGGGAAAAAACCCCTTCGCGATCCTAGCGATCGCAAATCATCGCTCCGACCTGGCCCGGGATAATCATTCGCGAACGCGATGGGCTCTATACAAACTCAAAAAAGACTAGCGAGACACATCGCAACACGTGTCTCGCGGTCGCGAAAGGGATCACCAGCAGCTGGACACCAGAAACATCTAGTGTCTTCCAAATTCGGAATGGACCCTCGAAACACATTCGGGACCCGCCGAACACATCCAAATATGCAAACCACTCCTAAGGCACACATCAAATCTGATCGCGCACTCAAAATCATCATACGAAGTCATCTTAATAAAAAGTTCATTCAAAATCCCTAAAAACTCCATAAAGCCTTAAAATATCAACTCAACTCCCGAAATGCTCCTGAGTGCCTCGAGAACCGAACCAAGTACTTGCCTAGACCATATTTGACATTCCAGACTTGATAGAATCAACGAAACTCCAAAAAAGACACAATGCCCTCATTACAGACTTTGGCCATCTAAAGCTTATTCTTAACTTAAGACTTTTCAATTTCTCCGAACTAACCAGAAACCCTCTCAAAACACTCGGGACACAATCCAACGGTCCACATAAGTCACAAATCATATTCCAGAACTAATGGAATTATTGGAATTCAATTTCGGAAGCATTTACTTAAAGTCAACTCCTTGGTCAAACTTTCCAAACTTAGAACTTCTAAAACTCAAAATTTGTATTTTCTTCCGTTATTCTCATCTAACTGTCTTGGGAATCGCGCCTCCCATCCCCACACATGAAATACACCACAAAAATTCTAGGGGAAAGGGCATTTGTGAGAAAATAAGCAAAAACAACATAACAACCTAACAAGTCATTACAATCATTAATATCACCATTTTCTTGGATAATAGGCCTCAGATACTTGAAACTTTCTTTCTTTGGAATGACATGAGTTTCAAGCCATACTTTCACATCTGCCTCCCGCGTCAGACCACTGAACGTACACTCTAAGTACTCTGTCTTGGTCCTGCTCAACCTGAACCCTTTACACTCCAGGGTCTGTCTCTAAACCTCCAGCTTAGCATTAACTCCCCCTCTAGTCTCGTCAATCAACACTATGTTATACTGAACTATCATCATCTATGTAATATCTAATTGTAGTTAATAAGTGTATTTCAATTTATTTAATTCTAGATTTAACTATAATAAATTTACTAATATATACTCCCTATGTCCCAATTTATGTGGACAATTGGAATTTCAAGCATCAATTAAGTTTTTCTTTGACCATAACGTTTTTTATATGTCATTTACATTTCTAAATTGTTAATTCTTAGCTTTATTAATCCATATAAATTAATCATGTATTAATAATGACACATTTTTAATTGAGCACACCTTTGCAAGGATCCAAAAAGGGAAGCAAATCAAGTATCAAGGAAGAAATCAAGTGATCAACTTATAATGACTCAAAAGGAAAACCAATCAATCCACAAAGGAAGGAAACTAAAGGAATATGAACGGTTGTACGAGAAGCGTAAAAGGAAATAAAGTTCAAGACAAAAGGAAACCCTAAGGCAAACGTGAAGATATTTAATCAAAACCACAAGTGATTCTACCTCAGAAGGAAGGAAGTAACAACCAAGTCTGAAGGAAATACCAATCCGAGTCCAGACAGGAATTATGGAATCAGATCAATCAAGCCAACAAGCAGATCAATCAAGTCAACTACTAAAGAAAACAAACTATGAAGACGACAAGGAAGATATAAATGAGTTACTAATCAAAGGATTACACTGATCCTTGATTGAAGGCAAATCCCTTGGGTTACCTTAGATCAAGACCTTGGAAATCAATCAATTGAAAGATTGATTCTACATATCTGATCAAATCATCTCAAGATCAGAAGAAGCCAAAAGCCTCCCATACCTATAAAAGAAGAATATCCAAGTTGAATACAATTATACAACTTCACTTGAGCAAAATCGTATTCACTCTTTCATTTTGTAATAGCACTGTATTCATTCTAAGTATACTAATGCTAAGAAAAGAAAAAAAAAGAGGATATGTAGAAATACAAGTTGAGGTTGTGATCAAGATAACTGAAATATGTCTAGTTGAGGAGAAGTTGTGTGGTTCACTATGAACCATCTCTATAACCAAGATTTACTCAAGGATCCAAGAAAATCCTTGTAACCAAAGGGAATTGGATTAGGTACCACAATTCGAAATAAAAATACTTGTGTCATTTACTTTTAGTTTATTCTTACCTATTGATGACTTCATTCTAACTAATTCTTTAGATACGCAGGGGTAGTCGTCTTCAAGCATTGATAGTTGACTAATAAATTAAAGAGAGATTACAATTCACCCCCTATTGTGTTTCAATCAAATCAGAAGAGGTCTCACTTTCAAGTTGCCTAACACCACATGAGAAAATATCAAATGGCTAGATTACAAATTCCAAGAGTTATTTTGCAAGATGGACACTCCACCAATGGACATCTCTACTTCAATGGCTAGCATAACAGTCATTGAAGAGAAATATCGGAATCTTTGTTCAGTCGACTGACTTCCACACATGGAGTGTAATCAAGAAAGGACATAAACCTATTCATGCCACTGAAGCAAAGGTATCAAAGAGCAAAGTTGATCTTGAATCCTTCGACGTCACCAAGGATCAAGAAGAGGTAATTCAAACGAATGTTAGAGCTTTAAGTTTGCTTTATTGTACAGTTATTTAAGAAGAACATGAGAAGATATCCACATGCAAAACTGCTAAGGAGATGTGGGACAAGCTTGAGGTCATATATGGAGGCACCTCTAAAGTAAGAGAAATCAGAATAAATGCACCGGTGCATTATTATAAATTATTCATGATGAAGGAGGACAAGAACATTGAATCAATGTTCGACAGATTCACTAAGATTGTAGGCAAACTCAAATATTTAGGAATGTGGTACACAAATGGTCAGCAAGTTATGAAACTCATAAGAAGCCTGCCAAGAGCTTGGGAGACAAAAGTCATTATTCTGAAATGTGGAGATTTTGATAATCTCACTTATGATGGACTTCGATGTAGTCTGGTGGCTTTTGTAAAACTCATCTCAACCGGTATTCTGAGGAAGTTGCCTTAAAATCTACAATTCATAAAAGTTAAGCAGTTTACAATGAAAGTAATGAAACACTAGCTATGATAAACAGAGGAGTAAAGAGTATCCTGAGGAAGAGAACACAGAAGCCTCATCATGGATACAGAAACAACGCTGATCAAAAGAATGATGACAGATGTTATCGGTGTGGAAGGCCTAGATTTATCAAGGCTAAATGTCCTGAACTGAAAAAGAAGAACTATAAAAGGCAAAATAATTCTAGATCCTATGGAACATGGAGTGATGAAAATGATTCTGATGAAGAACTAGATGGAATGCCAAATATTTGTTTCATGGCAATGGGAGAAACCAGTAAGGTAAGAATTCATAATTGTTCTAAATGTATTAAACTTCAAGCATCTCTTGACATGGTTACTGATGACCTTCAAAAGATGCTTGATGAATACAATTAGTTGGGTAAAGAAAAGAAAGACTTGCAAGTTCTACTGGAAGTTAATCAAATCAAAGTGGACATGCTCGAGGAAGAACTTGGTGGAATTAAAATGCGATCAAATAGCATTAGGAAATCACCTAGTTATAGTTCAGTAAGATCAATTAATTCTAATCTGAATAGATACATCAAAGGAAAATCCTTTAAGACTTAGTCAACTCCTTCTGACAAGTCCTCAAATGAATTTTTCTCTACAAATAAATCATTTTTGCGAAACAACTTCGTATAATACTCCTGTGGAGGTTTAGGTCATAAATCCTTTAGTTGCAGGCACAAAATTACCAAACCAGAAAAACGGATGTTGAGATCTAAAAACACAACCTTAGGTCAAAACACCACTAACTCTCAAGGGCCTAAGAGTACTTGGGTACCTAAACGAAACTGAATTCCTTGTTTTGCAGGAACATCCCAAGAAGACTATTAAGAAAAATATGTGGGTTATTGACACTGGATGTTCCAGACATATGATGGGCAAATGAAGAAATTTCAAAACCATCAAAAAGATAGATGGATGACAGGTTAGATTTGGTGATAATGAAAAAGGTGATGTAATTTGAGTTGGATGCATCACACTCAGTCCCTCATGTTATTTAGTCGAAGTATACTTGGTTAAAAAACTCAAGCACAATTTATTGAGCATCAGTCAAATGTGTGATGCTTGATTTCACGTCCTATTTGATACTATAAAATGCACTCTCAGCCATGCTGCAAGGAACCTTACCATCTTTGGTGAACAGTTTAAAAATATTTATGTTCTTAGCAATGTTTATTAACCTACTCTTACTTGTCTTGCATAAACATTTGATAATTCTTGGCTTTGGCACAGAAAACTAGGTCATGCTAGCACACACATTCTTGAAAAACCGTCCAAGCATGATTTAGTTTTAGGTTTACCAAAACTGAATTTCTGAAAAGACCATAACTATGATGCATGTCAACTAGGGAAACAAACTAGATCCTCTTTTAAGCCCAAAGATATTATTAGCACCACCAAACCACTTTAACTATTGCATATGAAGTTGTTTAGACCAGCTAGAACTACTTATCATAGGTTGTAAAAGAGATGTATTTTTAGGTTAGCTGCGTTGGTGAAGACAATTGTTATATATATATTAAGTCTTGCCATGAAGAAACTCAAGCACTCACAAAGAGAGAAAATTAGCAACTTGAACAAACCAACCAAGCATTATTGAGAGAGTTCTGATTTCGTTAGTGCGACCCTAATACTATAAAGAAGATTGAAGGAGCTGTTCTAGTGAATAATGTCTTCCAGTTTTTAAGTCTAGATTATTTGTATTAGGTTGTTTATCAAGTTGTACATTTATCCTCTTTCATAGAAACAATTGTAATAGGTAAAAATGGTTAGTCTAATTCAACTTCAAGTTGGGATCAACTTGGAGTGGGATCGACAGTCGGGTAGATTGTTGAGATAGAAATTATAGTTTATAATTCCTAGATTATAGAGTTTATAACTTGAATTTGCAGAGGCTCACTTTGTAGTGGAGTTGGAGATAAATCCTACAAAGGTGTAGGTCTTGGATTTTACTGTCCTTGTGAGCCGGGTGGTTTCCATGTAAAGATTGTGGTGTCCTTACTTTACACTTCTTTACTATTCCGCATATCCCATACTTAGAATAGGTAGAGTGACATGTTTCATCCTATAGGTAAAAATTAGTTGTCGCATAGAATAAACAACTAGGTGTGCCGAATAACAATTGGTATCAGAGCAGGTTCTCTTCTAGAAGGTTATCCCTTAAGAGAAAGATCATGATGAATGTTGCACCTCCAGTTTGGCACAGTGAAGGACAATCACCTAGGATACCACCATTGTTCGATAGACAGTATTATGCTTGGTGGAAAGCTCACATGGAAGATCATCTCCAGGCAGAAGACTATGAGCTATGGGAGAAGGTTATTGAGGGAGCTAACAACCCTACCAAGCAGAGCACTGATAGAATAGATGTAAAGAAAGAAAAATGTGAGTACATTGAGGCTGATTACAAGATGCTTGGAAAGAATGTTAAGGCCATGAACGTGTTAATATGTGGACTTGGACCTCATAAGTATAACATATCTATGGGTGCACTACGACAATGTAGATTTGGGATGCATTGAAAAATATGCATGAAGGCACTAGTCAAGTTAGGAAGTTCAGGAAGGCCATGCTGGCCACTGATTATGAAAAGTTCAAGATGAAACCTGGAGAAACAGTTGCTGAGATGTTCACCAGGTATACCTCTATTGTGAACGAGCTGACATCTCATGTTAAGATAATTACCACCAAGGACTATGTGGATAAGATTCTAAGGACCCTACCAAATACCTTCAAAATGAAGGTCACCGCAATATGGGAGGCTAAGAACATAGGAAATATGTCCATTGATGAATAGTACGAATTTTGAAGACATACGAAATGGATATGGAGAATACCATGAATGAGGAAGCAAATGCGGGGAGATCCTTAGCACTCAAGGCCTCTGAAGCCAGAGATGAAGATGAGATGACATTAATCACCATAAATTTTAGAAAGTTCCTCACAAAGAAAAAAACAATATCGTGGCACTAGTTTATTTGAGAAAGGAAGAAAATCTAATAAGTTCCAGATCAGTGGATGCTTTAAATGTGATAAACTGGATTACATGATTAAAGATATTCCATTATGGAAAATTGAGTGGAATAAAAACAGAGCAGAGAAGGAGAAGAAGGAACAAACTCGTGAAAAGAATGAAAAGGGGACTACTAAGGCAATGGTTGTTACTTGTGAGTCAGATGATGAATCAAAGGATGATAATCATCATTTTGCTCGTGTGGCTATTGAAGACTGTGTCTCTGACTGTGAGAAAGATGCCAAAGAATCTGAGGAGGACTTTCATGTAAGTGTTATTGAATTAAAAGACAAATTGGATCTTTTTTCAAACAAAAGGCTCATATCCTTAATGTTCACCTTAATTGATGAGTATCAAAATGTGAGCACCAAAATAGTTGTCCATCAGTGCCTTAACCAGTATAAAAGAAGAACTGGTAGAAGTCGAGACAAGAAAAGCTATGGTTGAATAAGAGAACAACTTTCTGAAGGAATTGCTCAACTTGGCTCATGTGTATTTCTATCGATGACCATGAAAAATGGGAATGGTGAAGCCAACTACATACAGCTCTGAGGTGAAGATGATCTAAGAAAAGTGAGAAGATAATCGAACTTTGAAAAGTACAGATCCAATGACATGATATTAAAGCTTGTTCAAGTTGAGTCTAATCTAGAGAGAGAAAACTGCTAGACTCAATTGCTCTCAAATCTCGCCAGCCATACGCATAACATTACCACTGGTCTAGGATGAGATAGGATTTCTAAGGAAGAACTTGATGAAGAGAAGTTATGCACACTATGTGGAAGGATTGGTCATCTCAAGATTGTGTGCCTAAAGCAAAAGAAAATGAGTCTGGGAAAGAGTAATCCAAACACCAAACCTGTAAATAGGAAAGGAACGGTCACTGGGAACAGGTTTACTAACACACTGTAAGAATGGACAAAGAAAGATGTGGTCCATCCAATCATGCAAGGAAAGGGACACAAGCTAACTTGGATTCCTAAAACTAATCTTTGATTATTTTACAGGAAAGACAGATAGAAGCAGGCAACACAACTTGATAAGAAACGCCTACTCATTACAACTGAAGCTAGATGAAAATTTGTCTACTCTTAGAATTGGAGATGAAGGAACCCATAATGGCAGAGGGAACATATGCTGAAACACCTACCACTTAAGAATGTCAATTAAATACGTTGTGACAAAAATAGGACAAATATTGGGAATATCTGGAATTGCATTAGTTTTCTTTTCTCTATAATTGGTTAGAATATGTTCATATCATGCAATGAATGCTTAAATTTAATAAATGTTTTGCTCGGTCTTATACATTGTGATGTATGTCATATACCTTTTTAACTTTATCTGTTTAAAAAGATCTAACTGATATTGAATGTCACAGTAAATGGTTTGGATGATGAGAACGCCAATAAAGCCATCAGGGTAAGGTATGTACAACATCTTCTTGCCAAAATTAATTAAACATACAGGCCTTGAAATTATCCTATTCTATGTTGCGTATAGTGTGTAATCAAGGACCAAGTTCAATCGTTATTATTCCTAGAAGTGTCCTTATAATAATTTTCGTTCAAAGGGAAGGGAAACATCAATCAAGTCTTCTATTACACTTAAAACAAATCGAGACTCCTCAAAATAAGCAATGCTTCCATATCAAATCACTCACTCTCTCTCAATATAAACTGTCCTCCCTCGTTGAAACCACTAAGTGAATTCAAAATTCTTCTTGAAATACAAAGCTCTCAAAAACTGTCTTTTTCTAAACAAGAAAAAATGATGGAACGCACTGCCCCTCTAGCCATTCAAGATCCTACCACTACTAAAAAACCCACAAATGTCACACATATTACCTCTACACAACATACCCAAAACCAAACCGTTAAGAGAACCAAAGCCACAATGGGTAGAAAAGATATGTCCATCTGCTCCGATGACTCCGATTTCAACCTATCCCTAGTCGAATTTTCTTATCACTATGATATTATAAACACTGCAAGGGATTTGTTTAAAGTACAGGGTGAAGAAGTCAATAATTTGACCTGTAGGATGTCAGAATTGCTTGAAGTATACTACATAGGACAACTTAAACATGTAACTCAACTCAAAGTGCCTAAAGTAGTAATTGTTGATAAATCAGCGGTGGCTTATGTAGTAAAGTCTATAGAAGACTTGGGGATGAAATAGAGAAAATTGATGAGAATGCGATGGGTGAGACAAAATAAGTTCATAAGGAAAGGGGGGAAAGACAAAGTGAGGGGGAATTCATGCGAATCGTCATAGCAGAAAGTAGTTCATCTGATAGGTTCAAAGATACTGAACTAGTAGAAGAACCAAGGGTGGTTAAAAAATCCTTAGAGGAGGAAATTGCAGACGTAGTGGGTAACATGGATGGGGGTTATGAGGAAATATGTGAGTTGATAGTTGAGAACACTTAAGAAGAGTCATCCACTTTAAACACCCATATTCCGGTGGAACAAGTTGAGACACCAGCTTCAACAATGGAAATAGATATTCAAATAGAACAAGTCTCTCAACTAGGTCCAAGTGAGTAGATTTCTACAGAAGACGAGCTGCTCATCATAAAATTTACTGTGAAGAAGACGAGATCAAAATTCAAAAAGGCTTTAGGTGAGTTTTGTCTAAGGTCTGAAGGATAAGTAGCAGAGGAAAGTGAACTCACAGCAAAACCTAAAACTCCTCACATTAGGGGTAAAAGAAGAGAGTTGAACAAGAACTATAAAAGATAATGCAAGTTAGAAAAAAATGCATTGTCTCTAGAACTAACACTATTGAGCATGATTCAGAATCATTAGGAGAATCAATAGAGAAAAAGTCATCTAGGGAAAATAAATAAATAGGGAAGGTTGTGGAAGCTTCACAGTCAAGAAAAAAAGGTACAAAAAATAGGTTCGAACACCTGGTTCTTCAAAAGGAAAATCTCAGTTCAAACTGACGGATTAGCCAACTGAGAGAAAGGATGAATCATCACCTGAGTTAGAGGATCAAGAACTTAGGGATATTGAGTATTACTTCGACCCAGAAGAATTAACAGATTTGTACAAACAGAGGGTCTTAACAATTAAGAGATAATTTATGTTGAGAAAAAGGGTAGTCACAGGCCTTGGAGGAACTAAGATGGATACATTGCTGGAAAATATAGAGCACCAAGGATGGAGTTACTTGTTCCTTTCAAGGGAGGAAAAGAGGAAATTATGCAAGCAACAGGTAACCGAATTCTATGTTGATGCAACTTTCAAGAAAAGCCATATTACCAGCACTGTTATGGGAGTTGAAATCAATATGAATGCTCAAAAGTTGGGAGAGATTCTGCAAGTACCCTATGAAGGATGGATGAAATATGTAAAGAATAAGTGGCCTTCACTTCATAGAATGGTTAGGCACTGGATATTACGCGAAAGTTCACCAACAATCCGACAGCCGAGCAGCACAAAAGAGCATTGACAAAGGAGATGCCTAAACTTTATCAACTGTACTTTGAAATAGTTCATCGCATGATCGTGCTTAGGAAGGAAGGAAGGACTACCACAAATTTCTTGTACATGACACTTACGGATCTCTTCGACATTGGTGTCCAAATAAGTTTGCCTAGTCTCGTGATTCATCACATGCACAAAATTTCCCTACAAGAGAACAAAGGTCATGGTCCTGCTTATGGGTTCTAGCTGGCTGATGTTTTTTATCATTTCAAGGTACCAGTTAAAATTTGGTAATATCAAACAACCAAAGATGTTATTCGGAAGTTGGGACAAGTCAGACGGTCCATTCTAACTGGGGGTGCTGATAAGGAGGTACGAGTTCTAAAAGAACAGCTTGCAGCAAAGAAAAATGAAATTACAAGGATGAAAGAAAAGCATGATGAGAAGATAGACTTACTACATATGAAGTATAGTGAGGAGCAGGCTATTCTCAATGCGAACCTTCTGAGCTTGCAGACAGCACTTGAGAAAGAAAAAGAAGACAATACCAAGACCATCCAAAGTCTTGTTGAGGCTATCACCAAAGATGCATCCTCTTTCTCTAAACCTACCTCATAGAATCCATTAGGCCTCTATCTTTGATTCTTTTTCCATAGTCTGTATGTTTTGTTTTAACATTGGTAGTACTGCTTAAACATAATGGTAACTTGTTGCTTTTGTACATCTATTTGTTCATTTTGTGCCTACAATATTCAGCAAAGATCTAATAAGCTAACATTTCTATTATGTGTATGTGATAGCCCTAGTGGACATGAGCTTAATATTGCATATATTCCTTTGAGGGATATTATGATATGACTTTTCAATGTGGACATGAGCTTAATATTGCATATATTCTTTTGAAGCATATTATGATATGACTTTCCAATGATGCCAAAAGGGGGAAGATTACATGTGTAATTGTGATGTTTATAACCCATGTATGCTAACCTGGTTAATCCTAGTGGTGTTATGTTCAAACTTTTTGGCTGTGGAATGTTTAGAATATGGTTATATAGTGGCATCGTAGGAATAGATTTGTCCTCATCAAAAAGGAGAAATTTGTTGGCATTAGCAAGAATGACACTTATTAGTTTTGATGATTGACAAATAGAAGGCACGAGTAGAATGAACCAGGTCCATGGACTTGATCTATCAAATGACAGATTCAGTTCAGAGCTGAATGAATCAGGATCAGAGTAGAGGTGGAATGAACCAGGTTTGAGAACATGCTCCTTCTCAGTCCCAGCAGCGAGACAATGTTGACAGGAACAAATTCAAGGAACATGTCCAGGAACGTGTTCGTTCTCAGAGTCCTACCACGAGTAGGATTTTTTATGGTAAAAACTTTGCGTACAAGGTGGCAGGATTTTTCACCATACTTTTCAAGATATTTTAGAGTCCTATAAGGAAACTAAATATGTGAGAATGTGTAAGAATCCTAAACCAACTCAAACCCTATTCTACCATGATAGGGTATATCAAGCAAGGTTTAGGTCAGTCGTGTTGATGAGGACAATTGCTATATATATATCAAGTCTTGCCATGATGAAACTCACGCACTCACAAAGAGAAAAATTAGCAACTTAAGCAAACCATCCAAGCATCATTGAGATAGTTTCGATTTCAGTAGTGCGACTCTAATACTACGAAGAAGATTGAAGGAGTTAGTCTACTGAATAATATTTTTCAGTTCTTAAGTCTAGATTCTTGTATTAGGTTTTTTTTATCAAGTTGTACCTTTATCTGCTTTCATAGAAGCAATTATAATAGGTATAAATAGTTAGTCAAATTCAACTTCAAATTGGGGATCAACTTGGAGTGGGCTCGACAGTCTGGATGGATTGTTGAAATAGGAATTAGAGTTTATAGTTCCTAGGTTACAGAGTTTGTAACTTGAATTTGTAGAGGCTCACTTTGTAGTGGAGTTGGTGATAAATCCTACAGAGGTGTAGGTCGTGGTTTTACTGCCCACGTGAGCTAGGTGATTTCCACGTAAATATTGCTTTATCCTTACTTTAGTGTTCTTTACTATTCTGCATACGCTACGCTTAGAACATGTAGAGTAACGTGTTTTATCCTATAGATGAAAATTAGGTGTCACATAGGATAAACAACTAGGTGTGCAGAATAACACACTCATATCACAGCTTCAGCCGAAGAAGGTTGATGAAGCTTTAAACGATAAATCTTGGATCAAAGCTATGTAAGAAGAACTTGATCAATTTTAAAAAATCAGGCCTGGGCACTTGTTCAAAGACTTAAAAACGTCTATGTAATCGACACAAAATGGGTCTTTAGAAATAAATTAAACAATTTGGGATAGTGGTCAGAAACAAAGGCAAACTGGTTGCTCGAGGATATTCAGAACAAGAAGGTATTAACTACAATGAAACGTTTGCTCCTATAGCAAGATTAGAATCTATTTGTATTTTATTAGCATATGCATCTTTTAAAAGGTTCAAATTGTTTCAAATAGATATGAAAAGTGCTTTTCTAAACTGTTTCATGAAGGAGGAAGTGTTTGTCAAACAACCTCCAAGATTTAAAAATCCATCTTGTCCTTATTATGTTTTTAAACTGACAAAAACTTTTTACGGACTCAAACAGGCTCCCAAAGCTTGGTATGAATGCCTAAGCTCAGTTTTACTTGAAAAAATTTTCAAAGAGAAAAAATAGATACTACTCTTTTCATCCAAAGATCATCAAATTGAAGATTAATTGTTCAAATGTATGATGATGATATTATAATTGGAAGTTCTCACCCTTTTCTGTACAAGAACTTTGTTGATCTTACGAAGAGAGAATTTAAAATGAGTATGATGGGAGAACTAACCTTTTTCTTAGTACTGCAACTAACATAGTTATCAGCCAAACAAAGTAAACTAAGGAGATTATCAAAATGTTTGGAACAGAAAAGGCAAAGGCTTTTGGGACACCAATGAGTCCCTCAACTTGTCTTTAAACTAATACCTGTGGAAAGGACGTAGATGAAAAAAAATATCGTGGAATGATAGGACCGTTGCTATACCTTACTTTTAGTCGACCAGACATCATATTCAGTGTATGAAAATGCGTTAGGTTTTAGTCGGCTCCCAAGGAATCACACTTAATTGCTGTGAAAAGATTCATTCGCAATCTCATTGAGACACAAGAATTCCGCCTCTCGTATCCCCACTCTAATAATTTTGATCTAATTGGTTATTTAGATGCTGATTTTGTAGGTGACAAAAAAGACAGTAAAAGTACTAGTGGAACATGCCAAATTTTGGAAGAATCTCTCATTTCTTGGCATAGCAAGAAACAAACTTCAATTGCATTATCAACTACTAAGGCGGAATACTTGGCCTTAGGTAGTTATGGAACTCAACTCCTACGAATGATGCACAAATTGACTAATTACGAATTATTTTATTACTTTGTATCCATTTAATGTGATAATACCAATGCAATTAGTCTCTCAAAATATACTGAGCATCACTCTAGGAAAAATAATATAGAAATTAAGCATTATTTTATTTATGATCATGTTAAAATGGTAATTTTGCATTAGAATTTGACCCAAAAAATTAATTAGCTGATATCTTTACAAAACCTATATTGGAAGAAAGACTTTTTACCTTCGCACTAGTATAGGAGTTATTGTATTTTTAGAAAGACTTCAAAAGTTGAAAATATTTATTTTCCAAATTTAAATACGTGGTTGCGTGTAAAAAAATCGAATACAGGGCACCGTCTTTATTAGGGGTGAGCGGGTCCAGGTACCCTAACTTTTTTGAACTACCCGGACCCTACCCAGTAAAAGATCGGTTCCTACATTTACTATCCGGAACCTACCCGTAGCAATCATTACCTAGAACCCTGGGTATCCGGAATCGGTGTTTCTTTGTGCAAAATAATGCCTTCGAATAACTGCTTTGGTTTAGGAATAAACTCGTTTGCTTATCCTCTGAAAGTCAGTGCCACAAAACCTATAAAGAATCATTTCAGAGCAAATATCCCAAGAATGTTTCAACGAATTGCTTTGGTTTTAGTTTCAACTTTCTTTTTCAATAACTCAAAGGATTACATAGTTTAAAAAATTCAGTTTTTCAATTTTCTACCGCTTTTGGCTTTTTCTCTGCTTATGATTGTCACTTTGTATTGTTTGATTTATTTCTTGATGGTGAACGTGATGTTCTTCATTTGGTTTTCTCCCCTAAATGGTGTACTTTAGTATGACTTTTATTTTTATTTTTTATTAACTAAAAAATAATGGAATTAAAAAAGTAAAAATATTTAATATTTCATAGGTTTCGGGTATCGATTCCGGATACCCTGTCTCTAATTGCCGGAACCGAAATCGGACCTGACATTAATCGGTTCCTAATTTTACTATTCGGAACCTACCTATTATTATAATATATCTACATAGAACCTATTCGTTAGTGTCGGTTCCAATCGGGTACTATGAGTACCATGTAACCGTGGCCCTAGTCTTTATTATCCTCCTCTTCCCTGTGACTGAAGGGACAAAACTAGCAAATCACGTCTATTGTTGTCCTCTTTTCTATATCATCCATTCGCTCTCTCTTTCCGCTCCTCGCTCCTCACTCCTCACTTCTCTCTACTGTTCTTACTCACCTCTTCCTCTTAAATCACCTTGGTTATAGTAAGAAATGATGCCTCAGGAAGCCGTTGCACAAGCAAAAGGCTTCAAAATCTGTGGATATCACCGATAGGAATTTGACGAAACAAAAAGTGAAGGGTTGAATCTTGAAAGAAAAAGAAGTGTTTCTCTTCTCTCTAAGGGGAATTCCTATAAGAAGTGAACCGACACCTTTGGGTCTTTACTGAAAAAGCTAGATTTGTTCTCTTTAAGAAACGTCGCATTGCAACTGAAAGGATAATCAACCTTGAATAGTTGAAATATTTCCACTGTGATGTAAGTTCCTCTTTCAAAACTCAAAAATTTCCCCTTGTCTTTCAACTCTGAAAATGAAGTGTTTGAAGAGCTCTTCTATGCTAATCTTAGGGTTTCTAAAGATAGTGGTGAATTTGAAACTCTTGTTTTGGGAACTAGAATTGTTATCAATGATTATCTATTTGAAAAAGTATTTGGGGTTAAATTTTCTGAAAGAATTGATTTTATGAATGGTGGATGGCCTGATGATTTTAAAGTGTTTCTTGAGGAGGCGGTAGTTTTTGTTGCTGAACCAGGTTCTTGTCGACTATATGGGTTGCATATGACAAAGCCTCAGCCCAAAATGCCTTGCTCAATTTGGATTGAGATAACATAGAGCGAACTTTCTCAACCGAAGTACGATTCATCCGTTCGGCCACTCCATTCTGCTGCGGCATACGGGGAACTGAAAAATGCCTGATTATCCCTTCATCTTGGCAAACTTGTATGAAAGGATCTGATTTGTATTCACCACCATTGTCAGATCTGAGTCTCCTGATTTTCATGTCTATTTGAGTCTCGATCATTTTCTTCCATTTAAGAAAGATATCCAAAACTTCATCTTTGTGACGCATGGTGTATACCCAAACATATCTAGAGAAATCATCAATGAATGTTACAAACCACCGTTTACCTCCTAGTGAAGCATTCTGGGAAGGTCCCCAGACATCTATGTGGATGTAATCCAAAGTTCCCTTAGTGCGATGAACAACAGTACCGAACTTGATCCTTGTTTGCTTTCCCAGTACACAGTGTTCACAGAAATCAACTTTCCAGTCTTGGCACCTTTCAGTAGACCTTGCTTCACTAAGCCTTGCAAAGCCTCCTCTCTAGCATGCCCTAACCGCATGTGCCAAAGGCGTGAAGAATTAGTTGTCTTCTTTTCAGAACTGCTAGAGACATCTGCTCTTCTTGTAACTGTACTCCCATCTAGGAAGTATAGATTCGCCTTTCTGGTACCTTTCATCACTACAAATGCACCTCGTACAACTTTCAAGACTCCATTTTCCAATGTTACCTTGTAACTATCAGAATCTAGAACACCTAAAGAAATAAGGTTTTTCTTTAGATCAGGAATGTACCTCACATTCGTAAGTCGTTTGATTGTACCAGCGTGCATCTTCAGTCGTACTGTTCCAATCCCTTTTGTTTGACAGGCATTGTCGTTGCCCATAAGCACAACTCCACCGTCGAGTTCTTTAAAACTTGAGAACCAATGTCTGTTCGGACACATATGATAGGAATATCCGGAATCAAGGATCCATCTGTCTGAATACGTGTCTGATGATGAAACTGTGAAGGCTAATTCTTCTTCATCAACCTTCTGTGCAACATTTGCAGTTGACTTGTCCTTGTCGGGACAATCTTTCTTCCAGTGCCCTTTCTGGTGACAATAGGCACACTCGTCCTTCGCAAGATGTTTTCTTGATGACTCTCCTCTGGACTTGGATCTGGATCGACCCCTATTATTCGATCCACCGAATTTGTTGTTCCACCCGCCACTGGCTGCAGTCAGTGCTTCTAGTGTTGAGTCTCTGTGATCATGTTGATCCTTCTTCCGGTACTCATTATTCACCAAAGCATTAGAAACATCTATAAACTTAACCTCATCTTTACCATATAACAGAGTTGTGGTTAAATGTTCATAGATTTCAGGTAAAATATTCAGCAACAACGCTTTATCTTCATCAATAATTTCGACATCTAAATTTTGGAGATCAACCAAAATTTTATTGAAATTATCTAAATGCTCATATCATAGGGGTACCTTTCCTGAACTGGAAAAAAAAAATTCTTCTTCAGATAGAGTCGGTTCTCTACACTTTTTGTCATGTACTTGTCTCTAGCTTCTTCCAGAGGACTGCGACCACCTTTTCTTTCATGACAAAATACTTATGGTCTTTTCCCAAACATAATCGGATGGTGCCACAAGCTTGACGATTGACATAATTCCAATCTTTATTGGAATAATCTTCTGGCTTGGTTTCTAAGGAAATACCTTTTCGGAAAAGCAGATCTAACACTTCTCATTGCCACATGCCAAAGTTATTGGTGCTGTCGAATTTCTCCACCTCAAACTTTGCATTGGATAACATGGTTCTTCTTCCAGAACCACTTGGTTCGCCAGAACTTCTCAGGTCACGATGTTCTCCTTTAGAACTTTCGATATCAACTTGTGCACCTTTCTCGGTCTCTCTGTCGTCAGCCATAAGTGCAAACAGATAACAAACTAGTTAATTCCCAGGAAAGACTGTAAAAAATATTGCAGTCTTATCAACACAAGATAGATCCGGACAGTCTCCTAGACAGAACCACCTCTCTAAGCAAGTTCCCAGGAAAGACTGGAGGGTCACAGACGGATCACTTAAATTCCAACCTCCTTAGACAGAACTTTGAACTTATAACTTGAGACAGTGTTTTTCCAAATTTTGATACCTTATTTGAAAAAAACGGAGTTCGCTGTTGAATCCGGAACGGTCCAATTTGTTAGGAATCGGTCCGACTCGGTTAAAATGGGTGAAAAACGGACCAACTCGGTCCAAATATCACTGTTGGCTGAGTTGACTCACTGGTCAACGGTCAGAAAAAGTCAACGGCGCGGTCAACGTCTAGACGTCTCGGTCAATGACTCGGGCAACTCGGTCAAATGGCTCGGGCAGGTTACTGATAGCAACACTCCGGCGGCTCCTGGCTGTGCATCCGACCTCTGATTGAGCTGATTCTTGCGGCGTTGGATTCGTCTCGTCAAGAGCTTCGATTTGATATATAATACCGTTATATTTGGCTCTAATACCAATTTGTTATGCGCGAAAGCAATGAATACCAATAAATAGCGGTATATGATATATCAAAGCGGTACAGCAAAACACACAGAATTATGTGGTTCGACAGTTTGCCTACTTCCACGGGAGGAAGTAGATATTATTAAACAGAGTAGGAAATATACAGAGTACATATACATATTTCCCACTAATAATATCTCTCAGGTGTTTCTCAAAGTGTTTCCCCAATACTCACATACTCTCTTATATAGAATGAATATTTCTCTCTTTCTCCCAACTGATAGCTCTCTGTTTTCTGATTTTGGGATGTTATGATTATACAATAATCTCATCTATTTATAGATGAGGAAATGCCCCCTCCCACATACAATGCATGAAGACATGCACATAAGTCTTCAATGGTGGATGACCCAACTCTTGGCTGCCAACTTCAGCAATGATAACTTCAACAAAATGGGTTTGACCATTGAGCCAATATTCACACTAGATGGGAAGATTCCTAAAAAGGTATGGTCTAGACAACCTGTTTCTGATTATGATTCCTTATGAATATTTGGATGTCCTGCATATTTTCATGTCAGAGAATCCAAACTAGATCCTAGAGCAAAGAAAGCTGTCTTCTTAGGCTTTAGTGAAAGAGTTAAAGGATTCAGAATTTGGTGTGGTGAATCCAAGAAGATCGTCTTGAGCCGAGACGTCACATTTGACAACTTCAGAGAAAGAGAATGAGAATCTGAATGCTCTTTCTAAGGTGGAGCTTGAGACACCAGAAAAACCTATTCCGATTACAGATCATGGTGAAAGTGAAGATCAAGAAGAGATCCCAGTTGAGGTGGAGGTTCCCTCAGCATCACCACTGATCAATCAGCAACCAGAATCTATTGTCACTACTCGACCGAGAAGGGAGATTATAATGCCTACCAGATACACAGACATGGTAGCATTCGTACTTCCAGTAATTGATGATGATATCCCATGCACTTATAGAGAAGCCGTGCAGTGTGCAGAGTGTTGACAAGGTGAAGTGGAAGATGTCGATGGATGAAGAGATGAAGTTTGTACACCAGAATCAGACTTGGGATTTGGTTCAAATTCCCAAAGAAAAGAAAGCTATTAGCTGCAAATGGGTCTATGCCAAGAAAGAAAGTGTACCTGGTAAAGACAACATCCGATACAAAGCCAGAGTGGTAGCAAAAGGCTATGCTCAGAAAGAAGGAATAGATTACAATGAGGTATTCTCACCTGTTGTTAAGCATTCATCTATTCGGATACTATTGGCTTTGGTAGCACAGTTTGATCTCGAGTTAGTTCAACTCGATGCCAAAATTGCATTTCTCCATGGCACTTTAAACAAAGAGATCTACATGTGGCTTCAAAGTTCCAGGACGTGAGAATTGGGCTTGCAAGTTGAGCAAGTCACTGTATGGTTTGAAGCAGTCACCGCGACAATGGTACAAGCGTTTTGATAGCTTCATCAAATAACAGAAGTATACCCGCAGCCAGTTTGACCACTGTGTGTATTTTCGGAAACTCCAAAATGGTACTTTCATTTATTTGCTCTTATATGTTGATGATATGCTGATTGCATCTAAGAGCAAGGTGGAGATCAACATATTGAAGGCTCTGCTAAGTTCAGAATTTGAAATGAAAGATATTTGAGAAGCTAAGAAGATTCTTGGGATGGAGATCACAAGAGATAGAGTTGCAAGCACAATCTGTCTGACACAGACTCAGTATTTGAAGAAAGCATTTCAAAGGTTTGACATCAATGAGATGACCAAACTAGTAAGTACACCTCTTGCTCCTCATTTTCAGTTAAGTGCAAAGATGTCACCCAGTACCTCCGATGAGAAGAAGTAAATGGAGCGTGTTCCATATGCAAATGTCGTTGGTGCCCTGATGTATGCAATGGTATGCACCAGACCTGATATTTCGCATGCTGTTAGTATGGTGAGTCGCTACATGAACAACCCCGGTAAAAAACAATGGCAAGCAGTGATGTGGATTCTACGGTACATCCATGGTACTGTGGATATTGGTTTGAAGTTTGAGAGAGACAAGACTGATGGTAAGTACCTAGTCGGATATGTGGATTCTGACTACGCTGGAGATCTGGATAAGCGTCGATTTACTACTGGTTATGTGTTCACAATGGCAGGAGGACTAGAATGTTGGAGATCAACATTGCAGTCAACTGTAGCTTTGTCTACTACAGAGGCAGAGTATATGGTTGTAACTGAATCATTCAAAGAAGCTACCTGGCTTCTCGGGTTGACCAAGGATTTAGGCATTGTTCAGAGAACGTGAAGATTTTCTGCGATAGCCAGAGTGCCATTTGTTTGGCAAAGAACCAAGTCCATCACGGTCGCACAAAGCACATCGATGTTCGATTTCATTTTATTCGGGAAATCATCGATGAAGGGAATGTCATTCTTCAGAAAGTCGGGACTGTAGATACGAAAGTGGTTACTGGGATCAAGTTTCAACACCGTCTGAACTTGATCAACATCTCTCGAGCTTAGAGCGCCTAGGACGCGTTTGGAGGCAGTGTTATGAACATTTCGCCAAGGTGGAGATTGTTGAATATTGGCTCAAAGGTCAAGCCTCTTTTGTTGAAGCCATCATTGCTGAAGTTGGCAGCCAAGAGTTAGGCCATCCACCATTGAAGAATTATGTGCATGTCTTCATGCATTGTACGTGGAGGAGAGGGGACATTTCCTCATCTATAAATAGATGAGATTATTGTATAATCATAACATCCCAAAATCAGAAAAGAGAGCTATCAGTTGGGAGTAAGAGAGAAATACTCATTCTGTATAAGAGAGTATATGTGAGTATTGGGGAAACACCTGAGAGATATTATTAGTGGAAAATTTGTATATGTACTCTGTATATTTCCTACTCTGTTTAATAATATCTACTGCCTCCCATGGAAGTAGGCAAATTGCCGAATCACGTAATTCTGTGTGTTTTGCTGTACCACTTTGATATATCCTATACCGCTATTTATTGGTATTTATTGCTTCCGCGCACAACAGTTCTGATCCCCTGGACTTTTACCTACGTACTAGTCTGTATTTTAAGAATAGAATTTGTGCTCACATTGTTGCTACTACTCTGCTACCTCCTATTGGCTCGATGAGTACCATTACCAACAGGGATGTGTTTGTGGTTTACTGTTTCCTCAAGAAGTATAAAGTAAACTAGGCTAAATGGTTCAGTTATTACATGTTTGAGAGTGCTGAAGATACCTCCCCTACTGCTAGTCTTCCCTGTGGAATGATCATATCTCGCATCCTGAAGGCTTATTTTGTTGATCTCATAGATTATCTAACAAACGAGGTTAATTCAACCTATGACAACTGTGTGTTTGCCAGTGTGGGATGTGTTCTCGGATGATCAATGGGCCAAGAAGGATGTCACTCGTGTGAAAATTGATCTCAGAACTGAGCCAGAACAACAAAATGAACCCACCTCGAGTATGTCGCATGAAGTTGCTGAATTGAAACAAAGTCTTGCTGTTGTGGAGGCTAGTCTACAGAAGATTCAGGATACTCTTGAGAAGGTGCTGAGTTAATCGAAGAACGTTGGTGCTGATGTTGGAAAGCTGCGGATCTACATGAAGGGTCTCACTTACCAAAGGAACCACAACCTCATACACTGACCTCACCGCGACTGTTCAGAATTCCTACTCCCCGTCTAAAAATATTGAATAGTCCTGTCACTCCTTCTCCGAGAGAGTTATCCACACTCTTAAATACTTCCTTGCTATGCGTTAACAATTTTGTATGGCCTATATTTTGGAAAATTCTGGTTGTTTCTTTTGCTATTTTTGGGATACTTTTACAAACTATTACCATTTTGGCTGCGCGTGAGGATTGTATGTGTCCTCATTTTAAATGTTTAATTGCTTAGTTATATAACTCACTGTTATCTGCTTAATTTCTGTATTATTCTCCTGTGTTTTTCCTTTTGGATGATGTCAAAGGAGGAAAAATAGCATCAAGGCATCTACTCAGGGGAGCACATTCTTTGGCACCAAAGCACATCCACGCAGGGGGAGCACATTTTTTGGAAGACCAGTCAACTATTCAAAGGGAGCTACTATTCAGGGATGTAAAATGTCAAACTCCTTTTTGATTGTCATCATATAAAAGGGGGAGATTGTTAGATTTATTAATCCGTGTTTATTAATCATGTTTTAATGATGACACCTTATTAATTAAGCACACTTTTGCAGGATCCAAAAAGGGAAGCAAATCAAGTGATCGGCGTACAATGACTCAAAAGGAAAACCAATCAATCCACAAAGGAAGCACAATTGGAAATAAAGTTCAAGACAAAAGGAAACCCTAAGGCGAACCGAGGCGTGAAGATATATACTCAGGACCACCAGTTATTCTACCTCGGAAGGAAGGAAGAAAAAACCAAGGGTAATGGAGATGCCAATCCAATTCCAACCAGGAATTATGGAATCAGATCAATCAAGTCAACAAGCAGATCAACCAAGTCAACTATCGAACGAAACAAGCTATGATGACTGTATGGAAGATATAAACGAGTTACCAATCAAAGGATTACATTGATCCTTGATTGAAGGCAAAACCCTTGGGTTACCTTAGAGCAAGCCTTCGCAAATTAATTAATGAAAAGATTGATTCCCTATATCTCATCACATCATCTCAAGATCAGAAGAAGGCAGAAGCCTACCAAGCTTATAAATGAAGACTATCTTAGTTGAATACAATTGTACAAGCAAAATCTTATTCACTCTTTCATCTTGTAAAAGCACTGTATTCATTCTAAGTATACTAGTGATACGAAAAAAAAATGAGAGGATAAGTAGAAACACAAGTTTAGGTTGTGACAAAGATAACTAGAATCTATCCTATTGAAGAGAAGTTGCATGGTTCACTTTGAACCATCTATGTTACCAAGATTTACCTAAGGCTTTAAGAAAACCCTTGTAATCCAGGGAAACTGGATTAGACACTACACCGGTGATCCAAACCAGTATAAAAATACTTGTGCATGCCTTTATATTTTTTATTTATATGGTCAAGTTTGTTATTTAGTATATGATGATACGAAATGAGCTTAAATGATAAGTCAAAATTCATATAACCTATGCAAACTTGTTTGGGACTAAGGCGTAGATGTATAGTTAAGTTTATATTTTTCGTTCAGAACTAACGTTATAAGTGTTCCTAGAATTCTTATTTTATTTAATCTGATTAAAAAGAAGAGCTCCTAGCTGAAACTCCGGTTCCACCTATGCTATCGAAATACAAAACTCCTAAAGATTCTTAAACTCAAAGGTGTAAGCTTAAATGAAATATCTGGTGTTGTCTGCTTGTTTAGAAGTGCTCGGAATTTGCAAGGACTTTATATTGAGGTAAGTTGTGAAGCTCCATCAAGTTAAATGATAAATTTCTTTGGAAACAAATATGCACTTGTTAAGTTTCTGGTTTATCTTCTCAGAGAATTCTATGTTCAAGCTAAACCAAGAAAAAGTCTCTGGTTATCTAAAACTCCTGGATTACATAGATTTTCCCCTTAGGGAGCTCAAAATCTCAGGTTTCAATCCTAAGCTCGAGTTTATCCTAGGGGTGGCTAACGGGCCGGGCCGGGACGAGTATGGGCGGGTTTGGCAGGATCGAGGCGGGGCGGGACGGGACGGGACGGGGGAGGGGCGGGATCGGGTCGTGGCGGATTTTTTTTTTCCACTTAATTTTAAAAATAACATATATAAACAACTCAATAATTGAACAAGATAGTGTAATAAAAACATCTCAATACTGTTTTTGTGCCTCTTATATTATTTAATAGACATGATTTTTTTGTAATACAAATACAATTGTCAAAATTGCAACTTTGTGGTGTTGTTCAAAAGTTGCAAATTACATAGTAAATTGCAATTAAAAAAAATTACATTTTGAAAAAAACCTGTTCTAGTTTCTTAATATTTTCATGTGGTTCTTCGGTTGGAATTGGTATTTGTTGGTCAAATTGTTCCACGTCACTTCCACCACCTTTGGATAAGATTTCGTTGTAGTTTTCATCTTCTTCTTCGTTGATCTCCGATTTACCGCACCTTCTCCGCTCCACTCGTATCCAATCTCTGAATAATACTGCAATCTCCAAGCTGTCTCTGGCTAATGAGTGTCTGTGCTCTCCTATTTGATAACTGCCAGCAGAAAAAATGATTTCAGACGCCGTTGATGACGCTTGAATGTTCAAAACATCTCGGGCCATCATTGAAAGTGTTGAAAAGGTCTTCTCATTCCCCCTCTAGTATTTCAGCAAGTCTTCACGTCCTTCTTCATTGATTGAGTCCACTTCCACTCCAGTTGATGCAAAACCCAAGCTTAGTGCCGCGGCATGTGCACCATACGAGGACCCGACCCGCTATTGCAGTCTTGCAGGGCCCTCCAGTATCTTACCTTTACCAGACCGGATATTACGTATGTTGTTCAGCAGGTGTGTTTATTCATGCATGATCCTAGAGTTGAGCACATGAATGCAATCAAACGCATCATTCGGTATATTCAGGGGACACTGGACTATGGGTTGCATTTGTATCCTTCATCTACATCCACACTTGTCTCGTACACAGATGCAGATTGGGGTGGTTGTCCGGACACCAGACGATCTACGTCAGGATATTGTATGTTCCTTGGCAATAACTTGGTCTCCTGGTCTGCAAAACGTCAGGCGACACTATACTGCTCAAGTGCAGAGGCAGAATATCGAGGGGTAGCTAATGTGGTCTCAGAATCATGTTGGTTACGTAATTTGCTTTTGGAGCTTCATTGCCCCATTCAGAAGGCAACCTTAGTATATTGTGATAATGTTAGTGCCATCTACCTCTCAGGCAATCCGGTTCAGCACCAACGCACTAAGCATATCGAAATGGACATTCACTTTGTCCGTGAAAAGGTTGCTCGAGGGCAGGTACGCGTATGTCATGTCCCGTCAAGATATCAAGTTGCAGACATCTTTACAAAGGGTCTTTCCTCGGTACTCTTTGAAGATTTTAGGGACAGTCTCAGCGTTCGAAGACCGCCCGCTATGACTGCGGGGGTGTGTTAAATAAGTCAATATACACACAATATATATGTGTATATTGCCTTATTAAGGCTCTCGGTTTACAGCCCATATTGGCTCTCCTTCTTTTGGTAATTGTTAATATTAGACAAGGTAAGAATATTGTATATTAGAAAAATATATGTGTAGTATATTGTAATGTATATGTTACCATAATTAGGAATATACACTACCATAATTGTAGAGTTAGAATTATGGTAGAATAAGATTTTAGGAATAGAATAGGAATATTTTGTATCTTGTATATATACCTATTCAAGTAATGAAAATAATCAAGGGGATTATTTCTTTCATGTACACTAGTTAATTACAATCATAATCCTATTTGAGCACGATACCGTGCTATATTCTATCACACCCCCGCAATCATAGCAGGCGGTTGTCGTACGCTGAGACTGTCCTAAAATCTTCAAATAGAACTGAGGGAAGACCTTTCGTAAAGATGTCAGCAATTTGGTAGCTAGAGGGCACATGTAAAACGCGTACTTGTCCACAAGCTACCTTTTCGCGAACAAAGTGAATATCCATCTAAATATGTTTAGTGCGCTGATGTTGGACCGGATTTCCAAAAAGATAGACTGCACTAACATTATCACAATAGACCAAGGTAGCTTTCTGAATAGGAAAGTGTAATTCTAATAAAAGATTACGCAGCCAACATTATTCAGATACCACATTAGCCACGCCTCGATACTCAGCCTCTGCACTGGATCGCGATAATGTAGCCTGACGTTTCACAGACGAAGTTATCCCCAAGAAACATACAATAACCAGATGTCGAGCATCTGGTATCAGGACAGTCACCCCAATCAACATTTGTATATGACACAAGAGTAGAGATGGAAGAAGGATATAAATGCAATCCATAATCAAATGTGCCCTGGATGTACCGTATAATGTGTTTGAGCGCATGCATGTGCTCAATCTGTGGGTCATGCATGAATAAACACACATGCTGAATTGTATAAGTAATATCAGGTCTCGTGAAAGTAAGTTACTGAAGTGCCCCTACAAGACTGCGATAATGGGTGGGATCCTCGTATGGTGTGCCTGATGTAGTACTCAGCTTAGGTTTGGTATCAACCGGAGTAGAAGTAGACTTATAAGATGACATACCAGCTCTCTCAATAATCTCTGCAGCATACTTCCTTTGAGACAGCAATGTCCAAGAAATAACTCAAGGGTCCCAAGTCTTTCATTGCAAATTCAGAACTGAGAAGTGACATGATAGACTAGCGCAGATTATCAGATGAAGCAGTCAATATAATATCATCTACATACAATAAAATATATGCCAGAGAAGTACCACAATGATATATAAATAGAGAATGATCAGACCGGATGTGAGAAAATCCAATAGTAGATACATAATCTGCAAACCTCTTATACCAAGCCCGCGGAATTTGCTTAAGCCCATACAAGGACTTCTTCAGCAAACAGACATGATGAGGATGATTGAGATCTCGAAAATCTAAGGACTGATACATATAGATTGTCTCCTTAAGATCACTGTGTAAGAAATCATTCTTTACATCCAACTGATGAATAGGCCATGCTTTTGAGAAAGCCAAACTAAGAATAGTGTGAATGGTAGCTGGTTTGACCACCGGACTAAACGTCTCACCACAATCCACGCCAACCTGTTGAGTTTTACCATCACCTACAAGACGAGTCTTATGCCTCTCAAAAGAACCATCAGAATTTTTTTTATGAGTAAAAATCCACATAGACCGAATAATATTAACACCAGATGGACGGGGTACTAACTCCCACGTCTTATTTTCAATAAGAGCATTATATTCATCAGTCATAGCCAATTTCCAATTCGGGTCATTTAGTGCAGACACATGATTACATGGTAGTGTGGATTTAGAGACAATAGAATTGAGATTAAAATGTTGTTTTGGTCTAAAAATACCCCTTTGACTATGAGTAACGGGCCCTTGACTCGAGATAGAGTTGGGTGGATTTAGGGCAATGTGCGGGACGATGACGGAACCTCTATCCTTTCCTATCCACATCCACTGTCAGTGTCAACCCTCCCACATCTCTTACTGCCCATGTCACTCGTCCCACCGCTTTAGCAATAATATCTCCGTCAACCTAGCACAATAGACTTAGACACCCAGGAGCTCCTGTTTATAATTTTCTGAGAAGCAATAATTTAATTCATTTTAATAATGGGAATCTTACCCAACAGTGTTTTTCTTGCCCTTTAGGCAAACAAGTTCGCCTTCCTTTTCAGTCTTCTTTAAGTGTTACATTTTATCCTTTTGACATTGTTCATGCAGATTTATGGACATCTCCCATCACTAATTCACTGAGTCATAAATTTTATCTCGTCTTATTAGATGACTATTCTCACTTTATCTAGGTTTATCCGCTTAAATTCAAGTCTGAAGTGTTTTGCCAAGTTTCTAGAAATCTGTGTCTATGTCAAAACGCAATTTGAAAAAGACATAAAATTGTTTCAATGTGATAACAGTCATGAGTTCAATAATTCCGCATTTCACAAATTTAGCTCTACTAATGGCATGGTTTTTTGGTTCTCGTGTCCACACACCTCCTCTCAAAATGAAAAGGCTGAACGAATCATTCACACTATCAATAACATGGTTCGTACGATCCTATTTCATTCCTCTACCTTTTTTTTGGGTCTATGCTGTTAAAATAGCTGAATACATTCTAAATATTTTGCCCACCCAAATCTGCAAAATAGAACACCTACCGAAATTCTATCCCGTAGGATCCTGACTTATGAGTACTTACAGATTTTTGGTTGCCTGTGCTACCCGAATCTTGCCTCCACGGCCCCACATAAACTTGCACCCGCACCACTCCTTGTGTGTTCTTAGGCTTCCCGTTAAATCATAGAGGCTATTTGTGCTATGACGTGTCTTCCCACAAAATCATTATGTCGCGTCATGTCACGTTTAATGAAATAATCTTCCCTTTTGCAAATATCCAAAAATTTCGAAACACGAATTATACATTTCTAGGTGAGTCCGCAGTCTCCCCCATCTATAGCACATTACTCCGCCGTGACACCACTATTCCGTCACGGCCGAAACCCACTGCTCCGGCACTTCCAAATTCCGCCGCCACCCCTACCCCGTCGAGTGTCCCACCACCGACATCACTCCAGTCCACCGCTGCATCCACTATTCCAGCAGCCACCGACAACCACCCTGCCACGTTTCCAACAACCGCTGCAACCCATCCTTCCACGGCTGCCTGGTCACCTTCCCATCATGCCATTGTTCACACCGTCCAGCCAACGAACACCCCACCACCGTCGTTCCAATCAGACATGGTTCCCCACATTCATCCATCTCCGGAGACACTCCCGCACGCAAAACACTAGTCACCGTCACCCTCACCCTACCGTACACCGTCACCCCATCCACCCAGTACGTCCCCAAACCAATAGTCCCTGTCACCACACCTTAACCCCACTGTCAACCACCCTATCCCTTCGACCCCTGCCACCCAGTCGACATAGATACCAAACCTGACAGCACCCACCATCCGGTCACCACAACCAAACCGCACCCCGTCACAGCCCATCGATTCCACCTACCCATCTCATTCACCAGAACCCGACACCCATCACACATCCTCTGTCGACACCTCCCGACACCCACCCGTCGTCACTGCCTCAACTAACCCTACCCAGACGCTTAACCCGAACCCGACACCCTACAAATCTGGCCAAATGGCCCCTATCCCTACGCACCCAATGGAAACTCGTTTCCAACACGGGATTTTCAAACCCAAAGTCTAATTTAACCTACCCACAGAAATCGTATCCCTAATTCCTAAAAACCCAAAAATAGCCAAGCTTGACCCAAATTGGAATGCGGCCATACGTGTGAAATTTAATGCTTTAACAAAACAGCACACTTGGGATTTGGTTCCTAGACCAGATGAGGTAAATGTGATCCGATGCATGTGGCTATTTCGTCACAAATTCAGAGACAGCGGTGATTTAGAGAGATATAAGGTGAGACTTGTGGATAATGGTACTAATCAGTATGAGGGTATTGATTATGGTGAGACATTCAGTCCGGTTGTTAAACCGGCCACCATTCGCACAGTTCTGAATATTGTCATGGGTAAGCATTGACCGATTCATCAGCTTGATGTGAAGAATGCATTTTTACATGGGGACTTCAAAGAAACTATTTACATGCATCAGCTGCCAGGCTTTGTCCATCTGGAGGCCTCTCAGTATGCATGATGTCTCTGTAAGTAACTTTATGGTTTGAAACAGGCCCCCAAAGCGTGGTATGAACGCTTTGCTAATTACATTATGCAGATTGGGTTTGTATGCAGCAAGTGTGATAATTCTCTCTTTATGTTTCATCGAGGTAGTAACATTGCTTATTTGTTGTTATATGTGGATGATATTGTTTTACTGCCTCATCTGATGTATTGAAAAATGAGATCATTGCACTGCTTAAAATCAAATTTGCTATAACTGACTTGGGAAAGTTGTGTTACTTTTTGGGGATATCAGTGACTAGATCTACATATACTATATTTCTGTGTCAGCGTAAGTATGTAGAGGAGATTGTGTACAGGGATAAAATGGAGAACTGCAAGATCATGCCCACTCCGGTTGACTCTAAATCAAAGCTCAGTGCTATTGATGGTGATCCAGTGTTTGATCCCACTCTTTATAGAAGTCTGACAGGTGCACTTCAGGATCTTACTTTCACCAGGTCTGATATTGCTTATGTTGTTCATCAGGTGTGCTTGTTTATGCATGCCCCTAGGGAGCCTCATTTTACTGCTCTTAAACGTATCATTTGATACGTTAAGGGCACACTTGATTATGAGTTGCATCTATACCCCTCTGCACCGACCATGTTGTTATCATATACGGATGCAGATTGGGCAGGCTTTCCGGACACGCGACACTCCACCTCCGGCTACTGTGTGTTCTTAGGGGATAATCTCATTTCATGGTCTGCCAAGAGACAAGCCATCATATCATGTTTGAGTGCAGAAGCAGAGTATAGAGGTGTTGCAAATATTGTTGCTAAGATCTGCTGGCTCCGAAACCTTCTTTTGGAGCTCCAGTGTCCCTTGCGTAAGGCTTCTTTGGTGTACTGTGTTAACATATCCGCGATATATTTATCTCATAATTCGGTTCATCATCAATGAACCAAGCACATTGAGATGGATATACATTTTGTTCGTGAGAAGGTTGCTATAGGTCATGTTAAGGTGCTGCATGTGCCTTCTTCGTATCACTATGTGGATATCTTCACCAAAGGACTTCCTAGACAGCTATTCCTCGACTTCAGATACCGTCTTAGCGTCCGGACTCCTCCCGCTCCGACTGAGAGGGTGTATTAGTGAATATTAGAAAATATTCCCCATATATTTTGTAATTTTTAGTGTTGTATAAGTATGATAAATATAAGATCCTTATTGTATTAGGATTCTACATTGTACACACTATATATATTTGTATTAATTAGAAAATTTTCCTAAGGAGAGATTAATACGATTCTAGAGGGAGTTTTTTTACTTTTTCAAAAATTTATATTATTAATTTTTATGCATAATTATAATTGTATCCAACTTAAATACACTTTTGTTCTAAAACCTATACTAATAGTATAACAAAAATCAGAAATATAGACGGAACAAGCCGATAAAACGAACTATAAAGAAGATTAATGGAATACAACTATCATGAACAAATACATGAATACCCGAGTATAGCGGCAGTGTGGGGGTTACTTCTTGAAATAAAGGAGGGTCCCTTGTGCGCAGCGTGATACTGGTCTAACCTTTGAAATCAATTGAGTCACCATGATTTACCTCCTTCACAGACCTGTCGGACCGGGGTATGGGGGCTCCTGGGGTGGGAGTTTCACCTTTTTGGAAAATGAATACCCGAGTATAATCCAAGACTGACGACATGTGAAAGCTTTTAAAGCAATCCTTCGTGTGATACAAATAACCCTTCTGTTTCTTTGGACTCAATTATGTTGATTCACATACAACATAGTACCTACATAATTTTGAATTTTGATATAAAAAAATTAGAGGAGAAATTTTATGAAACTCACTGTAGGGAGTCTTCTTTGGCTCCCTCTTCCGGCTCCTTTTGTAACCATCAAATTTTTTAATTTACCTACAAAATAAGCCAATTTACTCTTATATATCCATCTCAATGATTAAAAGTTAAACAAATAATAATATGTGATAAAAAATAAATGTCTCTCTAGAAATAAAAATCGTAAGTCAATATGCATAACAAATAAAAACTAAACAACATATACCTTCAACATGCAACATAAAATTGTCAAGGAAGCATACAATTTTAATCATGAAATACAACTACGCACGGTAGTACTAACCTATATACCAGCAAAACATACAATAGATTTATACACAATTGAATCAAAACTCATTCACTCATCAAGAGTTATAATAAACGGAGGAGTGCTTATGTCCTAGTAAACAGAGGAGTACGTACGTCTTTATATTAGAACTTTAACTAATTTTTTCCAAAGCAAAAAAGTGTTGGAAATTTGCCTTTGATGGTGAGGTGCGTCCACCCATATTTAATGAATTAAACATTAGGGTTCCGCATGTTGGAGGCTTTGTCTCTTCACACGTGCATAATCTACTAAGTGAGTAGATGACCGTAGGGCCAAGAATCGTCAAATTTCGTTGAGAAATGAAAGAGATATTAGTCCACGAAGTAAGGTGTTTGAGGCATGGAAATATGGTATGGGACAAATCTACCACATCGGTGGGAAAAAGAAGAATTGCTCTCTTTATAAGTCTCTAAATTGGCTAAGGGTTTGGGACCCCAAGGGGTATCCCATGTGTTTAAAGGAGGGAGGACCTAGATGTGCTTGGGTTCAAGGCTAAGCCCACATGTGCGCCGCCACCGCCCGTCCGGGATCGGGTCTCGGGCTTCTTCTGGTGTTATTTCTTTGGACCCCAAATTGTTTAATATTTACAATTTGGTCCCTGGAGTTTCTGGAATGTTGAATTTGGGAACAACGGAAGGTAGAAAGTTTCTGCCTACCGAGCTACTTGGCTGATTAACTCCCTCCATTAACAGCTATTACTTGGCTGAATTACACCCTCCTTCAATGGCCATAAACATGCCATTACTTGGCTATTTAATTCGCTCATTCAATGGCCATTAATAGTCATGTCTTGGCAGTTGAGAAGCCTCATTTATGCTATATATTGATGCCTTTTGGCTCAATTGTGATACACACAGATACAAAAAGTATACAGAACAAACGAGACAAAAATATATACACAGAGACAAACAGAAGAGTAAAACACAGTCCAAAACGTGAGCAGTAACGTTGGGACGGAAAAACAGAAACTCTTCCTTCCTTTTCCATTTCTTCAACAAGTCGATTCGTGTTTGTTTTCTTCGTCAGAATCAACCTATTTTCTTTGTAGTGTTGATTAAAGTGTTGTTTTATCTTGGGAGACTATTGCCCGTTAACATAAAAGCATATATACGGGGCAATCTTGTCTTAAAGACAGAGTGTCATCACTCGACTCATCACACAGTTGTAACAATCCAGATTTAGTGTTTCTTGATTTCAGGTTATCAAGATTCAAGACTCAATAACTTTGCAGCAGTTCTGTACATTGCCAATTCGTTTATCCTATCGAACACTTGTAATATTTATTTACTTTCCGTACTGCTTTACATATCCAACAATTTTAAGACAAGATTTGTATTAGTGTTCGAAAGATGTCGGTTGAAAGTTGTGTGATCAAATCTGGATATGGCTGTGGTTTTCTGGTAGAAGATAGTGATGATTATGTTGTTGAAAGTCAACGTGTTCATGGTGTCACCGCTCCTGAGAGTGGTGTGAACAAGCGCCCACGAGAGACTAGGGATGTCAACTGGGACAAGAGGAGAAGATTGAAGATGTGGTTCTATATTGGAGCAGAAGGCCTATATCTGTCCCAGACAAAGGATCCGAAGTATGGTAAGGAGGAAATGGACACTCAGTCCGATGAACTGACTGAAGTGGGCCAGAATCTGAAATGGGATAAGTAATTTTCCTTTCTTGTCAAAAAAATAAGATTAAATGATGTCTGATTAAAATGGCTTAAAGTAAGGAGGCATATGAAAATGTTTTCCGAAATAATTTATATTCCTTACGCTTTAAAATTAAAAGTTTAATCTCTTCTTCCTTCCCGTTTAAAGATTGGATTTTGTAAACGACTTAAAAAGATCCGTTCTTTTAAGTGTAATTATTAAAAGTGTGTAAAGTATGTTCGCACATACGAGGGAGAAAGATCCACTGACTGTGCGAAAATTGTTACCACTCTTAAGTAAGCGCCAAGAATTGTCTGGGCACCAATCATAAGGGAAGAAGACTAAAAGCTAAAGATGTTGAGTCTGTCACACTATTTGGCAGAAGATCTTACATAGGATGATATTGGACACTTAGTCATACAAAGCCTACGGGCGACTGGAGTGGGCCAAAATTCATTTCATAGGAAAAGTAATGGACACCTAGTTTGGTGGGCTAGAATTTCCAGGTCTTAAATGATCTGAAGGCCAAAAGAAAGGCAGAAAAGAAATTGGACACTCATTCTGCCAAAGCAACTGGAGTAGGCCAGAGTATCCAGATCACATATGATCCGGTTACGCCCTAACCACGGGTAAGAAGATGTTCATGTGAAGCAACGCCACCTCTAAAGTAGAAGGGGTTGGAGAGGTTGTCCTCAATAGGACTTCAGGGAATAAGATCACTCTAAAATAAGGTGATTCATGTCCCAAACTTGGTTAAAGGGGCGTTGTTGGTCAAGCTGGTTTGAGACTAGTCCAACAGGTCTGTAATAACTAAGAATGGTACAGTATGTCTGTAGCCAAATGCATTATATATTTGTAATCCGTGCATCTATGCTATCATAGATTAAGACACGTTAAATAGAAAATCATTCAAAAGCTAACAAAGTTGAGATTGTTGCCTTCTATCGACATAAACCCTCAAAATGAATATGAGGTAGGCGAAGAGGCAAAATCACCTTTCCAAATTCCGTCAAAGGAATAGCGAAAGAAGCACCGCTCCTCTAGAACTTAGTCACACCTACATGGGTGATTTGAAGTTTATGCAAAATAGAGGGGGAGACAAGTACTTAGTGACCTTCATTGATGATGGTACAACGTATTGTATCCTTTGTTTTGTTGAAAAGCAAAGATGAAGTTGTTGAAGCGGATAAGCGCTACAAAGCAGAAGTTGAAAATCAACTAAGCCTACGGATTGAGGAATTCGTAGTGATAGAGGGGGAGAATGTGAAGCATCGTTTATCAAACGACTGCTCATTACTCACCTAAGTCTAAAAGTGTTAGCCAAGCACAAAGCCGTACGCCCAAATTATATGGGGCAAGGCAATCCTTACCGCTAATGTGATTCTCAATAGAAATACGCATAAGGATAAGGATAACCCTCCGTGTGAGACATGGAAAAGATCTCACATACAAATGTTGTGATGTGGGGTGGCTTAGTAGAGGTTGGAATACCGAAATAGGTCATGTTGGACCTAAGACTGTAAATTGCATATCCACTGGATTTGCAAATAACAGTAGTGCTTATTGCCTCTTGGCGTCAAAGAATGTTGAATTCTTTGAAGATAACTTTCCTTGAAAAGGAAAAATGAGTAATTGCTCGAGGTTAACAAGAACCCGCGAGGGCCTGACTGTCCGGAACTAGACGTTCCGTATCTACAGGACTTGAAAGTTGATGTCTATCCATAACTTAATATTCCAGATCTACAGAACTCAGGGATTCTAGATGTTGAACCGAGACGGAGCAAAGAAGGGACAAAGACTTGTTCCAGGCCTTCTAACTTGTACGGTTGAGAATGAACCATGGACAATTAACAAATAATTGTCATCTCCAAAAGCGTTGCTTTGGAAAGAAGCTACAAAGAGAGAAATATATTCCATCATATAGAACCATACTTGTGTAATGGTTGATCTTTCTCCGGAAAAAGAACCTTTGGGTTGTAAAAGTGGATACTCAAAAGTGAGTACAAAGTAGATGGATCTACTGACGAGTATAAGGCCTCGGCTACTTGTCATATGCTCACTTATGAGTAGCTTAACATCCAGGGCCATTGCAGTCTTGCGTGACATGGATGTTGAAACAACCTTCATAACCAGAGAGTTGGAAGGGGAGGATCAGAGTTGGTTTGCTGGACTGTTAGGCTTCTTCCTGAACTTTCATTTTGGTCCCTGAAATGTTTATATTTTGGTCCTGATAATTTCAGATAAAACAGAAACAATGAATCTGACCACAGAAATATTGACTCTGAAGTTAGAAAGTCAACAGTTGGAAAATCAACAGTCTGAGAGTGGAAATTATATTGAAACAAAAGATATGAGTATCACAAATGACATCTTAGGAATTAGATTTCTAAGACATCTAACAGACTGGTCTAACTTCAAACTCAGTTGTGAGATAGTTGACAGTCTCGTTGAAGCCACCAATGGATATGAATCATATAACTGATTGAAATCATAGTGCACCCATATACAAGGAGTGATATGCGCAGGTCACATGTAGTTCAATGTATGTTACACACTACAACCGACCTGGTATCGGCCTACAAAGTAGATCAGTTGAACTAAGGTTCACTGATGATTCTAAAAATGATCGGTAGAAGGCGTTAAGTCGGATATGACGATATCTGAAATATTCGCTTATCTACGGATCATGGTATTCCGGATGTCCAGCAGTTCTGGGAGAACACAGTGATGCAAATTGGACATCAGATTTGAAGAATACCAAAGCCACAAGTAAATGTGTATGGTGGGTCTTAGAAAAACCTCTAAGAAAACTTGCATCGGCCGATTCATGATGGAATCGGAGTTTATCACTTTATACAAAGCATGAAAGAATGAGTAACTTCACGACTCCTTAAAGGACATCCCTTATTAGGAGAAACTCGTGCCTTCAATAGGTATACACTGTGGTTAGCCGGACGGCTTTAGGAAGGACATGGATGACGGCGTCTGAACATATCTGTCAGGATCTGTTGGAGACATAAGACCGTATGGCAGTTGATCATCACGGGTGTCACTTCCTTGATTACTAATCAAAGGATATAGCTAGATTACCCGAAGATCAAGTGTTCTACCTCTCTAGGAGAATAGGCTTACCCAAACAATACGAACCTTTGCGGTGGAAACCCAACCATACTGATTGAAGATCCCAAGAATTTGGTTCAATGGGAAAACTAAGTTGTAAAAAGGTTCAGTTGAGCGCTTCGGTGGAAGCAAGAAGCACTTCGTATGATGATTTCTGTAAGGAAACATGAATCCAAAGTTGTTCCCGCGATAGACATTAAAGTGCTACCTGCATGGTGGGTAAAGGTTAAGCTTCCAAACCTTTAACGATCCTCAAACGGTTGAGGTTAAGGTTGGGACAACTTTTAATGATTCCTAACACTCGTGAAGTGGGGTATAGCAGGATACCTTGTAGGAGATCACCTATTTAAGTGCGAGGACAGGCCACCTCAAATGAACGCACTTAAGAATCCAAGTGTGTCCACGGCCACAACGGACAAAACCATAAGAATGAAAACGAATAAGGAGAGTTATTGTGTTGGTATCATTGTCTTGGCTTACACTAAACACTGACGGTTCAAGACATCACGTTCACCACGCAGTAAGTAAGTCCGGTGGTATTCAACTAGGGAAGGTTCAAAGCACAAGCTACCTCTCCTGATGCAATATCTTTTCGCTGAAAGATTGCCGAATTACATAATTTGCCTTTGATAGGGAGGTGCATCCACCCATATTTAATGAATTAAACACTACGGTTCTGCATGTTGGAGGCTTTGTCTCTTCACACGTGCATAATCTACTAAGTGAGTAGATGACCGTAGGGCCAAGAATCGTCAAATTTCGTTAAGAAATGAAAGAGATATTGGTCCATGAAGTAAGGTGTTTGAGGCATGAAAATATGGTGTGGGACAAATCTACCACATCGGTGGGAAAAGGAAGAATTGCTATCTTTATAAGCCTCTAAATTGGCTAAGGGTTTGGGACCCCAAGGGGTATCTCATGTGTTTAAAGGAGGGAGGACCTAAATGTGCTTGGGTTCAAGGCTAAGCCCACACGCGCGCCGCCGCCGCCCGTCCGTCCGGTCTGGGCTCGGGTCGTGGGTCTTGGGTCTTGGTCTTCTTCTGGTATTATCTCTTTGGACCCCAAATTGTTTAATATTTACAGTTTGGTCCCTAGAGTTTTTGGAATGTTGAATTTGGGAACAACGGAAGGCAGAAAGTTTCTGCCTATCGTTGGAGTTGATTTTTGGGGGCGTTATTGTGCATTAACCAGTCATTACTTGGCTGATTAACTCCCTCCATTAACAACCATTACTTGGCTGAATTACACCCTCCTTCAATGGCCATAAACATGCCATTACTTGGCTGTTTAATTCCCTCCTTCAATGGCCATTAAAAGCCATGTCTTGGCAGTTGAGAAGCCTCCCTTATGCTATATATTGATGCCTTTTGGCTCAATTGTGATACACACAAATACATAAAGTATCAGAACAAACGAGACAAAAATATATACACAGAGACAAACAGAAAAGTAAAACACAGTCCAAAACGTGAGTAGTAACGTTGGGACGGAAAAACAGAAACTCTTCCTTCCTTTTCCATTTCTTCCGCAAGTCGATTCGTGTTTGTTTTCTTCGTCAAAATCAACCTATTTGTTTTGTAGTGTTGATTAAAGTGTTGTTTTATCTTGAGAGACTATTGCCAGTTAACGTAAAAGCATATATACGGGGCAATCTTGTCTTAAAGACAGAGTGTCATCACTCGACTCAGCACACAGTTGTAACAATCCAGATTTAGTGTTTCTTGATTTCAGGTTATCAATATTCAAGACTCAACAACTTTACGGTAGTTCTGAACATTGACAATTCGTTTATCCTTTCGAACACTTGTAATATTTATTTACTTTCTGTATTGCTTTACATATCCAACAAAAAGAACTCACATACATGGCAGTTATTATTCTACCAAAAATAACGATATTCTTTTTACTTTTGCAAAAAATATATACCAAAGTCAGAAAGAACTATAAAAATAACGGGGAGTTTTTTTTACTTTTCCAAAAACTAAAATAGGTGAAATATTATAAAATTAATTAAATAAAATTTGAGGAAAATAGTAAATGACTATTTTATCTATTGTAGAGTCTTTTAATGAAGGGAAAAAATTTCAACAACATTTCTAAGGCCCTTCGTGCTTTTAATATAATATATATCTATAGATAATATTCTTGTCTTAATCCTACAAAATTAATCCCTTAATATTTCTGCTGACCATGTTGTCTATATATTTGATTCAATTAATATGATATTTTTATATATTCTCACTTTACATCTATTCAATTAACACCTTTCATTCGCGGTGGTAGTCATGTTATCTGTTTTTTCAAATTAATATAATATTATTTATTTATTTTCATCCTAATTCATATAATTAAGTTTATTTGTTTGTTGTGATGGTGTTTTCTATATCGTAAACTGAAATATCAATGTTAAGTATTTTGGGGGGAATATATAACTAGAAAACCTTATATAATTATATTTCTGTTAGTGTGTGTTTTGAATTACTTCATGAAAAAAATCAATAAGTCACAGTTTCAAAGCTTACCTAAAAACGTACACATTATCAAAGCTTGCAATGCAGGAATATTTCCATAAACATATCCATTTGATACCCAATTCATGAATGTCAAATACTGTGGTTTGTACACATTAAATTGTACTTAACATTTTCTAGCACGACTAAATTTTACAGTGCAATTTACATAGGGAACCCAACACAACATATTACACTCATATAACTATATTTTTAGTTTATAACCGCATAGCCAATTTCATTTTTTTTACAACTGTTTTTATACATTCAGTATACACATTATACAATATTATACACTTATTGTAAGCAATGTATCGACCTTGTATAAAGTATATAATAGTGTATACCATGTGTTTGTACATACTTTTACACTGTTATACATACAAAAACTGAGTTCCGCCGCCTCCTACGAAATTCAACAATGATTTATTCGATCCCTATCACCCAAAATTGGTATCCTGACACTGGAGCCACCAAACGTATTACTGATCCTTTCTAAGGCCTTAACAATTGCGTGTTGGTAATACTGATGATTTGCTTATACAACACATCAGTAAAACGTTTTCCCCTTCATGTCACAAAATTCTTGACTTAAGTAGTGTTTCAATTGATCTCAGTGTTCACCTACCAGACTCTCACTCTGTTCCATCACTACTGCAACCCCTCCTAGTTTATTGGAGGAGGATATTTTCCGTTAATTCATTTGTTCGAAGGTGTTATATTAGTTGAGCTAACAGATTTACAATAAAGCATTGAGTGACTAGAAACGAGTCCAAGATATGATGATTATGTATGCTATTGTTTTTTTGTAAACTTACTGTTGGAAATTTGTCTTTGGTGGGAGTGCGTCCACCCATATTTAATGACTTCTCAAGTAATGCACTGGACATCAAAGTCTTTATACCGTCAAGTTTCTCCAAGGTCTTTTTTTTAAAAAAAGTTGAGTTTGGCCCTAGGAGAGAAAAATGTGTTTTTGAGTAGAAACAATAGTTATTTTTGAGAAGCTGAAAATGTAGCTTCTCTTAAGAACTTTTGAAAAAGATACACTTAGAAGCCCCTTTTAAAAGCTTGGTCAAATACTAATTGTTACTCCGAAGTAATTTTTAAGTTGATTAGCCAAGCACAAACTTTGAAAAACACTTTTCAAAATAAGATGATTTTAGAAGTTTGACTAAACTAACTAGGTATTTGGCTAAGCTTATAAGCTGGTCAAACTGGCGTATAAGCACCTTTTGACTTATCTACGCATTTGGTAAGCAATTAAAGTACTTATAAGCCAAAATCAGTAAAAACTCATAAGTTGATCAGTCCAATTTATGATTTTTGAGCTTATTAAACACATTTAGTTTGACCAAAATATTTACTATTTTGTCCTTAATATTTTTCTAATGTTTAGCGAAGCAACAGGTACTTGATCGGGCGGGGGCGGTTTGGTTTCGTGCAATGCCCTCGCAGCAGGAAGAAGCAGTTGTCATTTGAAAGTAAAGGCTCTTCTCCTGTTTTATCAGCTATTTATATTTAGTTAACCCAAACGAGCTATTAACCATGTCAGATGGCAAAATGTTATATGCAAAACACATGTCTTGCCTTTATTTCTTTGATATAATTATTAGTTGCGAGTAAATTTTCTTAAATTGGAAACGACATAGAGAGTATAAATTTGGAAAATTTGTAGCTCCAATATCTTCCTTATTAAGCCGAATGCTCTCGTACATATGTGATATCATCAAATTAAATGGTGGAAGCTAAGCAAGCATATGATGAATACATCTCTTTAACACCTCTTCACCGACTCAAACATCTGGTTTGCAGAATTTCGACACTCCACAAAATTGTTGAAAGAAGTCAATGGTTTATCTTATATATTAGCGGCCTAATTAGATAAACCCTTTCTACTATGGAGTTCGAGCCTCGTCAAAGGAAAAAAATCGGATAAAAGCAACGCTTCCTCTTTAATGGGTCTTACCGAGGGAATCAGGATTACTCAGAACCTCATAACAAGTATAAAAAAATAATCCTACTAAGTAATACTAATTAATAGGAATACGATCATAAATTTATATCGAAATCTATGATTTAAATTTTTTTTAAATTATAATTAAAAAATACGATTTTGTTCTATTGATTCTATCAAATTTTAAAGAACCATTGGCACTTTTGATAGGGAGCACTTTCTTTTTTGATGAGTCTTATTAGGCACAATTCAAATTAATCGAAGTTTTAAAGCCAATATTAAATATCGGATGTAAAACAAAAAAGATTCTGTTAAGTATTACCAATCAATATTGAGTTGTACCGTTTGGTTTGGCTATTTCTTCGTTGATTAATCAAGTCATTTTTTTTCATGAAACTATCAAGTCTTCTTTGATAATTTTAAAGATATTCCAAGAAATACATCATAAAATATTAACTCAACCGCTAGTCTACTCCCAAAGTCGTCTTCTTTTTTCCCACATGTCTTGCCCATTGAGAAAACTAAGAAAATTACAATGTCAAACCTTGAATAAAACATTATCCTGACCGTCCTTTACGTTTCAGTCAACTCATCTCTAATTCAATGGTTCAGATTCTACGACAAAATTATCTTAGTTAAATCAATTTTGTTGTTTCTTAATCACTAATACAGAAGCGTCTAGAATCATGTATATTTTTCTTTGCCCCTATATAAGCAGGTCCAAGTCCTATTTTTTTGTTGCATCGACTACAACGTTGTTATTACCACAAATAAAGAAACAAAGAAACTAAACAGGCCAATGGCAGAGCAAGATTCTCATGATTTAATTAAGCTACTTGGTTCTTCAGACCGTGACTTTCTCATTCGCAACAATGGTGACCAGGTATCAATAGTTCCATAAATTCTTTTTATGTTGTGTGTGTGTGTTTTATTTATTTATAAGAATTGAATGTTCATTAAGTAACTTTTACTGAAATAACATCTCTATTTTCAATTTTCATATGCCTATGATATTACAGGATATTTGATTTGTTCTCTGTGTGTTTTTGAATTTTTCTTCTTGATTGTATGATAAGTCCATGTTTTGCTATAGTGAAGTAAGTTGTAGCAGTAGTGTGGCAGCTTATGTTGATAAATGATAAATTGGATTTTAATTGGGGAAAAGAACTATGTGCCCCCTACAGGCAAAATAATTACCAGCCATAACCCCAAAATTATGATATCAATATGGTATAATCCTGTTTCTTTTATATCATAATGGGATCACAGAGCACTTCTTTCATTTATTCAAAAAACACACTTTTCTAAAAGAAACCTTTATGATATCATCATATATACATATTGAAAGAATAATTCCTTGATTATTTTCATTAATATAAAAATTATATATATGTTGCGGTATTTCTAGATGCTACGCAGGTGTACGTATCGCAATTGGTAATAAATTTCGATAAGACCGAGTATCGTCCACAGAAACTGATTTATTAAGTACTAATTAACTAATCTTTAGTTTCTATTTGGCTAACAAATATAAGTGATGATTTATAACTAAAGAATTAACAAACTAACATGAATTTCTAGAATAAAATAGCAATGAAAACACACGAAGTTTAATTCAGTAATGAAGGAATTAGGGTTTCCAATCTCCTCAACTTTCCACTCTATCACTCATTAATGCAAGACTAACGATTCTTCTTCTTATTAAGATAGCAGGTTAACTGAGATGTTCTATATTCCGGTTAGATATATAAAAACTCAACCTAAGTGAGAACTTTCTATATTTCTATGATAAGTTCGACCACATAGGAGGATTAAGATCAATAACCTAAAACGCTACACATGCAGTCGTGATACTTTCGTTCAAGATTAAACCTACGTCTAATCAACTATAGCATATTCAAATTTCCCTTTTCAGATCTCGATTTGAACTCATATAGATACTGAAAACTAAAGGCCAATTAATTCTCATTCAATAACCTCAAGTTGAATAGATTATAATAGATGAAGAAGAACATTAATAATGCATTAAATCATAATAGAGTTTCAAGTGATTCGACAAAAAACCCTAATAAAAGTAATTAGCTCATAGTCATGCTAAGAACTAATTAATTTAATATCCAACATGAACTGAATTCAAATAAAGAAAAGGAAAATAACTTGAACAGTAGATGTCTCTAATGGCTCCTTGTTCTCTTGTTTCTTGCCTCCAAAGTGTTCTCTTCTTTCTGAAAAATGTTTCCCTCAATATATATCACGAAAAACCTCCAAAATGGACCTCTTTGCCCTTGTTAAATTTATGTTTTTCGCTGCCCCGACGTCGTCGGCGCCGCGGCTCCGCTATTAGAGCGTTGCGACGCTAATTCCTTTCTAAAAATCATTTGCTCTCTGCCAGAGGGGCACCACGGCCCTTCAGCGCCACGGCCCTTCAGCGCCGCGACCCTTTAGCTTGTTGCGCCGTGACTCTTTAGCATTCTTCGTCCGGACTTTGTTTAAACTTCTTCCCGAGCTTCCCAAGGCTGCTTTGACTCATTTCTTGTGACTAGATATGCATTTTTATCCTTAATGACCGCCTATTTCCTTTGAATTCACCATATCCTTTTCTGAATCGCTGAGAACTTGAAAACACAACACAACACGCATAATACTGCGCAAAACAACTAAATGGCAAACAAAAGACTCCCTAAAACACACTCTAAAATAGTACTAAAATCTACCTAACAAACACCTCCAAACATAAACTTTACTCATCCTCAGTAAAGAACTCTAGACACCCTAAAAAGAAAAACACACAAACTCAAAAAAATGAATCAAGTCAACCACAATAGATTATGCCTCGAAGATCATGAACAACATGCAATAAAATCTTCCGGAATATTCTAGCCACTAATTTGCTATATAGAATTTTAAGTCGGATAATCCTCAAATTTGCTTAAAGTTATTAATGCATATGACCACTCAACCATGATTATTGAAATAACCAAGTATTCAATATTAGCTTATGCACAATGAATTCTCACCAACATTCCATCAGGCCAAAATTCTATAGGCTTGCTAACTTGCTATTCTCCACTAATTTAGACAACACATGTTCAAGAATCAGTAGGACTTTTTTAGGTTATGACGATAGGCTTAGGCACGGGTAGATGAAATGTCATTTAGGCTCAAAGTTACCATAAGCATATAAACCAATCAACCCCCCTCTATATTCATATTACAGACCAAACGCTATCCCCAATTTTTCTTTACCCAAATTTTCTTTTCTTTTCAAACTACACTCCCAAACTTGTTTTTCAATGTATGTACAAGGGAGTGTAATATATTCCCTTTTTTTTTCAATCCTCGGTTCATTTATTGATAGCACCCAATCTAAAATACCAATTACAAAGTGCCAATCCCCCAATCATATACTTATATGCTCATGGAATTCAAGGGAAGTAAAATATTTGTAAAGGGTTTCAAGTAGGCTCAAAATATGTGTCAATCAAAGAAGGGTTACTTAAGACTCAAAAAGGGTGACTAGAGATTACATTAGTCAAGGTTGGCTTGAAAGGCTCAATCGTTCAAAAGATGGCCTAAATCATCTTCCTAAGCATGCATCATCTATGATTTTGTCTCAAATAGCAAGCAAGCAAGTTCTAGGACTTTTCACTATCTTTCCTCAAACCAAAATTCAATCATGCATAAACCAATATTCAAGTACAAGAAAATCACCAATCATGATCAAGTTTTCATACTTATTAATAATTAAAAGAAACTCAAGACCTATCCAACTTAAGCACACAGATTTATGCATTGCATGGCTATCAATTTCATCCAACTCTATCACATGTGTACACTCAATCTCATGGGCTATTATTATCAACTTGATTCATTGACACAAGACACTCAAACACTGACACTAAAACTAAGACACTAACAATAAACAAACAACTGAACACAAACAATTAACACTATTAACACAAAACAGTAAGACTCCCCCCCCCAAACCTATTCAACACATTGTCCCCAATGTGATAAGTAAAGCAAAAGTAAGAAGACTTACCAAAACTACAGCTAAGCGATTCAGAATGGTGGCGGCGGCGGTGGTGGATGATAAGACGGTTGGTACATTGGAGGATATCCAAGAGAGGACTCAGTGTTGTCGCCATCCATGGACCAGTTATGCATGAATGAGTTTATTTGGTTGACACTCGTGACCTCATACTAATGTCTTTGTTGCATGTAAGTGTCCATATATTGCTGGTGTTGGATGAGATACTGGTTCTGCTGGATAATGTACTGGTTCTGTTGGAAAAGTTAATCCAACCTCTGGGTGTAGCCATCCTTAATCGCCAAAGGAGGTGGTTGACTGCTCTATCTAGGCTCCCCAGTTTCTTCATCATGCTACCTCTGTTGGCGCTTTTCCGGTTACGATTGCCCTCTCCAGGTGTAGGTTCTGGTGTAGGGTCTGGATATGCATTGACTATTGTCCGGGTTAAGGGATTCTGCACTCTATCTTTTACATCATTGCTACTCTCAGGCACTCCATGTGCGACACATAGTGCAGTGATCAATGATCCATACCTCAACCCTGCTGTTGTGTTCAGTCTGCATATCCAATTGAGGTTATTTTTGACAGCTCGACCCACATCTACTGAAAATCCCTTCATGATAGCATACACCAGCTTGACACGATCCACCAGTATATCAGAGAAGTGTGTGGAGGGAATCAGGCGGGCACTCACAAAGTAGAGTCAAACTTTGGCAACTTTGTTGAATTAGCAGTGGAGCATGCTTTTGGGGGCATCATATGTATATGTGAAACGGGCCCCTAGATATCCTACTGTCTCAGCCACCTCTACCCAGTCAATTTTTGAATTCTTCCAAACAGTGAAGTCATCTTCCTCATCTTCCGCCAGAAAATTTGTGACCGCATATGACATTAATCGCTTCAGCCCCAACTAGTACTCTTCTCCCTCGTACGAAACAAATGGTGTCTTGTTTCTCTGGGTAGTTGGCATAGAATTCATAGACTAGTTAAGTATTTGGATTTGCCAAATAAGGATTGACAAATGCACCCCAACCTCCATAAAAAATCATGGCCCTGATGGGTTCATATACCTCATCTTCGTATGGCGCAGTCTGGAATTCCATCCCCATTTCCGGTACCAGGAAACGAGTACACAACTTGTTATACCTGTCTTGGGCATCCTTATTGGCAAATCTTTTCTTATTATAGTTGGCCTTTGGTGGTAGATTCACAGGGCCCCGAGAGGAGGATGCCTTGGAAGTAGCTCGTCGTGGACCCATTATGCCTTGTTTGGCGACTTTGAAGTTTTCTAAAAATCCGGTAGCACTTCCACTTAAATCTTCCCAACAACAATTCAACTCCTCAACACTATATTCAATCAACCCACAGTATTAATGACTACAATTCAACCACTCCACAATAACATTATTCCAAACAAGAACACAATCAACCCTCCCACTTAGAATTCCTCCAAAGTCATAAAAGAACACACAAAAATTCTTCAAACTTGAATGCAATACTTACCTTATGGTGAGAGAGAGAGACTTCAGGTGATGTTTCACTGCCACAAGTATTGAAGATTTGAAGAACTTATGGAGCAATTTCTTGAAGAATTGGGATTTTAGGGTTTGTAAAGCGGAATTAGGGGGAGTGTGGATTTAGAATTAATGGAAGAATTGGGGAAAGAGAAGAGTTTTTGTGGTGCGAAAAGATTGTAATTTGAGATACAATGGGAGTTTTTTGGATTTTTGGGGTTGGAGATGAGAAGAATAGAGAAGGGTTATGTGAATTGTATTTGGGGATAATGAGAAAAGTGTTCTTGTTTTTCGATTTTAACCTGGAATCTGCATGGGCGTTGCGGCTCTCACCATTCAGCGCCGTGGCGCGATCACGTATGCCGCAGGCGTCGCGGCCCTAATGTTGGGTGCCGTGGCGCTAATTCAACATACGGGGTTCTAACTTTTGGTACTAATTTCAACATCCCGCGTCATATTTTCATCCCAACGCTGGCTCACAATTCACTTAACATAAACACACATCGAAAGAAACATCAAGATAATGAGATTGTTCAAAACAAGATAAACAAAATAGAATAAAATAACATAATTAAAATGTTAGGTTGCCTCCCAATAGCGTTGTCGTTTAACGTCATTTAGCCGGACGCAGATTTCCTCTTCATTTCAAGATCTCTTTTCTCATCACCTCCTTCATAGTTGGATTCAACCTCCTTTTCGCCTCAATTGAAGGCCTGCTCTCATCGTCCTAGCATTGTGTTAATGCTACTTCAAGAGCATCAGTACTCTTGAAGCTTTCCTCAGCAGCTGCTTTGTCAATTACATCAATGGAAAAATAGTCGTCACTTGCTCTGGAATACGATATCGACTTTAATACATTAAAGACCACATTTTTTCCCTACACTCGGAGTCTCAACTCACCCTTCTAAACATCTATAAGTACTTGCCCCGTGGCTAAAAATGGTCTCCCAAGAATTATGGGCACATCAGCATCCTCCTCCATGTCAAGGACAATAAAATCAGCAGGAAAAATAAATTTGTCCACTTTAACTAACACATCCTCAATAATTCCCCGTGGATGCTTGATTGAGCGATCTGCTAATTGTAAGGTAACTGCTGTAGGCCTAGCTTCACCCAAACCAAGTCTACAAAACACAGATAAGGGCATCAGGTTGATACTTGCCCCCAAATCACATAGTGCATGCTGGTATTCAAAATTCCCGATAGTGCAGGGAATAGTAAAGCTCCATGGATCTCTCAACTTCTGGGGAAGCCTTCAGTTAACGCCACAGTCTCATAATCTCCCATTTTTCTCTTTTTAGAGAGAATTTCTTTCATGAATTTGACATAACTGGGCATCTGCTATAAGGCTTTAACAAAGGGAATAATTATGTGCAACTTCTTGAATATTTCCAAAAACTTAGAAAATTGTTTATCCAAAGAATTCTTTCTAAGCCTCTGCGGGTACGGAATTCTGATTTGAGGCTCATTACTCACTGTTGCTGGTGCCTTTTCCACTATGGGGTGGTCTTCAGTAACCCCATCCTTCTCTAAATTAGATGTCTCACTCAAGTTGTCTGTCTTTTCCGCAGATGGTAGAGGTGTAACTGGTTCAACTTGCTTACCGCTTCTCAAGGTGATGGCCTGACATTGCTCCTTCGGATTTACAACAGTATTGTTAAGGAGATTCCCCTGCGATCTGTTGTTTAACATATTTGCTACCTCACCAACTTGTGTTTCCAGATTTTGGATAGAAGATCTTATTTCAGTCATGAACTGAGTCTAGGAATTAGTGAGAGTCAACAAGGTTGCTTGCAAGTCATTGGGTTCAGCTTGTTAAACTTGTGGTTTGGGCTGCTGAAACGGCAAGGCTGGACTCATGGGTTGTTATTGATTATTTTGTTGATACCGCCCTTAGAATTGTGGCTGCTGGTTCTGGCTATTTCTCCACGAAAAATTAGGGTGATTCCTTCACCCATGATTGTAAGTGTTGGAGAATGGGCTGTTGTAGGGCCTCTCAAAATTCCCAATTGCCTGAACCTGAGCTTGGTCCATAGGTACAGTGTTCGGATCCACTGTTGTGTATCGATCAAAAGTATGTGGACCCCCGCAAATTTCATAGACCACTTCCATCTGAATAGCATTTGCGGACACAATATTATGTTGCAATTGCTTTGTCAATGAAGCAACTTGAGCAGTTAACGCGGTGATGACATCTAACTCATGGACTCCAGCCGTTTTTCTGATGTTGGTCGGTCTTTCATCAGAGCACTGATGGTTATTTGTTGACATATCTTCCAACAACTCATATGCCTCATTAACACTCTTGCTCATGAATGTCCCTCCAACAGCAGCATCAATTATGGTACGGGTCGTACCACATAACCCATTGTAAAAAATATGGACTAACATCCACTGCTCAAGCCCATGATGAGGACATCTCCTTTGCAACTCCTTAAACCTCTCCCAAGCATCATATAAAGACTCCCCATCGAGCTGATAAAAATTATTCATTTCTCCCCTTAACTTCGCAGCCTTTGATGGAGAGAAGAATTTTGCAAGAAACTTCTAAGCTAGGTCTTGCCACGTAGTGATGGAGTTAGCTTGCAGAGAGTTCAACCATATTTTGGCTCGGTCCCTTAGTGAGAATGGGAAGAGCCTCAATCTAATGGCGTCATCAGTCACACCATTGTATTTGAATGTTGCACATAACTCCAAGAAATTGGCCAAGTGCATATGTGGATCTTCATAGGGCAAACCCCCAAACTGGACTGTGTTCTGGACCATCTGCAGGATTGCTGGCTTAATCTCGAAATTATTAGCCTCCACAGCTGGTGGTCTTATAAGTCTGCACTCCTATTATGGTTGGAAGTATATAATCCCGTAAGCTTCTCACAGCAGGATTCTGAGCTTGCTCCTGCACCATTTCTGCCACCTCTCTATTCAACCCATCATTATTTTGATGGTTTGCCATATCCTCGGTTGAAATACCAGCTCTCTTATTTCTTTGATTCTGCTTGCACGCTTTCTCAATCTCAGGATTCAGAGGAACAAAGCTATCTGCTCCTTTTCTGCTTCGCATATACCAAAGCTACTTGAAAAATGACCACAAACACTACACGCAGATCAAAAATAAAATTTAAAAAATGTGTTCTAGGAACTACCAAATTAGAAAAAAGATTAATTATTATGATATTGATAATACTTTAGTCCCCGGCAACGGCGCCAGAAACTTGTTGCGGTATTTCTAGATGCTACGCAAGTGTACGTATCGCAATTTGTAATAAATTCGGTAAGACCGAGTATCATCCACAGAAACTGATTTATCAAGTACCAATTAACTAATTTTTAGTTTCTATTTGGCTAACGAATATAAGTGATGATTTATAACTAAAGAATTAACAAACTAACATGAATTTCTAGAATAAAAAAGCAATGAAAACACACGAAGTTTAATTCAGTAATGAAGGAATTAGGGTTTCCAATCTCCCCAACTTTCCACTTTATCATTCATTAATGCAAGACTAACGATTCTTCTTCTTAATAAGATAGCAGGTTAATTGAGATGTTCTATATTCCGGTTAGGATATATAAAACTCAACCAAAGTGAGAACTTTCTATACTTCTATGATAAGTTCGACCACATAGGAGGATTAAGATCAATAACCTAAAACTCTATATTTCTATGATAAGTTCGACCGCAGCTCTTCAGCATTCTTCGTCCGAACTTTGTTTAAACTTCTTCCCGAGCTTCCCAGGGCTGCTTTGACTCATTTCTTGTGACTAGATATGCATTTTTATCCTCAATGACCGCCTATTTCCTTTGAATTCGCCATATCCTTTTCTGAATCGCTGAGAACCTGAAAACACAACACAACGCACATAATACTACGCAAAACAACTAAAAGAGAAACAAAAGACTCCCTAAAATACACTCTAAAATAGTACTAAAATCTACCTAACAATATACATGATATACAATATTTAATTATGAAAATTAAATATACATTTTTATAATACAAGATTACTACCATAATTATATTTGTACAAAAATTCTAATAAGACTACACAAAATATATATGGAATATATACGATATATACGTGTATATTCTTTCACACCCCCTGCAGTCATAGCGGGCGGTTGTCCTAAACTGAGATTGTCCCGAAAATCTTCAAACAGAACTAAGGGAAGACCCTTAGTAAATATGTCAGCAATTTGTTACCGTGAAGGGACATGCAAGACACGTACTTGTCCACGAGGTACCTTTTCGCGAACAAAGTGAATATGCATCTCGATTTTTTTGGTGCGCTGATGTTGGACCAAATATCCAGAGAGATAGACCGCACTAACATTATCGTAGTAGACCAAGGTAGCTTTCTGAATAGAAAAGTAAAGCTATAATAGGAGATTACGCATCTAACATGACTCATACACCACATTGACCTTCTCGATACTCGGCCTCCGCAGTAGAGCGCGATAAAGTAGCTTGGCGTTTAGCCGATCAAGAGACCAAGTTATCACCAAGAAACATATAATAACCAGATGTCGAACGTCTGGTATTTATACATCCACCCAAATAAGCATATGTATAAGACATGAGAGTAGATACGGAGGATGGATATAAGTGCAAACCATAATCAAGAGTGTCCTGAATGTAACGCACAATGCGTTTGAGAGCGTGCATGTGTTCGTCCCTATGATCATATATAAATAAACACATCTGTTGCACTACATAAGTAATATCGGGCCTCATGAATGTAAGATATTGAAGAGCCCTTGAAGACTACGATAGTGGGAGGGATCCTTGTAAGATGTGCTAGAATTAGCACTCAGCTTCGGTTTAGTGTGAACTGGAGTAGAAGATGACTTACAGGATGACATGCCAGATTGTTCAATAATCTCAGTTGCATACTTTATCTGGGATAGAAATAAACCACATGCATGACGAGTTACAGCTATGCCCAAAAAATAACTCAAAGGCCCTAAGTTTTTCATAGCAAATTCGGAGTTGAGAAAAGACATGATAGACTTGCACAGTTTATCAGAAGAGGCAGTCAATATAATATCATCCACATATAATAGAATGTATGCCAGAGAAGTACCATGACGATAGATGAACAGAGAATGATCAAACCTGTTGTGAGAAAATCCAATAGTAGACACATAATTTGCAAACCTTTTGTACCAAGCTCGAGGGGCATGTTTTAGACCATACAAGGACTTCTTCAGCAAATGAACACAGTTAGGATGATTGGGGTCCCTTGAGATCACCATGTAAGAACGCATTTTTCACGTCCAGCTGATGAATGGCCAAGCTTTGGAGAGAGCCAGATTGAGAATAGTGTGAATAGTTTCCGGTTTGACCACCGGACTAAATGTCTCTCCACAATCCACACCAACTTGTTGAGTTTTTCTATCATTTACAAGACGGGCCTTATGCCTCTCAAAACAACCATCAATTTTTCTTATGAGTAAAAATCCACATAGAACGAATCACATTAACATCAGGCAGACGGGGCACCAACTCCCACATCTTATTTTCAATAAGAGCATTATATTCATCATCCATGACCATTTTCCAATTCAGGTCATAAAGGGCAGACATGGGGTTATGTGGTAGGGGTGATTTAGTGACATTAGAATTGAGATTAAAATATCACTTTGGTTTAAAAATACCCGTTGGCTACGAGTAACGAGCCCTTGACTCAGAATAGAAGTGGGCTGGACCTGGGTGGGTGTGGTGACGTCGGAACTGGCTCGGTTTGGGAGGCGCAGGATTGGGTTAGGAGGTGGGCCAATAGGCAGTGGGCCTACTAGCAGACTTAGATATGGGGGGAATTTGGGCCACTTCCTACTGGCAGACTCAGGTGATGGACAGGAATTGGGCCAGTAGGCAGTGGGCTTGCTGGCTTGAATTGAGCACAGGAAGGATTGTCTTGGTCTGTGGGTACTAGGCCAGCTGGTGTTTGTGGGTACTAGGCCAGCTGGTGTCTGCTGGTCCATCCCGAGACGGGGGTCGGGTCAAATAGTGGATCCATCATCCCAAAAATTATAGAAATTAGACACAGAATTATGCAACTTAGCAAATGAAAATTGGGTTTCATAAAAAGTTACATGGAGACTAATGATGATTTTATTAGAGGATAAATCATAACATTTATAACCACGATGATCAGACGGATAACCAAAAGCACACAAGCGGTAGAGCGGGCTTGTAGTTTGTTTAGTGTAGTGGGGGAAAGAGAGTATAGCATAAACACCCAAACACCTAAGATGAGAATAAGACGGATCTTTGTGATAAATAATTTTGAGTGGAGATTGGTATGCTAATCCTTTGCTAGGGAATATGTTAAGAAGGTAAGTGGTCATTTGTAGTGCATGATGCCAAAATGAAGGTGGTAATGAAGCATGAGCTAGTAATGTTCGAACAATATTATTAATGTTGCGTATTTTTTGCTCGGCTTTTCCATTTTGTGAGGATGTATGTGGACAAGAAAACCGGAAAGATATACCATTATGTTACAAAATTCTCTAAATGGCCCATTCTCAAATTCCCTTCCAATATCACATTGAATGTTTTTAATTTCCCATTCAATTTGGGTACAGATGAATGCTCTAAATAATAGGAATGTGGAATAAACTTGAGACATTTATATAACGGATAAAGTCCACAAAAAATTAGAATAATCATCCAAAAATAGCACATAATAATGGTGGCCCAAAGAGCTCAAAACAGGAGATGTCCACAAATCACTAGGAATAATATCAAATGGCAACAAAGTACTAGAATTGGAGGCAACAAACGGTATTTTAACATGTTTTCCAAGCGGACAAGAAGGACAAACATTAGTACTACGCGTACTATTACACTCAATAAAATTATTATTTTTAAGAGAGGAAAGAACAGATGCTCACGGATGACCCAAAGGTGCTAAAGCGACAAACATAGACGTTGTGGCTTGATTAGTGGTGATGGGATATAGCTCGCCCCGACTATTACATCTCATTATAGGTATCCCCGTCGTGAAATCCTTCATAGACAATCCACAAGGGTCAAAGTCAACAGAAACCCAATTATCAGTTGTAAATTTACGAACATACACCATTTTGTTTATATTAGTTGAGGAGCATGAATGACATTTTTAAGGCTAACGGTGGGTTCGGGGGAGATAAATTTGTGTTACTATAACCATGAATTGGAATTGAATTACCCTTACCAACAATGATGCCACGATTTTTGCTTAAATTAAAATAAGACGAGAGATTACATGGTACAGACGTCATATGAGAAGTGACACCGATGTCCATATACCAATTTGCATCCAAAGGATTTAATCCAAGTGTGTGCATCACTGCCTCGATATCCATGGGAGTCGGGGCCGGTGTTGGGCCCGCAACAGCGAGGTCCAAGCAGGCCAGTCTGCTGCCAGGGCCCATTCTGTGTGAAGTCCATGTCTGCTGGAATTCGTTGGGCCTGGCCTAATACGGTGTTGGACCAGGCGGAAACTGTGGATTGGGCCACTGCCTACTGGCCCAACCCAACGGCCATTGTGCACTGGCCCAAGGCTGCGGCCCAGTCTGCTAGCCACTGCCGCCCCGTCCTCCATCACTACCGCCCTCACCGCGGCTGCCACCACTGCTACCACGGATTTTGCTACCATTTTTCTGATTTTGGCCCTTTTTGCCGCCACCGCCATGGGAAGCACAAACATTGGAGTCGATTTTGGTCACTGGAGATCATGATTTCATCATTGGAAAAAATGGTGAAAAGGTAGGATACAAGCATCGCATCTTGGTATATTATTGTTTCATAGAACATTGATCATTTATGTGTCTTAATCTATAAACGTCGAACTAATGTAGGTGTAGGTACTTTATTCTGACTCTTAATGTTTTCCAATGAATTAACAAAGAACTGCACTTATCTGTAGCATATAAGTATGTACAACTAGAGGTGGTCAGTGGGCCGGGATCGGGACCGACGGGCCGGGTTTGACGGGATCGGTTCGGGGAGGGTCAGGCGGGATCGGGTTTGCTCGTATAAAGAATTCCACCTAGTGGGTACTTCTTCTGAAATTTTTCTATAAGGTAGTTGGCAATCATGACAAGTTTTTTTATATTATTTTCTTCATTGTATTCTATTATTTTTAAAAATAAAGTTTATAACAAATTGTATTTTACTAAGAATGTCTTCAAAAAGTGATAGACCATCCTTTACAATTAAGTTATATATATGACACGCACATTTTATATGAAAATGATCTGGAAAAGATGGAGTTACTATTTTTTAAAATTGTAATAGCGTAATTGTTAGGAGAAGCGTTATCTAATGTAATAGTCATAATTTTATCAGTTATTCCGTAATAATCGCACACTTGATAAATATTTTCTGCAATAAAAGTACCAGTGTGCCTATTATCTATATATCTATACGCTAAGATATGTTTTTGCATAGACCATTTATAATCTATCAAATGACAGGTTACCGTTAAATAATCATGGCCGTTAGTACTACGACCTATATCAGCAGTGATAGCCACTTTTCCATTAAAATGATATAATGAATAACGTAAATATTGTTAATATTCATGTGCGGATTTAAATACCTCTCTCTTAACAGTTGATCTAGGAAAACCGTTAAAAGCAGGATTATACATATCTCTAATGTAATGAATAAAACCGGGAGATGAAGGAAATGAAAAAGGCAAACCCTCCACAGCAACTAATTTTGTTATTGCTTCCCTATCTCTATGTTTATTGTATTTAGGGCCTACAAATCCCCCGGTCATAAGGTTAATTTGACCCTGTACTTGGTCCGGGACAGTATCAGTATGTGAACCTTGTGCCGATGGAGTGGACGTTTGCCCACCCGGTTTTGAAGCCTCATATTGGGCATACCTAGCTGGATGAGCCCTTGATACGTGTCTCATTAAACCCCCCGTCCCACCGTGACCTTTTCCAGTTTTAAATTTTAAAACATCTTTATAAATTTTACATCTAGCTACTTGATTCTCTACGTCCCTATCAAAAAATGTCCATGCATCTGATTTTAATGTTCGTTTTGTTGGACCTCGTCTCATACTAGGGGCAATAGGAGGCATTTCAGTTGAAGGTGCACTAGTGGGTGTGTTGTCATCTACATTAGTGGGTGTATCATTTAGATCATCGTCTAAATTAAAGTCTTCTTGAGATCCAGAAAATAGTTCTCATCTAAATCTAATGGTATTGTAGGAAAATGTTCAGTATCAACAAAATCATCCTGTGTAGGAATATGATTCTGTCTAGAAATAGGACCCTTGCCCTTGTTGCCCCTACTAGAAGAAGCATGACTTCTACCCGTAAGCATACGTTTAAATCCTTCCATTATAAATTTATAATTATACTAATAAATAATTAAAGTAAATGAAATTAAGTGCGCTAAATAAAATAAACAGGCAATAATAATTTAATGAAGGAACGAATGTACCAAAAGCCGACGTAACGTCGACGTGTAATCGGGAGGTTGAAAATTGAAACTTTGCTCGATGAAAGATCCTCAAGTTAGTTGCCAACTTCACTCCCAATTCCCAAATGAATAAATAAAATTGAATATTTAGTAGACAATGTAGACTTGTAGAGAGATAGATTGAGAGATTATAGAAAGATTTGTGAGAAAGATGAAGAGAAAATGAGGTATTTATTGTTGGAAAATTAGGTTAAAGTGTAAATTAAAAATAACTATTAAGGGGTAGGGGGAGGCTAAAAATGGCCGTTGCACAACGGCCAAAATGTAAAATGATCGTTGGTGCAACGGTTATTTTTGCAAAGGGGGGGGGGGGGTTTCGGGCGGGACCGGGATTGGGTCGGGACAGGCGGCCCTGGGGCGGACCGGGATGGGTCGGGACGAGACCATGTCCCGTCCCGGTTTGAGTCCCGATACCGTAATTTTTTTTTTTAAAATAGTCGGGTTTGGGTCAGGACCGGGCCGACCCGGCCCACTGGCCAGCCTTATGTACAGCTGTAAGCCGAATCCATGTGACATAAGTCATGTTTACGTGAGATGTTGGAGCTTTGGAGTTCCACAATCATCTTCTGTATAATAAATTTAGGCATGTACCTTCTACACATGTTATTCACAATGCTTTGATTTCTATACTATGATTAACATGACTCTGTCTGTTGATACCTTACTCTTATCCTTAACTTCAAAAAGTAACCAAAATTTCTCTTTGTAGATCTTGGTGTCTGACCTCGTAGGGAAGAATATTCTGCTTTACTTCTCAGCACATTGGTGCCCGCCATGCCGTGCTTTTACACCAAAGCTTAAAGAGGCATATGAGACGATTAAATCCAAAAATGGTCCATTGGAAGTGATTTTCTTATCTAGTGACCAAGATCAAACCTCATTTGATAGCTATTTTGCTACAATGCCATGGCTGGCTCTTCCGTTTGGTGATGGAAGGAAGGCGTCCTTGAGTCACCTATTTAAAGTTCAAGGCATACCAACATTGGTTGCTATAGGGCCATCAGGCAAGACTGTTACAACTGAAGCCAGAAACTTGATCATGTCTCATGGTGCTGAAGCTTTTCCATTCACCGAGGAGCGTATGGAGGAGATTGAGGCAGAAATAATAGCAAAGGGGTGACCTGAGAAACTGAAGCACAAACTTCACGAGCATGAACTTCTGCTTACTAAGCGTCTGGCTTACATTTGTGATGAATGCAATAAGTCGGGACAGGAATGGTCATTCTATTGCGAAAAGTGTGACTTTGATCTGGACCCAAAATGTGCTCTAGAAGAGAAAAAGAAAACAACATGAATCCTGAGGAAGATCAAAAGGAGCAAAAAGCAAATGAAGGATGGATTTGTGATGGTGAAGTTTGTTTCAAAGGTTAATTTGTTACTATGGTTAGGTGGTTTTAACCTTTTTTTTATGACTGTACAACGGGTCTTATCTAGACAGAACTATGTTCATAAGGTACATCCCATAAAGATCATTCTGTGGTAGTGGTTTTGTTTTGCAACCTTTGTCAAATAGCAATGAAGTTTTATGACTGCCAAATAGCATCGAACCTTTAATAACTTTCCGTTCCAGAAACTGTGCTGATGTTTTTCTTTGATATATTCCTTCAATAATCTTTGAAATCTATCTTGGAGTCGCAAACAAGAAACTATTGATGAGAGAACTGGGCTGGACCGGCCCAGTTGCTGGAACTGTTCCAGTGGCTGGAAGAGCTGGGTGTGGCGGTACTGTTGGGCCAGCGGGCACACTGCCCGCTGGAGAATTTTGGGTACGGGAGTTGTCCGAAAAATTCCGAATAATATACGGGGATATTTGGTCATCCAAAAAATTATACGACTTAGGCTCGGGAGTATGAACTTTCGTAAAAGGGAATTGGGTTTCAACAAACAGACATGATGAGGGCGGTTGGGATCCCTGAAACCCAACGGCTGATGCATATAGACTGTTTCCTTGAGATCTCCATGTAGAAAAGCATTCTTGACATCTAACTGATGAATTGGCCAAGTCTTTGAAAGGGCCAAGCTAAGTACCGTGCGAATGGTAGCCGGTTTGACCACCGGACTAAACGTCTCACCACAATCAATACCAACCTGCTGAGTCTTACCATCACCAACAAGTCGCGCCTTATGCCGAGCAAATGACCCATCTGAATTCTCCTTATGAGCAAAAATCCACATAGACCTGATAATATTAGTACCATATGGACGGGGCACCAACTCCCACGTCTTATTATCAATAAGAGCATTATATTCATCAGTCATAGCAATTTTCCAATTAGGGTCATTTAATGCGGACACAAGATTGCGGGGCAAGGGGGATTTAGAGACATCAGAATGTAAATTAAAATGTCTTTTAGGTGTAAAAATACCCCGCTGACTACGAGTGACCGGTCTATGACTCGAGGAAGAATTAATGGAATTATGGGAATTTTCTCGGGCTCGGGACGGATGCCAAGCAAGCGGTGGGCCCGCCGGCCCAAATCGGAAATGGCCGGACTCGGCTTCGGACCAGGCCCAGGGACCGGGCTGGACCGGCCCTGATTCGGAACTGTTCCGGTGGCGGAAGAGCGGGTGTGGCGTATGTTGGGCCGCGGGCGGTGGGCCCGCCGGAGAATTTTGGGTACGGGAGTTGTCCGAAAAATTCCGAATAATATACGGGGATATTTGGTCATCCAAAAAATTATACGACTTAGGCTCGGGAGTATGAACTTTCGTAAAAGGGAATTGGGTTTCATCAAAAATGACGTGACGATTTATAATAATTTTCTTGGAGGATAAATCAAAACACTTATAACCACGATGATTCGACGGATAACCCAAAAATACACACGGAGTAGACCGAGCCTGAAGTTTGTTAATTGTGGTGGATGGGAATAACGGATAACACAAGCACCCAAAAATCCGAAGATGAGAATAAGACGGGTTTTTATTATATAAGATTTTGAGAGGGGAAGAATATGTCAGACCTTTAGACGGAATTATGTTAAGAAGGTGAGTGGCCATTTGTAGAGCATGATGCCAAAAATACGGAGGTATGGATGCATGGATTAGGAGAGTTCGGACAATGTTATTTATGGAACGAATTTTGCGTTCGGCTTTCCCATTTTGTGAAGATGTATGAGGACAGGAAAACCGAAAATTTATCCCATGAGTAGCACAAAATTCTCGAAACTCCTTATTGTCATACTCCTTCCCATTATCACATTGAATATTTTTTATTTCTCTTTCGAATTGAGTACGAATGAACGCTCTAAATTTTATGAAGACGGAAAACACTTGTGATTTATTCGCAATTGGAAACGTCCACAAAAATCTAGAATAATCATCTAAGAAGAGAACATAATATCGATGACCCATTGAACTAAGAACAGGAGATGTCCATAAGTCGCTATGAATAATGTCAAATGGCATAGAAGTATGAGAATTGGAGTCTACAAATGGCAACTTAACAATTTTTCCTAATGAACAAGATCGACAAATTGGAGTACGACTCGTACCCTTACAAGAAATAAAGCTATTTTTATCTAAAACTCGATAAAATAGAAGATCCCGATGACCCAAACGAGCATGCCACATGGAAGGAGAGATGGCCGCAAAAGCCGATGGCAAGGTGGACTCGATGGATCGAAACCGGCATGATAGGATATAGATCCCCCTACTATCACACCTCATGAGATGACTCCCCGTCTTGAAATCCTTCACAGAGAAATCGAAAGGATCAAATTCAACAGAAACAGAATTGTCATTTGTGAATTTTCGGACAGACACTAAATTTTTAATCAATTTAGGAGCATATAAAGTATTTTTCAAGAGAAGTGGTGGATTGGGAGGAGACAACGTTTTCTGACCATACCCTAGAATTGGAATTGAACTGCCATTACCAACAATTATTCCCCGAGGGGTGCTCAAATTGTAATAAGATGAGAGAGTACCGATTCGGAAGTCATGTGAGTAGTGGCCCCGTGTCCATGTACCAATTTGGGTCCGGTTGAGTTAATCCCAACGTGTGCATCGCGGCCTCGATATCGGTCCGAGTGGGGCCTCGCCGCATGATGGGCTTGCGGAGGACGGGCCCAAGGACTCCCGGCCGTGCCGGAACCGGGCCGTTACCGCCGTGGGGGCCGCGTCGGGCCACCGCCGCCGGGCCGCCAATGCCGGGTATTGGGCTTGCCGGACCGGCCGCCCCACCGCCGCCGGCGTAAACCGCCGGAGGGTGCGGGTGCCACCGCCACCGGCCCCACCGCCGGGCCCACGGTGGTGGTGGCCCACCGTACCCCGAATGGGACCCACCGCCCGCTTGTTGCTCACCGAAACCGCCACCGTAACCACCTCGTTTGCCCCCGCGGTTTTTGTTATTTTTGCGATTATTCTTGCCGCCACCATTATTATGGTTTTGGCCCGAATTATTAACAAAACCCGAAGAACTAGGAGAGGATGCCACCATGACAACCGGGCTTGCTCCGTAGCCGCCTTTTTAGCCAAACCGGCTTCTTCCAACGTCGCATGGAGCGGGCTTGATGAAAGTCGGGAAGAGGGTTGCTTTGGCGAAGGAGAGTTCCAACACCATTATAGGCCTCCGAAAGCCCGGCAACCAACCGTAGAACTAGACGATTATTTGTCACCGGTGCGCCAACATTACGGAGTTGATCCGCCAATTCCTTTAGTTTCTTGCAATATGCGAAACGTTCGGAAATACGTCCATTCGAACGAGAGAGAATTCTCGCTCGAGTGTGACGATACGGGAATGTTGGTTGTCTTGGAATATGTCACGCAATCTATTCCATGCAGCCATAGCCGTGGTATCGGGCTCCATAATCGTCGTAGAAGGTCCACTGAAATAGTGGCGTATATCCACCGAAGAACGGTAGCATCAAGTGTAATCCACACCTCAGTATCCTCCGCAGGAAGGGGTCTAGCGGGAGGAATTATGTGATGAAGAACTTGATAAGAGATAGCGTGAATTTTAAACAACTCCGCCCACGTTGCATATTGAACGTTTTCCATCTCAAGGACAATAGGGACACTGAGCTTGATATTGGAAACCGTGAGGGCAGGGTGAAAATTGTTCTTAGACATATTTGAAAGAACAAAGAAGGAGGATAAATTTAAGAGAGGTTTTTGAGAGCGGAAGACGAGATATTTGGAGAGAAAAACCCGAGGGAGGGGGGGGTTCTCGGCCAAAGAGGCAAAAGTTTGAGAGAAGAAAACTTTTGGTTTAGACCTAGTCTCTTGATACCATGAAAGAAATAATCCCCTTGATTATTTTCATTGATTGAATAGATATATATACAAGTTAAAATAGGAGAATCCTATTCCTAATCTATTCCTAAAACCTTGTTCTACCATAATTCTAACTATACAATTATGGTAAGTGTATAACACTAATTTATGGTAATAAATATACTACAATATACACACAATATACTTTCCTTAATATACAATATTTGTAACTGATTATCTGCCCTAAATATGTGCAGTAGCCACGTTGTTGGGCTTGGACGAGAGGCCCAGTTGGGCCACAGCGGTGCTGGGCTGCACTGTGTCTGCTGGACTGTTTTGCTGCTGGGCTGCTGGACTGCAGCCTTGCTGCTGGGCTGGGCTGCTGGACTGCACTGCTGTTGCTTTTATTCCACTGATATATATGTGATATACACTGCTATATATTCAGTGTATATCACATGTATATTGCTCTATTTAACAGTAACTTTCATATCAGTGACGAAAATCAGGCTTCCTTTGATGACTATTTTGCTACAATGCCACATCTAGCTCTTCCGTTAGTGATGAAAGGAAGCAATCCCTGAGTCACCTTTACAAGTTTGTGCTGTCCCAATGTTGGTAGCTATAGTGCCATCAGGAAGGACTGTTACAACTGGAGCGTGAAATTTGATCATGCGTTATGGTGCTGATGCTTTTCCTTCACCGAGGAATGAATAAAGGGGATCGAGGCAGAATTTGCACAAATGGAAAAGGGGTGACCTGAGAAACTGAAGCACAAACTTCACGAGCATGAACTTCTGCTTGCTAAGCGTCGTATCTCTTACAATTGTGATGGATGCAACTGAGGCAGGACGGATACGGTCATTCTGTTGTGAAGAACGTGACTTTGATTGCACCAAAAATGTGCTCTAGAAGAAAAATAGGAAACAACGTGGTGGTGAAGTTTGCTTCAAAGGTTAATTTGTTGATTATGGGTTTTTAGGTTTTAATCTTGCTTTTACAACTATGTTTTATGACTTTAGGTACATATATTATATAATGATGAGAAATTTCTGTTTACTACAGTCCAAATGCTCTCAACTCCCTCAAATCTAATGGTAAGTCTTAGAATGAGATGATTGACATCAATTAGTTTTTTTAAGTTAGAAAAGTTTACTTTTCTCCTTCAGATGATAAACTAAATATGTACATGAGACATCATATGATTAATTAATGAAAAAAAATTAGTATAACAAGCTGGAATTTTAGTAGTATTAGGCTATTAGCAACAGCACAAGGGTTAAATAAAGAAGAAATTGCACGGTTTTCCCTTCAAATGGGCTAGTCTTTAATTTTTTTCCCTTCAAATCGACTGGTCTTTAATGTTTACTCTTCAACATTGGATTTATGCCTAGCGGAGCATAAGTTCTTTAAGTGCGCGGGATATTATAATGCGAAATTATAAAGTTATGCGCCGCGAAAAAGTTGTTTGGCTTGAGGGGAAAAAGTTGAAGACCAGCATGAAATAGGGACAAAAGTGCAAATGACCCTAAAATAAACCCTCTCAACATCATATAGGAAGTAGTATGGTTATGGATCAAAGATTTGCTCTCATCTTTCAACTTATGGGGTTAAAGAAAGTACTAGCTGTAACAAAGTTAGCATTTTTTTATCAATCCCCCACTCAAACAAGATACAGAAATAAAGAAAATGTTGTTTCTGCACATGGAATTTTAATAATGGTTGTTTGGAGAAGCCGGCAGGCAAAAGATATAGTATGAGACAAAGCAGCATATATGAGGAATCTTGGTCAGTGGAGAAATCAAGATTCCACTGTCCATTCAAATAATAACATACCATTTCATTTGTCACTATTGTATAGTCTATTTGATTGTTTAATATATTGTAAGACATTGTAATAAAATGTCCTTCAAAGTTTAGTCTAGGCAGCTAATACTTCTAATCCATGTTCACAAGACTCACTAGAAAAGGCTAATTAAAAACTTTTTGAGGGGATTAACTTATTCAATAATGGACTTAAAACCAATTTTATATGTATTTGTGACAGGGCAGGCCAGGTTGAAAGTTCAGATGAAATTGACTGGCAAGTGTTCACATTCACTGATAAGGTTATGCATTTTATTTAAGAGTGAATCAAACAGAACACATCAACAGAAACATGTTGGATATTGTACATTTTTGAGAGATAAGAATCAGTAACTGATTGCTATGGCAATTGATCAAGAAAGTTCCCCTATTGATCTCGCAGTTGTACTGTCTTCAAAGGAAAGAGACTTTATAATATGTAGAAACGGCGAACAGGTATGTTTAAGTTTATTTCTGTAGAATTATTGATTTGCATATATACTTCCTTTATAATCTTATTTAAGAACAAGAAAGATTGAACAAAAACCAACTGGATCACTGCTTTTATTCGGTTGAAGTTCTCTATAACAACCTGGTTTGTTCGGATTCTTTTTGGCTGCTATAGCGAAATGTTGTTATAGAGAGTACATAATATAACATAATATGAAAGTCTGTTCCAAAGAAAACTTGGTTGTTATAGAGGATGACTGTTTTAGAGAGGTCTGACTGTACTTGCTTTGTAGGTTAAGGGTAGCAGCATAACAGGAAAGATTGTGGGCTTGTATTTCTCCGGTTCGTGGTGTGGTCCATGTCGCCAGTTTACACCAAAGTTGGTGGAAGCCTATGACAGTCTTTATCCTAAAGGTGAATTTGAAATAGTGTTTGTTTCATCTGATAAAGATAACGAATCATTTAATGAATACTTCGGGAAAATGCCATGGCTTGCTGTTCCATTTTCTGATGCTGAGGCGCGGAAGAACTTAAAGCAGTTGTTCAAAGTAAGGGCAATTCCACATCTTGTGATTCTTGATGGCAGAGGCAGAGTTTTGAGCAACGAGGGCGTTAAATGTATCAAGCACTTTGGTCATGAAGCCTATCCATTTACATCTGAAAGAATTGATTACTTGAGACAGGAAGAAGAGAAGGCTAAAGAGAATCAGTCTTTGAGGTCTCTTTTAGTCTATGCATCCCGCGATTTCTTGATCTCAAATGAAGAGATCAAGGTAATGGTTTTTTCCGTATTGAAATCCTTAAATGTCCTTGAGTTGATCATTTAGACGCATTGTATTTTTTGTGCTTATTTTCGACATGCTTGTTTACAGATTTCTGTGTCTGAGCTTGAAGGAAAAACAGTTTGCCTATATTTTGCAATGAGTACTCATAGACGGTGCAAGAGTTTCACCTTGAAACTAGCAGAGGTATACGAAAAGCTTAAACAAAAGAATTTTGAAATTGTGCTGATTTCTATGGATGAGAAATATGAGGATTTTAAAAAAAGCTTTGAAGCAATGCCATGGTTGGCTTTACCTTTCAAAGACGAGAGTTGTGAGAGACTTGTTAGGTACTTTGAGCATAAACTCCTACCAGAGCTTGTTATAATAAGTCCGGATGGGAAGACTCTGCAGCAAAATGCAGTTAAACTTGTTGAAGAATATGGCGATGAAGCGTTCCCTTTCACACAAGAAAAGCTTGTTACTTTGGCTAATCTAAAGAAGAAAAAACTCGAAGCACAAACATTAGAGTCCATTCTTGTTACTGCAGATCGACATTTTGTCATTTCAAATGACGGTTTAAAGGTAAATCTAGTGGCTTGAAATGAGTGACCGAAAATGTGAATTCATTTTACTAATCAAGTTATTTTTCCTTGTACTTGTTTAGGTTCCTGTGAGCAAATTAATGGGGAGCAACATTTTACTGTACTTTGCAGCAAGTTGGAGTCTCCCAAGTCGAGAATTTCTACCCAAAATCGTAACTGCATACCAGGAAATCAAGAAGAAAGACGCAAATTTTGAAGTGATTTTCATCTCTAGTGATCATGATGAACCTTCCTTCAATAACATCTTCTCAAGTATGCCCTGGTTAGCACTCCCTTTCGACGATGAGAGGAAGGCATTTCTGTCACGCAGATTCAACATAGTAGGCATTCCAGTGGCCATAGCCATTGGTCCTAGTGGCTGCACTGTGAATACACAAGTAAGGCAGCTGTTAGAGACGCACGGTGCAGGAGCCTATCCCTTTACGGAAGAACACATAAAGAATTTACAGCAACAACTCGACAAGAATACAACGGGTTGGCCTAAGAAAGGCAGAGATGAAATTCACAATGAGCATGAACTTGCACTCATACATCAGCAAGTGTATCTTTGCAGTGGGTGCAAGGAGATGGGGTACGGGTGGGCTTTCTTCTGCAAACGTTGTAATTACGGGCTCCATCCAAAATGTGCTCCAAAACAAGAAGAGATGAACAGAATAAGTGTTTGATGAAAATCCCCCAAGCCCCTTTTAGTAGCATAGATTATCTTTAACCTTGTATATGACCTCTAATTCATCTTATGATCAAAATCTGGCTCATATTCAAAATAATGATTTGTATAATTTGGTTCATTTTTATGGCTGAGCTTCTAGTAACTAGTTGTTAGTTCATGATAATTATGTAAGTGATTCTTTGGATCGATCACAGGTTCTTGGCCCTACCCTTTGGCTTCCCCTCCGGTTGACCACTCTTGTTTCCATCTCACAGTGAGATGATAGAGAGCAAAATCAACCGTCAATTCCAACTGCCCTTATAGATAGGAAAAGCCACCTCCTTGATAGATTACACAGCTACCAAGCTTCCCTTAAAGCAAAGTAGTAGAAAAACGAGAGAACGGAATGTGTTGAGGCGGCGAACAGGACAACTACCATAAGGTGCTAAATGGACTAAAGTCAAACAGGATAAAGAAATACCTTAATTTGCTTGATGTACTAGTATTTCTTATGTTGTTCGGACTCTTCAAATATCCTACCGCACCCGTATCGAATACTTTAAAAATTTGCTACTTTTGTAGAATTTCAACACATGCCCCGAAATTTTTCAAGAGTCTGAGCAACATGTGTCATGGGGCAAATATAACAAATAAAAGGTTATAAAAATTTGCAAAACCTAAATTTGAAATATTATCTACCCATAGTCACTAATCTTACACATTGGAACTTCCCAAATAATAATAAATTTCTACCTAAACTATCACCAACTAGTTAGCAAAACACACCTCAACTATCCGTTTTTTACTTTTTAAATGCTAGAAAAGGTTTATGGAAAACTGTATATTATTATTGAAGGCATAATCTGTTTAAATAGAGTTGCAGGAATTAAAGAAGACTCCTAACTGAACACTAATAATGTATCCTAACTAAATAGTGAAAGCTGAAATATAATCATAAACGAACAACTCGCCTAAAGTACTGATCGTATCCAAACATCTAGCGTATCTAGAGTGCTGGACATATCCAAACACTGTCCAACGTGTAGTGTTCCAATACGCCCCCCTCAAGTTTGGCGGTGGGTCACTAAGCCTAACTTGAATAGATTGCTTTCAAATGCAGGCTAAGGCAGTGCTTTGGTGAGAGTATCAGCTGGCTGGTCAGCACCATGGACATGATGAACAACATGAACTTTTTTATTTTTGACATGGTTGCGGTAAAGTAGAAGTCCACTGCAGTATGCTTCACGCAGCTACGGAGGACAAGATTCTTGCTCAGGAATGTGGCTCCAAGATTGTCACGATAAATGGTAGGAACCTCATGGACTGGAAATCGCAGCTCACTCATGAGGTTGGTGACCCACAAGGTTTCAGCAAGAGCATTGGCCACCACCCTGTATTCAGCCTCTGTGGAGGAGCGAGCGACAGTCTTTTGTTTTTTTTAGGACCAGCTAATCGGGTTACTGCCAAGGAACAAGATGTAACCAGATGTAGAGACTCTATCACTGATGTCACCCGCCCAATCCACGTCAGAGTACATGTGCAGATTGAAGTCATCAATGAGAGTTACACGGAGGCCAAGATGGATTGTACCACGAAGGTACTGAAGAACACGCTTCACAACTTTCCAGTGAAGGTCCGATGGACCTTGCATGAATTGAGACAACTTGTTGACCGCATATGAGATGTCTAGCCTTAAAAAAGACAGGTATTGGAGTTTACCTAAGGCTCGACGATAACGAGTTGCATCGGTGAGGTGAGTTCCATCAGATATGTTGAGCAACTCAGAGGCACTCATTGGTATGTGGACACTTTTGTAGTTGGACAGTAGCTCATCATTCAAGATCTCTTTCACATAGTTCGCTTGGGTGAGAATTAAACCTGCAGAGCTGCGTATCACCTCAACACCAAGAAAAAAGTGAAGATTAACCAAATCCTTAATTGAGAAGCGAGAAGCAAGGGAAGCGATAACCTGATTGACACTGGAGGGGTTTCTCCCAATGAAAATAATGTCATCAACATAGACGAGGACGAACAATGTGACACCAAGACCATGCCTGACAAGTAGTGAGGTATCTGATTTGGTCTTAACAAAACCCATAAATGAGATATAATTGGTGAGAGTATTGTACTATGCCCGAGGAGCTTGTTTCAAGCCATAGATCGTCTTGCGCAACCGACAGATGTGATTTGGTTTGTCATGGCTAGCAAACCTCGGAGGTTACACCATATACACCTCCTCGTCTAGGTCACCCTAAAGGAAAGCGTTATTGACGTCAAGTTGACGGAGGGGGCAACTGTAGCGAAGGGCCACAAGGAGGATGATGCGAATTGTGGTAGTCTTGACGACCGAGTTAAATGTCGCATGGAAATTAATGCCCGGCCTCTGAGTGAAGCCTTTTGCAACCAAGCGCGCTTTGTATCTGTCAATTGACCCATCTGCTTCCTTTTGATCCTGAAAAGCTACTTACATGATACAATATTTTTACTCGGATCAGATGGAACAAGTTCCCAAGTCTGATTTTTTATTAAAGTATTTGTTAATCATATCAAATCATCAATCATATCAATGTAATTATATTCATTATCATAGAGTTAGGATTGTCAAAGATAATTAGGATATGATTCAGATAAGTCTTCCTTAATAGTAGCCATAGATTGATATTGTATACTTGTATATAAATTGTAATCTTGGAATGCAATAAAGCATAGAATATATTTCCTTCGTGGTATCAAGAGCCACAAAATAATCTCCCTTGTCTTGCCCTAAACCACCAAATTTTTTCTTGTTTTCGGCCTCCACTTAACAAACCCTAATTAGGGTTTTACCCACTAAACACCGAATACCCTAGTCGTTGGCTAAGTTCAACATCCAAACCCTAATTAGGGTTCTTACTCCAATCACCAAAATCATCTCATCTCCTTCCTTTTTTTTCTTGTTTTCTTGTGTAACAATGGTCGACCAACACAAATTCCATCCAGCTCTTGCCGTAAACAACGTCAAGAATTTCATTCCAGTGATTCTTGAGATGGAAAAAGGGCAATACTCATCTTGGGCGGAGTTATTCAAAATTCATTGCCACGCATACCAAGTTATCGATCATATTCTTCCTCCTAAGTCTCTGTCGGAGGACACCAATATCGACAAAACTCTATGGTCTCACTTGGATGTTATAGTCCTTCAATGGATTTATGGCACAATTTCTAATGACCTTTTGCACACCTTTTGGAACCGGATTCTACGGCTCAACAAGCTTGGGAACGATTGCAAAATATTTTTCAAGATTATAAAATTTCTAGGGCAGTATATCTTGAAAACCAATTCACCAATGTTAAATTGGATGATTTTTCAAACGTTTCCGCATATTGTCAAGAGTTGAAAATGTTTGCCGATCAACTCTCAAATATTTGTGCGTCGGTGACAAATCAAAGGTTAGTTCTCCAATTGATTGCGGGTTTGAATGAATAATTTGATGGTGTGACTACGTTCATTCAACAAAGCAATCCCTTACCACCATTCTATGAGGCCGTTCGAGGTTGATTCTTGAAGAAACTCGAAAGGTGAAACATGCGGCGTCAGCGGCAAATAGTGTCTGCACCGCCCTTCTTTCCACCAACGTGTCTACAAATGATTTTAACCCATAAAATACTGGTTCATGAGGGATTTTAAACCGCAACAATAATGGATTTAAAAGGGGTCAAAATCGCAACAACAAAGGTAAAAATAATGGTGGAAGAGGGCGGGGTCAGGGCGGCGGAAACACTTCCGACGGAGGCGGAGTCCGCCTGCAGCAGCAAGTTCAAACCCACTGGAACCGGTAACATTTTTCTAGCAAGGGGAAGTGGGGTCAGATCTTGTCGTGGGCATGGAACCCGCAGTAGTGGGGCCCACACTACCCATACCCAACAAATTAGTGGGCTCAGCCTAATATTTCAAACAGGCAGCCAGGTGTTTTAGGCAGCCGTCCATAACAAGCATTTTCAGCCTATGGATCATCATCGTCGAGTTATGCTCCAACGGACATTGAGCAAGCCATGAACAACATGAGTATCAATGTTCCCGGTGACTTATGGTACATGGACACCGGGGCAACCTCACACATGACGACATCTCAAGGTAATCTCTCATCTTATTTTAATATGAGCAGTAATAAAAATATTATCATTGGCAGTGGGCAGGAAATTCCAATTTGTGGTATTGGCCAATTAAACCTCCCCCCTCTCACCCACCTTTACAATTGAATAATGTCCTACATGCACCCAAACTCATTAAATTTTTTATATATGTGTGTCGGTTCACTACTGTCAACAATGTTTCTGTTAATTTTGATCCGTTTGGGTTTTTTATGAAGGATTTTCATACAGGGATGCCAATAATGAGGTGTAATTGCACTGGGGATTTGTATCCCATCACTGCCACTACTAACAACCAAGTCACCACTCCATCAACTTTTGCTGCTCTTTCTCCTATGTTATGGCATAACCGTTTGGGACACCCGGGAGCCCCGGTGTTCAATTCTCATAGAAAAAATAAATTGGTTGATTGTAAACAGTGTTTGAACTCCTATGTGTTGACAGTCTTGCATTTTCGGGAAGCATGTTAAATTCCCTTTTTCTTTATCTTCGTCAAATACTATTATGACGTTTGATATATTGTATAGTGATATGTGGACATCCTCGGTTTTGAGTTCGGCAGGTCATAAGTACTATATGCTTATTTTGAATGATTTCACTAATTTTTTGTGGACATTTCCAATTGGACAAAAATCACAAGTTCCCACTATTTTCAAATAATTTAGTGTCTTCATCCAAACCCAATTTGAGAAGTCCATTAAATGTTTTCAATGTGACAATAGAAGGGTATTTGTAAATGACCAATTTAAAGATTTTTGTCACCAAAATGGTATGTCATTACGTCTTTCATGTCCACATACTTCTTCTTAAAATGGAATAGCCGAAAGAAAAATATGCACAATCAACAATTTAATGCGCACACTTCTTGCCATTCGTCTATGCCATCATCTTTTTGGCATCATGCCCTTCAAATGGCCACATATCTTTTAAACATTCTTCCTAGCAAGCTACTCTCAAACCTATCACCCACTCAAATGATACTCTATCGTATTACGTCCTACACACATTTGCGAGTTTTCGGGTGTTTGTGCTATCCATTATTTCCATCCATAACAATAAACAAACTTCAAGCCCATTCCACTTCGTGTGTATTTTTGGGATACCCACAAAATCATAGGGGCTATAAGTGTTATGATATGTCTAATGGGAAATAATCATCTCTCGCCACGTTGTGTTCGATGAATATACATTCCCATTTGCTACCTCTCACACATATTCCTCACCTTCATATCATTTTTTGGATGACGGGATGAATCCAATATTGAGATATCATTTACAAAACCCATATCCACAAACCCAAATGAAGAAGCCCACTATACCCTCCTTATCGTCGGTCCAACCAAGTGACTGGATTGGACCGGCCCATTCACAGCAACAAACTGCCTCGGTCCAGCAACATCCCCGGACTGGGCCAGTCCAATTAAAGGAGCCCACTACTCCCTCTTCTGTGCCATCGGCCTAGTCTGCCTCACCACCCCCTTGGCCCAAATAAGGGAGCCCTCCAACACTACACAAATCCAAACTGTGAGCCCAGCAAACCAAGCATAAACAGTTAATTCTTCTCGTTCCAACACTGTTTCTAAGACTTTACTGCCCCGTCCCAAGTTTCATCCCATCTTCGGTCCGTTGAAACCTATGCAATGCATGAGATTTTTTGGCCCAAGCATTATTTTAATTTAACATCCTCAATCCAACCATCACCTATTCCAAAAACCCGAATTGGAAAGTTGTTATATTAGACGAAATTGATGCTTTTATTAAAAATAAGACGTGGGAATTGGTGCCCTGTCCACATAATGTGAACATAATACGTTCTATGTGTGGGGTTTTTCATAAAAATAATTCTGATGATTCTTTTGCGAGGCACAAAGCTCATCTTATTGGTAATGGCAGGTCTCAGCAGGTTGGCGTGGATTGTGGTGAGACGTTCAGCCCAATCGTTAAACCAACGACTATCAGGACTGTTCTCAGTCTAGCGTTGTCAAAATCATGGTCCATTCATCAGCTAGACGTAAAGAATGAATTTCTACATGGTCACCTACAGGAAACAGTTTACATGCACCAGCCTTTGGGTTTCGGGATTCGACTAATCCAGATTATGTCTTCTTGTTGAAAAAATCATTATATGGTTTAAACCAAGCACCCATGGTATGGTATAACAGGTTTGTAGGGTTTGTCTCAACACTTGGATTCTCACATAGCAAGTCCGATCAGTCTTTGTTCATTTATATAAAGGGGACTGTCATGGCATATATTCTTCTCTATGTTGATGATATCATTCTCATAGAGTCATCTGAGTCACTTCGCCAGTCAATTATGTCCTTCCTTGCTTCAGAATTTGCTATGAAAGATTTGGACACTTTAAACTATTTTTTGGCATTGTTGTAACTCACTATGACGGTGGTCTATTTCTTTATCAAAAGAAATACGCTGAGGAGATCATCGACAAAGTTGGTATGACCTCTTGCAAATCGTCACACACACTGGTTGATACCAAGTCAAAAATTGAGTAACTCTACAGGTTCTCCCTACAGTGATCCAACACATTATCATAGCTTAGCAAGGGTATTACAGTATCTCACCTTCACGAGACCGGATATCTCATATGCAGTTCAACAAGTTTGTTTACATATGCATCACCCGAAGGATGAGCATATGGGGTCCCTCAAATGAATTATATGATATGTTAAGGGTACTCTTGATTTTGGGTTGCACCTGTATAAATCGACTAGTTCCGGACTCACATCTTATACAGATGTTGATTGGGGTGGTTGCCCAGACACGTGGTGTTCCACCTCTGGATATTGTGTGTTTCTAGGCGACAGCCTAATTTCATGGTCGTCGAAACGCCAGCTAACACTATCTTGGGCGAGTGCTCAAGCAGAATACCGAGGGGTAGCTAATGTGGTCTCTAATCGTGTTGGATTCGTAATCTTCTTTTAGAACTTCATTATACGATCGAGAAAGCAATCATGGTTGATTGTGATAATGTGAGTGTGATATACTTATCAGGTAACCCTGTCCAGCATCAACACACAAAACACATAGAAATGGATATCTTGTTCGTCTGTGAAAAGGTTGCACGTGGACAAGTCTGGGTACTCCATGTACCGTCTCGTTATCAAATTGCCGATATTTTTACGAAAGGTCTTTCGCGCGTACTTTTTGATAATTTCAGGATAGTCTCAGCATACGAGAACATCCCGCTTATCCATAATTATCTCAATCATATCAAATCGTCAATCATATCAATGTAATTATATTCATTATCATAGAATTAGATTGTCAAAGATAATTAGGATATGATTAGGATAAGTCTTCCTTAATAGTAGCCATAGATTGATCTTGTGTAATTATATATAAATTGTATTCTTGGAATGATATAAAGCATGGAATATATTTCCTTCAGCATCAAATTCATGTTTCACAGCTTCTCATCACTCGGGATGTTTTTGTGCTTGTTTGATAGTGGTAGGTGTGATGGTGAGGTTTAAGTGAGCTAGGTAATCAAAAATCTGTTTGGGCTTGCTAATGTTATTTTGAGACCTAGTGACAATTTGATTAGGTGGCGAAGGATTGTGAGGTGGAGACGGAGCGAGTTCTGGAACAAGAGCAGGGGAAACTTGTCGATGAGCCATATATAGTGGTGGGTTGATATCCCTATATTCATAGACTAAGAGGGGTGGCAGGTTATTGTGAGTGGTTGTGGGTGCGTGTGTTTGTGGGTTTATAGGGGAGTGGAGGGTGAGGGGCTGCGAGCAGTGGAGTTGGGGGGCAGCGATAAAGGAGAGTCCTGGTGAATTTGAATTGTAGAAGAAGAAGGAGATAGAGTTTTACTGGAGAAGAAGACATCGAATGAGATGAAGTTGTGTCTGTCGCGAATGCACTGCCGGAGGAGGACTGTCAGTTTGAGTTGACCCAGGACTCTTCAGGAGAAGCAGAAAACGATTGTTGCGAGTTTGCTTATGTGCGTGCGCTTATTCCAAATGGGGATGCAGATTAGTAATTATTAGAAGTTTAGGGGTGGGGTCTGAAAAATCTGAAATTGTGATATGTGCCCATTCCAAGTGAAATGGTTTAATTGCAATACTGGAGAATAAAGTTTTAAAAGGAAAAAACTGTAGGGTTTTGTTGGGTACAAAGCACATAAGTAAGGCACAACGGAAGTTTAAAAGTTTTGTTTCTTACTTACCCCAACAATATTTCTGGTATGGTTATACAACAATTAAATTTGTAACATAAAACATAAACTTACAAGTTTGAATATCTGGAGTCTTTTTCTACTATAAGGTGCACACGCGGTTGCCCTTTCGATTGCAAGCTCCAAGTTTCAATGTATTTCTCCTTCGGAAAGCTAGAAAATCTGGTAGAGGTTCGAGAGAGTATTTGATTCTAAGTCTCTAAGGCTTAGAATGATTTTCATAAAATTGGTGTGAATAATAAAGGGAATGCCTCTATTTATAGTTGAAAATTAGGTCAAAATCGGATTAGGGTTTCACATTGGGGCTGGCCCAAAAATTGATGCAGAGGCACTGCGGCCCTAGGGTATGGGCACCGCGGTGCTCGACATGCTCCTGCACTGCGTCGCGACCCTAGGGTATGGGCGTTGCAGCGCATAACGTGCTCCTGTATTGTCTCGATTTATTTTCTATGCATTCTTAATTAAATCCAAAATCCAATTTTGACTTCATTAAAATAATTATTATTCATTTAAATATCTTGATTCCAAATCGAACATTTAATTTCTCTCACAATACATCCTTAGATCGAAACGGAAAACCGACATAGTGTGACCCTACAGGCCTTCTCATATCGACATTAATCAAATTAAGGTCTACACGGAACTCCTAGACAACGCCGGAAGACGAACTCAATATGTGAAGTACGTTTACGCGAATCTAGTAAACTTAACCTTTATGTGGTAAAAAAATTTCGTACACGACACACCCGATCAAGCTTAGGATTTGTCAAGTGTCTATCCAAATGGCTTACTCATTTTATCTCATCTATATTAGTTGACGACTAGGCCATATTCTAAATATGTCTATTGCGTTGGCCAACGACTTAATCAACCTAATATCACTGAAAATCCGAGTGTTCTCTCGAATATACATTCGAGGAATGAATCCTAATCTTGGCTCAACTACCACCTTCAATCCACATCGTAATGTACTCAATACAAGCCGTAACTCAAAATATAAGGCATTTGAGCTTAGGACGGGATCAAAGTACATTACTTTGTAGACAAGGTGTGTATTGACCTCAAGTCTAAAGACTTCTATCTCTCACACGTTGATCATACTTTAGACAAGTATAACAAATAATATATCAGCAGGGTATACCAATACTTCAAAAGTATCCATGTGTCCATCACGAGTAGCCATTACTCGTAGCAGGTGAAACATACTACATCCTCTAAGGATGTGATGCGGACCACATGTCGACTTATCACATATCATCGATATCCCATTCTCGATGATCATTAGTCGAGGCTATTTTAAGAGTTACACTCTATCATCAATATCTCACTCTATTAATGACAACGTAAGCTCAAGGGATGCACATTAATGAATAATTACAAACAATCAAATAATAATTCAATAATCGCAAATGCCATAAATATTAATCTTATTTATAATACGAATGTGTTCAAGTACATTTGTCCCTAATAATAATTGTCTCTAGGACATACATGTTTTCAATATCCCACTTGGCCTAGAGCCAATCTCCGATGTATCTAATACCATGTTTTCAAAATAAAATAGGCTTAATGGTTTAGTGAATGGGTCAACTAGATTATCGTCTGTAGGAACATAGTCTAATATAATCTCTTCAGTCTCCACCATCTCCCTGAGTATGTGGTACTTCCTTGGTACATGTTTGTTTCTATTGGTTGATCTTGGTTCCTTAGCTTGCGCAATAGCACCAGTGTTGTCACAATAAACCGTTATTGGACAAGTGGCACTTGGAACAACCCCTAGTTCCTTCAGGAACTCAGAAATCGCGACAGTTCCTTACCAGCAATGTACTCAGCTTTTATTGTCAAATCAGCAGTTGTAGCTTGCTTGGAACTTTTCCAACTCACTATTCCGCCATTGAAAATGAAGGCATATCCAGACTGAGATTTGAAGTGATCAAGATCTGTCTGGAAGCTAGCATCAGTGTACGCAGTATATACCAGCTTCTCTTGTCCACCATAGACTAAGAAATATTCTTTAGTTCATCTAAGATACTTAAGAATACTCTTGACTGCTTTTCAATGTTCTTCCCCAGGATTCTGCTGGAATTTGCAAGTCATACTAAGTGCATGGGCCACATCTGGCCTCGTACAGGTCATGGCATACATGATAGATCCTATAGCTGAAGCATATGGGATTCTTTTCATGCGTTCAAGCTCTGCAACAATAGAAGGACTATCCTTCTTTGATCACTTGATCCCTTGACCGATAAAAAGATTTCCTTTCTTGGAGTTTTCCATAGAGAATCGTCTTAGCACTTTGTCAATGTATGTGGATTGTGAAAACCCTAACAATCTATTAGGTCTATCTCTATAGATCCTAATTCCAAAAATTTATTAGGCTTCACCCAAGTCCTTCATCATGAAGGTGCTGGATAACCATTTCTTTACTATTTGCATGAGAGTCTTACTATCTCTCATTATCAATATGTCATCTACATATATAACAATGAAGACAATACTCCCTTCCTTGCACTTACTATAAACACATGGATCATCTTTACTTCTGACAAAATCAAATGACTTGATAGCCTTGTCAAAGCAAATGTTCCAACTCTTCGAGGCTTGCTTAAGCCCATAAATGGACTTTTGAAGCTTGCATACAACATTTGGTTTGGAATCAATTGAAAAACCCTCAGGTTGTTTCATATATACCTTCTCAACTAGATTACCATTGAGGAAAGCAGTCTTGACGTCCATCTGCCAAATGTCATAGTTATAATATGCAGCTACTGCAAGCAAAATCCAAATGGACTTAATCTTAGCAATATGTGAAAAGGTTTCATCATAATCGACCCCAGGCCGTTGATTATAAACTTTAGCCACCAGTCTTACTTTATAAGTTTGTACCTTGCCATATGCATCAATTTTCTTCTTGAAGACCCATTTGCATCATATGGGTCTAATCCCTGTTGGTCAATCAACCAAGTTCCAAACTTGATTTATGTACATCGAGTCCATCTCAGATTTCATGGCTTCTTGCCATCTCTGCGAATCAATGTCTAACATAGCTTCACTGTAGGTTGTAGGTTCATCGTCATCAGGAATATCTATCTCATTATGTATTTCAACAAGGAGATTAAGTCTTTCAGGCGGACGATGAGTCCTAGTGGTCCTACAGAGTTGAGTATTCTGCGTTTTAGTATTTGTTGCATTCTGATTATAAGAATGTCTTTGTGTGTTGGAAAATCCATCACCTTGAGAGCTTTCAGGAATGTTATTTTCATGTATTTCCTGAATGGGATGATGTACAACTATTGCATCATCTTCCATTGGTTGTGTATGGGAGTCTTGCATTTCTGCACTATCTCTCACAACACTCCCACTGACTGAAGGGCCTACTCTAAGTACCCAATCTTTACCAGATACTCCCACTGAATCCTTGTTTAGGTCATTCGACAAGGGTTCAACTTCTGTGTTATCTTGTGGTTCTTGAATTTCTTTAAGTTCTATCTCTGTCCAGCTATGTTCCTTGTAGACATATTCTTCTTCAAGAAAAGTTGCATTTCTGGAAATAATGACTTTATGTTCTCCAGGAAGATAAAAGTAGTATCCCTTAGTTTCCTTTGGATACCCCACAAAATAATATTTCTCACTTTTAGATTCCAACTTGTCAGTAAGCATCTTCTTTACATATGCAGGGCACCCCCAGGGTCGCATGTTAAGTGCTGGCTTCTTGCCGTTCCATATCTCATATGGAGTTTTCTCTACTGACTTTGAATGAACTCTGTTCAGAATATAAATTGAGTTTTATATTCAGCAGGGTATACCAATACTTCAAAAGTATCCATGTGTCCATCACGAGTAGTCATTACTCGTAGCAGGTGAGACATACTACATCTTCTAAGGATGTGATGCAGACCACATGTCGACTTATCACATATCATCGATATCTCATTCTCGATGATCATTAGTCGAGGCTATTTTAAGAGTTACGCTCTATCATCAATATCTCACTCTATTAATGACAACGTAAGCTCAAGGGATGCACATTAATGAATAATTACCAGCAATCAAATAATAATTCAATAATCGCAAATGCCATAAATATTAATCTTATTAATAATACGAACGTGTTCAAGTACATTTGTCTCTAATAATGATTGTCTCTAGGACATACATGCTTTCAAAAACATTCTCGATAAATTGCACATCTCGAGATAAATACACCTTTGCAGAAATTGGATCAAAGCACTGGTGACAATGATGAGATAAGGAGAATATGAGATAGACACATGAGGTAGATTTGGGTTCAAGTATATTTTTGAAGTATGGTTTAAGCCATGGATAGCATAAACAACCAAAAATCCGTAGGGAGCTATAGTCAGGTGATTTTTTATGTAGTCGTTGAAATGTGGATTGATTATTTAAATGATAAGTGGGCAAACGATTGATGAGATAGACTATATGATGACACGGAAAGGACTAGAATTGAGGTGGAAGGGACACCTCATTTAGGAGCGTTCTTGCAGTTTCGATAATATGGCGATGTCATCGTTCTTCAAGAGCAACTCATTGAGGCGTATAGCGTGGGGTGGAGAGGTGTTCAATACTGTGAAACGAAAGATAAATGTAAAGACTAATATACTCTCATCCGCCATCAGTGTAAAGAGATAATATTTTGGTGTCAAATTTTTTTTCCATGAGAGGATAATTTTTTTGAAAGAGCTCTTTAACTTCACTTTTATTCTTTAGCATGTAAAGCTAAGTGTATTTCGTATATTAATCAACAAAAATACAACTTCTAATCAAGAGATAAAACTGGTGATAGCCCTAATAAATCACTAAAAATAATTTGAAGCGGTGTAGAGTTACACAAAGATAAGATAATTTGGTAAATGGATGTCGATGGGCTTTATTAGATAAGAAGAAATTACAATGAGAATCTCGCTCATGAAATGGTAGCGAGAATTTATTCAAAATAAACCTAAGAACTCTAGAGTGGGGATGACCCAATAGTTGATGCCAAATAGTGAGCGGGGTGGATGAGACGGATATTTGAGCTCGGGGATGTGAGACATGCCTCATACAGTCCATTGTTGTTCCGATCATGTACCAATAATTTGCGCGTTTTTAGATCATTCTCAAAAAAATCAAAGGGAAAAAATTCAATAGACTTTAGGTTATCTTGGCAAAATTTGGAAACAGATAGAAGCTTGCGTTTAATGGATGGAGCACACAGAGTGTCAGTTAGCTTAAAATCATTATTTGATGCATTTAATTGATTAAAACCAGTGTGTGAAATGGGAATTTTGTTACCATCACCCATGGAGACATCCTCGTTACCGTCGTAGGGCTTTAGGTTGTGCGGCTCCGTTGTGATGTTGTAGGTGGCTCCTGAGTCAACTATCCAATGGTTGGTGGAGGCATTGAATCCAGCAACATAGTTGGCGTGGGCTTGAAGGTGATCGTGTGACTTAAAGCGCCAAACATTTGCGGTGTGGCCAATCTTGTTACGAGTTGGCAACGAACAACAACATTTGGGTTCGTGTTTGACTGCCACTATTGTTGACTGTTGGAGCGTGGATTCTAGTGCACGTTCTAGGAATTATTGTTCTGCCTACAGTTGTTGTAGTAGTTGTTGTTTGTGGCAACTGCAGTAGTGATGGGACTGGATAGTTTCTTAGCATCCTCGTGACGGAAGAAGAGTTCATGGTCAAGTAGTTTTCAAACAATTCTTCATAGGTGACATTTGTGTCACGTGCATGAATGGCAGCAGAGATCTCACGAAACTCAAGGCCTAGACCACTGAGTATTTTGACGATGAGTTCAGGATTGGACATAAGGGAAGAAGCGGTGGCTAACTCATCTGAGAGGGACCGAATAGTTTGAAGATATTCGGTGATGAAGCGAGAATCCTTAGTGATATGGGAAAGTTTATCATGTAGGATGAAGACCCTGGTTTGAGACCCGTTTGCATAGGTGGTATGCAAGGCGTCCCAAGCCGTTTTAGCCGAGTCGGCTACAACAACAGTGGAGGCAATGGTGGGTTCAAAAGAGGCCATAAGAGCTTTCTGAATGAGTTGATCCTGACGGAACTAAGGTAAAAAACAGGATTGGGAGATATGTTTGTGCCAATGATGATAGTGCGACTTGGAGCCGGAGTGGTCCCGTCGAGATGGCTGAAGAGATTGTAGCCATACATAAGCATGAAAAATTGAGCTTTCCAGATGGCGAAGTTGTGACCATCACTGAGTTTGATGGGTAATTGGAAAGCAGAATTGAACTGAATAATGATATTGGTACCGGTTGTATTGTCAGCATTGACAACTCTAAAGTTGTTGCCGTTACCGTTGGTACCCATCAAGTGTTTTGGAGGAGAAGAAAAAAAATTGGATCTTACTCATTAGAGTTGTGCATTGGCTGTGATACCATAAAAATACTGGAAGAAGTTTATGAAAAACTGTATATTATGATTATTATTATTATTATTATTGAAGGCATAATCCGGTTAAATAGAATTACAGGAATTAAAGAAGACTCCTAACTAAACACTAATAATATATCCTAACTAAACAGTGAAAGCTGAAATATAATCATAAACGAACTACTCATCCAAAGTACTGATCGTATCCAAACATCTTGAGTGTTGGACATATCCAAACACTGTCCAACGTGTAGTATTCCAATATTTAGAAAAGTGAGCACATAATAGTTTGGATGTATTTTGTTAATTAGTTGGTGATAGTTTAGGTAACAACTCTCACCCTGATAATTTAGGTAGGCAACTAAAAAAAAGTGATACTTGTGGTTTTTGAACCTTAAGTTATCTATAAATAAATAAAAAAGTTTGTCATAAGGCCCATAAGTTGTGTCTTGAATGCTCTTGGTAGTTTGTGGCTATTAATTTCCTTATGGCCTCATCAAAAACAGGGGAAATTGTGAGGACAGGATATTCCAAGTCACTAAGTAAAATCAACCCCAACAAAACCACACAGCAAGCATTTCATCCTCTCCACCAACACACAAAGTGTTTTGAGGAAAATACAAAGTCAGGTAAAAAAAGTTGGGAAAGAAGAAGAATAATGGAAGCTCTATTATCTTCCACTACACTTCAACTCAAACCCCTTCATCCACCCTCTTCTTTCTCTTCTCTTCACTCTTCATGTTCAGTTCTTAGAGTAAAGGGTAGTAGAAAAGTTGAAAATTGTATTCAAATAAGTCAATTTTCCACTGTTTCGCCACTTAGAGTGTCTGCTAGTTCTCAAGCTGCAACTACTGAAACATCTACAAGTACTTCTATTCCTTCTGAAATGAAAGCTTGGAGTTATACTGATTATGGAAGTGTTGATGTTTTGAAGTTTGAGTCTAATGTTTCAGTTCCAGATATTAAGGAAGATCAAGTCTTGATTAAGGTTGTTGTTGCTGCTCTTAACCCTGTCGATTTTAAACGACGGCTCAGAAAATTTAAGGCCTCTGATTCTCCACTTCCTGTAAGTTTTGGCACCCTTTTTCTTGTTATCTTTGAGTTTGATTTGATTTCCATGTTTTAAATTGTAAATTTGCATTTCTCATCACTTGTGTTATAGTGTTAGTGCAACTTTTGTCCTTGGATTTCAGCACATAAAGTGTTCAACTGTTTTTCGCGTACATTTCACTTCCATTACTAGTGTTTAGATTCTGTGACATGTCTTAAAAATTCCATCTTTGAAATCATTGGAAGCTAATATTAAATTAGAGACTATCTGCAATATCCTGAAACTGTTGAAGATATAAATAATTAAATAAAATAATGATATTCCTAATAGTTTAATCCTTTAGATGAGACGGCCACACAGTTTAACATGATGTCAGAGCAAGCACAAACTCGAGGTTCAAGTCTCTCCGGCATCCATTATAAAAAAGAATTCCTATGTGCTTGGCTCATGGAAAAAAATTAGACACGCACGTGAGTAGCCTTGTTAAAGTTATAATTAAGCAAATAAAAATGTACCCTCTGTAACAATTTAATCTTTTAGAAGAGATGGTCGCACAATTCAACAGTAACAAAAATCACATAACTTTTCCTGTTGTGGAATTTGTGGTTTATAAAGTGTTCTCTGTTTTCTTTTTGTGTAGACCGTGCCAGGTTATGATGTTGCTGGTGTGGTAGTGAAAGTAGGTAGTCAAGTAAAGGGGATGAAGTGTATGGAGATATACATGAGAAAGCATTAGATGGACCAAAGCAATTTGGATCATTAGCTGAGTACACTGCTGTTGAAGAAAAACTACTTGCACTGAAACCCAAGAATCTGAGTTTTGCAGAGGCTGCTGCTCTTCCTCTAGCTATTGAGACAGCTTATGAAGGTCTTGAGAAAGCTGGATTTTCTGTTGGCAATTCCATTCTTGTTTTGGGAGGTGCTAGTGGTGTTGGATCCCTTGTTATCCAGGTATGGACATTTCAATAAGTCTCATTTGAATGTACATAAAAGACCTCTCTATAACAGTCATCCTTTATAACAACAGTTCACTATAACGGTCAAGTTTTTTTTTTAGAACTGATTTTTCATGTTTTGTTATATTATATGTTCTTTCTAGCCGCATTTCGCTAGAGCAACCAAAAGATATCCAGACAAACGATCTTGTTATAAAGAGGTTTGACTGTATTACTCTAGGAAACTGTTCAAGTGACCTAATGATAACTATGAGTAACCGTCCATAAAAAGTGAGAATAGCAACTTAGAAAATAAGACAGATTGTCCACTATAACTGGTTAAAATACACTGATGCTAGTGTCATGCCTATATTAGGAGACACCATAGTGACTTGGCTTTAAGAGGGTGTGAATGTGTGGAGGGAGGGGGGTTCTCTGCAGAGAGTGCCTCATTAAATTGTTCTAAATCTTCATCATTCACTCCTCATAATTTAACAGTCGCCCGTCTTCTTCATTTGGTCACATTACATCATTTGGATCCAATAATCCATTGGGTGTTTCAGAGATGGATAAATTGTCGAAAATTTACTAATGTGGGATTGAGTTTATCCCGTCTTTAATGACTTAAACACGTGGGGCCCGCATGTCGGAAACATCATTTCTTCGCACATGCCTAATCTACTAAGTGAGTAGATGATGTTAGTGCCAAGTATCGTCAAATTTCATTAAGAAGTGAAAGAGATATTGGTACACAAAATAAGGTGTTTGAGACATGAAAAGATGGAGTGTTTTTGGCCAAAAATGACAAATCTCCCTCTTTGATAGAAGATGGAGAGTTTATGCAATATATAAACTTTAAGTTTGAGTAATGGTTTGGGATCCCAAGGGGTAACCCATGTGTTTAGAAGGGAGATGACCTAGGTGAGCTTGAGTTCGGGGCTAAGCCTCACACACGCCGTTGATGCCTGTCCGGTCCGGGCTCGTGCCTCGTGTCACATGTCACGTGTTCTCGGGCTGTCTTCCAGATATTGTCTTTTTGGTCCCTAAAGATTTCCGAAACATTGCAATTGTTCGGAAGATTCTAGAAACGTTGCAACGGTCCTTCTTCTTCAACTATAAATTGAACTCTAACGTTCAGTTTAAAGAATATACACATGATGAAAAATCTTTTCTGCTTCTGATTGATATATAGAGAACAGAAAACAAAAACCCTTCCTCTTTCGAAACAAGGAAACATAAACTTTTTTGTGTTTTGTTCTGTTCTTTCGAATCAGTAAACATAAACTCCTTTCTTCTGTTTTATCAACAAGAATATACATAAACAGAACTCTTTTTCTTTTCTTCTGTTTATTCTGTTTGAAGCACAGAAACTCTCATCTTTTCTGTTCTAAAACAAAAGCAGAATCAACAATCTGTTCTATATTTATTTCTTCAATAGAATCAATTATATTTGCTTTGTATAGTTGATTGTCGTTGTTGTATCTTGAGAGACTATTGTCCATCACCATAAAAACATCTATACGGGGCAATTTTGTCTTAAAGACAGAGAGTCATCTCTCGACTCGGCATTTCATTTGTTTAACCTTTCAGATACACTTAACACCAATTTTTTACCTACAATTTTAAGACAATTTTACTGAGTGTTCGAAAGATGTCTGTCAACAATTGTGTTTCCAGTTCTGATTTTAATTCTGGGTTTGGCTCTGTTTTCACCAGTTGTTCTGTTAATAATTTTGTTGGTAGTTCTAGTTATACTCTTATCAACAGTTTTGTTTCTAGTTCTGTCGTTGATGTTCAAGGCACTGCTGCTGTTAAAGGCACTGCTACTGTTCAAGAAAATGTTGTTGCCCCTGCTCCTGACAGTTTCCAAACCAAACACCTAGGTAAGGTTCTGGATAACAATTACAACAAGAGAAGGAGACTAAAGATGTTTTATTTTACTGTGTTGAGCCTGTCACGATCTCAGACAAAAGGTCCTCCTTCTGGTGGGGATGTAATGGACACTCAGTCTAACACAACGACTGAAGTGGGCCAAAATATCCAGGTCACAAATGACCTGAAGGCCAAGAACAAACGCAAGGCTAACGTTGTAAAAGATGAGGGTAGTCCTACGGATCTTGACGACAAATTGTGGATTTCTGAAACATTGCAACGGTTCGGAAGATTCCTGAAACGTTGCAACGGTCCTTCTTCTTCAACTATAAATTGAACTCTAACGTTCAGTTTAAAGAATATACACATGGCGAAAAATATTTTCTGCTTCTGATCGATATACAGAGAATAGAAAACAAAAACCCTTCCTCTTTCGAAACAAGGAAACAGAAACTTTTCTGTGTTTTGTTCTGTTCTTTCGAAACACAAAACAGAAACTCCTTTCTTTTGTTTTATCAACAAGAATATACAGAAACAGAACTCTTTTCTTCTCTTCCCGTTTATTCTGTTCGAAGCACAGAAACTCTCATCTGTTCTGTTCTAAACACAGAAGCAGAATCATCAATCTGTTCTATATTTATTTCTTCGATAGAATCAACTATATTTGCTTTGTATAGTTGATTGTTGTTGTTGTATATTGGGAGACTATTGTCCTTCACCGTAAAAGCATCTATATGAGACAATTTTGTCTTAAAGACAGAGAGTCATCTCTCGACTCAGCGTTTCATTTGTTTAACCTTTCATATACACTTAACACCAATTTTTTACCTACATAAATAGCTTCTTACCTTATTATTATGGTCCTAACTTGTTGGGGCATCACGACAATTATATACTTTCTTATCCGAAGTTTACCCTGAATCATATTGTGCCAGAATGGGATTTCTTATTGATCCATGTTAAATCCTTTTTTATTTTCATGTGTCTCTGCTGCTAAAAAACGAAGCTGAATTGACATTTGTCTCTTATGCAGCTTGCTAAACATGTATTTGGTGCTTCAAAAGTAGCAGCTACATCCAGCACAGGGAAGCTGGAACTCCTGAAAAGCTTAGGAGCTGATTTAGCTATTGACTACACCAAGGAGAATTTTGAAGATCTGCCTGACAAGTTTCATGTTGTCTATGATTCAGTTGGTAAGTACTAAGTTTCAACTTATACAATGTCCATTCTAGTATACACATTGGCAGGATAAAATGCACATACAAATTTAAGATAACACAGGCAACTAAATGGTTTAACAGTTACTAATTCATTAAATTCGTGAAGCTTCACAAGCGTAAAGATCAAAACTGCATATTTTGAATTAATTGTAGGTCAAATGTGCTTAACCATGTATGGGAATTCTAGTCCGCTTGGGCAGCTCAATTGGTTATCAAGGGGGATATTTGGAAAATGGCCAAGGATCAAATCCCGTCAGCGGCAGTGTGGGGGTTACTTCTTGAAATAAAGAAGGGTCCCTTGTGCGCAGCGTGGTACTGGTCTAACCTTTGAAATCAATTGAGTCACCATGATTTACCTCCTTCACAGACCTGTCGGACCGGGGTGTGGGGGCTCCTGGGGTGGGAGTTCCACCTTTTTTTTGGAAAATGTATGGAATTCTAAATTGGGATAATAGCACTTTTAGTCCCTTCGTTATTAGTGAAAAGAAATTTTGGCCCTTGTAATATTTGACTAAACATATTTAACCTTAATTTAATTGAAATGTGTATTGTAGTCCCATTATGTAGGAAATATGTTGTATTTGGACTATTTCATAACTATATTACCGTCAAATATGAAGTAACACCACAAACTTATCATAACACATGAGTAATTAAGAAGTGGAACGATTAATAATTATGGTAAATTTGTGAATATTCACTAGCAAAAGGATCAAAAGTGCACATTTTAATTAATTGAAGGTTAAATATGCTAATCATACATCACAAGGATTAAAATCATAATGTACTAATAGTTGAAGGACCAAAAGTGCTATTCACCCATCTAAATTTCTTGATATTTCAGGGACTAAAAGTGAAAAATTTCCATATTAAATTTTGAACCCATCATTTCAAAAGTATAATGTTTTCAGTGCTAAGAATCTTAAAAATTGAATCTGTCGAGTTTAAATATTGAATCCGCCTTTATTAACAACCATTTTTTTCACTTGGTACAACTACAGGTCAGGGCGAAAAGGCGGTGAAGGCAGTGAAGGAAGGTGGGAGCGTGGTAGTGCTAACAGGGGCAGTAACACCACCTGGTTTTAGATTTGTAGTGACATCAAATGGAGAGATGTTGAAGAAACTAAACCCATACTTAGAGAGTGGGAAGGTGAAACCAGTGATAGATCCAAAAGGACCATTCCCATTTGACAAAGTTGTGGAAGCTTTTTCTTGTATTGAAACTGGAAGAGCCACTGGAAAAGTTGTCATTCATCCCATTCCTTGAAAAGTAGCTCTCATGTTGACAATTTCAATTTAGGCTGCCTTAGGAAAAAGAGAAGTTTTTGTACCTCAAAGCTAATAGTTGCATGTAGTAGATAAAAATAACATGTATTGTTAATCATGTTGGACATAGAGAACAAAATTCCTGAGCAGGATTTGTATTGACTTCACTCTTTCTGTCGTGGTTTTCCTATTTAATTTTTTCAAGTTGTTATTTTCTTCATGCTTGTTAATTAGTAGAAGTTTGTTACTGTTGGGAGTTTTGCTCTATGGTACTTTATAAAGCAGTACGGGAAGTATTTAACTATTACAAGTATTCGAAAGGATAAACAAAGATTTCAATAATTCAACATGGAATCTGAAATTACAAGCGTTACACAAGTAAAAACTGGAAATTCCAGTTTTGTAGAAGACGGAAAAATGTAAATTGTTTTTGCTGAGTCGAGTGTAGTACTCTGTCCTTAATACAATATTGCCCCATATGTATCCTTTATACGTCCTGGACAATTTGTCTCCCAAGATAAAATAGCAATGGAACCCTTGAGCAAAGGAAACTCAAGAGCTACCGTGAAGAATATTGAGTAACGAAATGATGCTTGGAAGTTGTAGGAAGAAAACTATTTTGGTTGTGTATTTTCGTGCACCTTTGTTTTTGCGCCTCTCTTTTCTCGTTAACTCTCATGCTCAACACCGGTGTAAGGGGGTGTTTATATAGGAGAGGGATGGACTCGTTTTATCGTTCTGAAAACCGCCTCCATAATAGCCAAATAATGGTCATTATGGAGGTAGTAAAGTCACCAACATAAATGGGAGAAAGACCAACGGATTTGGCCATTATAGGAGGAGTAATTCAGCCAAAATAAATGGCTGAATTGAGTGCTTGGCATTTCTGTTTTTGACCGTCGAAATTCGATGTTCGGAAACTTCGGGGACCAAACCGTACATCTTGAAACTTCGGTGGACCAAACTCGTACATCCGAAAGAATTCTGGTCCAAACAGTACATCTGAAACTTCTGGGATCAAACTGTACTTCTGGCCCAAAAAGATAATATCAGAAGACCCACAGCCCACGACCCGTGACCCGTGACCCGAGAACCCGGAACTTTTTGGTCTTTCCTCGAACCGAAGCACATCTACGTCCTCCCTCCTTTAAACACATGGGATACCCCTTGGGGTCCCAAACCCCAAACCAATTTCGAATCTTATATACACAACAATTCTTTCTTCCTCTACCGATGAGGGAGAATTACACACAATACCACACTTTCCATGCTTCAAACACCTTACTTCGTGAACCAATATCTCTTTCATTTCTCAATGAAATTTGACGATTCTTGGCCCTACGGTTATCTACGTACTTAGTAGATCATGCATGTGTGAAGAACCGGATTCTCCAGCATACGTTACACTAGTGTTTAAGCCGTTAAAGTTGGTCGGTCGCAACTCCCGCCAAAGGCAAATTTCCAACAATCCCCTCTTGAAAGAGATTTTGGCGCACTCACATGGTGTCTTTTCATTTCAAAGCAATATTTCAAAGTGGACCGATGTTGCATAAGGAGAGGTAGCCTCACTTTGAACCTTCCATAGTTGAATACCATCGGACTTACTTCTATCGCGCGGTGAACGTGATGTCTTGAACCGTCGTTGTTTAGTGTAAGCCAAGACAACGGTACCAACACAACAAATTCCCTTACTCTCTTCTTCGTAATGTTTTGTCCGTTTTGGCCATGGACAACGTCTTGGATTCTTAAGTGCGTTCAATTTGAGGCGGCCCGTCCTCGCACTTAAATAGGTGGTCTCCTACAAGGTATCCCGCTATACCCCACTTCACAAATGTTAGGAACCATTAAAAGTTTCCCAAAGACCTAACCTCAACTCGTTGAGGATCATTACGAGTTCGAAAACTTAACCTTTACCCATACCGCAGATAGCACTTAACGTCTATCGCGGGAACGGCTTTGGATTTGGTGTTTTTTTCCAGAAATCACTATCCGAAGTGCTCATGCTTCCACTAAAGCGATCAACTGAACCTTTACAACTTAGTTTTCCCATTGAACCAAATTACTGGGATCTCCAGTTCGTAAGGTTGGGTTTCCATTGTATTGGTCCGTATATTTTGGGTTTTAAGCCCATTCCCCTAGACAGGAAGAACACTTGATCTCCGGGTAGTCCCTTAGTTAGTAAATAAGGAAGTGACACCCGTGATGATCAACTGCCATACGGTCTTATGTCTCCTGACATATCTTGACAGATATGCCTAGACGCCGTCATCCATGTCCTTCCTGAAGCCGACCGGCTAGCCACAGTGTATAACTGCTGAAGGCACGGGTTTCTCCCAATAAGGGACGTCCTCTAAGTAGTCGTGAAGTTACTCAACTTCTTTCATGCTTTGTATAAAGCGATAAACTCCGATTCCATCATGAATCGGCCGATGCGAGTTTGCTTAGAGGATTTTCCAAGAACCACCATACACATTTACTTGTGGCTTTGGTGTTCTTCAGATCCGATGTCCGCTTTGCATCACCGTGTTCTCTCGTAACCGCTGGACATCCAGAATACTATAATCCGTAGATAAGCGAATAATTCAGATATCGTCATATCCGACTTAACGCCTTCCCATTAATCATGTATTGAAATCATCAGTGAACCTTAGTTCAATTGATCTGTTTGTAGGACGATACTGTGTCGGTTGTAGTGTGTACAATACATTGAACTACAAGTGACCCGTGCATATCGCTCCTTGTCTATAGGTGCACCATGATTCCAATCGTTCTATGATTCATATCCATTGGTGGCTTCAACGAGACTCGTCAACTATCGACCGATCCGTTAGATGTCTTAGAAATCCAATTCCTAAGATGTCATCTCGTGATACCCATATCTTTCATATCGAGACTTTGTTTCTATATGATTTTCACTCTCGTACCGTTGGTTTTCCAACTGTTGGCTTTCTAACTTCGAGTCAATGTTTCGTGATCGATTCATTGTTTCGTTTTATCCGAGACTTTCGGGACCAAAATGTTAACATTTCGTGGACCAAAATAAAAGTTCGAAGGAAGCCCAACATTCAAACAAACCAATTTCGATCCTCTTCTTCCAACTCTCCGGTTGGAAAGGTCATTTCAACATCCATGCCATGTAAGACTACAATGGCCCCGGATGTGAAACTACTCACAGGGAGCACATTTTACAACCCAAAGGTTCTTTTCCGGAGGAAGATCAACCATTACGCAAGTATGGTTCTATATGATAGAATCTATTTCTTTATTTAGCTTCTTTCCAAAGCAGTGTTTTTGGAGATGACAATTCTTTGTTAATTGTCCATGGTTCGTTCTCAACCATACAAGCTAGAAGGTATGGAACAAGTCTTTGTCCCCTTTTTTTTCTCCTTCTCGGTTCAACATCTAGAATCCCTGAGTTCTGCATATCTGGAATATTAAGTTCCGGATAGACAGCAACTTTCGAGTCCTGTAGATACGGAACGTCTAGTTCCGGACAGTCAGGCCCTCGCGGGGTCTTGTTAACCTTGAGCAATTACTCCCTTTTCCTTTTTCAAGGAAAGCTATCTTCAAACAATTCAGTATTCTTTGACGCCAAGAGGCGATCAGCACTACTGTTATTTGCAGATCCAGTGGATATGCAATCTACAGTCTTAGGTACAACTTGACCTGTTTCATTATTCCAACTTTTACCAAGCAACCCCACATAAATTGGGCGTACGACTTTGCGCTTGGCTAACAACATTGGACTAAGGTGAGAAATGAACAGTCGATTAATGAACGATGCTTCACTTTCTCCCCCTCTATCACTACGAATTACTCATTCCGTAGGCTTAGTTGATTTTCAACTTCTGCTTTGTAGCGCTTATCCGCTTCAACAGCTTCATCTTTGCTTTTTAACAAACAAAGGATTCCATACGTTGTACCATCATCAATGAAGGTCATAACGTACTTTTCTCCCCCCTCTATTTTGTATAACCTTCAAATCACCCAAGTAGGTGTGACTAAGTTCTAGAGGAGCGATGCTTCTTTCGCTATTCCCTTTGACGAAATTTGGAAAGGTGATTTTGCCTCTTCGTCTACCTCACATTCATTTTGAGGGTTTATGTCGACAGAAGGCAACAATCTCAACATCGTTAGCTTTTGAATGACTTGCTATTTAACGTGTCTTAATCTATGATGGCATAGATGCACGGATTACAAATATATCATTCATTTGGCTACAGACGTTATGTACCATTCTTAGTTATTACAGACCTGTTGGACTAGTCTCAAACCAACTTGACCAACAGCGTCCCTTAAACCAAGTTAGGAACATGTAACACCTCTTTTAGAGTGATCTTATTCCTTGAAGTCCTAATGAGGACAACCTCTCCAGCCCCTTTGATTTTAGAGGTGGCGTTGCTTCACATGAACAACCTCTTGCCCGTGGTTAGGGCGTAACCGGATCATATGAGATCTGGATGCTCTGGCCCACTCCAGTTGCTTTGGCAGACTGAGTGTCCAATTTCTTTTCTGCCTTTATTTAGGCCTTCAGATCATTTAGGACCTGAAAACTCTGGCCCACCTTACTAGGTGTCCATTACTTTTCCTATGAAATGAATTCTGGCACCACTCCAGTCGCCCGGAGGCTTTATATGACCGAGTGTCCAATATCATCATATCAAAGGAATTTTGGCCCACTCAGCCGCCGGAGGCTTTTTATGACCGAGTGTCCAATATCATCCTATGAAGGATCTTCTGCCAAATAGTATGACAGGCTCAACGTCTTTAGCTTTTAGTCTTCTTCCGTTATGATTGGTGCCCAGATAATTCTTGGTGCTTACTTAAGAGTGGTAAGAGTTTTCGCACAGTTAGTGGATCTTTCTCCATTGTATGTGCGACATACTTTACACACTTGTAATTATTACACTTAAAAGAACGGATCTTTTTAAGTCGTTTACCAAATCCAATCTTTAAACGGGAAAGAAGATGAGATTAAACTTCTGATTTGTTAAAGCGTAAGGAATATAAATTATTTTCATATTCCTCCTTACTTTAATCTATTTTTTTTAATCAGACATCATTTAATCTTTATTCTTGACAAGTAAGAAAAATACTTATCATTTAATCCTTATTCTTGACAAGTAAGAAAAATACTTATCCCAATTTCGGATTCTGGGCTCACTTCGGTCACTTCATAGACTGAGTGTCCATTTCCTTCTCACCATTATTCGGATCCTTTGTCTGGGACAGATATAGGCCTTCGCTACAAGATAGAATAACATCTTCACTCTTCTCCTCTTGTCCCGTTGACATCCTCAGTGCTCTCGTGAGCGCTTGTTCCCACCAGTCTTGGTAGCGGTGACACCATGAACACGTTCATCATCATCACTCTCTTCTACCAGAAAACCATTGCCATATCCAGATTTGGTCACACAACTTTTGACCGACATCTTTCGAACACTAATAGTAATACAATACAATATTGTCTTAAGATGTTGGGAGTTTTGCTCTATGGTACTTTATAAAGCAGTACGGGAAGTATTTAACTATTACAAGTATTCGAAAGGATAAACAAAGATTTCAATAATTCAACTTGGAATCTGAAATTACAAGCGTTACACAAGTAAAAACTGGAAATTCCAGTTTTGTAGAAGACGGAAAAATGTAAATTGTTTTTGCTGAGTCGAGTGTAGTACTCTGTCCTTAAGACAATATTGCCCCGTATGTATCCTTTATACGTCCTGGACAATTTGTCTCCCAAGATAAAACAAAGAATGGAACCCTTGAGCAAAGGAAACTCAAGAGCTACCGTGAAGTATATTGAGTAACGAAATGATGCTTGGAAGTTGTAGGAAGAAAACGATTTTGGTTGTGTATTTTCGTGCACTGTTTTGCTGCCTCTCTTTTCTGTTAACTCTCATGCTCAACAATGGTGTAAGGGGGTGTTTATATAGGAGAGGGATGGACTTTTTATCGCTGAATCGCCTCCATAATAGCCAAATAATGGCCATTATGGAGGTAGTAAAGTCACCAACATAAATGGGAGAAAGACCAACGGATTTGGCCATTATAGGAGGAGTAATTCAGCCAAAATAAATGGCTGAATTGAGTGCTTGGCATTTCTGTTTTTGACCGTCGAAATTCGATGTTCGGAAACTTCGTGGACCAAACCGTACATCTGAAAGAATTCTGGTTCTGGGATCAAACTGTACTTCTGGCAAAGTTTTCTGGCCCAAAAAGATAATATCAGAAGACCCGTGACCCGTGACCCGGAACGGACCGGACGGGCGGGCGGCGGCGGCGCGCGTGTGGTCTTTCCTCGAACCGAAGTACATCTAGGTCCTCCCTCCTTTAAACACATGGGATACCCCTTGGGGTCCCAAACCCAAACCAATTTCGAATCTTATATACACAACAATTCTTTCTTCCTCTACCGATGAGGGAGAATTACACACAATACCACACTTTCCATGCTTCAAACACCTTACTTCGTGAACCAATATCTCTTTCATTTCTCAATGAAATTTGACGATTCTTGGCCCTACGGTTATCTACGTACTTAGTAGATCATGCATGTGTGAAGAACGGGATTCTCCAACATACGTTACACTAGTGTTTAAGCCGTTAAAGTTGGTCGGTCGCAACTCCCGCCAAAGGCAAATTTCCAACAGTTACATCATCCGGATTAGTAAGGTAAGGTCTAGGTTCCTTACTTGTACTCTTTTATTTGAGGTTCACTTTTATTTGTTAATAAAAGCTAGCACCCGCCTAGCGAATTCGCTTTACAAAAATAATCTTAGCTAAAGGAAAACAAAGAGTAATAGTAGTAAATGTCTAAGTCAAACTGAATAACCATTAGAGGGAGGGAAAATAAGGGACGGAATAAACGGTGCGGGAGCTTTCACAAATGGAAAGATAAACGGAGGACCAATGTATAACAAAATGAATATTGCAAGGATAAATTTGAACTTTTTCCCCGGTCATATATGTGAAAATGGGAGGAGCAAAATATATAATTGATTATTTTGGTATGCACAATAACGGCATGGTTGGTTTGTGTTTCGGTTAATGAACTATTTCGTTGTTACAAACTGGTGTAGTGTCACTATTCTCTTATCTGAATATTCTATTTTGCTTTCCTTATAAGTTGCCTTATCTTCTTCACCGCCGCATTTTCATTTTCATTGCTACTTTGATTTGCGATACTTGAGCCGAGAGTCTTCCGGAAACAACCTTTCTACCTTCACTAGATAGGGGTAAGGTGCATATACTCTACCCTCCCACACTCCACTATGTGGGATAATACTGAGTATGTTGATGTTGTATGTCAGTTCTTAAGAGCTATTTTCAGAAATAAGAGATAATTTGGGCTATTACAAATATAGCAGCTTATAGAACTATACAAACTTAAAATACATATTACAAATTTTTAGCATCATTCTCAAATTTACATTCCCTAGCATATTTCAATCCATAAAAGGAATCCCTATTGGACCCCAAACCAGTCACTTGCTATTGTTTAGCTAGTTTGTGCACCTCAACTAACTCACTGAATATATTATATATTATTTCTTATTAATATAGATATCAAATAACTCTACGCGGCCGGATGAAATGGTGGTGGACCATTCCCATTGAATAAGTTTGTGGAGGCTTTATCTCTTATCCTGTAACAGGCAGAACCACTAGGAAAGTTGTTATTCACACATTCATTAAAGATGGCTCTCATTTTGAACAGTTCTCATCTAGAATACCTTAGAAAAAGGCAGTCTCTGTTCCTCAAAGATTAATTATATTAGCATGTATGAAATAACATTTACTTTTGATCATATTGGCCATAGAGAGAACAAAGTCCTAATGAGGATCATCTGTGTTCACAATTTATAAACCATGGTTTTGCTTAATATTGTGTTTACTTTTACTATAACATTTGGTTAGTGAGGAAAAGGAAAAGTTTATTTTCTTTTTTTTCTTATCAGAGCGATAAAAGATTGTATCTCAGTGAATTATGGCAACAAGACTATTCTATCACTTATAATAACCCCCAATTAAGAAATGAAGTAATAATAGAAAAGAGTTTTACGTTACACCTAATTGGGTTCCAATGGTTAACCCAGATTCTGATCTAGGAATATATTCCCTCCGTTCCAATTTATGTGGCATCATTTGACTTGGCACAGAGTTTAAGAAAAAAAGAAAGACTTGAAATTTTTGGTTCTAAATAAGTCAGATATTTGTGTGCCTATAAATCATCTAATAAAGTTAAATTGTTTCTAAATATAGAAAAGTGACATTCAATTTGAGACAACTAAAAAGGAAATGATGCCACATAAATTGGGACGGAGGGAGTATTAAAATTTAGCAGTGAGATGATAACTCCAAAATGAAAATGCCAAACAATCTACGCCTAACTTCAAGACAACAGCTGTTTGGTGAATGAAAGATGTTTTAAGTTATGTACATAGTTAGTATAAGAAATTTTTATACTATCAGGTAACTCAAAGGTTATCGACAGGCAAGCCTCCTTGAAACGTGAGATTTTATAAACTTGAAATAATATAGATTACCTGTTATAACAAGTAAAGATGACCTATAGTGTAAAAATAACGATGTATATAACTTAAACTCTATCGCGAAAATATTGTAACTGGTTAGTAACCTTTGGCTCATGGAAAAGAAAGGTTGTGAATAACAGAAGAGATAATATATATTTAGCACAAAGCTGATCAAACAGCCAGTTAACATTATTTGTATGACACACGTTGTTGTTCAGTAATGCAGAGTGAGGAAAAAAAAACTTGAACCACAGTTACAATTGTTACATGAAAAGTTGTAATTTTGCAATAGTTTAGAGTGAAACAGAAGGGGTAAGTTTGAACTCTAGTAATGCAGAGTGAGGAAAAAAAAACTTGAACCACAGTTACAATTGTTACATGAAAAGTTGTAATTTTGCAATAGTTTAGAGTGAAACAGAAGGGGTAAGTTTGAACTCTGTATTCCATAGCTCAAAGGATCCATTCACAAAATCATAATGTCCACCTTTTAGTGCAATGCTTTTACTCACCACAGCTTCTCTCACAAATGGATATGTCAATAAGTTGCCTAATGATACATTCACAGCCTCCTGCTCAACATCATACAAAAAATTAACATTAAATACATGTATATATAAGTATCTAAAATGTTAAAAGTTTTATTAGTGATCTAAAGTGATAATAACACTTTTAGTCTCTCAGTTATTGGTAATTTATGATTTTAGTCCTCTTGATATTTGACCAGCATATTTAATGTTTAAGTAATTGAAATGCATGTTTTGGTCCCCTTATGTAGGATATATGTTATATTTGAAATTTTTTAAAATTATATTACTGTCAAATATTACGTAATAGTACAAGCTTAACACAATACATGGATAATTAAGTGGTGGAACAATTGATAATCATGGTAAATTTGTGAATATTCACAAGCAACGGGATCAAAAATGCACGTTTCAAGTCAAATATGCTTAGTTAAATATCATAAGGACTAAAATTAGAATTTATCAACTGAGAATCAAAAGTGTAATTAACCCTTATCTAAAAGACATCATAGTTAATAAAATAGTTAATTACCTTTTCCAATTTTGTGCATTGTTCAGTGGGATCCAAATCGCAGCATTCTGCCTTAATCTTTGCCTTGGCTGTTAAACAGATTTTCACCCATTCTTCAATGAAGTCACTGCAATTTGATGTAGTCAAAGTATAAGACCTTGGAATATACAGCAATTTTTTCTGTCTTTTTTATACCAATTTACTCAACAAGCTTTGATCACTTCTTGACACCAGTGTTTTTAGAGGCGTTTTCGGGGCAAGTCTCAGGAAGGTGCGTACTGAAAACGCTCCGGGACGCAAAGAAAAGGCGTAGTTTCATAGGGCGCACGCCCCAGAATTTGTGGCGTAATTCCCGGGCGCAAAAGCGTAAGCCCCGGACATAAAAGCGTATGTCCTGGGCGTTAATTTTTTTTTAAATTAAAAATATTTTTGCTATTGATTATAATTTTTATTATTGGTGTAATGATATTAATACTTTATGTTATCATATTTTCATGTTGTAGCGATTTTTCCTAAAATATATAAATAACACTGTCATAAATAAAAAAATTAAATGTTTATGTCTAAAATTGGTAGGATAGACATTTAATAGCACTATGTTGCTGAAGCAACTTTTTTCATTTTTGTCGTTGCTATCACACTTTTCATCCTTCTCCTTCTTTAAAATATATATATATATATAAATCAGTGCAAATATTAGTTGAGGGTGGAAAGAACTAGTAGATGTGGAGATTAATGACGAAGTGTATGAATATTTTATTTTAAAAATTATCTAGGCTATTACGGAGAATTATTTTTTGTGTTTTTACCTTTATCATAAAATAGTGATTATAATATTTTTTTAATAATATTTAATTTATTTAAATTTATTTGCAGAATTTTAATGAAAAAATTACTTTTACTTATTTTTTAGTATTAAAATTATAAAATTGAAGATACCTAAGACATACGCCACGTAGATCCATGAGACTTACACCCCATGTCTCGGGGCTTACACATCACCCTGTGCGCGTAAAATGCCTCGCCTCGTGCCCTCGCCTCTTAAAACACTGCTTGACACCCATTGAGAATAATTATTTCATACTCTTCTAAGGAAATTAAAAATAAAACGAAAGAATCGAAAAATACAATGATAAACAACATATTTAATTTCACTAGAATAATTCCAAGACACATTTCAATTTCTGCTGTTTGAACAACAAATTTGTTCGGAAAGCATTTTCTCACTTGTGAGTTAATTTCTTTTTCTTTTTAAATTTTTTTGCCAGTTCAGGAGTATTTATCAGGGTATAAAATTCTAAATTCTTTTTTATTCGTTGCTTAAGGTTTTGACATGTCCGTCAAGAAAACCATTTAATAGCATCAATTTATAAGGGGTATTGAATTAAATTACCCATTATATCTTACTGAAATGTGTAATTAATAATTATTTGCCTAATTAAAATAATTATTATTAAATTAAAAACTCTATAATTCATTTTTAAAGTAACAAATATCTTGGACTTTTATTTTAATTAAAGCGACAAATACAAAGGACGAAAGAGAGTAATTTATATTATCTTTTTATTAAATGAACATGCATTTGGACTGATCTGAAGAGTACCCGTGAATATCATATCCATTATAATTATCATCATATTGATGACTAGTAGACGTGCCTTTTCAAAGTCAAGTGGACTGATCATATTTTATTTATCAGCAGCTTTATAAGGGTGAGTATTTGCTTATTGATAAGCCACTTTCATTCTCAATCATTATCAAGCATCTAATTAGGAAAATAAACCCAACCTGTTAGTGGACCCATCGTCAGGGATAGACATTAGTCCTTTTATACCTCCACAACAGCCGTGTCCAATCACCAAAATATTCTCCACCTATAATTGTACATATTGATTTTTTAAATTCACATCTACAAATAAATAGGAGCCAAAGCAAAAATACAGGCTATTAATTAAAAAACTTTAAGTTAGTAGTAATTGATTGTACTCATATCTATTAGTTTCGTCTCAATTTATGTGAAGTTGTTTGATAGTACACGAAATTTAAGAGTGAAAAAAAGACTTTTAAAATTTGTAGTCTAAAATAAGGTATAGATATTTATACGATTACTATAAATTATCTTATTAAGAGTAAAATGAAAAAATTTAAGTTAAATTGTTACTAAATATAAAAAAAATATTTTTTTTTTTTGGAATTGACTAAAAAAAAGCGTCACATAAATTGAGACGAAGAGACTAGTAGTACTTCCTTAAGGCTGAAGTTAAGAAGTGATGTAATATTTATATTCTGATTTCCACTTGTTGTACATGTTTTTTGTTTAACTCACAACTCCAAATAGATAGGAAAAAGGAAAAGTATAGACAATTAAGAATTAGTATAAATTTTCGTCTCAAAAAGATTGATACTTTTCACTTTTCGAGAGTTAAACGGGTTCTTCTTTGACGTAATTATTTTCAAATATCTTTTTAATTATTAATTATGGGAAGTTATAGTACATTTTACGTAGTTTTCAAATATTTAAATTTTATTTTAAATATTAAAGTTATGTTTGCATTATAAATAATCTTCTTTAACTTTGGATATTATAAAAGTCAATGTCACCAAGTTGACATTTCCAATTACATAAGCATGGGGAGAAAGTAAGAAAGGCGTCTCTTTAATAGTTAATACTTTAATTTAATCAGGTTGCTTTGGACCCAATGGACCATAGCAGGCTAAAACACTTTGTTCTTGCCTTCATTAATTGAATCAAGGATAAAATAAGCTATCTTTATCTAAGTACTACTCCCTCTCATCCATTTAGCCATTTGTATCCCTTTAAGAAAAAAATACTAATTCTTAGGTAAAAATAAATAATTTGACTAAAATATCCCTAATTAAATAGGTATTGTAATTTGGTCATCTAATACTTAATAAGGACAAATCTGAAAAAATAAAATTATTTTTTTCTTGATTTGATAAGTCTATACCCTTTTTGAATCAAAAAATAAAAATTAAGTGGACACTCTTGTGGATTCCGAAGGAGTATTAATTAAGCAGACGTGTAAAACCAAATTTCAATTGTCATCTAGCTAGGTGTATAAAAATGACTGACCTTCAAGTGGACAACTGCATATTCGACTGCTGCACCCACTCCAGAATATTTTGTCTGTATCACAAAATTAGAGTTACTTAGCGCTTAAATACTGTTCTCAATTAGAATAACGTGCAAAAAAGTACAGGATAAATAATGGGTTAAAGATGCGCCGCACTGTAACATACATGTTTCAGAATTAGAAATTCAATTACGAATAATGTATAGTTCAAAACTTTATGCCATATCTACAATTTTTGTTTAGTTCCTATTACTTTTTTGGTTTTTGATTCTTGTTGATTAAGTCCCCAGCATGGTAGTACATATACAGAATATTACGTTCTTTTATTTTACCTTTTCTAAGGCAAATAATTAGACTACTACACTTACTGTTCCTTACTTCCTATTGTGGCAAAGATTAAGGATCCGCGTTTAGTAAGAAATATTATTTACTTTTTTCCGAAATAATTTTTCAGTTTATTTGAAAATTAGTGTTTAGCCATGAAATTTTTAAATCCAACTTGAATTTGTATTTCAAATTTGAAAACAGCTTATATACTACTCAATTTTTACTTTTAAAATTATATTTAAGAACATTCAAGCATTAAATATTATTCCAAAATATTTTTTTTTGCGGAAAGTGTAACTAACACAATTTTATCTTCAATTTTAACTCCATAAATTCCAAATAAAATGAAAAATATTTGAAATCTATATATGGCCAAACGCCTACTGTAAACTTAGCGTAAATTTGTAAATCTAAAATTGTCAACTCTTAAAAGCAATAAACTAGGTGTCACAACCTAGGCTCAATTATAAAGGTGTTGTCTACTCTAGCCCAATCTTTAAGGTCTCACCGTTTTATTGCCATTGCGATTTAATTCAAAAGACATCTCAATAGTTAAATTCTTGATCTCACTTTGTATGATCCCTAACTTTTATTTTTCATTCTAACATCAATTCTGCCTAAAACAAATTTTACAGCAAATCACTTGCGAGTTCAACCAGTCTGTGGGCTAGCTACCTTATACTTTTCCTAGATTCAACTTGACTATTTTCTATGAGCAAATAAACCATTTGGAATAATGAAAGAAATTACATGACAAATAATAAATAAAGATAATTCCTATAACAAAAAAAAAGACTAAATAAATAGACAATTAAGACTATAATATAGAGTAGTAAAAGTCACCTGATCATAAGGAGGGACCATGTTGGCAATGTTACGGACCACAAAAGCTTCCCCTGGTTCGAAATTGAGGATGTGCGATGGGCATACTCGAGAATCGGAGCAGGCAAATACCAAGAACTGCACGTAATTTAGTCATGACCATCGTTGTGCAGTTCAAAGAATAAAATTAAGCACAACATTGGAAAAAAAAGGAAAAAAGAATAAAATTAAGCACAACATTCAGGAACAATTATGTTCACATTGCAAAGGAAAAGTTATTTCTCTAAATCGGGTCGGGACATTCGACGAAAAAGGATGACCCCTTTTTCCTCCAAAAAAGGCTCGGATCCCCTATTTATTTATAGGGACGGCAAGTATTGACGTTGATTTACATTAAAATATTTTGGGGAAAAGAAGGGAATCGTGATTCTTGCTGAAGAATTTGCTAGAGAATAATTAGAGAGCTTTGGAGTGCTTAACTTGCTTTAATTACTAGTTGGAGGAAAAAGACTTTAGAAAATGATAATTCACAAAAACGGCCATGGTGACGGTAATGAATGGATCTTGGGTTTAACTCAACCCCAAAAGCTAGTTTGTAGGGTGAGGATTGTCCAAGTCCATATATGGAGTCTATGTTCCCATTCCATTTTCGAAAGCTAGTTTGTAGGGTGAGGATTGTCCAAGTCCATATAAGGAGTCTATGTTCCCATTCAATTTTCGATGTGGGACTCTCTATGTTCCCATTCAATTTCCAATGTGGGACTCTTAACACTCCCCCGCACACCCAGACCTCGTTAACTAGAGCATGGACAATATAATTTTTCATTTCCAATGTGGGACTCTTAACACTCCGCCGTACGCCCAGACCTCGTTAACTGGAGCGTATAATTTTCCATTTCCAATGTGGGACTCTTAACACTCCCCCGCACGCCCCAGACCTCGTTAACTGGAGCGTGGATAATATAATTTGGGGGCCCAAGATCGGTGAACAAAGAATTGAAATGGGCCTGACTCTGATAACATGTAAATAATGGATCTTGGGCCTAACTCAACCCAAAAACTAGCTTGTAGGGTGAGTATTGTCCAAGTCCATATAAGGAATTCATGTTCTCATTCCATTTCCGATGTGGGACTCTTAACAGTAACAAATCGTAGTTAAGGATGATTATATTTCTAATATCCTTAGAGGGTAGTAATTTTTCCAATAAACTTTTGAAGTTAGGCAATATGTAACTACATCAACCAATTAATGATATGATTCATAATATTGACCATATCTTGCCAATATGAATTACCTTGGGGCTTTGACCTTTGGCAAGCTGTCCATACAACTCCGGATTTTTCCTATAAATAAAGTGCAAAACCAAGGTTAAGAATTCTCAATTATTAAACATGATTATTTTTGGGATAAAAATTTATTAAAATTACCTGCAGAAGCTTTTCAATTAGAAAAAATTCTTTAACTTTGACTAGATATATAATTTAACCATACAAATTACATAAGAGAAGATGATCTTGTCTCTTAAAAAAATACTCTCTCCGGATTAAAAAGAGTGTCCATTTAGTTTTTTATTTTGAGTTAAAAACAGTGTCCAATTATCAAATCAAGAAAGAATTAACTTATTTTTTTAGATTTGTCCCATTAAGTATTATGTGATCAAATCTCAATACATTATTAATTAGGATAGTTTAGTCAAATTATTTCTTTTTGTCTAGGAGTTAGTATTTTCTTAAGGAGTGTGCGACTAAGTGGACACTCTTTTTTATCCGGAGGGAGTAGTAAAAATCTATATTCCTTTTAATTTCTTTCACATTGTTAGACAGGGAATACTTAAAGGGCACATTTTATCATTTAAGAGTAGGATATCAAAAAAATAAATATTTTCTTCTCGTTTCAAAGCAAAAATAAATTTCCCAAGTTCTTACATTTGTTAATCAAATTTAAATTTCTTTACTTTCAAAAATAAATAAACTTAAAATTCTCTTTTGAAACAACTTTTTTCTTTTCTTTTTAGCTGAACTTTTATGTACAAGACGTGCCATATTCTACTCCATTTAATTTGAAGGTCTTTTTTTTTTATATATCCACCTTCCGGCTTACGCCAGACTATTTCTGGAGATAGTAGTCCCGGTCCCTCAACACTACTGCCAGTAAATTGCGAGATGTGCCTGAATGACCAGGGTTTGAGAACAGAACAACAGATATCACCTACAAGGTCCTACTCCAGAAAAAAGCAAATTGCTCCCACCTGGGTTCGAACCCAAGCTGCAAGCCTTCAGCTGGATTTTAAGTTTCCCTCATTTGTCATTCAGTTATGCCGGGGACTTGAAGGTCTTTTTCAATGTAGGACCATGATTTTATACAAGAAGAAATAGTGGGCATAAGACTAGACTTCGATGATCAAGATTCCACTATTTTCCAGACCCAAATTGGACACTTGGTAATCCACTCATATCAAAGTTGTTTTCCGCAACTTTCATTTCTAGATCTACCAGGATCTTAGTTAATATTATATCCATTCTAAAACGAATTTATATGTGAAAACTATAAGTTTTTTTTTCGTAATGACAAGCTTTTAACGACCGACTGATGTTGAAGGTGTTGGGAGATTTGCTCTATGGTACTTTATAAAGCAGTACGGGAAGTATTTAACGATTACAAGTATTCGAAAGGATAAACAGAGATTCAATAATTCAACATGGAATCTGAAATTACAATTGTTACACAAGTAAAAAACTGGAAATTCCAGTTTTGTAGAAGACGGAAAAATGTAAATTGTTTTTGCTGAGTCGAGTGTAGCACTCTGTCCTTAAGACAATATTTCCCCGTATGTATCCTTTATACGTCCTGGACAATTTGTCTCCCAAGATAAAACAGCAATGGAACCCTTGAGCAAAGGAAACTCAAGAGCTACCGTGAAGAATATTGAGTAACGAAATGATGCTTGGAAGTTGTAGGAAGAAAACTATTTTCGGTTGTGTATTTTCGTGCACTGGTTTTGTGCTCTCCTTGGTCATTCTTGGTGCTCAACAATGGTGTAAGGGGGTGTTTATATAGGTGAGGGAGGGGCTGAAAAACTGCCTCCATAATAGCCAAATAATGGCCATTATGGAGGTAGTAAAGCCACCAACATAAATGGTGAAAGACCAACGAATTTGGCCATTATAGGAGGAGTAATTCAGCCAAAATAAATGGCTGAATTGAACTGTACATCTGAAACTTCTGGGATCAAACTGTACTTCTGGCAAAGTTTTCTGGCCCAAAAAGATTATATCAGAAGACCCACAGTCCGCGACCCGCGACCCGCGACCCGCGACCCGAGAACCCGGAACCCGGAACCCGGAACCGGAACCGGACCGGACCGGACGGGCGGGCGGCGGCGGCGCGCGTGTGGTCTTTCCTCGAACCGAAGCACATCTAGGTCCTCCCTCCTTTAAACACATGGGATACCCCTTGGGGTCCCAAACCCCAAACCAATTTCGAATCTTATATACACAACAATTCTTTCTTCCTCTACCGATGAGGGAGAATTACACACAATACCACACTTTCCATACTTCAAACACCTTACTTCGTGAACCAATATCTCTTTCATTTCTCAATGAAATTTGATGATTTTTGGCCCTACGGTTATCTACGTACTTAGTAGATCATGCATGTGTGAATAACCGGATTCTCCAACATACGTTACACTAGTGTTTAAGCCGTTAAAGTTGGTCGGTCGCAACTCCCGCCAAAGGCAAATTTCCAACAATCCCCTCTTGAAAGAGATTTTGGCGCACTCACAAGGTGTCTTTTCATTTCAAAGCAATATTTCGGCGGACCGATGTTGCATAAGGAGAGGTAGCCTCGGCCTTTGAACCTTCCATAGTTGAATACCATCGGACTTACTTACATCGCGGTGAACGTGATGTCTTGAACTGTCGTGTTTAGTGTAAGCCAAGACAACGGTACCAACACAACAAATTTCCTTACTCTCTTCTTCGTAATGTTTTGTCCGTTTTGGCCATGGACAACGTCTTGGATTCTTAAGTGCGTTCAATTTGAGGCGGCCCGTCCTCGCACTTAAATAAGTGGTCTCCTACAAGGTATCCTGCTATACCCCACTTCACAAGTGTTAGGAACCATTAAAAGTTTCTCAAAGACCTAACCTCAACCGTTGAGGATCATTACGGAGTTTTGAAAACTTAACCTTTACCCATACCGAGATAGCACTTAACGTCTATCGCGGGAACGGTTTTGGATTTGGTGTTTCTTTTCGTAAATCACTATCCGAAGTGCTCATGCTTCCACCGAAGCGATCAACCGAACCTTTACAACTTAGTTTTCCCATTGAACCAAATTACCGGGATCTCGGGTTCGTAAGGTTGGGTATCCACCGTATTGGTCCGTATATTTTGGGTTTTAAGCCCATTCCCCTAGACAAAGTAACACTTGATCTCTGGGTAGTCCCTTAGTTAGTAAACAAGGAAGTGACACCCGTGATGATCAACTGCCATACGGTCTTATGTCTCCGACAGATATGTCCAGACGCCGTCATCCGTGTCCTTCCTAAAGCCGACCGGCTAGCCACGTGTAGAACCGCTCGAAGGCACGGGTTTCTCCCAATAAGGGACGTCCTCTAATGAGTCATGAAGTTACTCAACTTCTTTCATGCTTTGTATAAAGCGATAAACTCCGATATCATCATGAATCGGTCGATGCAAGTTTGCTTAGAGGATTTTCCAAGAACCACCATACACATTTACTTGTGGCTTTGGTGTTCTTCGATCGATGTCCGTTTGCATCACCGTGTTCTCTCGTAACCATTGGACATCCGAATACTATAATCCGTAGATAAGCGAATGATTCGGATATCGTCATATCCGACTTAACGCCTTCTATTGATCATGTATTAAGATCATCGGTGAATCTTAGTTCAACCGATCTCGTTTGTTGGACGATACCGGATCGGTTGTAGTGTGTACAATACATTGAACTACACGTGACCCGAGCATATCGCTCATTGTCTATGGGTGCACCATGATTCCAATCGGTTCTATGATTCATATCCATTGGTGGCTTCAACGAGATCGTCAACTATCGACCGATCCGTTAGATGTCTTAGAAATCTAATTCCTAAGATGTCATCTGTGATACCCATATCTTTCATATCGAGACTTTGTTTCAATATGATTTTCACTCTAAGACCGTTGGTTTTCCCAACTGTTGGCTTTCTAACTTCAGAGTCAATGTTTCGTGATCGATTCATTGTTTCGGTTTTATCTCGAGACTTTCAGACCAAAATGTTAACATTTCGGGGACCAAAATGAAAGTTCAGGAAGAAGCCCAACAGTTCAGCCAAACCAATCTGAATTCTCTTCTTCCAACTCTCCGGTTGGGAAGGTTGTTTTAACATCCATGCCACGCAGGACTGCAATGGCCCTAGATGTTAAGCTACTCACAAGGGAGCACATTTTACAACCCAAAGGTTCTTTTTCCGGAGGAAGATCAACCATTACACGAGTATGGTTCTATATATGGAATCTATTTCTCTCTTTAGCTTCTTTCCAAAGCAGCGCTTTTGGAGATGACAATTATTTGTTAATTGTTCATGGGTCATTATTAACTATACAAGCTAGAAGGACTCGAACAAGTCTTTGTCCCCTTCTTTGCTCCGTCTCGGTTCAACATCTAGAATCCCTGAGTTCTGTAGATCTGGAGTATTAAGTTTCGGATAGCCAGCAACTTTCGAGTCCTGTAGATACGGAACGTCTAGTTCCGGACAGTCAGGCCCTCGCGGGTTCTTGTTAACCTTGAGCAGTTACTCCTTTTTCCTTTTCCAAGGAAAGTTATCTTCTAAGAATTCAGCATTCTTTGACGCGAAGAGGCGATGAACACTACTGTTATTTGCAGATCCAGTAAATATGCAATCTACAGTCTTAGGTATGAAACCACCCCATATCACAACATTTGTATGTGAGATCCTTTCCATGTATCACACGGAGGGTTACCCTTATCCTTATGCGGAGAGCTATTGAGAATCGCATTAGCGGTAAGGATCGACGTGCCCCACATAATTTGGGCGTACGGCTTAGCGCTTGGCTAACACCGTTAGACTGAGGTGAGAAATGAGCAGTCGTTTAATAAACGATGCTTCACTTTCTCCCCCTCCATCACTACGAATTTCTCAATCCGTAGGCTTAGTTGATTTTCAACTTCTGCTTTGTAGCGCTTATCCGCTTCAACAACTTCATCTTTGCTTTTCAACAAACAAAGGATTCCATACGTTGTACCATCATCAATGAAGATCACAACGTACTTGTATCCCCCCTCTATTTTGTATAAACTTCAAATCACCCAATTAGGTGTGACTAAGTTCTAGAGGAGCGGTGCTTCTTTCGCTATTCCCTTGACGAAATTTGGAAAGGTGATTTTGCCTCTTCATCTACCTCACATTTATTTTGAGGGTTTATGTCGACGGTAGGCAACAATCTCAACATCGTTAGCTTTTGAATGACTTGCTATTTAACGTGTCTTAATCTATGATGGCATAGATGCACGGATTACAAATATATCATTTGGCTACAGACATACTGTACCATTCTTAGTTATTACGCACTGTTGGACTAATCTCAAACCAGCTTGACCAACAACGTCCCTTAAACCAAGTTAGGAATATGTATCACCTCATCTTAGAGTGATCACAATCCATGAAGTCCTATTGAGGACAACCTCTCCAACCCCTTTGATTTTAGAGGTGGCGTTGCTTCACATGAACAACCTTTTGCCCGTGGTTAGGGCGTAACCGGATCATATGTGATCTCGATACTCGGGTCCACTCTAGTTGCTTTGGCGATCGAGTGTCCAATTTCTTTATCGCCTTTATTTAGGCCTTCGATCATTTAGGACTCGGAAACTCGGCCCACCTTACTAGGTGTCCATTACTTTTCCTATGAAATGAATTCGGCACCACTCCCGGCCGCCCGGAGGCTTTATATGACTGAGTGTCCAATATCATCATATCAAAGGAATTTTGGCCCACTCCAGTCGCCCGGAGGCTTTTTATGACTGAGTGTCCAATATCATCCTTTGAAGGATCTTCTGCCAAATAATATGATAGGCTCAATGTCTTTAACTTTTAGACTTCTTCCGTTATGATTGGTGCCTAGATAGTTCTTTGGCGCTTACTTAAGAGTAGTAACAGTTTTCGCACAGTCAGTGGATCTTACTCCCTCGTATGTGTGAACATACTTTACACACTTTAATAATTACACTTAAAAGAACGGATCTTCTTAAGTCGTTTACAAAATCCAATCTTTAAACGGAAAAGAAGATGAGATTAAACTTCTGATTTGTTAAAGTGTAAGGAATATAAATTATTTTCATATTCCTCCTTACTTTAATCCATTTTTAATCAGACATCATTTAATCTTTATTTTTGACAAGTAAGAAACATACTTATCATTTAATCTTTATTCTTGACAAGTAAGAAAAATACTTATCCCAATTTCGGATTCTGGCTCACTTCAGTCACTTCATTAGACTGAGTGTTCATTTCCTTCTCACCATTATTCGGTTCTTTTGTCTGGGACAGATATAGGCCTTCTGCTACAAGATAGAATAACATCTTCAGTCTTCTCCTCTTGTCCCGTTGACATCCTCAGGCTCTCGAGAGCGCTTGTTTCCACCAGTCTTGGTAGCGGTGACACCATGAACACGTTCATCATCATCACTCTCTTCTACCAGAAAACCATTTCCATATCCAGATTTGGTCACACAATTTTTGACCGACATCTTTCGAATACTAATAGTAATACAATACAAATATTGTCTTAAGTTGTTGGGAGATTTGCTCTATGGTACTTTATAAAGCAGTACGAGAAGTATTTAACTATTACAAGTATTCGAAAGGATAAACAGAGATTCAATAATTCAACATGGAATCTGAAATTACAATTGTTACACAAGTAAAAAACTGGAAATTCCAGTTTTGTAGAAGACGGAAAAATGTAAATTGTTTTTGCTGAGTCGAGTGTAGCACTCTGTCCTTAAGACAATATTTCCCCGTATGTATCCTTTATACGTCCTGGACAATTTGTCTCCCAAGATAAAACAGCAATGGAACCCTTGAGCAAAGGAAACTCAAGAGCTACCGTGAAGAATATTGAGTAATGAAATGATGCTTGGAAGTTGTAGGAAGAAAACTATTTTCGATTGTGTATTTTCGTGCACTGTTTTGCTGCTCTCCTTGGTCATTCTTGGTGCTCAACAATGGTGTAAGGGGGTGTTTATATAGGTGAGGGAGGGGCTGAAAAACTGCCTCCATAATAGCCAAATAATGGCCATTATGGAGGTAGTAAAGCCACCAACATAAATGGTGAAAGACCAACGGATTTGGCCATTATAGGAGGAGTAATTCAGCCAAAATAAATGGCTGAATTGAGTGCTTGGAACCGCTTTGATCGTCCAGATTCTCGGAAACTTGAGGGACCAAACTCGTACATCTTGAAACTTCGGGGACTAAACCGTACATCCGAAAGAATTTCGATCCAAATTGTACATCTGAAACTTCTGGGATCAAACTGTGCTTCTGGCAAAGTTTTCTGGCCCAAAAAGATTATATCAGAAGACCCACGACCCGTGACCGGACCGGACGGGCGGGCGGCGGCGGCGCGCGTGTGGTCTTTCCTCGAACCGAAGCACATCTAGGTCCTCCCTCCTTTAAACACATGGGATACCCCTTGGGGTCCCAAACCCCAAACCAAATTCGAATCTTATATACACAACAATTCTTTCTTCCTCTACCGATGAGGGAGAATTACACACAATACCACACTTTCCATGCTTCAATCACCTTACTTCGTGAACCAATATCTCTTTCATTTCTCAATGAAATTTGACGATTTTTGACCCTACGGTTATCTACGTACTTAGTAGATCATGCATGTGTGAAGAACCGAATTCTCCAACATACGTTACACTAGTATTTAAGCCGTTAAAGTTGGTCGGTCGCAACTCCCGCCAAAGGCAAATTTCCAACTGAAGGATCATCACATAAGTTGTGGTTAGGGGTGAAACGTCACTCGAACATGGAGCTAATTGTTTCTCCTCGAAATGCAGTTATAAAAAATATATATATATATATATATATATATATATATATATATATGATCATAAATTTTAAATATACTTTTATATGTATCAAAAAATGTCCAACTCTTTAAACTATGATAACTTACTTTCCATGCCACTTTTTCTGGCACACATATGCCCTTGAAAGTTAATTAATAACATCAGTTATATAGGGGGGTTGACTAAATTACTTTTATTTCATTTCTAAAGATGTACTCCGTAATTAATAGTACATGACTTGTTAAATTAGTTTAATACCTTAGAGAATAAAGTCATTAATAGCTTCTTGGTACTATTACAAAATGACATAGACTCGATCAACAATTATGAAATCTCCAACAGGCATAGACAATGTATAGAAACATCAACTAACCTACAATTTAGATTAACTTTTTTTAAATCAAAGTATCAAATAAAGAAATTGGAGGAAGTAATAATTTTCAACCACTAATAATTCAACGGTGTACCATTTTCACACGGTCAAGTCAAACGTCCAACCTTCACTAGTGGAAGGGAATATAATATTTTATATTTAAAAATAATTTAATTTAAATTATTTTATTTTATTTTTAAAGAAATAATTTATAACTATATAAATATTTATAACTCATTTTAGATCATAAGTTTTAAAAATCTTTCTTAAATATCGTGTCTAATCAAATATAACACATAAATTGAGATGGAGAGAATATTTTTTTTATTCAATTTTAATTAATGCAAAATAAAAAGAATTTAAGATTTTTTGGCAGCATATTCGAGAATCAATGCAATTTTTTTATACCACAAAGGTTCAGACAGCACTTCTAATGGCACATAGGACACAATTCTTTTACGGTAAAGTACTAACTCATATTTCTCCGACTTGAAATGAGCGAATCCGGTTCGGATCTTCTCATCCGGGTCAGACTTTTTCCCGCCGGCACCTTCAACTAGCTCCGCCGTCAACTGCCGTATCTTCACGGCAGCTGCATCTTCCAGCTCATTCTTCTCACTACCACCAACCACAAAACCAAAAAATATTTTTAACATAAAAATAAAACCGTGTGGGACCCACAGTGGGTCAGTGTAATACAAACAGACCAAATGGTTGGGATTGCTCAAAGATGAGATGATGAAATCAGGTCGGTCCGCTTTTATCGGAAATTGCGAAATGACGGATCAGGGCAAAATTCAATGCACTAATTACGTTATAGAAAAGGACAGGAAACGGAAAATGCAAGGAAAATTTTATACTCCTCTGTACCTGAGAAGCTTTTTCAGTCCTGCAATTGCGTCTTCATATGAATCCTCTGCCATTTTCGTAACCTGCAAGTCAGAAAATAAAAATAAAACAAAAATCATATTTACAACAACAACGTTGTTACAGACCAAATCTCACCTTAATTTCATCAAAACATCATATAATCATGTAATCCGACAACAACAACAATCCATCTCGTGTTATTTGATCTTACCTAATTTCGATAATTCTACAAAAATAGATTAAATTAAATGGATTAAATTACATTTTTTAAATTTTCTTAAATTTCCGAGTTAGGCATGACTCCAACCATTATATTTACCAAAAATCATAATTACACGCGGAGGACATAAATTACATTTTAATAAGCTTGAAGGCACTTATTCGAAGATCGAAAAAATTAGAATTCAATAAGAATTATGGAGATTTGAATGTACCTCACGTTGACTTGTGGAGAATAAAGTCATGTTGATTTTTGAAGGAGGAAGGAGAAAGATGATGTTTTTTTGTACCAGAAAAATAAAACGCTCAACAGTAAACAAACATGTTCTCTGTGTCGTAAAGGATGATGTAGGGACTATTTATAGAAAGTGATTTAACTATGGTTAGTTGAGGAGTTAATACATGGTTAATTTTGATCTTGTGAATGGATTGACATTTTGGAAAGTACATTATTTAGATTGAAAATGAATATTCAAACCCTTAATGGAAGGAACATGTGTACATGTAAAGAGCGTCAGCCAATTTGCAGTGCGGTTATGGGGGAATGGACCACTTTCTCCTATTTTTATTTCAATTATGACCTTTTATAAATTAACAATTTCCTTTCCTCCAATCAAATTCTACCATGTAGTGTTACTGTTATTGTAATAATCTAATCTATTACTGAAGAGAAATTTAATTTGTGAGTCTCGTAATCAACAAGTGGATCCATGAATCCCACACACTACTTTAGAACAGGTTATAAAAAAGGCAACATTAAAATTTAATATTTGTTTTTAATTAGGATGTTTAGCTAGAGGGCAATAACAGAAAATTAAAAAGTAAAAGAAAATTGCAGAGGCAATGACTACATATTAAAATCGGCTGTATTCTGCTGCAAGGTATGGTTGCTAGTTGAAGATTTTTCATTTTAGCATTCAGGTCCAATTCAAAAGCATGAGAAATTTTTACTCATAATGTTAATGGCACGTTTTGGTAAGTTATTTTTAACAAATGATATTATAATCTTTTTTTTTGTTACTTTATTGCTCATATTCAAACTTATCGTCCCAATAATTTTAATTTCTTTTTGGTATCGGTATGTTCAATAAATTTTCGGTAATTATTTTAACATCATCTTAGAATCACATTATTATTAAACTATCTGATTTTAAAAAAATATAAATTATAACAAGCTTTAATATAATGCAAAGGATAACAAGGTGTTAACGTTCTTCAACCAAAAAATATAATGACTACTAAAATAAAGATCTTCAAATAAAAAATATATGAAGCAAAGAGTTTGTTGGATATGTAAAGCAGTACGGGAAGTAAATAAATATTACAAGTGTTCGAAATGATAAACAAACAAGCCAATATTCAGAACTGCCGCAAGGTTGTTGAGTCTTGAATCTTGATAACCTGAAATCAATAAACACTAAATCTGGATTGTTACAACTGTGGTTGAGTCGAGAGATGACTCTCTGTCTTTAAGACAAGATTGACCCGTATATATGCTTTTACGTTAACGGGCAATAGTCTCCCAAGATAAAACAATAACTAATCAACACTACAAAGCAAATAGGTTGATTCTGACGAAGAAAACAAACACGAAACGACTTGCTGAAGAATGGAAAATGAAGAAAGAGTTTTCTGTTTTTTGTCTGTTGTTTGTGCTCACGTTTTGGACTGAATTTCTGTTGTTCTCTTTCTGTTTCTCTGTGTAGTTATTAGTCTCAACAATTGAGCCAAGACTTTATTATATATAACAAAAGGAGAGGGACTAGCCAACTGCCCAAGTAATGTCTGTTAATAGCCAAGTAATGGACATTAGTGATGAGTTAATCAGCCAAGTAATGACTGATTTAATGTGCTACATAAAGGAGCTTTTAGGGAGGGGTTAAGTGCAGATTAATGGAGTTTTAACGCTCCAAAAATCAACCCAAAAGGCAGGCAGGAACTTTCTGCCTTCCATCGTTCCCAATTTCATCTTTCCAGAAACTCCAGGGACCAAACTGTAAATATTAAACAATTTGGGGGTCCAAAGAGATAATATCAGAAGAAGTCCAAGGCCCACGACCCGTGACCCGAGCCTTGACCGGACGGGTGGCGGCGACGTGCGTGGACTTTGAACCCAAGCACATCTAGGTCCTCCCTCATTCAAACACATGAGTTACCCCTTGGGGTCCCAAACTCTTAGCCAATTTTGAGACTTAGAGAACAATTCTTTCTTTTCCCACCGATGTGGTAGATTTGTCCCACACCATATTTCCATGCCTCAAACACCTTACTATGTGGACTAATATCTCTTTCATTTCTCAGCGAAATTTGACGATCTTTGGCCCTACGGTCATCTACTCACTTAGTAGATTATGCACGTGTGAAGAGACAAAGCCTTCAATATGCGGAATCCTAGTGTTTAAGTCATTAAATATGGGTGGACACACCTCTCCACCAAAGGCAAATTTCCAACAGAGTTTACCTTGCAGCTATTAGAGTTACATTTTAATTGTGTTATAAATATAAGAAAAAGGAAAGTAAGTAAGATAAATGAAAAAGTTCACTTTGGACTTAAGCCTGCACGACTTTAAAATGTGTTGTTAAAGTCATATGCTTATTTTCTTATACAAACATCATTTGTGCAGTCTATTATCTATGTAAATTTATTTAAAGTGAAGAGAAGAAAAGAAATGATTGGATTCGAGGCGAAACCTTTCTCCTTATTGTTAAGTGATTCAAGTTCCGCTTGTTGTTTTTCATTTGATAGAAGTAGGTGTTTGGTCGTTGTCTACTAAATGAGCCTTCAATCTCCTATTTCAGAGTTATTTGTATTAGTTAGGCCTAAAGATCACTTATTAGTCGCATGAGCTCATCTCTCTAGCTTATTATTTGTTGGTCAATCCGTCTGGAGGTTCGTGTATCTCCTGCATCTCTAGAACCTATTTCAGGTTCTTTCGAGTGTGGCAAATCAAGGTTGATGATAAAGTCAGTAAAATTTTCATAGTGTTCTACCTTTACGTTGTCTTGATCCACAAGTCCTTTTAATTTTTTTTATTATTATTTTCGATTAAATTTCTTTTATTTTCACATACGCTCCTCCCCATTTCCCTTTTAAACAACGTTCTTGTAAGATTTGTTGTGGGACTTTTCTAAACTCAATTTAACGCAGGGATGTTCAAGTTTGCACGCAAAGTGTGTCAAATTAGGCATTAGGTCTAACTCACACTGAAAGCTAGTTCAAAGGGAGGAGGATTGTCCAAGCCTTATAAGGAGCTCAGGGTTCTCATCCCTCACCGATGTGGTGCATTTACTCTCCCCCCTCCGCCCCACGCCTAGATCCGGACATTCTTTTTATCCGGGGCCTTCTATCTGGTTCTGGAGCGTGCACATTTATGGACATGAGGCATTTCCACCTCCCATCGGTCCGGAACCAGTCAGTTGGTCCGAGGGCATTCTGCCCCTCTTTTTTTCTGAATGCCCACATCGGATAGGTATTGTGCCTGATTTTGATACCATGTAAAATTAGGCATTAGGCCTAAATCACACCTCAAAAACTAACTCAAAGGGAGAAAGATTGTCCAAGGCTTATAAATTTCTTTTGTTTTCACATACGCCCCTCCCCTTTTCCCCTTTATACAAAGTTCTTGTAAGATTTGTTGTGGGACTTTTCTAAACTCAATTTAACGCAGGGATGTTCAAGTTTGCACGCAAAGTGTCTTATACAACACTTTTTTTTTTTTTTTTTACTATAGTGTGTACTAAGAGCATTTCACAACATCCTTTGTACACATATTTTGGGAAGAACTTGTGAGTAAGAAAAAAGTATGCGTTGATGGTATAATTTAATATATTATAACAGGTTACTATTTATTTTAGATTACCAATCAATGATATTAAGTATAATTACTTGAAATTATCTTTTAAATAACCTGATTACATAAATACTTTTATCCTAATAATGCATAGATCTAATAATGCATAGATCTTGATACATATCATTATAGTAGAACTTCACTTCACTATCATCGTCATTGACATTTAACTACGCCTTCACTTTTGAAAAAGTGTTGTTTAGTCTAACAAAGTAGTATGAATTCAACTCAAAACACCTAAAAACTATATTTGTTTAGAAAGTACTTCTGTTTTGACTATCTTTATTAGAATGCCACCAACTATATACACAAAATATTAAATGAAAGAAATGTGTAGGATTGATCTGTTTACTCAATACTTTAATAGTTACATTTCTGTTTGGCATAATTAATAAGAAAGAAAAACTCAACTGGATAACATAACAGTTATTATGTACCTTTGAGTTAAAATTATGACCTCTGATCACTGAGTTGTAAAAATCAAGTCCTTAAAAAGGTGTCAACTGGATCAGTGGCACACAGGCACAGTACATTAATCCAACATAATAGAATCATGCGTTGTCTCCTAATTGTATGACTAAGTCAAAAACAGGAATATGATTATTAGTTATTAATTTATCTGGATTATGATTATTAATTATTAATTTATCTGGATAATGATTATTAATTATTAATTATTAATTATTAATTTTTAATTTATAAGGTACTATTAGGTAAACGGTTAATACGTGCAATGTGGCCTTCCTGGCTAGCGGGTGGTTGTTTGCCTCCCATGGGCAAGTCAACCATGGAGTGCAACCACATATACACACCTTCTATTTTTGGCTTTTGGAGTAACATTGATTCATTTCTTCAACATTATGTGTTCTTTAATAATTTTATGTTGTTCATTACAACCTTGTGTAAAATAATTAATCATATCTTGTTGGAACTATACATTTAATTAACATCCAATGGACTTTTCGTCTTCATATAAGTTGTCTTTTTTCGAGCTCCGGTTATGTAAGAAGGTGTCCATCATCAATAGATTGATAAACCTTTTTGCTTATTGAAGGTCGTTTGACCATTCTTCAATGATAACTAAGGTAGGCTATATTTGTCTTTTGAACATAGGGAAATGGTAAAATTTGTGTAGGAAATGTTTTCCATTATCTCTTTATTCCTTTAAGGCAATAATATATACATGTTACAAAACTAATATTTAGGCTATAATTATGGTAATCTAAATAAGAATAATTTATATTTCTAATATATAATATACACAAATATTATGGAAATAATAATCTATCATTCCCCCGCAGTCTTAGCGGGAGGCCTTCGTACACTGAGACTAGACCTGTCCATAGGGTCGGGGACCCGCCCGACCCGGCCCGAAAAAAAGGGCCAGGGTCAGCTTTTAGCTGACCCGAGAGCCACTCGACCCGAGCAGGGTCAGGGTCAGAAAAAATTACCCGTCTGACCCGGCCCGGCCCGGCCCGGCCCAGCCTCGGCCCGACCCCGACTCGCATATTTTTTTAATATAATTTATATTATTTTTCCTTCATTAATATTTATTTTGTACTTATATATATTTTTGTCATTAATAAGTGATATAATGCCTGTTTATATATATATATATATATATATATATTGCTCTAATCTACATTTAGCTCGACATAAAATAAGATTAAAACGGTAGCTGATTATTAATTATATATTTATATTATTAGTCATTTTGTTAATATCACGGAAGCATAATGTAGGGAGATAAAGTAGTTGTAAATTGGTGAAACTTTAAATGGTCATAACTCTGCGCTCGGATGTCCGTTTTATCCGTTTTTTTTTTAATTTGCATATTTTTTCGAGACAGGGCCGGTCAAACCGCCGTAAGGCGGTTTGGCGCAGCCAATTTTTAGAAAAACGTCAGTTTTGCCAATCAATTTGTGTTTTTCCCCAAATCGATTTCTAATTTTCTTTTTCTTTAGTCAAGATTTCACGATATACAATACATTTCAACGTCGAAATTTCGTGGTAATGTAGGGGTGAATACCAATTTCAGTTTTGAAAATTCAATTTAAAAAATAAAAAATAAAAACTCGCCCCGACCCGACCCGACCCGAACTGACCCTGCCCGCCAAAAAAAATTCGTCGGGTCAGGGCCGACCCGTGACCCGTAGGGTCCCCGAAGGGTCAGGGCCAGGGTCGGAATTTTAAAAAAAATATAGGGTCAGGGTCAGGCCAGGGTCGGGCAAGGAGGAAAAAAAAAGCCACCCGACCCGACCTTTGGACAGGTCTAGATCAGACTGCCCCTAAAATCATCAAAGTAGATACGCGGAAACCCTTTTGTGAATATATCAGTAATCTGATATCGGGACGGGACATGGAGAACACGAATTTGTCCACGTGCAACTTTTTCACGGACAAATAAAATATTCATCTCAATATGTTTAGTGTGTTGATGTTGTAGGGGGTTCCTTGACAGATATATCGCACTCACATTATCACAATAAACCACGATGGCCTTTTTGATCGGACAATGAAGCTCCAATAGAAGATTACGGAGCCAACACAATTCAGAGACAACATTCGCAACCCCTCTATATTCGGCTTCAACACCAAACCGAAATAACGTGGGTTGGCGCTTCGAAGACCACGAGATCAAATTATCTCCGAGAAAAACACAATAACCAGAGGTGGAGCGTCTAGTATCTGGGCATCCACCTCAATCAGCATCGGTATACGAAGTGAGGCCAGAGATGACAAACTTATAAAGATACAAGCCAAAATCAAGAGTACCCGGAATATACCGCAGATTCCATTTGAGAGCATTCATATGTTCCTCATTGGGGTCATGCATACGCAAACATACTTGTTGAATAATATTTGATATATCAAGTCTCGTGAAGGTGAGATATTGCAATGCCCCTGCTAAACTGCTATAATTTGTTGTATCGCCGAATGGAGACCCCAAAACGTTGCTCAACTTAGCCTTTGTATCAATCGGCGTGGGTGACAGCTTACAAGATGACATGCCGACTTTGTCAATGATTTCCTCAGCATATTTTCTTTGACAAAGAAATAGACAACATGCATGTTGAGTTATAACAATGCCAAAAAAATAGTTCAAATGACCCAAATCCTTCATAACAAATTCAGATGCATGGAGAGACATAATAGACTGGCAAAGTGAGGCAGCTGATGCTGTGAGGATGATGTCATCAACATAGAGAAGAATGTATTCCATGTCATTTCCTTTCTGATAAATGAACAAAAACTTATCGGATTTGCTATGCGAGAAGCCTAGTGTGGAAACAAACTCAACAAACCTATTATACCATGTTCGGGGGGTTTGTTTGAGACCATATAAAGACTTCTTCAACAAACAAACGTAATCTGGATGAATAGAGTCTCAGAATCCCATAGGCAGGTACATGTAAACTATTCCTAGATGTGACCGTGCAAAAACATATTTTTGACATCTAACTGGTGAATTGACAATGATTTTGACAGAGCCAAACTAAGAACCATATGGATAGTCACCGGTTTAACAATTGGGATAAATGTTTCATCACAATCCAAACCTAACTGTTGAGACATGTCATCATCAACAAGACGAGCTTTGTACCTCTCAAATGAACCATCAGATTTATTTTTCTGGAAAAAAAATCCACATGGAACGAATTATGTTTACATTAGAAGGACGAGGCACCAACTCCCACATTTTATTTTTAACAAGAGCATCAATTTCATCTAACATGACAACTTTCCGATTCGGGTCGGATAGGGCAGCTTTCGGGTTACGGGGAATTGGGGATGGTTGAACTGAGGATGTCAGATTAAAGTGATTCTTAGGCCGAAAAATCCCATGCATGCTACGGGTTTCGATGGACCTGGATTGGGACTGACCCGTAGAAGGATGTTGGAGCAATGTGGCTGTCAGGATGGTGTGGGTTGGCTGGTTACTGGCCCAATAGTAGTAGGAGAGGAGCTCAGCCAAGCTGCAGTCAATGGAGACTGGTCCAAGGAGGGGGATTGGTTGGGCTGGGTATCAGGTCTGTTAAAATAGACAATTGGACCGAGGGAGGGGGACGGTTGGGCCGCTGGACATTTTCGACAGGCACTGGACCTAGGGAGAAGGAGCAGTGGGCTCCCTATTTTAGGCTTGAGCTGTCGGGCAGTTTAATTGGACCGAGGGAGAGGAAGCAGTGGGCTCCTTTATTTGGGCCTGAGCCGTTGGGTTGTTTAAGTGAAATTGCACTAGGGGATGTGGCCTAGTGTCCAAAAAATCATACGAGGGTGGGGAAGAAGTGTGTATATTGACAAACCAGAATTGAGACTCATCAAAAATAACGTGACAAGAGATGAAAATTTTCCCACTAGACATATCATAACACTTATAGCCCCGATGGTTTTGTGGGTATCCCAAAAATACACACGGAGTGGAATGAGTTTGAAGTTTGTTTATTGTTGTGGAAGAAAAGAGAGGGCAACATAAACACCCGAAAACCCTCAAATGTGTGTAGGAAGGATCCTGATGATATAGAATTTGTGTGGGTGAGAAATTTGAAAGTAGCTTGCTAGGGAGAATGTTTAAAAGGTACGTTTCCATTTGAAGAGCATGATGCCAAAATGATGGTGGTATGGACGAATGAGCAAGAAGTGTGTGAATTAAATTATTTATTGCTCGTATTATTCGTTCGGCTTTCCCAATTTGAGGAGAAGTTTGTGGACAAGAGAGACGAAATACCATACCATTTTTGTGACAAAAATCCTTAAATTGGTCATTTATGAATTCCCTCTCATTGTCACATTGAAAACACTTAATAGACTTCTCAAATTGGGTTTGGATGAAAGCACTAAATTGCATGAAAATATTGTGAACCTGCAATTTTTTTCCAATGGGAAATGTCCATACAAAATTAGAGTTATCATCCAAAATAAGCATGTAATACTTATGACCGGTCGAACTTAAAATCGAAAATGTCCATATGTCACTATGCATGATATCAAACGACATAATAGTGTTCGAAGTAGACAAAGAGAAAGATAATTTAACATGTTTACCAAAAAACGCAAGGCTGACAAACAGAAGAACCCAAAGATTGTTTACAATCAATAAACTTATTTTTTCTAAGGGAGTTCAACACGGATGCTCCCAAACGATTATGACATAAAGTAGGAGAAAGAACAACAAAAGTTGATGGAGAGGTGACTTGGTGGTTGGTGGTGTTGGTGATAGGATACAAATCCCCAGTGCTAGTACATCTCATTAGTGGCATCCCCGTCTGAATGTCCTTCACAGAAAACCCAAACGGATCAAACTCAACAGAAACATTATTGTCAGTTGTGAAACGTCGTACATATATATCAAGTTTTTAATAAGTTTGGGTGCATGTATGACATTATTTAAATGTAAAGGTGGGTAGGGGGGAGGTTTGATTTGCCCATACCACGAATTTGAATTTCATGTCCACTGCCAACCACAATATTTTTATTACCGCTCATATTAAAATAAGACGAGAAAGTACCTTGAGATGTTTCAAGACTAATATTTAGGCTACAATTATGGTAATCTAAATCAGAATAATTTACACTCCTAATATATAATATACACAAAGATTATTATTTCCATAATCTATCATTTTGTCCTTCAACTTTGTGAAAATGTTTCAGATTTATCTACTGTCATTAGTTGGGGTCAAATTTATTTTTGTCCTTGGCAAAATTGACTAGAGTTGCCACATAAGCTAGCTTTTCAACATATTTCTTAAAAATTAGAAATTAGTGACCGGACAAATTTTATAACTAAATAACAAAATTCGCTGCTAATAATTTTATTTAGCGATGAATTATCAAAAAAATATTAGCTAAGAATAATTTAGCGAAGGATTATCTATGAAGTTCATAGTTAATTTCAGACTATTTTTCCGTAGTAAATACGTGAACCTTTTTTGTAAGGAAAAAGGGTCAACTCTACCCTTGAATTACGTGAAATGATCCATATTTGCACCTAAACCTTGAATAATTGGATCATTGTTTCGGCAGCCACACCACTGACTTTTCAACACTCAGAAGCTCTGATGATCAGTTCTCTATTCTCAAGCTCAACCATTAAACTCAAATAAAGTTCAAATAATGACCAATTGCACCATCAAGTTGAATTCCACCTCATTGGAACAACTCTATTGTCAATTTATTAGACATCCAGTAATTGGGTTAGAGCTCCACATTGACCTTCTACTGGTAAAACAATCTTAGGTATACATAATTCAACTCCTAAATTATTTTGCAATAGTACTATTATGGCGATTAAGGTGGGATTACAATGGTTGAAGGCTAGTAGTCTGCTCAAGGAAGTAGAATGGTGTATGTTTAGGAAAAGTGGTAATGATGAAGGTGTGAAGGAGATCATATCAATGAGTAATTTTTGTGTGGAACTTTGTATGTTCTTTTTAGTGTCATGAGAGTGCGAAAAGTGGTGGTGGAGTACTAAAGATGATATTCAAATAGTGATTTTTAGAGTAGAGAGAATTAATTATTATGATCGTGGTTGATTTAGAGGCTGAGAGATGAAATATTCCAAAAATTATGGTAAAATCTGGATTATTTCACAAAGTTTATAAAGCTAAAATTGAATCATTTCACACAACATAAGGACAAATTTGGATACGTCCTCTAAATGAGGAAAAATGACAGAAATTTCAGTTACTGAGTACGGAGTATTTGTTTGTACCCAAAAATGAAACTATTTTGAAATAGAAAAACTAAAACTTGTACCTAATCCTTATCCCATCAATCTTAATTCTTAATATGTCCAAACAACAGCGATAAAAGCAATTCCCAAAATGTCAGAGTGATTGTTTTAATGAGGTTGTATTTGTGTGAAACTTTTGTAGTATGTTCGTTTCGTGAGTATCTTGGGAGTGAAAAGTGATGATGGGTTTGGTTTGGTGGTCTTAATTTTGTGGCGGTGATTAATTTAGAGGATGAATGATGCCGTTTGAGAAAAATAATGGTTTAATTTGAACTATTACATAAAGTTCATAAACAAATTTAAATCTTTGGTATGTTTCCGGGGAAAATTTTATTTCATTTTCGTTATTAAAAAAAGTCCGCATAATGATACACTTTTGCCATTAGTCAAAGACAGATAACTTTAGCCCACTTTTATATTAGGAAATGATAGTTAAATTTGAACCAATTCATAAAATTCATGTGCAAATTTAAATCAATTCCATCTGTTTGTACCAAAAAATGAAATGATATGGAATTAGAAGACTAATATTTTACGTAATCCTTATCCTATCTATCAATCAATGTTTAAATTAAAGTACAGCTCGATGTATTAAACTTTTGCTATGCGCGTAATTCGAAAAAGAAATTATCAAAAGGGTCTAATGTCCAAACTGAATTTCGAAAATAAAAGCAATACCAAAAATATTCTTTAGGAATTGAAAAGGGTATGTGGAAGTTCATTAGCCAGAAGATGTTAAGAGAATTATATGGCACCTAAATGGAAAATGACGAAAGAGGAACAGAAGTAGAAGAAATGATAATTTTGCTCTTAAGGAAGTCCAAAAGGCAATTTCCCAATTTCAACCTTACCATTAATCTATCTATTCCAAAATGAATGACTAACTTTCCCTTTTAATTTGTTCCAAAAAAAATGATATATTTTTTTATTTGATAATAATTTAAATTTAAACTTTACTTTTTACACAAAACGAGATGATTTATAACCACACAAATATATTTGTCTTATTTTAGACTATAAAATTCAAAAGTCTTTCTTTATTTTTAAAGTACATGCCAAATAAAAGTACATCACATAAATTGGACCGAAAGAACACATAAATTGGACCGAAAGAAGTATATAACTTTGATACTCGTGACGTGACACCCTTCTTTGTTTTTTTTTTCTAGTGAGCTCCTCTCTAGCATACTTCTTTTCTTTTTTTTTTAAATATAGCAGAATTTTATGGAAGTCCTAGCTATAAATGATCAATATTTACCGAGCTTCTGTAGCAAACAAGTGTTGTAAAAGAAAATTCAATGACCCAAAATGCTAATTTCCTTTACCCGTTTTAAGTGATACAGTTTTTTCTTTAGTTTACTTCAAATAAGTGATACATTTGTATTTTTCATATCAGAAACTTTAAAAAAAATTATTTTTCAAGTTGAATTTTATTGAGATTTGTTTATAAAAAAAAATAAAGTGAGTCTATTAATTTTTGAAGAATTGAATGAATCTATAATTGAAAATATTGGGATTGACAGTACAAGGCTGAAAAATTAAACTTGGAGTTGATTTATATCAATTTCGAAGTAAAATATATTGCTGAAATTTCCACACAACAAGTTATGGTGATTGACAGAATTTATGACCAAAATCATGACAATCACCATAACTTGTTGAGGCAAGTCTTGTGACCATTTATCAAAATTTGTGACTAAAATCTTAACAATCACCATACACATTTTGTTAAATGAACCAATTTCAAGTAAAAAAAATTGGCGATCTGCCAGAATTTTGCTCCCGCTTCTGGCGAAACGATTATTTTTAGGTTATGTTTTCTTAATGAGGTTAAATTTTAAATAATGACACCAAAATATCTTATTTGTGCAAATCACCTCTAAACGTTTGAGTTTTAAGAAGTTTGGACTTGTCGGTCTAATTAAAGTATAACTTAAAGATACACTAAATATATTGATAGCCCCTTAAAGTTTTTAGTAAATTTCATTAAACACTCGAATTATGATATATTCTAATTGAGGCGCACCTGAACACATGATAAAATATTATTATTAGACACTTTCAGTTCATTTTTTTTTTTTTAAAATCTACGCATATACTTCACAAGACTCATTAGATAGATGTTAATCACATTAAATATGCCTCCTCTTTTAAAAATAAATATATATATCATCATCAATGAAAATGTATGAGGTTTTACGGCTTAGTGAGGTTAATGCGTATAAATAAAGAAATATTTTAAATGGTTAACTTATCTACGTAATGACGTTTGAAAACACGCCGAAAAGTTTTTTCAAAATTTTGAGTTGAAAGTGTCTAATAGAAATACTTTATTATATATTCAGATATTCAATTAGAAGATGCTGTAATTTGAACGTTCACATAAAATTTACTGATAATTTTAAGGGGCGGTCGAGTATTCTGCCTACCTTTCCCCTGGATTTTTCGTATTTAAATTATGTACTCTTTTATGGGCAGCTCAACAGAACCAATAATTTAAAACGAGAATGTCCAAAAGGTATTACGCAACTTCTTTGGGAGGAAATGAAAACTAGAAAAAGTAAAACTTTTATTTCATTAACACCCCTTTTCATATCATTTCGTGTATATTTCTATTTATTTTGTTTTATCGCTTTATACTCCCTTCGGATCAAAAGAGTGTCCACTTAGTTTTTTTTTTGAGTAAAAAAAAGTGTTCATTTGTCAAATAAAAAAAAATTAACCTTATTTTTTCAGATTTACTCCTAGTAAGTGTTATTTGATCAAATCCCAATACATATTTAATTAGAGACAATTTAGTCAAATTACCTATTTTTTTTTAAGAATTAGTATTTTTTTTAAGGGGTGTGCAAAAGGTTAAGTTAACACTTTTTTTGATCGGGAGGAAGTAATAATGGATTTAACCACTCGCTGGCAGTTGGTACTTGGTACTGCATTTTCTTTTTAAGTGAGGGCAGTGATATGGAAAAGGAAAAAAACCAGTTGAAATATAAAACAGTGCAAAGACTAAGAAATGGTATAACCAAAGACTTGAAACCATAAGTAGCTCAAAACTGTTGGGCCTGTTGGTCTAAATAGAGTATGTTAGTGGGCTTTTTGACCCACAATACTTCGCCGATCATCAAAAGTTTCTGGTAAAATTCACAAATAACTACTTTTCAGCTCCTATAACTGAAAAATAATTAAGTTTTAAATTTCGCGGGTGAAACTCTAAGATATTGTCATGAAATTTCACTTGTAGAATTTGAAACTCCATAACAATGGTTATTTTCAATTACAAGGGGGTCACTGGCACTTATGCTCTTATTTTGTGTTGGTCTTTAATTTTTGGCCTCGTAACAAACACTTTTCCGCAAAGCCTAAATTTATATTTGTGCATCATAATATCCCAAAAATTATGTCACGTGCCCTTAAAAAGCGTATGCCCACTAGGCATAAATTCAATTACTAAACGGCAAAAATTAAAGACCAAGTCCATTTGAAGGGAATTTATGCAATTTTTCGAAAAGTGATCGGTAGACGCTATTTCTACAATGTTCCTACATTAACTTGGGGTTGTTCGTCTAATCAAAGTATAACTTAGTGGCCCAATTTGACTTCAATTCTACTTCATTTGACCTTTGTTGTATGGTTATTAAACAGAAATCGAAAAGAAATGCAATGTGGTATCCAACCCATGAACATATGATAGAGGGGCCAAATAGGTTAGGGCCCATAAGGATTTTGTTTGACTATGGAGAAAGAGACAAGCTTATTTCCTTGTACGACAAAAGAAAACTAGAGTCGAGCAATTATCCTCTAACCTTAATAATTTGTTTGATACTTTTCACTAAATTATTCAGTATAAGTAGTATTCTTCCTATCAAAGTGAAGAAGTATGTATTTGATAATGTTAGTTAAAATTTACATAGTTTGAACCTAGGGAAAGCGCAAGTGTATATCAAACTTTTTTGTGATAGAGGAACGTTTATCTTATGGACTTCCCTTTATTGTGTTAGTATTTGTAAATTCTTAATTATTTGCCTTTTCGTTTAAACGTTTGGTCAGACCTACATTGGTTACGTTAACAGGCACAATTTAAGGATATTAGGGTGTCTACACAGTACCACATTACCATCACTATTTGACTCAAAATAAAGGCAATAAAACTTAAAAGGGGCAGAGGTCTAGAGTTAATTACCTGATTGAGAGACTTTCTTGAACAACATAGTAGCATGCATTTCCTGAATTTTCCAGCCACAATTGATAAGAATCCTCAATATACTCCTGTAATTCAGCCAGTTATCATACCTTAAATTAGTTAAACAATATTAATATGCAAAACCACACATGTACCCACATCCCAACAGTATAAAGTTTTCATTTAAAAAAAAAAGAAGATCTAAACTACGTACCTAACTTAGAATATACAATTTTCTATCTTAATGCAAGAAAGAGGGAAGAGATGACGTCGGCATGAGTGTAAAAATTCGATATTCTTAGTGTGGTACCAATCCTGCACGGTATTACCAATTTATGTCTGATATAAGAAGTTGTCTTTTTATGTGACCTGATAGTATAAAATTTTCATACACTATAGGATATATTAGTTAAACTAAGCTAAAAGTTTTGCCCTTTAGTTCAATGCATTTGTGTGTGTGAGAGGAGAGAGGGGGGGGGGGGGGGGGGGACAGAACCTAATTAGAATTCAAGACTTGAGAACTAACATCAAGGAGTAGAGAAAAATGGAATATTTTCCTTATAATAGCAAATTGCCATTGAAAAGCTCTCTATAAAAGCCAAGGGAAAAGGGACCTAGAAGATCACAAAAAAGTAAACCACAAAAAAAGAGTTCTCCTCACGGAAATTCCATCAATGAACGAAAAGAGCTGAACATTGGATAACTTCTACGTTTGGCACACCTTTTATTTAAGATTAGAGATAGCAAACTCACACACTCCTAACATTTTCATTCTTACTCAGCAGTGGTCAATCCTACTTATCAAATTATGACCAGGGGTTGCATGTGGCTTGGCCATACTTTTAGAAGAATAAAATAATCTACACGAGCATTGAGCTAGAATTTAAAGTTCAGAGGTTTCAGATTCTATTTTATTTAAGTTGCTTGGTTCTGAAGTAACAATTTGTACTTATAGATTCTAGTTTATTTAAGTTGCTTGGTTCTGAAGTAACAATTTGTACTTATTCAATAGATTTTTTAAGATAAATATAATATTTGGATCAAAGCTGCTGAATTTAGCCAAACCTGTAATATGTATTTGATCTAGCTCCGCCCTCATCTGAATAGAACTGTTACTGTTGTTCGGAATTAAGGCATACTGAATTTATTGTGATAAACTGTTTCCTCTTATTAGAGACGTTGTATTGAATAGTTGCAAGATTCAGAGTTTCAAATTCATCAGATGTTTTCTTTGCTCTTACACCTGTTGGAGTGGAACCAGGATTTTTATGAAGGTGGCAAATAAATAAAGAAATAAATACATGAAGAAGTAGAGAGATTCAACATTTACCAGATATACATAAAAAATAATTTTGATTTTGTATGCACTGTGAATTTTTTCGACGAAGGGGATTGAATAAACCCCTTGTGCCACCAGTTAGTTCTGCCATGCCTTCACCCTCCTATATTATTCACGAATCTGACTCTCAACTCGCAAAAAAAAGAAGAACAAAGTGAAAAAGAAAAGAAAAAGAAGTGTACTCTTTATCTTTTAGGGCTCGTTTGGTTGGGAAACAAATTATCCCGGTATAACTAATTCCGAGATTAGTTATTTCACCTTCAATATTGGATAAAATAACATTATAATTATCTTGGGATTAGTTATTCCGAAAATCTATTCCAACCGAACATGAGATAAGAAAGTACTAAAATTTTATCCCGAAACTATTTTTGCTTATCTATCCTACCAAACGAACCCTTAGGACTTTAGATAAACTGTGACAACTCTTATCTAGGTGGAGGATTGGTCTTTTCAAGTATTCCCAAAAAATGGGAGGTTTGAGATAAGACTCATTGACAAAGATAAACGATGACTATAAAGATGTTATTATATTATGAAAAGTAAAAGAAATAGTCTCTTGATTATTTTTATTAATGAAATAGTATATATATAATTTATAATTTTTCATAATAGGAAAATCTTATTTCTATTCTACTCTCAAAACCCTATTTTAGTTGTACAAGAATCTTATAATTATGGTAAGTGTACAATACTAACTAATACAATATTTATACTAATTAAAACCTTCCAAAAAACTGTGATATACACGGGTTTGTATACCGTGTATACCACGGTTACCCATATGGTAATATGCCTTGTGAAACCGTGATATACATGGTATACAAACCCATGTATATCACGGGTATAACTAACACACCCCCGCAGTCATAGCGGACGGTCTTCGTACGCTGAGACTGTCCCTAAAATCTTCAACGAGTACTGACGAAAGACCTTTGGTAAAGATGTCTGTAGTTTGATACCTAGAAGGGACATGGCAGACGCGTACTTGTCCACGAGCTACCTTTTCGCGAACAAAGTGAATATCCATCTCGATGTGTTTAGTGCGCTGGTGTTGAACCGAATTATCAGAAAGGTAGACGACACTAATATTATCACAATAAACCAATGTAGCTTTCTGAATAGGACAATGAAGTTCTAAAAGAAGATTACGTAACCAACAGGATTCCGAGACCACATTGGCTACCCCTCGATACTCGGCCTCTGCACTAGAGCGTGATAATGTAGACTGACGCTTCGCAGACCATGAGACCAAGTTATTACTAAGAAACATACAATAGCCGGACGTGGAGCGTCTGGTATCGGGACAGTCACCCCAATCAGCATCTGTATACGAGACAAGTGTACACGTCGATTAAGGATATAAATGTAAGCCATAGTCAAGTGTACCCTGAATGTATCGAATAATGCGTTTGAGCACATTCATGTGCTCAACCCCCGAATCGTGCATAAACAAGCATACCTGCTGTACGACATACGTAATATCTGGTCTCGTGAAAGTAAGATACTGAAGAGCCCCTATAAGACTGCGATAGTGGGTAGGATCCTTGTACGGGGAGCCAGCCGTAGCACCCAGCTTGGGTTTAGTATCAACTGGAGTGGAAGTAGACTTGCATGAGGACATACCAGCTCGCTCAATGATCTCAGTTGAATACTTCCGTTGTGATAAGAATAACCTACTTGCATGACGAGTAACAGCAATCCCCAAAAATTAACTCAAGGACCCTAAGTCTTTCATAGCAAACTCAGAACTGAGCATTGTCATGATAGATTTTCGCAAAGCATCAGAAGAGGCAATCAAGATAATATCATCCACATATAATAAGATATAAGCCAGGGAAGTGTCACGACGATAAATGAACAATGAATTATCAGACCTGCTGTGTGAAACCCCAATAGAGAAAACATAGTATGAAAATCTCGTATACCAAGCCCGTAGGGCCTGCTTAAGCCCATACAAGGACTTCTTCAATAAACAGACACGATGAGAAAATTTGGGGTCACGAAAACCCAAGGGCTGATGCATGTAAACGGTCTCCTTAAGATCACCATGTAAGAAAGCCTTCTTCACATCTAACTGATGAATGGGCCAAGCTTTCGAAAGAGCCAGACTGAGAACAGTGCGAATGGTAGCCGATTTGACCACCAGACTAAACGTCTCACCACAATCCATACCAACCTGCTAAGTCTTACCATCACCTACAAGACGAGTCTTATGCTTCACAAAAGAACCATCAGAATTATCCTTATGAGTAAAAATCCACATAGACCGAATAATATTAACACCAGAAGTACGGGGTACCAACTCCCATGTCTTAATTTCAATAATAGCATCATATTCGTTGTTCATAGCCAATTTCCAATTCGGATCATTTAATGCAGACACTGGGTTACAGGGTAGGGGGATTTAAGAACATTAGAATTTAGATTAAAACGTCGTTTTGGTTTTAAAATACCCCATTGACTATGAGTGACCGGTCTGTGACTCGGGGGAGAATTGTGTGGATTTTGGGACAAAAGTGATGGGGTGACGGACACTGCATGCTGGCCCAATACTGGAATCAGAAATAGAAGACAGATCGAGAATTATAGCAAGAGATGGACTGAGAACTGTAGGTCATGCGGGCAGTGGGCCCGTTGGCGGAATCGGGGTGCGGGACAAGTCCGATAAATGGTGGATAATATATGGGGAGACATCGTCATCCAAAAAGTTATACGAACTAGGCATGAGACTACTCACTTTAGAAAACGGATATTGAGTTTCATAAAAAATAACATGGCGACTAATGATGATTTTATTAGATGATAAATCAAAACATTTGTAACCGCGATGATTAGATGGATAATCCAAAAACACGCAAGGGGTAGAACAGGCCTGAAGTTTGTTAATTGTAGTTGACTGAAATAATGGATAACATAAGCACCCAAAGCCCCTAAGATGGGAATACGAAGGATTTTCATTATACAGGACTTTAAGAGGAGACTCATTTGCCAACCCTTTGGTAGGAAGTATGTTAAGAAGATATATAGCCATTTGTAGAGCATGATGCCAAAAGGAAGGGGGTACGGAAGAATGGACCAATATAGTTCGGACAATGTTATTAATGGTACAAATTTTACGTTTGGCTTTTCCATTTTGTGATGACGTATGAGGACAAGAGAAACGAAAAACTATGTCATGAGTATCACAAAAATCTCGAAACATCCCATTATCATATTTTTTGCCATTATCACATTGAATATTTTTTATTTTCCAGTCGAATTGGGTACGGATGAATGCCCTAAACTTTAAGAATGTGAAAAAGACTTGTGATTTTTTCGCTAACGGAAAGGTCCATAAAAATTAGAATAATCATCCAAAAATAGAACATAATAACGATGGCCCACATAACTTAAAATGGGAGATGTCCATAAATCGCTATAAATAATATCAAATGGCATTAAAGTATGAGATTTAGAGTCTACAAACGGTAATCTAACAAGTTTTCCTAGAGGACAAGATTGACAAATTGGAGTACTATGCGTACCCTTACAAGAAATAAAATTATTTTTATGTAATGAAGAAACAATAGACGACCCAGGGTGACCCAAACGTGCATGTCATAAGAACGGAGTGAGAGCTGCAAAAGTAGATGGAAAGACTTGACTCGAGAGACCGGAAGTGGGCGGGATAGGATAAAGATCTCCCATACTATCACATCTCATGAGAGGAATCCCTGTCTTGAAATTCTTCACAGAAAATCCAAAAGGATCAAAGTCAATAGAAACTCAATTATCACTGGTGAATTTACGGACATACACTAATTTTTTAATTAAGTTAGTGGCATGAAGGGTATTTTTTAAGACAAGAGGTGGATGGGGGGGGGGGGAGACAAAGTTTTATGACCGTAACCACGAATTGGAATTTAATATCCATTACCAACAATTATGCCATGATTGTTGCTCAAATTGGAATAAGACGAGAGAGTACCTTGGTCGGACATTATGTGAGTAGTGGCGCCGGTGTCCATGTACCAATTTGCGTCTGGGGGATTTAATCCAAGTGTGTGCATTATAGTTTCAATATCCGTCAACATGGGACCCGTAACATGATGGGCCTGGGCTGGCCGAGGCCCAAGCACACTGGCTTGCTGCCCCGGCCTAGAGTGAGGTTTCGGACTGTACTGCTAGCCCAAAAACTGGGCCTGTTTGTGTGCGGAAATTGGGCCCAGTTTCCTGGGTAGGTCGAAGAAAGGCAATAGGGGCCATTGGTTCAAGGATCGCTGTCCCAGTTCTAGGGCCACGGACCCCAGGACTGTGGCCAAATTGTGTGGGCCCATTGCCCCAAGGCCCACCCCCGTTATTTCCACCGCGGTTTCCGTCGTTGTTTTTCCAATTTTTACCATTTTTGCCTCCACTGTTGTTGTGATTTTGGCCTGAAGAGGGAGAGATTTTTGGGTATTCGGGTGGTGGTATGTGTAATTGGGGGGGGGGGGGAATGAAAGACTTCCATAAAACCCTTTATTTTCCCGACTATCCGCCATAGACGATGAGTCCCGCCGCAGCATGTTGGCTCTAGCAAATGGGTGTACCGCCCCAGTGAACTTGGCCTTTTTCTCCAGACATGTCGTAGCGACCATGTCCGCACTTGCATCGTTCGCCCCGGTGGATCATATTTCTCAGGGGTGGATATACATCATACCTGTGCCTTGTGAGTTTAATATTTCCACCCTAGTATAATTCGAGTCTATTTCCTACATGATACTATCCTAGTAAGCCTTGCTAGTTTTTAAGAGGTGGTATATTATGATTCTGTTAAGTTAAATAGGATCTCCGGTGCTAGTATCCTCGTAGGATGTTCTGCTAAATTCTATCCGGACGTGAACGGTCCCTTTCCTTCCGTAAATGAGAGGGGATTAGTAGACGTGGGTTAGTGTCTTTAAGTTCCAATACAAAGTGAGGTGTCAACCCTAGATGTCTCACATGGTGAGTTGCATCAGCCCTATTTACCTATTTTCCATTCCTTGTTGTTCGAGGACAAACGATTGGTTAATTGGTATCTGATATGATGACCTGTTTGGCCGTCACAGAAATTTCTCTCCCCTCGTGACCAAATCATCCTTGACCAGTTGTACCCAATAGTCATACACGAGGAGATTTCATCTATGTGGGCCCTTAGACGAGTTACAAAGTGATTAAAATCAACGTAGAAGAACCCAACCCCTTAAATTCGCCCTAGCGGAGGGTGGATCATGCCCGCGGATCCCCCCTAGCGAGTCATCTTTCCATCACAGAAGAGGAAGAGAATCTTCCAGTGTCCACGCCACAGGGGGGTCCGCCGTAGCGGACACAGCCTACCCCAACGAGATAGTGTTGGGCAGACCTAGTATTTAAAGCTCATTTTTGGGATTTGGACTCATTTTTCACCCAACACACTTTTCCAATTGAATTTAGAGCTAAAAATGAAGAGAATTTCCATAGAATCTTGGAAAAAGTAATCTCTAAAACCCCAACAACTTGATTTCCTTTAATTAATTTCATCACTTAGTAGTGTTTGATTTTAGGGTTGATAAAAGGGAAGTTTTTAGCTTGGGAAATCATATATAGAGGTTAGTAGGTTGTGTCTTGAGCTTGAAGGTTTGGGGAGTGAGGACAATAATGATTTGTTACAATAATAGACCTTAAGGTTAGAGTGTTCATCAATGGTGAAACCTAGAAAATTAGAGAAGGAAAATGGGTTTAGTTGTTTATCTCACTACTATACATTTAATGGTTAAAATGGATACTATGATTAGATTTAACTAATATAAGCTTGGAAATTACCTAGGCCATAGGCCATCACCTATGGATTTGAGCCCTCCATTAGAGTTGTGAAGTTGATTACAGAAAGCTAGGGTTTACGCCTAAAAACTGAGGGTTTTACATTATTGGTGGAATTGATCAATACCTTAGCTAAATTAACACTTAGGATGTAGATATGAACCTTAAAATGTTGGATTACCTAACTCGCTAATGTATGACCGTTTTACCCTTTTTCGATAGTCGAGTTAGAATCAAGAGGTAATCTAAATGTATGGGTCTTGTGGTGTCCGTTCTAACATAGATTTCTATTATTGGCTAGACCTCGAGTACTACCGCGATCTTCGGAGATGCAAGTCTCAAGTGTGATTGTTGTTACCCCCGCTCGGCATCCAGGTAGGTTACGGCTTATCTTCTGGTTAGAATTCGGTTAGCTAAGCATATGTGTAGTTAGATTCTGTTGGAGAAAGCATGTAAGCCTTCGGGTACGAAGTTGGGCTGGTTACTGTTGGCGAATTATGACTTGTTTCCTCTTTGTGATTTACTGGACTTGTATTTAGTTTCATACTGTACATGTGAAGTAGTTGTATCTCATTTATCTTGTTAAGTGTTATGCATAGAGGAATGTTCGAAATTGGATACCTATGTTGTGATAGTTGTCCTTGTGTGGCACAGTTGGATACTTGATATGATATACTTGATATTGTCATTGCATTGCACTCATATTCATTTTCATGATATATTTGATACTATCTGTGTCTGGCGTGACAGTGATAAATGAGAAGGAAATATCTATGATTCTTATGACATACATTATTGTGTAGCCATCTCTATGTTGTGTGATACAGAGTGGCTAGCGGGGTGTTCAGTGGAGGAGTCATTCTAGGCAGTGTGATACGAAATGACTAGTACATGGACGTTGGATGATTATGACTTATTGCATCTTTGTGATTTAATGGACTTATAGGTAGTGTCATACTGTACATGCGAAGTAGTTGTATCTCTTTTATCTTGATAAATGTTATGGATAGAGGAAAGCTCGAAATTGGATACTGATGTTGTGATAGGTGTCCTTGTATGGCATGGTTAGATACTTGATATGATACACTTTATATTATCATTGCATTGCACTCATCCTCATTTCCATAATATATTTGATACTATCTGTGATTGGTGTGACGGTGATAAATGAGAAGAAAACATCTATGATTCTTATGACATACAATATTGCGTAGCCATCTCTATGATGTGTGATACAGAGTGGCTAGCGGGATGTTTGGTAGAAGAGTCATTCTAGGCTGTGTGATATGGAATGAATGGTACATAGACGTCGCGAGTCCCTTATAGGTCATGAATATGAGACGATGAGATATTCCGTCTGTAGCATGTATGTACGGAGATTACATTTGGCCATTACATTGAATTGCATATTTACTCATCATTACATTCATATACTTAGATTCTGACTTGATTCTCCACACTTGGACTGATTTTCCTTAACTGTGATTATTTTGTGGGATACTGAAAACTTGGCAGACTCGGATTTAAGTGTTTCACCATAGGCTATGATATGTGTATTGATTTGCTGGTAATTGATTGTGGGCATGTCTATCTTTCGGTTTCTTTCTATGCATATGTCAACTAACTGTTGTCGGTCTATGAAACCTACCGGTACATAGTGTATGTACTGGTACTACATTGCTACATTCTTTTATGAGTGCAGAGTTTATGAAGGTGTCTACTTCATGTCCTCTTGGCTAATTCCTGTGGCTTACTATGAAGCATTTAGGGCGAGTTCATGGAAGGATGCACAACATGGGTGTTCCTTTAGTTACTTGTCTCACTTGTCCCCGAGACAGTACTGTACTTACATATTTTACTTTTATATTCAACCTGTATCTTTTGTATATTAGTGGCTCTTGTACTGCCTTAGACCTTACTCATTGGATAGAATTTGTAATTCCGCACTTATGATTAATTATGATTTAGACTTTCTTTCCATTGAATTATTACTCGTGATTGTTAATTTGAGTATTAACGGGAAGGATTTGCCTTCCAATGTGGGAAAAGGTAGGTGCCCGCACGACTAGGTGATTTGAGTCGTGAAAAAACTACCTTTGGCTAGGTCATGAATTACCAATTTCTTACGCAGTGGCTTTGTTATATACATCTCAATTAGAAGTCTAGCATAAGATATCCTTTCAAATGAGGAAGTACACTCATCAGCATGAAGAGGCTTCCCAAGTGCACTCCCTATCTTATTGAGAGTTGTTCTACTCCACTAATTCAAAGGCAATTTAGGAAATCGGACCCATAGTGGTATAGTTCTTAGCACTTCCTTATCAAAATCAAACTCTGGAGTCCATTCCATCAAAATGATAGGTCTATTACTGAACATGTAAGGGACAGAAACCTAAAATGCATTCTTATCTTCAACACTATTAAGTTTAACAAAAATAAAAATCATTGTTATGGTAGTAGACTTTTGCCTTTGTGACAAAATTCCACTCAGCTGCTACAAATCGCATAATAACTCCTATGGATGGTGTGTTACCTACAACATATAAGATAATAGTAGTTTTCTATATCTCACACCCAGCTTCAGCATCTGTTTCGGTTAATTGACCAATCACCTGACCCTGATGTATTATCGGTGGCACATATTCCAAATCCATCCCTCTAACCCCTAACCTAGAGTTGTGAAACAAACCTTATCCATGCATTCCTCTCGGCCTTGTTGGGTTCTGAATCCAGCTTATCTGCCTCCTTTGACTGCTCTCTAACCTCGTCAATTTGAGCACCTAGCCCATTAGAGCTTGGGCATGAGTTGTACGCCCACCAATTGAACCACCGAGCAATGGTTGTGGTCCAGATCCACCCTCCAATTGCACCGGTTTAATTGGTGTGGGCACTGGAGTCACTGTTCCATTGAGATTCCCAAGTTTCACCTGCGTTTGGTGTTGTCCTGTAGACTGCTGCTTCGAATGATTGGAATTGAGTATCACCTCCTTCATCAGTGCATTTTGATGCACCTGATCTTTTTCTTTCTGGGGTCGTTCCCCTCCCCATCGCTGGAGGCATATGTTAGCTGCCTTCTTAACGTGTGATGAGATAAACGAGGAGAGAGAAACTGACACTATGCTTGTTTTTTACCGCTTTATATGACACTTATATTACGCAACTTTTACATGCGCAAAATATGATATTTCTGAATGACATCCTTGATTTGACAAAACTATGCTTGCTTTTGACCGCTTTATATGGCACACTCATATTACACAACTTTTACATGCGAAAAATATGATGTTTCTGAATGACATTCTTGATTTAACAACACTATGCTCGCTTTTGACCGCTTTATATGATACTTATATAATGAAACTTTTATATAACTCATTCTGTTAAAGAACTCACATTTTAAAAATTCCTAAAAATATTACATTCAATAGTTGGTTCAGAAATAGACAAAAAGACGAGGGTAGCTCAAGAAATCCTCATAGTAGGATATAAACAAACACAATTGAATCATATTTTGTAAAAGAGATATTAGGATATTGCACGAATTTATCTGATGAAAAATGGTATGGTGTTCTTTGTCCCTTTGAAAATCAACCAATTTGTATCAATGTTGATTTAAAAGTTGTTGGACACATAATTGAGGGTGACACACACTTCTCAAAACTCGAAGGAGTTATAATTTGGGGTTAAAAGCTTCAATGAGTTCAATTATATTCGAAAATGTATGATTATGAGGTATTATATCGGTTGCATAGTTTAGTTGTGACACAAGCTTTGTCTGCTACATTTCAGACCTCCAAATTCAAAAATGAACCGCTGGTTATCCAACACTGGATGAAAGAAATTTTAAAAATGCAGAAAACACTAGACATGTATCATGTTTTGGACGATCTTAATTTTCGAGGAGCGGATGAAGATGATCATTAGAAACTGTTAGAAAATAAAAATCTTCATCGAGACTCTTTTTATTCAGTTTATCCAATAATTCGGGAATGATAGGTCTTCCAAAATATTTACCACAAACATTAGATTGTGGAGTGCCATATTGTTGTGTCAACCAAGCAAGTGCTCCTAATGATGATAGTTGTGATCTAGACTACAACGAGGATGATGGAGAAAGAAATGAAGGGGAAGAAGATGAAGAAGAGAATGCAAGTAAGGAGGATGATGAAAATGACGACGACGACGAGGTGATTCCAGAAAGCAACGAAGATTAAATTACTTTTCTAATTTTTGTATTTTATGAAAATTTTCAATAGAATTTTCTTGATGATAAAATGCTTAATTCAAGATGCTTTATTGAAAAAAATATACATCATTCAGGACAAGAATAAAAATACTTAAGATTCATAATTCAAGACAATTCGAATACATCAAGAAGAATTAAAATACATTCATAAAATTATGAGGTTCTTCCACCACCAGAGGTACTTGCACCACGATAGGTACCTCCATCACGTTCTCGTAGGGGACACAAACGCTTATCATGGCCAAACTCCTTACACATCGAGCACTTTCGAGAATATGTCTTATCCGAAACATCCATTTGATTGGGAATCCGAGTCCGTGCATTAACACGCAATTTACGGATATACTCTTTGTTAGCAATCATAGAAAATGGCTTTTTTGGCCAATAAGCGTCATCGCCAAGTGGGTATAAACGACCGGCATACGCTTTAAGATAACTTTGCACGCTGTATTCCGATGTCACATAATTTGATGCCCTCTTTCCAATTTCCTAAAAACACTTGAAGGCATGAGAACATGACATGTGGTATGATTTTCATTTACCACAAGTGCACATTTTCGTAATCTCATAAATGCTATGAATGTTGCCTCCCCTGATCTTGGTAAGAATCTGTCTTGATTTCAAATACATGTTCAGCATGGTTATACTCTACCATCGTGGGTTGCTCACTTTTTTTCTATGATGCTCGAATAATTTTGCAGGATTTGACATCCATTTCCCACCAATATGGCTTTGGCCTGTTTTGTTCTAGCGACAAACCGCTCCAGAACTTGCTTGAAAGTCATTCTCACCAATGCAATAACGGGAAATCCCCGTGTAGATTTTAGCAAACTATTGAATGACTCCGAGTTGTTTGTTGTTAGCATCCCACATCTTCTACCTTTATCCACATGTAATGTACATTTGTCAACAGGGATTGCCTTCAACTATTCATAGGATTCCACCTTCGCTGTTTTGATTATCTCCATCCGCAAAAGAAACTTTTTTTGTTGATGCTCTGGTGCAGTCCTCCACATCCATTTATTTAGTATGCTGTTTTTAAAGGCCGTTTGAAAATTTACCTTTATATGCCTTAAACAATAGTGATGGTAAGCAAATGGAGGCCACGACCCCTCCAAACGAAATATATTGTTCAATATACCGTAATTTCGATCATATAGCATGCATATTCCCATTCGATCCTTAATAATGAATTGCCTTAAACATGTCAAAAACATCCCCCATGTATCGTTGCTCTCGTTAGCGGCAATTGAGAAAGTAAGAGGGAATATCGACCTATTGATATCCATTCCTACTGCAATCAGTAGCTTGATGTCATATAGCACGTACATATGCGTGCCATCTATGGATATTACTGGCCGACTATGAGCAAAACCATCAATGCATGATTTGAATGTCCAAAACACAAAATTGAAAATATTATCGGGTACACCAAGTTCAGTGTTAATCTTCCACTCTACAACAGTACCAGAATTGAAGTGTTGTAGAGCTGCCATATACCTCAGCAACTTCCGGAAAGAGCCCTCCCATGTACCATAAATCATCTCAAAAGCGCGTCTACACTCGAGATATCCCTTTCTCCTGCTTATCGCTTTGCGATATACTCTCAAAACTGTTCTAATGCATTATTTGATGGGAAATCTGGACAAGTTTAAACAAACAATATTTAGCAATGATAATTTAATTGATGTCAAAAATTAAAATGAACTTGGTCGAATAGGGTAACTTTGGGGTTTCGGCAATGTCAGCAACTAACACTTGAGCAATAATATTTATATCTAAATTAAAATGATTTGCTCGACAATCATCCATATCACAAGTGTGACGTGAGCTGAATTTTGAGATAGTTCACATACTATCATGAGTCTCCTTACCCCCGAAGCATCCATTGACAACCTTGATACTCACGTCTTCAAACCAAGCGCCATAGCTTTCGGATTGAATCATCAGCTCTAAATTTTCTCATTTCTTTGATGATATAAATTTTAATGATCCTTTGCAGTGCCTTTTTGGAGGAGAAAATTATGCCTTTTTCAAGTTCGAAGAACCTTTTACAAGATCATCCGGTTCTTTCCACTTGCTTGGTGAATATGATCAGCATCTCTGTTAAAGACAAAGGCATCAAGACGACCTTGAAGATTATCAAGATATGGAATCACGTCAGAATTCCACTAGATTGAGGATGCTTGCAGAATCGATTCTTGTTGGTGAATTGGGCTTTCTGCCATCAGTTCTTGTTGACGTGACCGACTTTGCATCATTTCTAGTAACTGTTGTTCCTTCCTATGAGGATGAATATCAACCTCACTATCCTATATATTTATTTCATCATCATTGAATACATTTGCATTCGATATATCATCGCTATCACTCAATGTTGTTTCTATATGATTTGGATAATTTGCACCATCCAGTAAAGGTTTTTTCCTACACAAAAAATAGGTAACATATTTTAAATAACAACATCATAATATATATATGAATTATTTAATATCAAGATGATGAACCTACCGATAATAATCAATATTTCCTGAGTTTGAAAAAAGATCAACTGCACCAAAATCAATATTTGGTACCACTGGCGCGTTTGTGAGTAATTTTCACTATAGAGGCAATTCAAGTATTGTAAATAATAAACATCAAATGACTTATATTATTTAATTATTAAAAAAATATACTTACCGATAATAATACGTTGTACCGAAACTTGATGTTGGGGATGTTCCGGCATGATTCCTCCATTTGGACTAAGAGGATTTCCCAATATTACTCATATAAGGTGTATAATCACTAAAAATATATAAAAAATATTATTACTACCATACGTATAATAAACATGTGCTACTACACAATAATAAAAAAATTTGAATATTACCAATTTTCTCCGTAATTTTGATTAAATTGCTGGTTTAAAGTTTCCAGCGACATTTGACCAGTCAAAATGTCTCCATAAGAACTCATGTTCGGATAAGTGTTATCATGAGTAGGCTGGACTTCACGAATTTGAGGACGAGGCGCAATCGACATTTATAGGACTTCCTGATGAGTCCTGGCCAAGACTTCAATACGATTGATAGGTATATTTTCAACATACATTTCAAGAACATTCAGGGTGATTAAGCCTCTATATTCTTCCGGTGCCCTCAAATATTCACTCAAAGACTCACCATCAATGATATTCCACTCGCAATAAAGCACTAAATCTTGCAGTGCAATGGATATTGGATATCTACCTATTATAGATAATGCAAACTCACGCCTACTAACTTTCATTCTTTTATGTATGGTAGTGAGTAATGTTGAGTAATCCAAGTTAAATGGAAAGTTAACATGATATTTATGTGGAATACTATAACGAACATTATTATTATCATGAAGAACCTCTCCTTCCCAAAATAAAGAAACTTTAACAGTTGAAGGAGGAGACACCATTTTTATGAACTTGAGAGTTGGATATTTTTTTCAAGAACTTGAAATTTTGATGACCTAAACTTTGGAAATGGATGAGTCTTTACCTCATCCAAAATTCATGTTAAATAGAAAAAACGGATGGATTTTTGCAATAATTGTGATAGTGTAATGTCAAATCAAATACAAATGAGTAGATGAATAATTGACTGTAAAATACAATAATTTATTGCGTAATTGAACTAAAAGTGACCTTTAAAAAATATGGGTTGCTAGTGATATGATCCTATTCATGGGCGACTATGAAGGCTAAAACCCATGATAGAGCTTCGGACATGCATTTCCATGCCACATGCCTTTTGGTGATGGATACAGGGCCTTTGGAGGCCATGGAAAGACAAGTCATAAAGGCATATATTGTTTGGATGATTGCTTGGAAGAATCATGGAGATGGGGGCCAATTCACAATGTCGTTAGAAGTGCAAACATGGCTAGAAGTGTAATTCATGGTTAGGAATGCAATTCACGCAATTCGTGGTTAGGAGTGCAAATTGGACGATAGGATTGTAATTAAATAGGAGAAGGACCCATGTTGGGTTATTTGTGCAAATGCCACTTTTGGGTCTTTGTTGTAATAGGAATACCATATAAGGAACCCTTAGCCTTATTTTCATCCTTAGTTGGAAGATGAATGTTGAACTCATATGAGTGTGTTAGTATTATCTTAGGATAGTTTGTAGTGTTAATTAGTGTTTAGTGATAGATAATTAAGGTGGATTCCTTAGTTGGTTATTGAACTCAATTCCATCAATTTCATAATTGAGTTGTTCACTTGTGGATTCATTTGAATCATCTCTTTTGTTGAACTTGAATAGTATAGGTTCTTTTGGTTGAATTCAATTGAGAGGGTTTGGATTTCATATATCCAAGTTTGTCCATAAATTCATTACCAATCGGGTCTTGCTTCTATCCCTCTATTGTCATCCCAATTTCTTCAATTCTCATACCCAATTTTCTTATTATTTTAATTTTCGCATTTTTGTTGTTTGAATCCATGTCTTCCGCAAGTCGGATCGTATCATTTGGTATCAGAGCTTATGCTAAATGATTGTATCTACAATTCTTAATCTTAGGTTCTTCTATTTTGAAAATTAAAAAAAAAAAACAAAATTCCGAAAATTCCCAAAAGAAATAAATTGTGTTAATTTTATTGTTTTGACACTAGATTTTTGTTCCCTAGTGTTAGTTGAACCTAAATTTCAAGTGTCGTTCAATTTGAAGGTCATTTGGACAAGTATTGAAGAACCCACCATTGAAGGACCTTTAAACCTTCAAGAACTTGAAAGTGGGTTTCGGTGGAAGAGGGTGATTTTGGCTTCAAGAGTTATTGGGCTTTGTTCTACCAATCAAGAGAAGCTTAGAATTAAAATTTGGAGTTGATTTGAAGGTGTTTGAAAATTTGTTGTTCTTGGTGTTCTTGAAGAACTTCAAATCTTCATAGAGAAGAAGACCCAAAAACAGGAGTGTTGATCCAGAAGTCTTCAAGTCAAAGGTTGAAAAGTGTTTCTGGGCCCAAAGTAAAAAAAAGAAAAAGGAAAATCAGTTCGAAAATCTGATTTAAAGAAAAATCCACACCAGTGCCAGGCAGGCACCAACGCATCAGCGCCTGCACGCGTGTCTGCCTTATCAGCCAGCCTTGTCAGCAATCCATGCCCAGTCGCGCCCTATTGGCATGTGGGTCCAACTTCAGTGAGTTGTCATTCTATTAGTTTCTACACCAGTGCCTTAGTGAGTGCTATAGCACTGAAAAGGCTTCAACTTATTCCAAAGTGAATTTTAAGCCATTTTCACCCAAATTTCTTTCGGTTTGATTTTTTATCCTATTTCTAATACTTTAATACTTATAATTAATTAATAACAAGTAATTAAACCTACTTGTTTGCTAATTAATTCTTGAATTTCATCATTTTTCATCCCAAATTTTCAAAAACATTTCTAAGTGTTGAAATTCAAATTTTATTCTTTCCTTCTCATTTCTTTAATTTCTAAGCTAATTAACAATTAGTAATTATTTTTACTTGATTGTTAACTAGTTCTTGAGTCCGAATTTTCATTTCGTGCAATTTCTTTTGTGCTTTTCTCTTTTATTTCATTGTGAATTGCTTGGCTCTTGTCCGTTTGTTTTGAGTCGTCCATCATTCCTTAAACAAGAATTTATTCTTCCACAAAGCTTAGCAACTGTGTGAATTGATTGGACAAGTGGTTTCTATACCAACTTTGAAAGAAGCATTAGGTTGTGGTAAACTTAAGTGCAAATACGAGTGATGTGAGGAGCTTTTGCTACTAACTTGTTTGCTCGTTTTGTAGGTACAAGAAGATGAGTCATAAGGGAAGGAGATATAAGGAATTATGTCATCCATAGCATTGAAATTCTTACAATAGTGACATGGAGAGCTATACCGATAGTAATGAAGGATATTGTTATGCTAGTGATGAAGAATATGGAGGCAACGATGGTCAACATGATCATGGTCAATATGATGGTGAGAATTACCACTCCGAAAGTGAATATGTGACTAATGTCTCTCAGGGGGCTTATGAAGAAGGTGAAGATGCCTATGATGAGGACGAAGATGATGAATGTTCTCATACTACATACCATGGGTATGGAGGAGACTTGAGGTATATTCCTTCCTCACACCTACGTTATGAATCAATTGGAGAAAACTTGCGTGAATTAGGAAATTGTAATGAACATGAACCTTGTGGTTATGTGCTTTGTGGTGAATATGGCCAAGAAGGTAGTAAGTTTGAATGCGATACTTGTAAAGAGCCTTCTATTAGATATTCATGTACATTGACTCGTGATACTTCCTATTCCAAGAAAAATGGTATAACGGTGTAGATTGGACCAAGTAAAAGTTATCCTAGAAGGAGAAGGGAATATACATTTCCTACTTCAAGAAATACAATGAATTGTGCTAATTATCCTAGAACGAGTGTGCCATATTCTCGATATGGTTATGATGTTGAAGGTAGTAGGGGAGCATCGATAGGTAACAGAAGTAGAGGAAATGTCATGTTTCAATGAGGAAATGATCGAAAAGGCAGATTCTTAAAATGAAGGTTAGTGCATTTGGTTGTGAGGGTTACTATTTTGTGCTTCATGATGGTAGTCGTGGAAACTACATTACACCTCAATCGATTTAATGGTTGAGGATACCTTATGTAATGAGACAGGATCCTTACTATGATCAAAAAGGGTACTTGGTTGATAGGAGCGTGAAAGTGTTCATTACACATGGTGAGTACCAAGAGGAGGTTTGGTGTGATGTGCTTCCCGTGAATACTTGTCACATATGTTTGGGATATCCTTGGTTCCAAGAACATAAGGTCCCATATGAGCAAGAATGGTACAAGTGCGTAGTGGATGCTAGAGGGAAACTTCTATTTCCACCTATGTATTCTAATCTTGAGGCGAATACATGTAAGCAACATTCCAACATATAGTGGTCAACTTTGTGTATAAAATCTAGTGAAGAAGATTACTTCAAATGGGAACACAAGTCTGATGAGGTCTTTAAATGCTACAACTACTTGGAAGATAAGAAACTGGAGCTATCTTCTAGCACCCTAGGAGGAACCCTTATTAAACATTGGGAGCATGAGAAGGTAAAGGGGCACCCAATTGAGACTTGGAGTGCCTTCAAGGAATTTTGGAGGTGTCGCTTTGTCAATCCATATGGAAAGAAGGAGAGAACTAAACACATTCCAAAAAAAACCACTATAAGAAGGGAAGGTTACTCCAAGTGAAGCCAAATGGAAAAAAGAAGTGAAGGGTTTACCAAATCCTTCACAAGAGATTCTTAGCACTTGCCCCAACTCCCATGAAATTGAGAGAAAAGATTGAGAGGCGTAAGGGAGAGAAAAGTGACAACTCTAGAGAGGAAAAATGAGAGATTGTGTGGAGTGATGTGAGAGAGTTATCACAGCCCAATTCTAACTCATGTAACTTTTTCTTTTTTTCTAGTTATGTTGATAATGGTGTAGGTATTCTTGGAAGCAAACCGAATGAGAAATATCAAATTTTGGACAATCATGAGGTAATTGAAGTTGTCCCGAAGGAGAAAATATGTCCCAAAGATGAAACTCAAGGTAAAGAAGATGTGTGTGAATTTCAAGGTAAAATAGCTAATCTCAATTCTCCAAATCATGTGAATGATCATCTTGTTGACTTGAGTATGAGTGATAGCTTATCCTTATGTGAGCTTAGTGAGTCTTTACCATGCTGTGAGCATAATTCTTTAATGATTATTGACAATGTTGTTGATATTGGTGTTCCAACACTAGTTGATCCTTTTGATGACCGAATTGATTCTTTTTATGAGATCAATTTGTGTCCACCTAGTGTTGACACGTGTGATAAGAGTGTTTGTTCATTGTCATGTGTTGAGATTGCTCATCCACTAGTTGATCCTATTGATGACCGGTTTGATTCTTCTAGAAAGATCAATTTCTGTCCAACTAGTGTGAATATTTGTGTTGATCAACTTGATTGTTATGATAACACACTAATTGAGGATCTTTGTGATGTGCTTAATAAACCTCAAATTAGTGAAGATATTGATATACTTGATCATGTGGATAGTCATGAAAAGAAAAATGCTTTAAAAATGACGGTTCTCTTTATGAGAGTGAAATTACATGTTTTCAATCCTCATCATTCATTGATTGTTCTCTCTTTAAAGATAATATCTTATTTGATGATGACATGACTAGTGAAAATGAGGTGCATAGTGGTATGTATTGCGATGATGAACATATAGCCACATTTGGAGGCTACAAAGTATTTGGTAATCCACTATGGGAGGATGATGCCCTCCCCGATGACGGAAAGTCCTTATTGAGGGTTTGTGGTCCACTTGATGGACCAACGACGTGTTTGGAAAAACCTTCCGAAAGTGAAGAGTGCTCTTTAAAGAAGGGCAATTTAGAAGAAAAAAACATACTTTTTGGAAGGACTATGCTAGATCTTCTAACCTAAATGGGGAGGAGATGCTACTCAAAGCTTGGCATAGGATCGATGAGCTTAAAGATAAATCTCTCTCTCTTGATGAACTTGATTATGTGATTAACTTGTTTGTGAAGTTTCATCAAAAGAGGAGAATGTAAGAGGACTTTTGGAGGGAACCTCATTGGCCAACAACTTGGTATGATGTCACATCTTATACTTCATTTGAGGACGGTATGTATTCGTGGCTCATGCTTATTCTTGGGCTTTCTAAAGCCATAGAGGTAACTTCTTCGTGTGATGAATATGGTAGTAACACTTCTGTCGTTCATGTGATTCTTTACTAGTGTTATTACTTAATTTTATGATGGGCTTTCATGGAGAATGTAAGTAAAATAGTGTGGGGGATACCTTTGTATTTGACCCCGATGTTGACTTGATAGTGGAACCTTTCTTGGGATGGGCTAGTGTAATAATTAGACTCTTGACTTGGGTTGGTTTTGTTTGTGATGTTACACTTAGCCGTGAGAGAGATCACTTGTTTCTTGACTTAAGGGAAGATATGTGTTTCTTGAATTCTAGGATCAATGTGAACTTGCATGTTTGTTTTCCTAAATGCATTGGGTTCCTTAATTTACCATTTTGTCAACATGTCTTGAATATCCAAGTGTCTTGGGCATTATTTGGATACATAGTCTTTCTAGATCCTTATGATGCTTGGTTATATCATAAAAGTGAGCCATTTAGTGTGTTGGTTGTATGCTTTGCTTACTTTAGGTATTATCATTTGCCTTATGATTATTACCTTGTTTGTTGTGTGTGAGGATATGCACTCATACTCTTCTATGTCTTGCAAGGTACGAATTCGAGGACGAATCCTTTTGAAGAAGGGGAGGATGATATGATCCTAGAAAGTTCATGAGCGACTATGAAGGCTAAAACCCGTGATAGAGCTTCGGACATGCATTTCCATGCCACATGCCTTTTGGTGATGGAGACAGGGCATTTGGAGGCCATGGAAGGACAAGTCATAAAGGCATATATTGTGTGGATGATTGCTTAGAAGAATCATGGGGATGAGGGTCAATTCATAATGTGGTTAGAAGTGCAAACATGACTAGAAGTGCAATTCATAGTTAAAGAGTGCAATTCGTGGTTAGGAATGCAATTGGTCCTCACCTCCATGATTCTTCCAAGCAATCATCCACACAATGTATGCCTTTATGACTTGTCCTTCCATGGCCTCCAAAGGCCCTGTCTCCATCACCAATAGGCATGTGGCATGGAAATGCATGTCTGAAGCTCTATCACGGGTTTTAGACTTCATAGTCGCCCATGAACTTCCTAGGATTATATCATCTAGGGTTTATAATACCCCTTTTGTGCAAGAATTTCCGGTGTAAAAGATAGTTTTGTCACATTTTTTGGGGTATTTTTTAATTGTTATCAAATAGAGAAGAACTGATTCAGGCTCGGCTCAGGTTCATGATGGATCTAGAATTTTAAGTTTAGAGGGTTCGGGGTATCGAGTGTGAGTTTCGGGGAACCCACACATGATACCCTGGATCCGCCCCTGCTCAGGCTCAGTTTATTTGCACTAAAGCTCATCCAGCTCAACTCAATACTGTAAAAAGCACGGTTAGGCTCGACACCTTGGCCTAATTTAGAATGATTAACCATTTGTCAAGGTTAAACGTAGAATATTATTTTCTGAGGGAGGCATATTAGAACTTTTAAATTTCCCTGGGAGCAAACTGATATTTACCCAAAGTCCCTGAGCCTGAGGGTCTCCATTCCGTTTTCATACTTCGCAATCTGAATCTCCAGAAAAAGTACTCAGGTCTCAATTTCCTCTTGCAATTCAGGTTAATCAAAAACTAAATTCTTTTTAATTATTTATTTAATATTATAAATTCAAGAATTTGCACCTTTTGTGTTTTGTTAATGTAATTGAGTGTATTTTTCATTTTTTTGACTTGGTATGTGTAAAGATTTGATCTTTTTGAATTTTGTTAGGTATAAATTGAGTTTATTTTTCATTTTCTTGATTTGGGTATATGTAAAGATTTGATCTTTTTGATTTTTTGTTAGGTATAAATTGAGTTTTTTGTTCATTTTCTTGATTTGGATGTGTGTAAAGATATGATCTTTATGAATTTTTGTTAGGTGTTGATAGAATATATGCAAATATATTCTTTTGATATAATTAGTGATTTTGTATATATGTAATTATTGTAGCAATATTTTATATTAGTTAGGTGAATATTTAATTTCCGTAATTATAGCCTAGAATTACTATTGTATATCATTTATATAAACCATTTACATTAATGAAATCAGCAAGGGGATTATTATTTTTCATGGTATCAACAGTCTAGGGCAAACCTTTTCCTTCTCCACACAGCTTCCGCCGCCCTTGGTCTCTCGGCCATCCCTTCTTCTTTTTTTCCCAAAACCCTAATTTCGCCACTCGTTCCTCAATCATGTCTACCACAAAGAATACATTTTATCCTGCCCTTGTAGTCTCCAACATCAAGAACAACATCCTTATCGTCCTTGAAATGGAGAACGTCCAATACGCGATATGTGCGGAACTTTTTAAAATTCACGCAAGGTCTCATAGAGTCCTCCATCACATCATTAAATCAGACAAAGTAAGGAGAAGGTGCCTTCCACCGATGCTGAAATAGAGTTGTGGGAAACTCTTGATGCTACGGTCCTCTAATAGATTTATTCCACTGTCTTTATGGACCTCTTACCGACAATTATCGAACCCGACGCCACAACAATGGAAGCTTGAAATAGGTTGCTTGATATATTCCAAGATAATAAAAAATCTCGTGCTATGACCATTTAGCAAGAATTCTCTCACATAAATATGGAGGATTTTTCGAATGTCTCAACCTATTGTCAAAGGTCCAAGGAGTTGTCGGATCAACTCAAGAACGTCGGTGCGCCTGTCACAAATGATTGTCTCATTCTTCAGATGGTTGAAGGCCTCTCTGAGGCGTATAATGGGGTTGGAACTCTTCTTCGCCAAAGCAATCCTCTCTCGCCGTTCTACCAAGAACATTCCATGCTCACCTTAGAAGAAGCAGGGTTGATTAAAAAAATGGCAACCGGAGCCAATTCTGCCATGATGGTGGACACGTCCCACGAAACCGATGACTCTCAATCATTCATCGAAATTATGGTCAAAACTATAATAACGGGGGTGGCAAAAATGGTCAAAATAGTGGGAAAAATCGCGGTGGCGGATGTGCCGGTGGCAAAGGTGGTGGCCGCGGTGGTAACAACGACGTCAATGGCGGTCAGCAGGGGGTCGGGCCACAAAGCACCCCTGACAGCTGGCCTGGGCCTCACGGCAGTGGCCATGGGGCCTGCCGTGGGCCAGTGGGCAGTGGCCCATGCTGCCCTGCCCGTATCTATCTCAAAATTGGGCCAGGCCCAGTGGACGGCAACAACAGCAAGCCCAGAATGGGCCTATGCCTTGCAATTACATGGCCTGGCCTGCTTAGGCCTCGGCCACAACAAACTTTCGCTACTGCGGGCCCATTCGAATCTCCGACACCCACGAATATCGAGGCGGCAATACATACACTTGGGCTAAGTCATTCGGATGCAAATTGGTACATAGACACCGATGCTACTTCTCATATGACACCCGCGCCAGGTAATCTCTTGTCTTATTTCAATATGAGCAAAAATAGTGGCATAATTGTTAGTAATGTAATTTAATTTCAATTCGTGTTTACGGTCACACAAATTTATCTCCCCCGAACCCATTTTTAGCGTTGAAAAATGTCCTTCATGCTCCTCACTTAATTAAATTTTTGTGTATGTTCGGATATTTTCAACTGATAATTCGGTTTCTATTGACTTTGACCCTTTTGGATTTTCGGTGAAGGATTTTTGGATGGGAATACCTCTAATGAGATGTGATAGTCGAGGCGAGCTCTATCCCATCATCACCACCACTACCATTAAACAAGTCATACCGTCAACGTTTGCCGCTTTAGCACCTTCCTTATGGCATGCACGTTTCGGTCATTCGGGAGCGTCTGTTTTTTTCTCCCTTAAAAACAATAAATTTATTGAGTGTAATAGTGCTCGTAGTACTAATGTTTGTCCTTCTTATCCGTTTGGGAAACATGTTAAATTGGCGTTTGTTGCCTCAAATTCTAGTACTTTGTTGCCATTTGATATTATTCATATTAATCTTTGGACATCTCCCGTTTTGAGCTCTTTGGGCCATCGTTATTATGTGTTATTTTTTTATGATTATTCTAATTTTTTGTGGACATCTCCATTATCTAAAAAGTCTGAAGTTTATTCCACATTTCTATCATTTAGAGCATTCATCCGTACTCAATTTAAATGGAAAAATAAGAACATTCAATGTGATAATAGAACAGAATTGGATAATGAGCCATTTAGAGAATTTTGTAAGGTTAATGGTATATCTTTTCAGTTTTCTTGTCCACACACGTCATCACAAAATGGAAGAGCCGAGAGAAAAATCTGCACCATTAATAATATTGTTCGGACATACTACCCCATGCTTCATTACCACCTTGATTTTGGAATCATAAATTACAAATGACTACTTACATTCTTAACATACTCCCTAGCAAAGGATTAACATATCAATCTCCACTTAAAATTCTTTATCACAAAGATCATTCGTATTCTCATCTTAGGGTGTTTGAGTGTTTATGTTATCCTCTCTTCCCCTTCACTACAATAAACAAACTTTAAGCCCGCTCTACCGCTTGTGTGTTTATGGGTTACCCGTCTAATCATCGTGGTTACAAATGTTATGATTTATCCTCTAATAAAATCATAATTAGTCGCCATGTCATTTTTTATGAAACCCAATTTCTGTTTGCTAAGTTGTATAATTATGTGTCCAATTCTTATAATTTTTTGGATGATGGACTCTCACCGTATGTGGTCCACCATTTGGTCCAGCCCACACCTCGACTTTCGAACCAGCAGACACCGGCATGCCCACTGCCTGTTGGCCCAGACACCTCCCGTCCTCAAAATTTGCTAGCAGGCAGTGGCCTGCTGGCCCAATTTCCACCAACCCGCCACTTCTGCTAGCAGGCCCACTGCCTGCTGGCCCAACCCAGTCCAGCCGTCACCCAGCCCAGGTCCTCCCAACTCCTATCCAACCCACTTCTATTTCGAGACAAGGGCCCGTTATTTGTAGCCAACAGGGCATTTTTAGACCAAAATGACATTTTAATCTCAACTCTAATGGCACTAAATCCCCCCTGCCACGTAACGTCATGTCTGCCCTTCGTTACCCGAATTGAAAAATAGCCATGGATGATGAATATAATGCTCTTATTGAAAATAAGACATGGGAGTTAGTGCCCCGTCCGCCCGGTGTCAGTGTGATTCGTTCTATGTGGATTTTTACTCATAAGGAAAAATTGGATAGTTGTTTTGAGAGACATAAGGCCCGTCTTGTAGGTGATGGCAAAACTCAACAGGTTGGCGTGGATTGTTGAAATATTTAGTCCGGTGGTCAAACCGACAACTATTCGCATTGTTCTCAGTCTAGCTCTCTCAAAAGCATGGTCCATTCATTAGTTGGACGTGAAAAATGTGTTCTTACACGGTGAACTTAGGGAAACTGTATACATGCATCAACCATTGGGTTTGAGGGACCCCAATCATCCTAACCATGTGTGCTTGCTAAAGAAGTCCTTATATGGGCTCAAACAGGCTCATCGAGCCTGGTGCAAAAGATTTGCAGATTATGTATCTACTCTTGAGTTTTCTCACAGCAGGTCTGATCATTATCTGTTCATCTACCGTCGCGGTACTTCACTGGCATACATTCTGTTATATTTGGATGATATTATATTGACTGCTTCCTCGGATAAACTGCGCAAGTCTATCATATCTCTTCTCAGCTCCGAATTTGCTATGAAAGACTTAGGGCCTTTGAGTTATTTTTTGGTTATAACTGTAACTCGTCATGCAGGTGGTCTATTTCTATCCCAGAGAAAGTATGCAACGTAGATTATTGTACGGGTGGCATGTCATCCTGTAAGTCATCTCCTACTCCGGTTGACACTAAACCGAAGCTGAGTGCTACTTCTAGCACACCTTACGAGGATCACTCCCATTATCGTAGTCTTGCGAGGGCTCTTCAGTATGTTACGTTTACGAGGCTCGATATTACTTATGTGGTGCAGTAGGTGTGTTTATTTATGCATGATCCTAGGGAAGAATACATGCACGCTCTCAAACGCATTGTGTGTTACATTTAGGGCACTCTTGATTATGGTTTACACTTATATCCATCATCGGTATCTACTCTCATGTCTTAGACAAATGCTGATTGGGGTGGATGTCCAGTCACCAGATGTTCGACATCTGGTTATTGTATGTTTCTTGGTGATAACTTGGTCTCTTGGTCGGCTAAACGTCAGGCTACTTTGTCGCGTTCCAGCGCGGATACCAAATATCGAGGGGTAGCCAATGTGGTGTCTGAGTCCTGTTGGTTGCGTAACCTCCTCTTAGAACTTCATTTTCCTATTCGGAAAGCTACCTTGGTCTACTGCGATAATGTTAGTGAAATATCTCTCTGAGAATCCTGTCCAACATCAGCGCACTAAACATATCGAGATAGATATTCACTTTGTTCGTGAAAAGGTAGCTCGTGGACAAGTACGTGTCTTGCATGTCCCTTCACGGTATCAAATTGCTGACATATTTACTAAGGGCCTTCCCTTAGTTCTGTTTGAAGATTTTAGGGACAGTCTCAGCGTCCGAAGACCGCCCACTACGACTGCGGGTTACAGTAGAATATATGCAAATATATTCTTTTGATATAATTAGTTATTTTGTATATCTGTAATTATTGTAGCAATATTTTATATTAGTTTGGTGGATATTTAATTTCCACAATTATAGCCTAGAATTACTATTGTATATCATGTATATAAATCATTTACATTAATGAAATCAGCAAGAAGATTATTCTCTTTCAGGTGTAAATTAATAAAAATGGGTGAACCAAAGAAGCAGCAACCAGTTTTCACTAAGGTTGATCATCTTAGACCAATGGTAACAGGGCTATCTTACAGTGAAGGTTAATACAAAAATGGTAGTGCCATGTGGAAATCAAAGCCTACAGATGCGATTGGCTGAATGTTTGGTTGGTGATGAGACTGGGATGATCATTTTCACTGCTAGAAATGATCAAGGTATTGGATTTGGTATCTCATTTTTTCTTTCAATCCAAAAAAATGGTAGAATAAAATTAATTACTAACTCCGTCGCTAATCTGTTGCTAAATAACTCATCGCTAACATAATTTTTTGATAATTTGTCGCTAATCGGCGCTAATAAATAGGATTAGCGATGGATTTTCCTAGTTAGCTACATAATTTGTCAATCGCTAATTCCTATATTTGCAGTGGTGTTTTCTTTTCTTTTAACAGTCCAGCATTTAGTATCTATCTGTAAAAGGAGAGAATCCCAGTGTGTAATACTAACATTTTCGAGGGGCTCACAGTGGTGACAAATTTGTGTAGTTATTCTAGTTTGCTATGATATTCGTTTGAGATTAATCTAGAAATAGCGGTATAATGATAGTAAAGACTGTATCTTTAATGTTAGTTGAGTGAGCAAAGTAGATGATCTAGTTTTTGTGTTTTGGTGGTCCAATCGTACATTGTTGCTGTGAACTTGATGTGCTAATGCTGTTGAAGAGGAAAAACAGTAAGACTGATGAATTCCTCACCATGTACTCAAATACGGTATGTCAGTGTGATCTAATGCTTTGGTGTCTTTCCTGTTAAACAGCCCAGCACGTCAAGATTGGTGCCAAAATCTTTAGTATTAAGGAAAGTATATTGTGTGTATATTGTAGTATATTTGTTACCTAGATTAGGTTATACACTTACCATAATTAGGATATACACTTACCATATTGTATAGGTAGAATTATGGTAGGAGAAGGTTTGTAACTTGTATATATATCTATTCAATCAATGAAAATAATCAAGGGGATTATTTCTTTCATGGTATCAAGAGACTAGGTCTAAACAAAAGTTTTCTTCTCTCAAACTTTTGCCTCCTCTTTGGCCGAGAACCCCCCCCCCCCCTCGGGTTTTTCTCCAAATATCTCGTCTTCCGCTCTCAAAAACCTCTCTTAAAATTATCCTCCTTCTTTGTTCTTTCAAAAATGTCTAAGAACAATTTTCACCCTGCCCTCACGGTTTCCAATATCAAGCTTAGTGTCCATATTGTCCTTGAGATGGAAAACGTTCAATATGCATTGTGGGCGGAGTTGTTTAAAATTCACGCTATCTCTTATCAAGTTCTTCATCACATAATTCCTCCCGCTAGACCCCTTCCTGCGGAGGATCCTGAGGTATGGATTACACTTGATGCTACCGTTCTTCGGTGGATATACGCCACTATTTCAGTGGACCTTCTACAGACGATTATGGAGCCCGATACCACGGCTATGGCTGCATGGAATAGATTGCGTGACATATTCCAAGACAACCAACATTCCCGTATCGTCACACTCGGCGCAGAATTCTCTCTCGTTCGAATGGACGTATTTCCGAACGTTTCGCATATTGCAAGAAACTAAAGAAATTGGCGGATCAACTCCGTAACGTTGGCGCACCAGTAACAAATAATCGTCTAGTTCTACAGTTGGTTGCCGGTCTTTCGGAGGCCTATAATGGTGTTGGCACTCTCCTTCGCCAAAGCAACCCTCTTCCCGACTTCCATCAAGCCCGCTCCATGCTTACGTTGGAAGAAGCCGGTTTGGCAAAAAGGCGGCTACGGAGCAAGTCCGGTAGTCATGATGACGTCCTCGCCTAATCCGTCGTTTTTTGTTAATAATTCGGGCCAAAACCATAATAATGGTGGCGGCAAGAATAATCGCAAGAATAATAACAAAACCGCGGGGGCAAACGCGGTGGTAATGGTGGAGGTTCCGGTAGTCGCAAAACGTCGGTGGGTCCCATCCAATGAACGGTGGCCCACCACCCCCATGGGCCCAAACAGTGGGGCCCATGGCGATGGAGCAGAGGGCGGTGGACCGTGGGCCGGCGGCCCATACCAAACGAAAGGCGACGGGAAATTCCGGCGGCCGGTGGGCGGCCAACAATCCGGCCCAATGCCCGGCGGTGGCGGCCCGGCCGGCCGGTGGCAACAACAGCAGCGAAGTGGTAGCGATTACGGGCCTGGTCCAAGCACGGCCGGGGAGTTCTTGGGCCCCGACCTCCGCAAGCCCATCATGCGGCAGGCCCTACTCAGACTGATATCGAGGCCGCAATGCACACGTTGGGATTAACTCAACCGGACCCAAATTGGTACATGGACACCGGGGCCACTACTCACATGACTTCCGAATCAGGTACTCTCTCATCTTATTACAATTTGAGCACCCCTCGGGGAATAATTGTTGGTAATGGCAAGTTCAATTCCAATTCTAGGGTATGGTCGAAAACGTTGTCTCCTCCCAATCCACCACTTCTCTTGAAAAATACTTTACATGCTCCTAAATTGATTAAAAATTTAGTGTCCGTCCGAAAGTTCACAAATGACAATTTGTTTTCGTTGAATTTGATCCTTTCGGTTTCTCCGTGAAGGATTTCAAGACGGGGAGTCATCTTATGAGGTGTGATAGTAGGGGGATCTATATCCTATCATGCCCGGTCTCGTCCTTCGAGTCCAAACCTTGCCATGACTTTTGCGGCCATCTCTCCTTCCATGTGGCATGCTCGTTTGGGTCATCCGGGATCTTCTATTTTATCAGTTTTAGATAAAAATAGCTTTATTTCTTGTAAGGGTACGAGTCGTACTCCAATTTGTCATCTTGTTCATTAGGAAAAATTGTTAAGTTGCCATTTGTAGACTCCAATTCTCATACTTCTATGCCATTTGACATTATTCATAGCGACTTATGGACATCTCCTGTTCTTAGTTCAATGGGTCATCGATATTATGTTCTCTTCTTAGATGATTATTCTAGATTTTTGTGGACGTTTCCAATTGCGAATAAATCACAAGTGTTTTCCGTCTTCATAAAATTTAGAGCGTTCATTCGTACTCAATTCGAAAGAGAAATAAAAAATATTCAATGTGATAATGGGAAGGAGTATGACAATAGGGAGTTTCGAGAATTTTGTGCTACTCATGGGATAAATTTTCGGTTTACATGTCCTCATACATCTTCACAAAATGGGAAAGCCGAACGCAAAATTCGTTCCATAAATAACATTGTCCGAACTCTCCTAATCCATGCCTCCATACCTCCGTATTTTTGGCATCATGCTCTACAAATGGCCACTTACCTTCTTAACCTAATTCCGTCTAAAGGTCTGACATATTCTTCCCCCTCAAAATCCTATATAATAAGAACCCTTCTTATTCTCACCTTCGGATTTTTGGGTGCTTGTGTTATCCGTTATTCCCATCCACCACAATTAACAAACTTCAGGCTCGGTCTACCCCGTGTGTGTTTTTGGGTTATCCGTCGAATCATCGTGGTTATAAGTGTTTTGATTTATCCTCCAAGAAAATCATAATCAATCGCCATGTCATTTTTGATGAAACTCAATTCCCATTTACGAAAGTTCATACTCCCGAACCTAAGTCGTATAATTTTTTGGATGACCAAATATCCCCGTATATTATTCGGAATTTTTCGGACAACTCCCGTACCCGAGAATTCCCCGGCGGGCCCACCGCCCGCCGTGCCCCACACAAATCACGTCACTCCCTCTTGCTCCAAAGCCCACCTGGAACAGTTCCGGTTATTGGGCCAGTCCCACCCAATTCGGAACCGGTCCAAACGTAACCCACTGTACCGATTTGGGCCGGCGAGGCCCACCGCCCGCCGGTCCATCCCGAGCCCGAAAATTCCCAAAATTCCCTCAATTCTTCCTCAACTCATAGACCGGTCACTCGTAGTCGGCGGGGTATTTTTACACCTAAAAGACATTTTAATTTACATTCGGATGTCTCTAAATCCCCCTTGCCCCGCAATCCCGTGTCCGCATTAAATGACCCTAATTGGAAAATTGCTATGATCGATGAATATAATGCTCTTATTGATAATAAGACGTGGGAGTTGGTGCCCCGTCCATATGGTATTAATGTTATCGTGTCTATGTGGATTTTTGCTCACAAGGAGAATTCCGATGGGTCCTTTGCTCGACATAAGGCGCGACTTGTTGGTGATGGTAAGACTCGGCAGGTTGGAATTGATTGTGGTGAGACGTTTAGTCCGGTGGTCAAACCGGCTACCATTCGCACCGTGCTTAGCTTGGCTCTTTCAAAGACTTGGCCAATCCATCGGTTGGATGTCAAGAATGCTTTTCTACATGGTGACCTCAAGGAAACAAGTCTATATGCATCAGCCGTTGGGTTTCGGGGATCCCAACCGCCCTCATCATGTCGTTTGTTGAAGAAATCATTATATGGGCTTAAGCGGTCTCCACGTGCCTGGTATACACGATTTGCTGATTTTGTTTCGACTATTGGGTTCACACACAAGCAGTCGACAATTCTTTGTTCATCTACCGCCGTGGTTCGTCATTGGCCTATATTCGTTATATGTGGATGATATCATTTTGACCGCCTCCTCCGATGCTTTGCGTCGGTCTATCATGGCCATGCTCGTTTCGAATTTGCTATGAAGGACTTAGGGCCGTTGAGTTATTTTTGGGGATTGCCGTCAAACGTCATTCGGTGGTTTGTTTTGTCTCAACGGAAGTATGCGGCCGAGATCATCGAGAGGGCCGGGATGTCATCTTGTAAGTCCACTTCCACGCCAGTTGATGCAAACCCAAAGCTAAGCGCCGCAGCAGGTGCACCATACGAGGACCCGACCCGCTATCGCAGTCTTGCAGGGGCCCTCCAGTATCTTACCTTTACCAGACCGGATATTACATATGCGGTTCAGCAGGTGTGTTTATTCATGCATGATCCCAGAGTTGAGCACATGAATGCAATCAAACGCATCATTCGGTATATTCAGGGGACACTAGACTATGGGTTGCACTTGTATCCTTCCTCTACATCCACACTTGTCTCTTACACGGATGCTGATTGGGGTGGTTGTCCCGACACCAGACGGTCGACTTCTGGCTATTGTATGTTCCTCGGCAACAACTTGGTCTCATGGTCGGCAAAGCGCCGGTGCAACTCTATCACGCTCGAGTGCAGAGGCAGAATATCGAGGGGTAGCGAATGTGGTCTCAGAATCATGTTGGCTACGTAATTTGCTTTTGGAGCTTCATTGTCCCATTCAGAAGGCAACCTTGGTATATTGCGATAACATTAGTGCCATCTACCTTTCAGGTAACCCAGTTCAACACCAGCGCACCAAGCATATCGAAATGGACATTCACTTTGTCCGTGAAAAGGTTGCAAAGGGTCAAGTTCGCGTATGCCATGTCCCATCTCGTTATCAAATTGCAGACATTTTTACAAAGGGTCTACCGGCGGTTCTCTTTGAAGATTTTAGGGACAGTCTCAGCGTTCGAAAACCGCCCGCTATGACTGCGGGGGTGTGTTAAACAGCCCAGCACGTCAAGATTGGTGCCAAAATCTTTAGTATTAAGGAAAGTTTATTGTGTGTATATTGTAGTATATTTGTTACCTAGATTAGGTTATACACTTACCATAATTAGGATATACACTTACCATATTGTATAGGTAGAATTATGGTAGGAGAAGGTTTGTAACTTGTATATATATCTATTCAATCAATGAAAATAATCAAGGGGATTATTTCTTTCATTTCCAATTAAAACGTCTTTGCATTTGTATTTAAGGCCATGCCATTGAATTCTGTCTCTTAGGTGCTTATCGGGTCTAAGGTCTAAGATACTAGCGCTTGGTTCTTCTGTAACCTTCTTTACAGTTGTCTAAAGCCAGATCATCTCTAAAATCTAGTGTGCATAATGTGGTACATACTTAAGCCCTTGTATCCTATTTAAGGTCCAAGATGATAGGATATACTATTGGTAGATTACATCAAAATTTCTATTCCAAGTTATGTCTATGTCTCGAGGCATTTTCCTAGATACAACCTTAGCTTTGGGATGAAGTGCTGATCAGGAAAAGGCATTGGACCTCGGCATAAGATAGGTTTGGCCAACTTTAAAAGCTATAAGAATTTTAAGACAACCAATAGGAGTATTTCAGAATGATTGCTCTCACAAGGTGAAACTGAGTCCTTCCAATATGTGAAAAGCTTTTAGTGGTCAGTAGTTGGAAATAATTGCTCGTGTTAAATATTTTATTTGTCCCCTGATGCAGAACTTTATCTAACGTGTTTAGTGTGTGATTGTTGCTATTGTTGTTATGTGAGTCACGAGGAATGAACCCAAGGACTAACCTTTTTGCTGGAAAAGAGTGAAGAATTGGAGAACTTTAGGGTTGTAGTTACTTGGACATGGTATAAGGGCTGATGAAATAAGTTCACATCTTGCCAATCTATGATTCATGAATATTGGAAAAATAAAGATCAAAATACCTTATCTTAACCTTAAAAAATGCCCAAACTGTTGTTAATTTAGTTAGACTTGAGCAATCAATCAACTTTGGCTCAATCCTGAACTGGTTTGGGGTCCATAATATGAATCCTCTACATCCTGCTCTGTTTGGTATTTCATTCCGATACTAGTAAGTACTACTCCCCTCTGCCTCAATTTATATGATGTAATTTGACTGGCCACGGAGTTTAAGAAATAATGGAAGATTTTTGAATCTTGTGGTCTAAAATAAGCCAAAGATATTTATGTGGTTATAAATCATCTCATTAAACATAAAAGGTAAAATTTAAAGTTAGATTATTGTCAAATAAGGAAATGTGTCAGTCTTTTTGGGACTGACTAAAAAGGAAAGTGTGTCATATAAATTGGTACAAAGAGCGTATCTTTTAAGGCAAGTTAGGAGTTCTTACGGGAGTTCGTTTATATCTCACATTTATTCCTGCCCAGACCTGATGTGAATGTAACAACATCTACTACGACCACTAAGCCATAATCCAAGCTAGTCGGTATCGCCTATATGGATCATTTGATATCATTGCTATTTTTGTTAGATTTAAGCAATTATTTCTGATTCTGTTTTTGACTGATTTTAATTGCCAAACTAGTTATGATGTTTTAAGTAATTGAGACATACCTGAAACTTCACTTATCTGTTCAAAGTTGAAAAGAAGGGAAAAAACACGCCTATATACAAGTGTACTAAAAACTAGAAAACCTTCCGAAAAGCTCACGTTGCAGTATTGCTGTTGAGATTTTACTTGAGTGGAATGTGAATGAATCAGGGCAGTCAGTTGGAATTCAACATGTTATCCTTCTGAATAGCTCTACCTTTGAGCCATTGAAGTCAAATAACTTTCTGATTTTCAAGAAAAAACGCTATTCGAAAACCTAAATCACTAATCTAATTTTCTTGAGGAAAAAAAATCTTCATTTTTCATTTCCAAGATCAGTGGAAAAAGTGGAAAGACGAAGCCCATAAACTCTTTTCTGTCAATGACTAACATAAGTAATGAAAGGCACAACATCAAGTAGGCATACGTAATTCTGCACACCATGTATCTTGAATCTCTCTGGGTTTTCCTCTTGAACACTGCTTCTATGGATTCTGTTAGATATCATGGTATCTCTTTATCTTATCCTTTCTGTTAACTCGAAGATTTTCTCTTTCAGTCGACATGATGAAAGAAGGTGCTACTGTAATTTTGCGCAATGCAAAAATCGATATGTTCAAGGTCAATGAGGCTTGCAGTTGACAGGTGGGGGGCGTATTGAAGTTACCGAACCTGCTAGTTTCTCTGTCCCTTATCGAGTTTGAACAAGTGACTGCTGTTGAACAGTGACTCGAGGCAAGCCATCGCAATGGGTAATGAGGAAAAACTACTTGTTTCGCTAAGTCAGATTTTTTTTTTTTGGAGGTGACTGGGCCAATGTTTTTGTAGATAGCAAGGCGTGTAGCTGCAATAAACAGTAGTACAACTTGCTTGTTCCTTTATTTGGAGGATTGTTTTTCACATTATTATGCACCTTCTTGTTTTGTTTTGTAGCCACCATAGAACTTATTATATCTAGTGCTTATCACAACTTCTTTCCCTTCTTTTTTTCAATAATCGAGAAATTTCCGAAGGACAGCTAGATCACTGTTCACAACTCTGGTGAATAAGGAGTCCGTCCTTTTTTTCCGGTTATAAAAAAAGTCTATTTTTTATTACTATTCTCTTAAATATCCGGTTTTTGTTTGAACTCGTGACGCGTGTCTAACCATACATGATACATTATGTCTGTGCTTTTATCACCGGACCAAAGTCCTAGCTTTTGAGAAAGGTGATATATTTGGCTCTTCTTCCATCGTCTTGAGCCAGAATTAATAAACAAAAACTAACAGTAGAAACTATCATAGTGGATAAATTGCAAATATAACGCTGATTCTATGAGGGCTGAAGATTTGGTTTCGAAACAATAGAATTGCAATGATGATCTCAAACCAATCACATGGTTTGTTAATTATGGTAATTGGAGTCTAAAGTTGCTTTCCAAGTGCCAAAAGTTCTACTGCTCCCTCCGTTCCATAATAAATGTAATTTTAGCAAAAAAATTATCCCATAATAAATGTTACTTTAGAAAACCAAGATTTTTTCCAATTCTATCCTTACACAAAAATTGATAAGTTTAAATAATATCTAAATGATGATTGGAAAAATCACATAGTAAATTGGTAATGTTGGATTCCCAATGTCAAAAGATTTTCTACTTGTGCATGCTCTAATCACGAGGAAAAAGTAATTTATTTTTATTATAAAAGAATGATTTGGTAAACTTCACATTGCATTTTTAATTTTTTAATATGCGTATTTTTTGTTAATATAACACTTATTATAGGACGAAGGAAGTAATATTTAACTGAGCTTACGATTCTGAGTAAATGTACGCTTTTGACGTAGTCATTCCAGTTTAAGGTAGGGCTGGCCAGTGGGCCGGGTCGGCCCGGTCCCGCTCCGAACCCGAGTAGTAAAAAAAAAAAATCGGCAGCGGGTCTCGAACAGGGACAGGACAATGCCTCATCCCGACCCGATCCCGAGCCCGCCCCGATCCTGCCCGTAATCCCCCCTTTTGAAAAAAAAACCGTTGCACCAACGACCATTTTACATTTTGGCTGTTGTGCAACGGTCATTTTTGGCCTCCCCCCTCCCCCAACCCCCCCAACCCCCCCTACCCCTTATTTTTTATTTTTAACCCATAAGTTATTATATTTACACTTTAACTCAATTTTCCAACTATAAATAACTCATTTTCTCTTCATCTTTCTCACAAATCTTCCTACAATCTCTCAATATATCTCTCTACAAGTCTACATTGTTTACTAATATTCAATTTTATTTATTCATTTGAGAATTGGGAGTGAAGTTGACAACTAGCTTGAGGATCTTCCATCGAGCAAAGTTTCAATTTTCAACCTCTCGATTACACGTCGGCGTTTGGTACATTCGTTCCTTCATTAAATTATTATTGTCTGTTTATTTTATTTAGCGCACTTAATTTTATTATCTTTAATTATTTATTATCATAATTAAAATGGAAGGATTAAGAGGTATGTTTAAGGGTAAGGGTGCTTCTTCTAGTAGGGACAACAAGGGCAATGGTACTTCTTCTAGTCATCATATTCCTACACAGGATGATTTTGTTGATACTGAACTTTTTCCTACAATACCATTAGATTTATACGATGAGCTATTTTCTGGAACTCACGAAGACTTTAATTTAGACGATAATCTAGATGATACACCCACTAATGTTGATGACAACACACCCACTAGTGCACCTTCAACTGAAATGCCTCTTATTCCCCCTAGTATGCGACGAGGTCCAGCAAAACGACCATTAAAATCAGATGCATGAATATTTTTTGATAGAGACGTAGAGAATCAAGTAGCTAGATGTAAATTTTGTAAAAATGTTTTAAAATTTAAAACTGGAAAAGGTCACGGTGGGACGGGGAGTTTAATTAAACACGTAGTAAGTGCTCATCCAGCTAGGTATGCCCAATACCAGGCTTCAAAACCGGGTGCGCAAACACCCGCTCCATCGGTACAAGGTTCACATACTGATACTGTCCCAGACCAAGTACAGGGTCAAATTAACCCTATGACGGGGGGAATTGTAGGCCCTAAATACAATAAACATAGAGATAGGGAAGCAATATCAAAATTAGTTGCTGTGGAGGGTTTGCCTTTTTCATTTCCTTCATCTCCCGATTTTATTCATTACATTAGAGATATATATAATCCTGCTTTTAACGGTTTTCCTAGATCAACTGTTAAGAGAGATGTATTTAAATTCGCACATGAATATCAACAATATTTACGTTATTCATTATATCATTTTAATGGCAAAGTATCTATCACGTCTGATATAGATCGTAGTACTAACGACCATGATTATTTAACGGTAACTTGTCATTGGATAGATTATAAATGCTCTATGCAAAAACGTATCTTAGCGTATAGATATATAGATGATAGGCACACTGGTACTTTTATTGCAGATAATATTTATCAAGTGTGTCATTATTATGGAATAACTGATAAAATTATGACTATTACATTAGATAACGCTTCTTCTAACAATTACGCTATTACAATTTTAAAAAATAGTTTAACTCCATCTTTTCCAGATCATTTTCAAATAAAATGCGCGTGCCATATATATAACTTAATTGTAAATGATGGTCTATCACTTTTTCAAGACATTCTTAGTAAAATACAATTTGCTATAAACTTTATTTTAAAAAGTAATAGAGTACAATGAAGAAAAGAATATAAAAAAAATTGTCACGATTGTGGACTACCTTATAGAAAAATTCCAGAAGAAGTATCCACTAGGTGAAATTCTTTATACGAGCAACTACTTGTTGCTTATGACTATAGAAAACCTATAACTTTATTTTTTAACTCTCATAATCAAAATCCAGCTGATATGGTTGTAGATAGTGATTGGGTAAAAATTTCCGAACTTATTGTATTTTTAGAAAAAAAATTTCAAGCAACAAAAGAATTTTCCGGTATATATTATCCTACTATTTCAACTATGTTGTTTTATATAACTCTAATATTTTTATTACTTAGTGAATATATGGAAAAATCAGCTTATATGGCAGCTATTAAAAAAATGTTTATCAAAATAAAAAAATATTTTATTCCTATTCCCACTATTTATATTATTGGTGCTGTATTAAATCCGACTATTAAAATAGACGGTACTAAATCACTTATTGAAACTATTTACGATTGTATAGAAGTACTACATCCTCCAAGTCCAAAAAATCCAAATCACCCACCACCTATTGAACAAACTAAAGAAGAAGTATTGTCTAGCGTAGAAGACCAATGCAAAAAAATATATAGGTTTTACCAACAAGAAAGTGATAGTAACCGATCGGCTTCCATACCATCTTCTTCATCTTCAACACAACCTCACAAAAGACATGTTGTTTCTACGGCTAGTACTGAAAGCCTCAGAAATAGAATGTGTGGTTGTACCGCTACTAACCAAATTAACGAGTTTGATATTTTTGTTTTGCAGGGTCTGTACCGTACCAAGTAGTTCTCAATGAAGAAGGACGTGAAGACTTGCTGAAATACTGGAGGGGGAATGAGAAGACCTTTCCGACACTTTCAATGATGGCCCGAGATATTTTGAACATTCAAGCGTCATCAAGCGCGTACGAAAGCGCTTTTTTCTCGCCGCGAGATATCAAATAGGAGACCACAGACACTCATTAGCCGGAGACAGCTTGGAAATTGCAGTATTATTCAGAGATTGGATACGAGCGGAGCGGAGAAGGTGCGGTCAACCGGAGATCAACGAAGAAGAAGACGAAAACTACAACGAAATCTTATCCGAAGGTGGTGGTGGAAGCGATGTGGATCAATTTGACCAACAAATACCAATTCCAACTGAAGAACCACAGGAAATTATCAAGAAACTAGAACAGGTTTTTTTAAGAATGTAATTTTTTTAATTGCAATTTTATTATGTAATTTGCAACTTTTGGACAACACCACAAAGTTGCAATTTCGACAATTGTATTTTTATTACAAAAAAATCATGTCTATTAAATAATATAAGAGGCACAAAAACAGCAATGGGATGTTTTTATTACACTATCTTGTCTTGTTTAATTATTGAGTTTTTTTATACATATGTAAAAAAAAAAAAAAAAACCGTCGGAACTTAATTCCGATCTCGCCCCTGACCCGATTCCGACAGGATCGGGATCGGGATGGGACTTCGGCAAATCCCGCCAAACCCGATCCCGAGATAATAAAACTTAATTCTTTAAACAAACTTAGTCTAGAGTAACTTTCACCAAATCCGAAATAATGGATTGGTCGTACGATGAGGCTGTGGGACGATAGCTAGCCCTCTTGCGGAGCTTTTTCTCTATCACGCCTTCCTGAAATATGTTAAATAAAAGAGTCAGCCCTACCATCCGGGGCTGAGTGGAATCTCACCTTACAGTCCAAAGTAACCTCACAATATTTTTAATTCCAATCACATTATAAGAAAATAATAAGCATGTTGAAATAAACAGATTACAACCCTTTTATTAAATAAATCAATAAATATTCACGTGTAAAATTTTCTCCCCACTCGTCTAAAAAAACAACCTAGTTTAATCAGTACTCCTGCTTTTTCCCATATAGCATATTATACATTTGTTGCGGTACGTGCAACCCGATCAAGTGCATTTATGTATTTGTTGCGGTACATGCAACCCGATCCAGTGCATTTATATATATTTGTTGCGGTACGTGCAACCCGATCCAGTGCATTTATATATTTTGTTGCGGTACGTGCAACCTGATCCAATGCATTTATATATATTTGTTGTGGTCCGTGCAACCCGATCCAATGCATTTATATATATTTGTTGCGGTCCGTGCAACCCGATCCAATGCACTTATTTGTTGCGGTACGTGCAACCCGATCCAATGCACTTATTTGTTGCGGTACGTGCAACCCGATCCAATGCACTTATTTGTTGCGGTACGTGCAACCCGATCCAATGCACCTATTTGTTGCGGTACGTGCAACCCGATCCAATGCACTTATTTATTGCGGTACGTGCAACCCGATCCAATGCACTTATTTGTTGCGGTACGTGCAACCCGATCCAATGCACTTATTTATTTGTTTAAATATGTCATATGTTCAAAAGGCTCAAATAATATTTCCTTCCTTCAATATTTCGTCCTTTTCACTTGTAAGGGTTACAACTCTCAAACCGTAAGTCGGATTTATCCCCGTAAAGTCTCAAACTGTCTAGGACAGAGTAATCTATAACTTTTATTCAGCACAATCTTTCATATGCTTTACCTATTTGTACAGTTTTTACGTTATACATTCTGCCCTTCCAGACTTCGGTTGATCCGACGCAGAATGTTCAAACAGCGATAACTCTCAAACCGTAAGTCGGATTTATCCCCGTAAAGTCTCAAACTGTCAAGGAAAGAGTAATCTATAACTTTATTCAGCACAATATTTCATATTCATTACCTATTTGTACAGTTTTTACGTTATACATTCTGCCCTTCCAGACTTCGGTTGATCCGAGGCAGAATGTTCAAACAGCGATAACTCTAAAACCGTAAGTCGGGTTTATCCCCGTAAAGTCTCAAACTGTCGAGGGCAGAGTAATCTATAACTTTTATTCAGCACAATATTTCATATTCATTACCGATTTGTACAGTTTTTACGTTATACATTCTGCCCTTCCAGACTTCGGTTGATCCAAGGCAGAATGTTCAAACAGCGATAACTCTCAAAACGTAAGTCGGATGTATCTCCGTAAAGTGTCAAACTAGCCGTAACAGAAAGATGTACAACTCTGTAAAATTTCATCCAATTCTAACAAGTATAGCCCAGTATAACAGATTACAATTGCACAATCCAAACTAGTTATTAAACAAATCATAAATTTCATGCTCATTCTTTCAATAACCGAATTATATTCTAACATGTATTGTAACTTAAAAATAAAGGATTTTACTAAGAACTTTGAGTGAGAAAACTCACCTTTGTTGCTTCGTATTTGCGAACTAAACCTCAACTTCAACCAAACCTTTTTGGAACTCCTTAATTGCTCTCTTTAATCTTTTTTTTCTCCTCTTTGTTTTTTTCTGATTTGCTGTTTTTTCCTGTATATCCCTTTCCCTTTTTGTTGTGTTTTATATAAAAGTGTATGTGTGTGTTGTGTTGTGTCGTGTGTGTCCAAGTGCAAGATATGCCCATGAAAAATGGGACGTGAGGGAGTGGTCTGTTTTTTTTTACAGGACTTTACATTCTCTCCTCCTTAAACAACATTCGTCCTCGAATGTGAGTAAGGTCGTAACCCATGCACATAGACATGCAAACTGCACACACATGAAACATAACTAAACACATTTTATTACCTTACTCAAACAGGAAAGGATATTTGATTTTCATCGCGTCTTCGGCTTCCCAGGTTGCTTCTTTTGTGGAGTGATTTCCCCATAGGACCTTCACGGATACAATATCTTTATTCCTAAGACGTTTAATCTGTCTATCCAGTATTTCTACCGGTATTTCTTCATATTGAAGCTCTTCATTCAGGACTATTTCTTGGGGTTGGATGACGTGACTTGGATTATGCAAGTATTTTCGTAACATTGACACATGAAACACCGGATGCACCGCTTCTAATTCTTGTGGAAGGGCTAGTTCGTAAGCCACATTTCCCACTCTTCGTAAGATCTCATATGGTCCAATAAACCATGGGCTCAATTTTCCTTTCTTGCCAAATCGCATCACTCCCTTCATTGGAGAGACTTTTAAAAACACTTTCTCCCCTTCTTGAAATTCGATATCTCTTTTGCAATAATTCGCATAAGACTTATGGCGGCTATGAGCTGTCTTGATCCGTTCCCGAATTATCTGCACTTTATCATTTGTTTCTTGAATGACTTCAGGTCCGAACAGTAGTGTTTCGCCCACCTCGAACCACCCAAGTGGAGATCTACATTTTCGCCCATACAATGCTTCGAACGGAGCCATATGTATACTACCATGAAAACTGTTGTTGTAGGAGAACTCAATTAGACATAAATGGTCCAACCAGTTGCCCTGGAAGTCCAATACACAAGACCGCAGAATGTCCTCCAATGTTAGAATTGTTCGTTCAGCTTGTCCGTCGGTTTGCGGATGGAAAGCCGTACTCAACTTGACCTTTGTCCCGAGGCCCTGCTGGAAACTTTGCCAAAAGTGTGAGGTGAACTGGGAACCCCCATCCGAAACAATTTGCAATGGAATCCCGTGTAACCTCACTATTTCTTTCAAATAAATTTGTGCATACTGCGGTGCCCGATATGTAGTCTTGACTGGTAGGAAATAGGCTGACTTTGTAAGTCGATCTACAATCACCCATATAGAATCATATCCTTCTCGTGTTTTTGGTAGACCGGTCACAAAATCCATGTGAATCGCCTCCCATTTCCACATGGGGACGCCAATGTCCTGAAGTAGGCCGCCGGGTTTTTGATGTTCGGCTTTCACCTGTTGACACGTAAGACATCTTCCGACAAACTCTGCAACATCTCTCTTCATTCCTTTCCACCAGTAATTTACCTTGAGATCATGATACATTTTCATTGATCCTGGATGAATGGAATACCTGGTATTGTGACCTTCGTCTAAGATCCTTCTTCTTAAATTCCTTACCTTAGGAACACATAACCTACCCTTATACCGAAGGGTACCATCATTTCCTCCTAATGTAAATTGTGAAGGTTTTCCTTGTTGAATCCTCTCCCGAAACCTAACAAATTACATATCCTCAAACTGACTCTCTTTTATTTCTGAAGTTAAGGCAGACTGCGAGGTATCACGTACCACCACCCTACCTTCACCAACCTCAGTTAAACTAATCCCGAGGTTTCCCAACTTTTGTACCGCACGAACGATATCTCTCTTTTGTACTGCCAAGTGGGTCAAACTGCCCATTGATCTCCTACTGAGTGCATCAGCCACCACGTTAGCTTTTCCAGGATGGTAAAGAATGCTAAGGTCATAATCCTTAAGTAACTCTAACCATCTTCTTTGTCGGAGATTCAAATCCTTTTGCGTGGTTATGTACTGCAAACTCTTATGATCTGTAAATATATCTACATGCACCCCATACAAATAGTGTCTCCATATTCGTAAGGCAAACACTACAGCGGCCAATTCCAAGTCATGAGTTGGATAATTCTTCTCATGTATCTTCAATTGTCGAGATGCATACACAATAACTTTTCCAAATTGCATCAAGACACATCCTAACCCAACCCTAGAGGCATCACAATAGACTGTGAACCCTTCTTGTCCCGATGGTAAGGTTAGGACAGGTGCAGTAGTCAACAACTCCTTCAGTTTCTGAAAACTTGTTTCACATGCATCTGACCACTGGTACTTAATCGCTTTTTGAGTCAATCGGGTCAAGGGAGCAGCAAGACTAGAAAAACCTTCTACAAATCTTCTATAATACCTAGCCAAACCCAAGAAACTCCTAACTTCTGTTGGAGTGGTAGGTTTTGGCCTGTTCTTCACTGCCTCTATCTTTTGGGGGTCTACCATAATTCCATCCCTTGACACAACATGGCCCAAGAAGGCTACTTTTTCCAACCAAAATTCACACTTTGAAAATTTAGCATACAGTCTCTCTTGTTTCAAGGTTTGAAGCACTACCCTCAGATGTTCTTCATGTTCTTCAACACTCTTACTGTAAATTAGGATATCATCTATGAATACAATCACGAATAAATCTAAGAATGGTTTGAATATTCTGATCATGAGATCCATAAAAGCTGCTGGAGCATTGGTTAACCCGAAAGACATGACCAAGAACTCATAATGACCATATCGGGTTCTAAACATTGTTTTGGATATATCATCCGGATTTATTTTTAGCTGGTGATATCCTGAACGAAGATCAATCTTGGAAAAATAACTGGCTCCGTGAAGTTGGTCAAAAAGATCATCGATTCTTGGTAATGGGTATCGGTTCTTGATCGTGACCTTATTGAGTTGTCGATAATCAATGCACATTCGGAGCGATTCATCTTTCTTCTTCACAAAAAGGACTGGTGCACCCCAGGGGGAAACACTAGGCCTTATAAAACCTTTATCCAGAAGATCCTTCAACTGTTCTTTTAACTCTCTCAATTCAGCTGGGGCCATTCGATATGGAGGAATAGAAATAGGTCTTGTACCCGGAATTAACTCTACAGCGAACTCCACTTCTCTATCCGGAGGAAGGCCTGGAAGATCTTCAGGAAAAACCTCCGGAAAATTTCGAACAATAGGGACATCTTGCACCGCTAGGGATTCTTTTTGGGTATCTACTATATTAGCCAGATATGCGTACTCCACTTTGTGACTTCTTAATAACTTTTGAGCCCTAAGATAGGAAATAAGCTGACGTGAGGATATTCCAATCTTACCCTTTATAACAACTTCTGGTTCCCCGGGAAAAGATAACTCTATCTTTCGCCGGCAGTCTAACATGGCATAACATGCTGACAACCAATCCATACCCAAAATGATGTCAAAATCTACCATATCAAGTAGTACTAGATTTACTATTGTTCTTCTGCCATTCACTTCTAATGAGAAAATTGAGTTTGGACTCTCCTCTTACAATCCCTGACATGGTGGTCTGGTTCTCCACAGTTGTAACATCCTTTTGGTGAGAACCAACATTCTCCAATATGTTTCTTCTGACAAACCTTACAAACCGGGTTGTCACCTCCTGTGTTAGGGCCGGTGGCCTTGACCTTGCCACCTTGATGATTGACCCATCTATACCTATGAGGCATGAAATGAGACTGGCCAACTGACTGGTTCGGTTTTGACGAACCCCTACTGCTTTCTTGCCTCCGGTTTTGATTTTTTTTAAAGGATCCCGACGATTGAAACCTCTTCTGCGAATACTCTCTTTTTTGCTTTAGCAAAACCTTCTACCCTTATTGCCATGTTGACGATCTGAAGGTAAGTCCGATCATGGGCTAATGCCACTACCTTCCCTGTCAAGTTCGAGTTTAAACTCTCAACAAATATTTTGACCTTCAAAATTTCCGTAGGAATACTGTGTGCGTTGTATGCCGACAATCGCATGAACTGGGTATCGTTTGCACACTGCAGTCTCCTTGTTTCAACTATTCAAACTCACGCCTGAGCGCATCTTTTCGGGTGTTAGGCATGTACTTTTCAATGAATGCGACTCTGAACTCCCCCCACGTCATCGATGGTGACATCGGGGAACGATTTCTTCTACAGTTTACCGTTGCACAATCCCCTTCCATAATCTTTTGAAGGAGGTAGTACAAGAACCAAGTCTTTAAAAAGACTCAAGATAGGCACGAGAAGAGTATGAAAGAAGGGAAACTGTTTAGGATGTTATTCTGTTCACTTATTACTAAGGTGGCGCGCACACCGTCGCAATAAGTAATCGTTCAAACACCCAACTCAAAGAAATTTTCTAAGATCTCTTAACCTGGTTTAGCTTTGATACCAACTTGTCACGCCCCGACTTTTCTCAAGTCTTTCTTTAGGACGTGATGGCACCTGGACAACTATCCCTTTCCAGGTGAACCACTTACTTCATTTTCTTCCTAAATTAGACAGGTATTTGCGGAAATAATATACATAATAATCAATTTGAAGTTTACGAAGAACAATCTCATGTGGGACATTCCCCGAGATAATAAAACTTAATTCTTTAAACAAACTTAGTCTAGAGTAACTTTCACCAAATCCGAAAATAATGGATTGGTGGTACGATGAGGCTGCGGGACGATAGCTAACCCTCTTGCGGAGCTTTTCCTCTATCGCGCCTTCCTGAAATATGTTAAATAAAAGAGTCAGCCCTACCATCCGGGGCTGAGTGGAATCTCACCTTACAGTCCAAAGTAACCTCACAATATTTTTAATTCCAATCACATTATAAGAAAATAATAAGCATGTTGAAATAAACAGATTACAACCCTTTTATTAAATAAATCAATAAATATTCACGTGTAAAATTTTCTCCCCACTCGTCTAAAAAAACAACCTAGTTTAATCAGTACTCCTGCTTTTTCCCATTTAACATATTATACATTTGTTGCGGTACGTGCAACCCGATCAAGTGCATTTATGTATTTGTTGCGGTACATGCAACCCGATCCAGTGCATTTATATATATTTGTTGCGGTACGTGCAACCCGATCCAGTGCATTTATATATTTTGTTGCGGTACGTGCAACCTGATCCAATGCATTTATATATATTTGTTGCGGTCCGTGCAACCCGATCCAATGCATTTATGTATTTGTTGCGGTCCGTGCAACCCGATCCAATGCATTTATGTATTTGTTGCGGTCCGTGCAACCCGATCCAATGCACTTATTTATTGCGGTACTTTGTTGCGATACGTGCAACCCGATCCAATGCACTTATTTGTTGCGGTACGTGCAACTCGATCCAATGCACTTATTTGTTGCAGTACGTGCAACCCGATCCAATGCACTTATTGATTTGTTTAAATATGTCATATGTTCAAAAGGCTCAAATAATATTTCCTTCTTTCAATATTTCGCCCTTTTCACTTGTAAGGGTTACAACTCTCAAACCGTAAGTCGGATATATCCCCGTAAAGTCTCAAACTGTCGAGGAAAGAGTAATCTATAACTTTTATTCAGCACAATCTTTCATATGCTTTACCTATTTGTACAGTTTTTACGTTATACATTCTGCCCTTCCAGACTTCGGTTGATCCGAGGCAGAATGTTCAAACAGTGATAACTCTCAAACCGTAAGTCGGATTTAGCCCTGTAAAGTGTAAAACTGTCAAGGACAGAGTAATATATAACTTTTATTCAGCACAATATTTCATATTCATTACCTATTTGTACAGTTTTTACGTTATACATTCGCCCTTCCGACTTCGGTTGATCCGAGGCAGAATGTTCAAACAGCGATAACTCTAAAACCGTAAGTCGGGTTTATCCCCGTAAAGTCTCAAACTGTCGAGGGCAGAGTAATCTATAACTTTTATTCAGCACAATATTTCATATTCATTACCGATTTGTACAGTTTTTACGTTATACATTCTGCCCTTCCAGACTTCGGTTGATCCGAGGCAGAATGTTCAAACAGCGATAACTCTCAAAACGTAAGTCGGATGTATCCCCGTAAAGTCTCAAACTAGCCGTAACAGAAAGATGTACAACTCTGTAAAATTTCATCCAATTCTAACAAGTATAGCCCAGATATAATGATTACAATTGCACAATCCAAACTAGTTATTAAACAAATCATAAATTTCATGCTCATTCTTTCAATAACCGGATTATATTCTAACATGTATTGTAACTTAAAAATAAAGGATTTTACTAAGAACTTTGAGTGAGAAAACTCACCTTTGTTGCTTCGTATTTGCGAACAAAACCTCAACTTCAACCAAACCTTTTTGGAACTCCTTAATTGCTCTCTTTAATCTTTTTTTTCTCCTCTATGTTTTTTTCTGATTTGCTGTTTTTTCCTGTATATCCCTTTCCCTTTTTGTTGTGTTTTATATAAAAGTGTATGTGTGTGTTGTGTTGTGTGTGTGTTGTGTCGTGTGTGTCCAAGTGGAAGATATGCCCATGAAAAATGGGACGTGAGGGAGTGGTCTTTTTTTTTTTTTTTTTTTTTTTTACAGGACTTTACAAGATCCGAGCCCGACCCACTGACCAGCTCTAGTTTAAAGCAATAATATGATGTGGCGTAAAGCTTGCTACTCCTTTTGTCCAATGTGGAGTCAGAAAATGCACATAAAAGTTAAGCGAATTCACCATATTATATATATACATAATTTTTAACTATCTGGACTATAATTTTTTAGCCAAAGGGGCAATTGATAGACTTAGACAAGGGTGGCTTCGCCACAGCTTCTGTCTCAATTTGTATGACGGTATTTGATTGTGCATTAAATTTGTTAAAAAATCTTTATAAATTTGTGGTTTTAAAAAAATATGAAAAAGTTGCATGTAGCCTTGAAGTCCAACTTCTAAAAGGAAAACTTTCATACTATTTTTAGTCATAGTGGAGAAAACATTGATAAATAATATCTTAAGTTATAAAATATTATTTGGGTGTGTTAAAGGAGGAGGAGAAATGAAATGATATTTGTGCAATTTATTTTCTTAAAAAAAATATTTTTAAATTTTTTTAACCAATGAAACATGAAAAAAAGGAAATGTTTTCTTCAACAAAGAAACCAATTAATAACCTGAAGGAGTAGGTACTGATTATACATGTAGATGACTTTATCCCTATCACGTGATGTATTTAATTTTCTCCTGTAAACTATGATATTACGTGTCATATTCATGCCCAAACAAAATATATTACTAGTATATTAACTATTATTGCATGAAGTTTCAACTTGTTTGAACATTTCTCCCTTTCCTCTTATTAATAAACAAATTTTAACTCGTCCTTTCCCTTGTTATTCTCAGTACTCCTTCCTCATTTCTTTCGTAGGTAGAATGAGTTGAGAATCAATTAAGAAATATTCCAATAAATAGATTAAAATTGACTATACGAATAATCTATATTCATTTCGATCTATTCAGATCCATTTGCTTTAGAGTTTTCTTACATAAAATTCTCAAGATGGGCGTAGAATGGGATGAGGCAAAATTAGAGGAAATTGAAGCGAATAAACCAGTGAGAATGAAGATCACTGAACCAAAAACACCATATCATCACCCAAAGACTGGTGATGATAATTTTGAAGAATATGGCAATGGTAGCGATGATATGGATGATGACATGGCGTCGTGTTCAAGTAAAAGTAGATCTCCTCATAAGGATGATGATGATAATGAAGAAGATGATGCTGATGAAGATTCTGAAGAATCAGAGAGGAAAAGGAATTTCATAGAGCATAGAAGAGGCCATTATGATGAATATAAGAGAATCAAAGAACTACAAAGAAATGGATCCCTTCTTCAAGAATTTCCTGATGATGACGATGACGATGACGATGGTGTTAGGAGCAGTGAAATTGAGGAAGAAAAGGCAAATACTTAATTCTGCCTAGTCATCTTATTTCAATGTATGTTATTTTTTATTTGAACATTGGATATCTGAAACTCATAGCACAATCTTGTTTACGCTAAATAGGTCAAGCTTAACTTTTTGGTAGTATGCACTTTAGGCCTATTTAGCGCAAAGCTGAAGCTCACTAATCTGACTAATCCAAATTTGTGACAGACAAATCTACCGAGAAGGTAAAACATTTTCTATCAAGAGGTTTTTTATTTCTGGATTCCCATCCCAAGACATGAATGTTGTTGTCATATCACCATTGTTGGTGAAACTGCTTTTTCGTTTTCTTTTTTTTTTCCTTCTTTTTCATGTGTATATTTTTCTTGCAAGTTGTATGGCATATCTCCCTTTAGATGTCAATTGCTGCCATGACATTTGCTAAGAGAAATGAACTATTGATGTTATGAGATCACAATAGTAGAAGATGGTCAAAGGTTCTTTGCACTACAAGAAACGTGTATGATAATTTTTTGGCATATAATATGTGCTGACGATCCTCTACGGAAAATAAAATTCCTCAATGTTAGCATATTTTACCTAGGAATTTCGATAAATGTTGCTTTGTTCCCCTTGGCTTCATTAGCCTATAAAGAATTACGGTTGTTTAGGAAAGTAATTTTCTTCATTAGCTTTAATTTCTTGTTATTATTTCTCGAGTAAATACTTTTAACAGCTTGTTCCGATTAGTGTACATGGCAGAAAGGTGTACCTTGTTGTAGGATTTTATTGGGTTCAAAGCACATAAATAAGGCACAGCGGAAGTTAAAAGTTTTGTTTCTTACTTACCCCAACAATATTTCTGGTATGATTATACAACAATTAAACTTGTAACATAAAGCATATACTTACAAGTTATAATTATCTGGAATCTTTATCAACTGTGAGGTGCACACGCGGTTGCCCTTCCGATTGCAAGCTCCAAGCTTCAATGTATTTCTCTTTCGGAAAGCTAGGAAATCCGACAGAGGTTCGAGAGAGTATTTGATTCTAAGTCTCTAAGGCTTAGAATGATTTTCAGAAATTAGTGTATGAATAATGAAGAGAATGCCTCTATTTATAGTTGAAAATTAGGTCAAAACCGGATAAGGGTTTGACCTTGGGCCTGACCCAAAAATCGATGCAGAGGCGTCGCGGCCTTAGGGTATGGGCGTCGCGGCGCTCGACGTGCTCCTGCACTGCACCGCGGCCCTAGGATATGGGCGTTGTGGCGCTCGACGTGCTCCTGCACTGTCTCAATTTATTTTTCGTGCATTCTTAATTAAATCCAAAATCCAATTTTGACTTAATTCAAATAATCATTATTCATTTAAATATCTCGATTCCAAATCGAACATTTAATTACTCTCTCAATACATCCTTAGATCGAAACAGACAATCGACATAGTGTGACCCTAGAAGCCTTCTCATATCGACATTAATCAAATTAAGGTCTATGCGGAACTCCTAGACGACACCGGAAGATGAACTCAATGTGTGAAGTACGTTTACGCGAATCCAGTAAACTTAACATTTATGTGGTAAGATAAAATTTTGTCATTCACGACATACACGATCAAGCTTAGGATTTGTCAAGTGTCTATCCAAATAACTTAATCATTGTATCTCATCTATATTAGTTGACGACTAGACCATATTCTAAATATGTCTATTGTGTTGGCCAATGACTTAGTCAACCTAATATCACTGAGAATCCGAGTGCTCTCTCGAATATACATTCGAGGAATGATTCCTAATCTTGGCTCAACTACCACCTTCAATCCACATCGTAATGTACCCAATACAAGTCGTATCTCAACCTATAAGGCATTTGAGCTTAGGACGGGATCAAAGTACATTACTTTGTAGATAAGGCGCGTATTGACCTAAAGTCTAAGGACTTCTATCTCCCACACACTGATCATACTTTAGACAAGTATAACAAACAGTATATCAGCAGGGTATACCAATACTTCCAAAGTATCAATGTGTCCATCACAAGTAGCCATTACTCGTAGCATATGAGACATACTACATCCTCTAAGGATGTGATGCAGACCACATGTCGACTTATCACATATCATCGATATCCCATTCTCGATGATCATTAGTCGAGGCTATTTTAAAAGTTACGCTCTATCATGAATATGTCACTCTATTAATGACAACGTAAGCTCAAGGGATACACATTAATGAATAATTACAAATAATCAAATAATAATTCAATAATTGCAAATGCCAAAATATTAATTTCCATTAATAATAATACGAATGTGTATAAAGTACATTTGTCCTAATACAGATTGTCTCTAGGACATAAATATACTTTCAATCTCCCACTTGTCCTAGAGCCAATCTCCAATATATCTAATGCCCATATTCTCAAAATAACCATTATGCTTGACTAAGATTAATGGTTTAGTGAATGGGTTAGCTAGATTATCGTCTGTGGGAACATAGTCTAATCTAATCTCTTCAGTCTCCACCATCTCCCTGAGTATGTGGTACTTCCTTGGTACATGTTTATTTTTGTTGGTTGATCTTGGTTCCTTAGCTTGCGCAATCGCACCAATGTTGTCACAATAAACCGTTATTGGACAAGTGGTACTTGGAACAACCCATAGTTCCTTCAGGAACTCAGATATCGCGACAGTTTCCTTCCCAGCTTCCTATCCAGCAATATACTCAGCTTCTGTTGTCGAATCAGCAGTTATAGCTTGCTTGGAACTTTTCAAACTCACTATTCCGCCATTGAAAATGAAGGCATATCCAAACTGAGATTTGAAGTGATCAAGATCTGTCTGGAAGCTAGCATTAGTGTACCCAGTACATACTAGCTTCTCTTGTCCACCATAGACTAAGAAATATTCTTTAGTTCATCTAAGATACTTAAGAATACTCTTGACTGCTTTCCAGTGTTCTTCCCCAGGATTCTGCTGAAATTTGTAAGTCATACTAAGTGCATGGGCCACATCTGGCCTCGTACAGTTCATTTCATACATGATAGATCCTATAGTTGAAGCATATGGGATTCTTTTCATGCGTTCAAGTTCTTCAATAGTAGAAGGACTATCCTTCTTTGATAACTTGATCCCTTAACCCATATGAAGATTTCCCTTCTTGGACTTTCCATAGAGAATCGTCTTAGCACTTTGTCTATGTATGTGGACTGTGACAGCCCTAACAATCTTTTAGGTCTATCTCTATAGATCCTAATTCCAAGAATGTAGCAGGCTTCACCCAAGTCCTTCATCATGAAGGTGCTGGATAACCATTCCTTGACTGATTGCATGAAAGTCTTATTATCTCCCATTATTAATATGTCATCTACATATATAACAATGAAGACAATACTCCCTTCATTGCCCTTACTATAAACGTAGGGATTTACTTTGCTTCTGCCGAAATTAAATGACTTGATAGCCTTGTCAAAGCAAATGTTCCAACTCCTCGAGGCTTGCTTAAGCCCATAAATGGACTTTTGTATCTTGCATACAACATTTGGTTTGGACTCGATTGAAAAACCCTCAGGTTGTTTTATATACACTTCCTCAACTAGATTACCATTGAGGAAAGCAGTCTTGACGTCCATCTGCCAAATGCCATAGTCATAATATGCAGCTACTGCAAGCAAAATCTGAATGGACTTGATCTTAGCAACAGGTGAAAAAGTTTCATCAAAATCGACCCCAGGCCATTGATTATAAACTTTAGCCATCAGTCTTGCTTTATAAGTTTGTACCTTGCCATATGTATCAATCTTCTTCTTGAAGACCCATTTGCATCATATGGGTCTAACCCCTATTGGCAAATTAACCAAGTTCCAAACTTGATTTACGTACATCGAGTCCATCTCAGATTCCATGGCTTCTTGCCATTTCTGCGAAACAATGTCTAACATAGCTTCGCTGTAGGTTGTAGTTCATCGTCATCAGAAATATCTATCTCATTGTGTGTTTCAATAAGGAGATTAAGTCTTTCAGGTGGACGATGAGTCCTAGTGGTCCTACGGAGTTGAGTATTCAGTGTTTGTTGCATTCTGATTGTGAGAAGGTCTTTGTGTGTTGGACAATCCATTACTTTGAGAGCTTTCAGGAATGTCATTTTCATGTATTTCCTGAATGGAATGATGTACAACCATTGTATCATCTTCCATTGGTTGTGTATGAGAGTCTTGCATTTCTGCACTATCTCTCACAACACTCCCACTGGCTGAAGGGCGTACTCTAAGCACCCAATCTTCACCCCATTGAATCCTTGTTTAGGTCATTCGACAAGGGTTCATTTTCTATGTTATTTTGTGGTTCTTGAATTTCTTCAAGTTCTATCTCTGTGCAGCTATGTTCATTGTAGACATATTCTTCTTCAAGGAAAGTTTCATTTCTGGAAACAATGACCTTATGTTTACCAGGTAGATAGAAGTAATATCCCTTAGTTTCCTTTGGATAGCCCACAAAATAATATTTCTCACTTTTAGATTCCAACTTGTCAGTAAGCATCTTCTTTACATATGCAGGGCACCCCCAGGGTCGCATGTGTTTAAGTGCTGGCTTCTTATCATTCCATATCTCATATGGAGTTTTCTCTACTGACTTTGAAGGAACCCTGTTCAGAATATAAATTGAGCTTTGCAATGCATAACCCCAAATATATGTTGGCAGAGCTGAAAAACTCATCATGGATCTAACCATATCTAATAGGGTTCGATTTCTCCTTTCAGCAACACCATTCATCTGTGGAGTTCCAGGAGGTGTCCATTGTGATTGGACTCCATGAAGCTTCAAATAATCCAGAAATTCTTTACTTAAGTATTCACCTCCTCGATCCGATCAAAGTGTCTTGATACTTGTTTCAAGTTGCTTCTCTACTTCTGACTTATACTCCTTGAATTTCTCAAAGGCTTCAGACTTATGTTTCATAAGATACACATGCCCAAACCTTGTGAAATTGTCTGTAAAAGTGATGAAGTAAAGGAAGCCTCCCTTAGCTTGAGTTGAAAATGGCTCACGTACATCAGTATGGACCAATTCAAGTACCTCTTTGGCTCGTACCCCTTTCCCAGAAAGTAGTTTGTTGGTCATCTTTCCTCTCAAGCAAGATTCGCAGTTACCATAAGACTCAAGTCAAATGGTTCGAGGTAGTCTAACTTCCTCAATCTTGTTATCTTTGATTCGTTGATATGACCAAGTCTGCAGTGCCATAAGTAGGTGGGGTTTCTTGGATTACTTATCTTAGCTCATTTATTTTGCATATTGAAAATTTCACGACTACAGTTTAAAATATACAATCCATCCACAAGCGGAGCATTTCCACAAACAAAACCATTAAAAGACAGTACATAACTGCCATTGGCAATGAATGAGCAAAACCCCTCAATGTCTAACATTGGGATAGAAATGATATTCCTCGTTAATGAGGGAACAAAATAACAATTATTTAGTTCTAAACAAAAGCCTGAAGGTAAATCTAGTCTATAAGTTCCCACGCGTTCAACATCTAGTCGTGCTCCATTTCCAACGCGCAGGTCTACCTCCCAAAGTCCAACCTTTCTGTTGTTAATTAGGCCCTGCACATTACTACAAATGTGCGAGCCACAAGCGGTATCCAATACCCAACAGTGGGAGTTACTTGTAGACATATTTATTTCAATGACAAACATACCTTGTCCAGTAGAGGTAGAAGCACCTAGTGCTTTGCCTCCTCTTGGAGCTGTGTAGTTCTTCTTTAGAACATGCTGGCATTTGTCCCCTTTCGTTCAACTTACATTTGAAAGGGTCTCTCAACAGTTCATACTCCATTGTTTGAAACTGTTTTTCATAGAGACTCTTCAAGTGTTCTAGCATTTCGTTGGGGGCCATCTTTTCATGTTGCCTCTGTAACTCCATAGTCATGGAAGACAACATTATACATTTTGCCAAGGCAGCATCGTTCAAATGTTTCTGATAAGCCACCTTATCAAACAGGTCATACTCATCAGAGTTTTCAGTAGGGACTGTGGGGAATACTCTGTCTAACATACACTCAATTATTTCTAGTCTTAACACCAATCGCAGATTTCTTAACCAGTCAGGGTAATTTGATCCAGTCAACTTGTTTGTCTCGACCAACATTTTCAGTGATAGATTCGACATTTTATATGACTAAAGAAACAAATAGACTTGAAATTAAACTCTAATATAATTTCTATTGAACACATTCGTTAACTAATTAACATGACCTTTAGTTTAATTAGCTCCCACTATTTTAACATACTCTTCGACCCCATGGAAGAATACAGACTCATATCAAATATTGTCATAATGGGCCATGATCCAGGTTCATGTTATCTCCGCGTTTGCTATGGCTGATAACTTCAACAGCACAACCTGGTAGGTCTCTAAACCAATTACAAATAATTTGTAACTCATGTTTGACCGAATGTTCTGAACAATCAATCTGCGTCCCTCGGCTTGTCCGACACTGTGGCGCCAAGACAACCTAACAAGTCAACCCCGTTATGTGACTGTAATTATGTATTTAAGTGAGTTTTGCCTTATAGAGCAAACAATGTGGTGTAAATAATCATGAAGGTTTATCACTCACTTCTACATTTAACATGCATCTATGAAAGAGTCTGAGTCCTCGTAGACTTAGAGCAAATACCGTGGCATAAATACACAACTCGTCGAAAAAGATTTTGCACTACAATCAATTATAACGGACGATGCGTTCATTTAAATGAGACTTGTATTAAAATTTTAGGGAATATTTTAATTCATGGTTTTAATCAAGATCAACTCTTTTACGCCATATCCAATATGACATCTTAACATCATGCAAACTAATGACAGATATAGTTTGGGAACCGTCAACCCAATATGCATGATATAAGATGGTTTAATCAAACATTGGGCGCCGCCTGCCCAGATAGTTATAGCGGACGCTATTCTAGTAATTTAAATAACAAACAATTTGACATTTAACACATAAACAATATACTTATCAAATATACTGTATAATAATAATCATGAGTTAAACATTCTGAACAAATTTTTTTCGACCGTCGGGGTCGCGACGCTAATCATTAGGGCTGCGGTGCCAGTGAGGCAGAAACTGAATTTCTGCTTCTTCAATACATTAGAGTCGCGGCGCTCCACCATGGGGCCGAGGCGCTCCACCATGGGGCCGAGGCGCTCCACCATGGGGCCGAGGCGCTTGCAAGGCAGAAACCTTCGGCTTACATTAGGGTCGCGACGCTCCACCATGGGGGCACGGCGCCTAATGTCCAGAAAGTTCGGAACTTAAAAAAATAAAGCATTAGGGCCGCGGCGCTCCACCATAGAGCTGCGGCGCCGCCTTGAAAATAGTAGCAAGCGCTGCGACGCCCTACCATAGGGTCGCGACGCAGATGTCCTGACAAAACGTTTTTGTGTTGATTCTTCAAAATCGGTCGAGTCCTAAATTAAATTTAGGGATCAAATCACATATCCTTTATCATCACCCACCATTATCAATAACAGCCATATCGACCATCATCCGTTCTTAGCCGTGCACCGTGCAATGAGCCGGACAATGCATTTTTGGCTTAGTTCGAGTTAGAGCGGAATGACTTCCTCGAGTTAGCGTAGGAGATAATTTAGGGTGATATCAAAAGGTTAACATTCGGTCAAGACATGTAGGATTTCAAGAACCTCGTTTTAATCTAATTTTATGTTTAACCCATATTATTATTCTATTCAATTGTTATATAATCATTGAACTAGCCTGAGCTCTAATACCACTGTAGAATTTTGTTGGGTTCAAAGAACATAAGTAAGGCACAACGAAAGTTAAAAATTATGTTTCTTACTTACCCCAACAATATTTCTGGTATGGTTATACAACAATTAAACTTGTAACATAAGCATATACTTATAAGTTAGAATTATCTGGAATCTTTATCAACTGTGAGGTGCACACGCGGTTGCCCTTTCGATTGCAAGCTCCAAGCTTCAATGTATTTCTCCTTAGGAAATCCAGCAGAGGTTCGAGAGAGTATTTGATTCTAAGTCTCTAAGGCTTAGAATGATTTTCTGAAATTGGTGTATGAATAATGAAGGGAATGCCTCTATTTATAGTTGAAAATTAGGTCAAAATCGGATTAGGGTTTTACCTTGGGCCTGGCCCAAAAATCGACGCAGAGGCGCTGCGGCCCTAGGGTGTGGGCGTCGTGGCGCTCGACGTGCTCCTGCACTGCACCGCGGCCCTAGGATATGGGCGTCGCGGCGCTCGACGTGCTCCTGCACTGTCTCAATTTATTTTCCGTGCATTCTTAATTAAATCCAACATCCAATTTTAACTTAATTAAAATAATCATTATTCATTTAAATATCTCGATTCCAAATCGAACATTTAATTACTCTCTCAATACATCCTTAGATCGAAACAGACAATCGACATAGTGTGACCCTACATGCCTTCACATATCGACATTAATCTAATTAAGGTCTACGCGGAACTCCTAGACGGCGCCGGAAGACGAACTCAATATGTGAAGTACGTTTACGCGAATTCAGTAAACTTAACCTTTATGTGGTAAGATAAAATTATGTCATTCACGACACACCCAATCAAGCTTAGGATTTTTCAAGTGTCTATCCAAATGGCTTAATCATTGTATCTCATCTATATTAGTTGTCGACTAAACCATATTCTAAATATGTCTATTGCGTTGGCCAACGACTTAGTCAACCTAATATCACTGAGAATTCGAGTGCTCTCTCGAATATACATTCAAGGTATGATTCCTAATCTTGTCTCAACTACCACCTTCAATCCACATCATAATGTACCCAATACAAGTCGTATCTTAATTTATAAGGCATTTGAGCTTAGGACCGGATGAAAGTACATTACTTTGTTGACAAGGCGCGTATTGACCTGAAGTCTAACTTCTATCTCCCACACACTGATCATACTTTAGACAAGTATAACAAACAGTATATCAGCAGGGTATACCAATACTTCCAAAGTATCCATGTGTCCATCACAATAGTCATCACTCATAGCAGGTGAGACATACTACATCTTCTAAGGATGTGATGCAGATCACATGTCGACTTATCACATATCATCGATATCCCATTCTCGATGATCATTAGTCAATGCTATTTTAAGAGTTACGCTCTATCATGAATATGTCACTCTATTAATGACAACGTAAGCTCAAGAGATGAACATTAATGAATAATCACAAACAATTAAATAATAATTCAATAATTGTAAATGCCAAAATATTAATCTTCATTAATAATAATACGAATGTGTATAAAGTACATTTGTCCTAATACAGATTGTCTCTAGGACATAAATATACTTTCACTTGTATCTATTGTTTTAGTGCAAAATCGAGTGCGAGCGAGTTTTGAATGTCTCTGTCCATGCTCCATCCGGTGTAATAATTAGCGACAAATATAGTAACTGGATGTACTTCAAGAACTATTAGGACTAAACTTGAGTTTTAAGCTTTTCTGATTACCAAGTTAAACAATTCCAAACGAACTAATAGCGCTAATGTTCCTATCCAAATTTATTCATAATGAAAGTCTCATTTGTTCAAGTACATATAAGGAGTCTATGTTTCGATGTGAGACTCTTAACATTCTCCGCACACCCAGACCCCGTTAATTGAAGCGTGAATCACAAAATTTAGGGACCCAACATCGGTGAATATAGAATTGGAATGAGTTTGACTCTGATACCATGTAAAGAATGGATATTGGGTCTAACTCAACCCCAAAAGCTAGCTTATAGGGTGAGGATTGTCCAAGTCCATATAAGGAGTAAATGTTCCCATTCCATTTTCGATGTAGAATTCTTAACACCATTTATTATAAGTGAAAAAATCTCGTACTGAGAACTAGTAAAATTATATCCGAAGCTAGTGTGGCTTAGTCATTTTTATAGTTACTACTTGCTGGAATTAATCGATTCATAGTTTCTGCAATGGCTAAACGAAGAGAATCTGAGGAAGAAGGAGAAAATTACACCGTAGGTCAAGCTTTTAAAGTTAGGCATACACAACTCTTAAAGTTCTTCAAAAATAACAGATTTTATTATCTTTATGACATATTTTAAAAGATATTACACTAAAAAGAATCCCCCTAAAATAGGTATTCAATTATATTAGCTTATTCTTTATTATTATTTATTTCCCTTCTTTAAGGGATAAACACCTCTCTAATATTATGTATCTCTCTTCTTCAACAGATAAACTTCTATCTTTCTCACTCTCTTATACACCCCTCATCTACTACTACTCATCTTCTCTTTCATTTCCATTTTACTTTTATGGCTGCTGCGAGTTTCAGCAGATTTGCTCAAGGCTAATTAGGTTAGAAAGAAATAGATTGACTTACGCCAAAAAAAAACTCATTAAAGTTATTTGATTCACATACAAAATTATACGAAGCATATAAACTTTATTATACAAGGTATAATAAAACTGCGAGGAATATTAAATGTATACAAGGTTTATTAAAATGTATACGTATAACAAAATTATACGAGGTATATAAAATTTATTATATAAAGTATTATATAAATTTATTTTTGTTATAAAAAGAAGTTACAGATAATTTGCATATTCATGATATAAATTTAATTTAAATTATTACGTATATGATATTTAATCGGAATAATTACACCCATGTGTATTCTCATTATTCTGTATATTAATAACAACCGTGCATATTCTTAAAATATTACTTATAAGTTATAATACAATGTATATCTTTTATATGCCTTTAATAAGGATGAAGAAGTTATGGTATTGAGAAATAGATTTAGATGTAACCATTATAGAAGATATGGGCGAAAAGCTAGGAACGTCCTGGGATCCCCTCCAGTGAGTTTTCAATACACACTTAGATTCATTTTCCTTAGTTACTACTTCTTATTTATTTTAATTAACTAAATAATACGTATGTAAAACTATGTATCTTTCTTCCAGACGCCATATATTCTTTTCGTTATCTTCATTTTGTCCTTTAATTTCAACCTAAGTATCTTTCTTTAATGGAGGTAATCAGAATTAACTCATATTATTTCTTCTAATATATATCCCATTACAAATGAGCATAAAAATACGTATACATGGAGATTCTAAAAAGAAAATTGTTGTTTGTTTGAGCTAATAATGAAACTGAATTTTACAACTTAAGACGTGTTTGAAACAATGCTAGGTGCATGAAGACTGGAATCATTGTTATGGTGCAGTGAGTTTCTTTTATAAAAAATTTAGCAAATAAAATTAATAATAAAAAGTAAATGATAAACAAAGTGAATCCAGCCCATCAATTTTTTATTGCCTACGTGGCTTGCATCTAAGTGTGTATTGATAAATACTGGACGAAAACTCTGTTGGAAATTTGTCTTTGGTGGGGAGATGCGTCCACCTGTATTTAATGACTTAAACACTAGGGTTCCGTATGTTGGAGGCTTTGTCTCTTCACACGTGCATAATCTACTAAGTGAGTAGATGACCGTAGGGCCAAGGATCGTCAAATTTCGCTGAGAAATGAAAGAGATATTGGTCCACGAAGTAATGAGGCATGGAAATATGGTGTGGGACAAATCTACCACATCGGTGGGAAAGGAAGAATTGTTCTCTTTATAAGTCTCAAAATTAGCTAAGGGCTTGGGACCCCAAGTGGGTAACTCATGTGTTTGAAGGAGGGAGAACCTAGATGTGCTTGGGTTCAAGGCTAAGTCCACGCGCGCGCCGCCGCCGCCCATCCGGGCTCGGGTCTCGGGCTTCTTCTGATATTATCTCTTTGGACCCCAAATTGCTTAATATTTACAGTTTGGTCCCTGAAGTTTCTAGAAAGCTGAAATTGGAAACGACGGAAGGCATAAAGTTTCTGCCTACTGTTAGAGTTGATTTTTGGAGCGTTAAAACTCCATTAATCTGCACCTTAAACCTCCCTAACTGCTCCTTTATGTTGCACATTAAATTAGCCATTACTTGGTTGATTAACTCCCTCACTAATGGCCATAAACAGCCAAACTAATGGCCATAAACTGCCATTACTTGGCAGTTGAGGAGTCCCTCCCCTTATGCTATATATTGGAGTCTTTTGGCTCAATTGCAGACAAGGAAAATATACAATATACTACACAGAAACAGAAGAGAGAACAATACAAATTCTGTCCAAAACGTGACCAGAAACAGTGGACAAAAACAGAAAACTCCTCCTTCCTTTTCTATTATTCAGCAAGTTGTTTCGTGTTTGTTTTTCTTCGTCCGAATCAACCTATTTGCTTTGTAGTGTTGATTAGTTGTTGTTTTATCTTGGGAGACTATTGCCCGTTAACGTAAAAGCATATATACGGGGCAATCTTGTCTAAAAGATAGAGAGTCATCTCTCGACTCTTTCAGCCCACAGTTGTAACAATCCAGATTTAGTGTTTCTTGATTTCAGGTTATCAAGATTCAAGACTCAACAATCTTGTGGCAGTTCTGAACATTGGCTTGTTTGTTTATCCTTTCGAACACTTGTAATATTTATTTACTTCCCGTATTACTTTACATATCCAACAAACTCACCGGAGGAGATCCCATCCCCTGATGTAGCTGCCACGGAATGTTTACTAGATAATCCTGCTAACAATTTATAATTATTTTTAAAATATTGAACTATTATGTTTTTCCCTGAGGAAGAAAGCATATGGGCTTCTTCTTTTTACGGGTGGGCCACTTAAAATAGTTTACTGGACTTTGGCCAGTAATATCACGGGTCATTCGCACATAGGTCCTTATTTCGGGGTGGTGGTCTTTAATTTTTGTCCTTCGGCATTTTTAGCTCGTCATAAAGTGGATCCGTTTGGCCATAAGAATTATTCACTTTTTCTGAATATTTTTTTTACTTTTTTCAAAAATCAGTGTTTGGTCATGAAAATTTCAAATACAACATTTGATAAACAACCAAAACCTTATTTTTCATTTTTTTCACAATCAAAACTTGTTGAATTAGTACATTTCAACTACAAGATATTATTTGCAAAAGCTATTATGGTCAAACACAATTCCAACTTCAAAATTTTCAAAAAAAAGTGAAAACCTTTTTTGTTTCAATGGCCAAGCGCCTACTTAGATTTCGGTCGGTAAAGTTATGCAGTAGAGTTAGTTTCGGCATATGTATCATAACATTCCACAAATTATGCCGGACAAGGCAAACTTTCAACACTCAACATAATCTGAAAAACACATCTTATGTCCCATAACTTAATTTCTATCGAACTTGTGCTGTCGAGTGAGACAAAAGTCCAGTTTCCGAAGATTAAAATATTACAAAACTTATGTCGAGTGAAACATATCTATTTTTCATTAAATAAACAACGACGACAAAAATTAAATATCATAGATATGGGGGGGGGGGGGAAATTAAATACTGGTTCATTTGAAGGGAAATCCGTGCAAAAAATTCATATCACATCTACTCTCTTTTATGGCCCAAGTACTTTTCAGAAACAGCAATTAGAAGTATTTCCTTTTACAGGATTCTACCAAGTCTGCCAAGTGTTCCATATCCTTTAAAATCTATATTCACATGAGGTTAACTTCAAACCTAAAAAATTAAAGGTATTCTTGCTACAACAAAGTGGTATTTGTCCTAAAAAAATTAGATAAAACTTATTTTCTACAAGAAGTTAAACTATATTGATAATGTGAAAAAATTAAATTGCCTATATATATAACTGAAGTCTTTTTTACACATGCAAAATCTGTAATTAATCTGTATTCCAAAAAAAAAAAAGCAGTAAATAATAAACACTGAAAATAAACAGAATCAGTGTTGAAAAATAAGAATAATTTTTCAGAATATAATCGAGCCCACTTAGTTCAAAGTGTGTTCTTAAGGAAATTATTCCCCTCACAGTACTCGAGGTTGATGGAATATCCCCTCCCAGGATAGAACGATTATCTTACCAGAATAGTAGTACACCAAATTCAGGTAGCGGCGAACCACTCAACAGCAGTATATCACACATAATTTGTTTATGCAGAAGAAGAAGAAGTTTGTGTTGTTCAGAAAATTCCTAAGTAAAATTCTGAGGAATCAAATGAATTTATAGCCATGGAAGTACTGTTTCTGAAGGTTTGCAACCTTTCTGAACAGCCACTAAAAACTGGTGGAAAATTTAAATGTGGGAAAGAAACCGGGTCGCGGGTCAGACACGCGGATCCGGCCGGGTCGCGGGTCAGACACGCGGATCCGGCCGGGTCGCGGGTCAGGGTCACTAACGGATAGGATTGGATAAGTTAATTAATTTAATTAAATAATAATTAATTAAATAATTAAAAATTAAAGAAAATTTGGTCCAAAAAGATTATCAATCAGATCCGAAGCCGAAGCCGAAGCCGAGCCGAAGCCGAGCCGAGCGAGAGACGACGACGGCGCGAGGGGTCCTTGCCCCCCTCAACCCTTTTACTGACAAGAAGGAGTAATTCTACTTATAAGTAGAAGAACTTTTCTTTCCACTACCGATGTGGGACAAATGCTTATTTTATAAAGCAAGAGGGAACTCCCACTTTTCTTTCCACTACCGATGTGAGACAACTCCCACTTTTCTTTCCAATCATTTCCCATTCACCAATATCAATACCTAACAAAATCAACCTCGGAGTCTACTAAAAATGTATGTGATGTTGCTAATGTAATATTAGGCATGAAGAGGAAATTCAGCCCTTGTGTATTATTGCATCTAACAGGGTACTCATAAATTCAATATGGACTAATTATAATTACATACTGCCCTTCATGCATTAGATGCCTTTGGTTCATGCTTTTCCATCATTCAAAACTTTGAAATTAAGTATACGTATATTCATCGATTTTGTGGGCTGATTGATCGAGTTTTTTAGTCTTCCCTCTAGTTTGATAGGCCTCTCAAGTGTTTAGACTTCCCCTAATGATGTTATTTGAAGCCTTTTCATTATAGGAATAAGGTAAGTTATTTATTGTTAAGGTGAGAGCAATGCCTCGTCCTTGTATTTGAGGGTGTTGAATAGCCATTTCGTTCTTCGGGACTTTCTTTCACTTTCTTTTTCCTTAAAACAAATACAACTGGAAAAAAGAACTGTTAGAAATTTAGACTCTACCACATCTGATTACTCATGTTGTTTCTTCCAGCCATTTTATTCTTATATTAATAATATATATTATTAATGAAAAAAATACTGATCTGGACACTCTTGCGCTGCCTGGGTAGCTAAAATCATTTTGTGCCCGCACCACGTAGGCACAAAAATGTGGTATTTATACCATCAGATAATTAACAATAGGGGTCATATCCCCTGCAGAGTTCTAGTATCTTCTCGAAAAATAGGTACAAGTTCGGGGGTTTTCTCCCAAGAAGAAACCATAAATTTTAACATATGATACATATGTAACATCTCTATAAGTTGTTACGTATATCCTATACATCAGCAGGATGGACTTTGCTGCTTTTTGTATTTCCCCTACCAGGTTCCTCATAATTCTTACTATAAAAGTAACAAGAAAATGAAAGAAGCACAACACTGTTAACAACACAAATTGACAATGCAGTAACCCAATTCTGATCTTGATTGTCCAAATAGGCCTTTTTGCACGCATAGCACTCGAAACAAAGCTTGTTGGAATCACTACTCCATTTACGAAAATCTTCGTCAGTTTCATTAGATTTTTCTTGTCGATTGTCAGTGTTGGCTGGGAGACCGTCATATGTTTCCATCCAAGTGAAAGTGTTATGCGTGTTTGTGCTCTCCTTTTCGGATGAATTTTTACCTTTGTCACATATCTTGGGATACTTGCAACAAGCGTCCTAAAGACAAAAGAAAGTTCGATCTACATATTTATTATGTTAAATTACTAACAATTCAATGACAAATAATATAGGAAGTTAATGCGGATGCCCATATGGTCAAAAGAATAAGGCAAGAATACCCCTTTTAAGAATTATTACATTTCGTACCTATTTAGGGAAAATATTTACAAAATACAACATATATGTACTCGTATAATATCAGCATGTACAATTCACATATATTCTATATCTTGATGGTATATAATAGTGTGATTCAATTATTCTTATATTGTATATCTTTAGAGTATACAATTATATGAATTGTATACCCTAAGGTATAAAGCGTATATTGTTAATTTTTTAAGGGGAGAATTTTGTAAAGTAGATAGAATGTTTTTCACTCTGCCGGATAATTATGTAAAATCCCAATAATATATATAAAGACGAAATATGTAAGTGGAGAATAAGAAATCAAATTAATTGATGGAAGATGTCTAGTGTGAAATATCATAGTAGTTGAATGAAGTTGTCTGGAACTATATATACCCTAGACATACTTATTGTGGTGCATGGTTGCAATTAGAGGTGGCAAAATAAATTCATTCATTTATACCCTAGACATACTTATTGTAGTGCATGGTCGCAGTCTTGCAGGGGCCCTTCAGTATCTTACGTTCACGAGACCAGCTATTACATATGTCATACAACATGTGTGTTTGTTTATGCATGATCCCAGGGTTGAGCATATGAATGCGCTCAAACACATTATTCGGTACATCCAGGGGACACTTGACTATGGCTTGCATTTATATCTGTCATCGACGTCTACACTTGTCTCGTATACTGATGATGATTGGGGTGGCTGTCCGGACACCAGACGATCAACGTCTGGCTATTGTATATTTCTTGGTAATAACTTGGTCTCATGATCTGCGAAACGCCAGTCGACTTTGTCCCACTCCAGTGCAGAGGCCAAGTATCGAGGGGTAGCCAATGTGGTCTCTGAATCATGTTGGTTATGTAATCTGCTTTTAGAGCTTCATTGTCCTATTCAGAAAGCGACTTTGGTTTATTGTGATAATGTTAGTGTCATCTACCTTTCTGGTAATCCGGTTCAGCACGAGTGCACTAAACATATCGAGATGGACATTCACTTTGTTCGCGAAAAGGTCGCTCGTGGACAAATACGCGTCTGCTATGTCCCTTCCAGATATCAAATTGCATACATCTTTACAAAGGGTCTTCCCTCGATCCTTTTTGACGATTTTTGGGATAGTCTCAGCATACGAAGTCCGCCCGCTATGACTGCGGGGGTTTGTTAAATATACACGGTATACTTATGTATATCGTGTGAATATAGTGTATATATGGTATTATTTGTATCACGGTTTGGGCTACTAATTTGGTATTGTTTGTTGTAATTATTAAGTAGAATAAGGTTTTATAAGTAGAATAGAAATAGAATTTTCCTATTATGGAAATTGTAAATTGTATATATACTCTTTCATTAATGAGAATAATCAAGTGATTATTTCTTTCATGGTATCAAGAGTCTAGGTTTATTTTTCTCTCCCAAAATTTTCGTCCAAACAGCCCGGAATCCGACCTCCCTTCCTCGGGTTCCGTGCCCGGAAATTCTTTTTCTTCTCAAATTTCTTCTTCTGAATCCCTACATCACGTCTTGCGTTGCTATTATGGCTAAGAATATGTTTCACCCTGCCCTTGTTGTTTCTAATATCAAGAATCACATTCCTATTGTTCTTGAGATAGAAAACGTCAATTATGCGACGTGGGCCGAATTGTTCAAAGTTCATGCACGCTCGCATCAAGTTCTCCATCATATTATCCCTGCGGCTCCTACGGATACGGAGGATGATCCTAAGTTATGGACGACATTTGATGCTACTGTTCTTCAGTAGATTTACTCCACTATTTCTACCGACCTCTTGCAGACGATTATCGAACTAGACGCCACGGCGATGGCGGCTTGGAATAGAGTACGTGATATATTCCAAGATAATCAAAATTCTCATGCTATTAACTTGGAGCAGGAGTTCTCCCACGTCAACATGGAAGATTTCCCCAACGTTTCAGCATATTGCAAAAGGTTTAAGGAGTTGGCAGACCAACTCTGCAACGTTAGTACGCCAGTCACCAACGACCGTCTTGTCCTTCAGATGGTTGCAGGCCTTTCAGAGGCATATAATGGTGTTGTCACGCTTCTTCGTCAGACCAGCCCTCTTCCGCAATTTTATCAGGCTCGTTCTATGCTTACACTCGAAGAAGCCGGCTTGGCCAAAAAGGTGGCTATCGGTGCTAGTCCCGTAATCATGATGACCGAGTCCAATTTTCCTCCATCCGGTTCCAACAACTCGGGCCAAAACCGCAACAACGGTGGCGGCAAAAAGGGTCAGAATTGGAAAAATAATAGAAAAAATTACGGCGGCAACACAGGTGGAAGCCAAAATAGTGGTAGTGGCGGTGGTGCCCCTCGGGTCAATCAGCAGCAGCAGTTTTGGGCCTCGCAGTGGCATTGGGCCATCCAATTTAGGCCTAATAGTGGCGGGTTTCCAGCTTACTACCCGGGAAACTGGGGCCCAAATTTTCAACAGCCTAGGCCCAATTTTCAGGGTCCAGTCTTGGGTTTCAAGCCATCTTATGGGCCGGGGTAGCAGGCCAGCATGCTTGGGCCTCGGCCCCCGCAGGCCCATCATGCAGCGGGCCCCACACCAACCGATATTGAAGCCTCCATGCACACACTTGGATTAAATCCATAATACATGAACTGGTATATGGACACCAGAACCACGAACCACATGACGTCCGACCAAGATACTCTCTCATCTTATTCCAATTTGAGCTGCCCTCGTGGCATAATTGTTGGGAATGGTAATTCAATTCCAATTCGTGGTTATGGTCATAAAATATTGTCGCCCCCCCCCCCCATCCACCACTTATCTTGAAAAATACCCTTCATGCCCCTAAATTGATTAAAAATTTAGTGTCTGTCTGAAAATTCACCATTGATAATCCTGTGTCTATTGAATTTGATACATTTGGATTTTCTGTGAATGATTTCAAGATGGGGAGTCATCTCATGAGGTGTGATAGTAGGGGAGATCTTTATCCTATCATGTCAAGTTCCGGTTTCTCGAGTCACGCATTGCAATCAACTTTTGCAGCTCTGGCTCCTTCCTTGTGGCATGCTCGTCTAGGTCATCCAGGGTCATCTATTTTGTCTTCCTTAGATAAAAACAATTTTATTTCCTGTAAGGGTACGCGTAGTACTCGTAATTGTCAATCTTGTTCTTTAGGAAAAATTGTTAAGTTGCCATTTGTAGACTCTAATTCTCATACTTTAATGCCATTTGATATTATTCATAGTGATCTATGGACATCTCATGTTCTTAGTTCTTTGGGTCATCGGTATTATGTTCTCTTTTTGGATGATTATTCTAAATTTTTGTGAACTTTTCCAATAGCGAAAAAATCTCAAGTTTTTTCCATCTTCTTAAAATTTAGAGCATACATTAGAACCTAATTCGAACGTGAAATAAAAAATATCCAATGTGATAATGGCAAAGAATATGACAATGGGGTGTTTCGGGAATTTTGTGCAAATAATGGAATCAATTTTCATTTTTCTTGCCCTCATACGTCTTCAAAAAATGGGAAAGCCGAGCGCAAAATTTGTACCATTAATAACATTGTCCGCACTTTATTAATTCATGCTTCCATACCCCCGTCTTTTTGGCATCATGCTCTACAAATGGCTACATATTTTCTTAACATTATTCCTTCCAAAGGTTTGACATATTCGTCCCCCCTTCAAATTTTATATAATAAGACTCATTCGTATTCATATCTTAGGGTCTTTGGGTGTTTGTGTTATCCACTCTTTCCGTCTACCACAATTAACAAACTTCAGGCCCGTTCTACCTCGTGTGTGTTCTTGGGTTATCCGTCAAATCATCGTGGTTACAAATATTTTTATTTATCTTCTAATAAATTCATCATTAGTCGTCATGTAATTTTTGATAAATCTCAATTTTAGTTTGCTAAGGTTAGTAATCTCGTGTTGAGTTCGTATAATATTTTGGATGATGGTATATCCCCGTATATTATTCACCAGTTTTCAGACATATCCTGCACCCCAAATCTTCCAGCGGGCCCACTGCCCGCTAGTCCCATTGGTCCGTCGCAAGCCACTGTCCCCAATCTCATCACTGGGCCATTTTCAGCAATTGGGCCAGTCCATACTGGAACTGGTCCAGTTCCTGCATCCTCGACTGCCTCTGCTTACCGTGTTGGGCCAGCAGGCCCGCTGCCTGCTGGCTAGTCCGTCCCGAGTCCAGAAAATTCTCGAAATCCGCCCAATTCTTCCCCGTGTCATAGATCGGTCACTCGTAGTCAACGGGGTGTTTTTAAACCAAAGAGGCATTTTAATTTAAATTCTAATGTTCTTAAATCACCCTTACCCCGTAATCCCGTGTCTGCGTTAAATGACCCGAATTGGAAAATTGCTATGACCGATGAATATAATGCTCTTATTGGTAATAAGATGTGGGAGTTGGTGCCTTGTCCATCTGGTATTAATATTATTCGGTCTATGTGGATTTTTGCTTATAAGGACAATTCAGACGGTTCATTTGTAAGACATAAGGCTCGACTTCTGGGTGATGGTAAGACTCAGCAGGTTGGCGTGGATTGTGGTGAGACGTTTATTCCGGTGGTCAAGCTGGCTACCATTCGCACTGTGCTCAGCTTGGCTCTTTCGAAAGCATGGCTCATTCATCAGTTAGATGTGAATAATGTTTTCTTACATGGTGATCTCAAGGAAACAATCTATATGCATCAGCCCTTGAGGTTTAGGGATCCCAATTATCCTTATCATGTCTGTCTATTGAAAAAGTCCTTATATGGGCTTAAGCAGTCTCCACGGGCCTAGTATAAGAGCTTTGTCAACTATGTTTCGACTATTGGGTTCACTCACAGTAGGTCGGATAATTCCTTGTTCATATATCGTCGTGGTTCTTCCTTGGCTTATATACTATTATATGTGGATGATATTATCTTGACTGCCTCTTCCAATGCATTATGCCAGTCTATCTTGACAATGCTCAGTTATGAGTTTGCCATGAAAGACTTGGGGCCATTGAGTAATTTTTTTGGAATTGTTGTCACTCGTCATACATGTAGGTTGTTCTTATCGTAGAGGAAGTATGCAGCCGAGATCATTGAGAGGGCTGGGATGTCATCATGTAAGTCCACTTCCACTCCGGTTGATACTAAACCCAAATTGGGTGCTGCAGCTGGCTCCCCTTACGAGGATCCGACCCGATATCGCAATCTTGCAAGGGCCCTTCAGTATCTTACGTTCACGAGACCAGCTATTACATATTCCATACAACATGTGTGTTTGTTTATGCATGATCCTAGGGTTGAGCACATGAATGCGCTCAAACGCATTATTCGGTACATCCAGGGGACACTTGACTATGACTTGCATTTATATCCGTCATCGACGTCTACACTTGTATCGTATACTGATGCTGATTGGGGTGGCTGTCCGGACACCAGACAGTCAACGTCTGGCTATTGTATATTTCTTGGTAACAACTTGGTCTCATAGTCTGCGAAACGTCAGTCCACTTTGTCTCGCTCCAGGGCAGAGGCCGAGTATCGAGGGGTAGCCAATGTGGTCTCTGAATCATGTTGGTTACGTAATCTGCTTTTAGAGATTCATTGTCCTATTTAGAAAGCGACTTTGGTTTATTGTGATAATGTTAGTGTCATCTACCTTTCTGGTAATCCGGTTCAGCACGAGTGCACTAAACATATCGAGATGGATATTCACTTTGTTCGCGAAAAGGTCGCTCGTGGACAAATACGCGTCTGCTATGTCCCTTCCAGGTATCAAATTGCAGACATCTTTACAAAGGGTCTTCCCTCGATCCTTTTTGACGATTTTAGGGACAGTCTCAGCATACGAAGTCCGCCTGCTATGACTGCAGGGGTTTGTTAAATATACACGGTATACTTATGTATACCGTGTGAATATAGTGTATATATGGTATTTTTTGTATCACGGTTTGGGCTACTAATTTGGTATTCTTTGTTGTAATATTTTAGTGTAAATATTACATTATTAGAATTGTACACTTACCATAATTGTATAGTTAGTGTCCAAGTAGAATAAGGTTTTATGAGTAAAATAAGAATAGAATTTTTCTATTATGAAAATTATAAATTGTATATATACTCTTTCATTAATGAGAATAGTCAATGAATTATTTCTTTATGTATGATTCCTCGTATAAATGGTTATTGATTCTATGATCGATATCTTTTTTTAGTTTCTTTGGATATTCACAATTCAATGATCCGATTAATTCACATTCACGCAGAATATGTCCATTAAGGGATCAAAGTGCTCCCAGCCAAAAAGTCTTTTTCATTCTACGATGAATATATATATATCAGAATAGAAGAAATCATACAGGTGTAAATGCATGTAAATTTTATATAGAACAAAAACTAAAAAAGAAATACCTGAAGTGAATGTGAAGCAAATGGAGAAAATCTCTCCAATCCATGTCCTAAATTTCTTTGACAAACTTGTTTGTTCACCATACAATTCTTGAAAGATTCCCAATCATAATATGTGTACATACGAGAATCTGTTCTAGATTGCCACCATGCCATTGTCCCCAAAAGAACTACTATAAAAAGTATTAAAACTTGTGACCTCATATAAATAAATTCTTGAAAACCAATTCTCCAACAACATAATGAACTTATTAAACCTGCCAATGACCATGTTAATATCATGATTCCAGCAATTAAAAACATTGACATTGAAGTTTCACGACAAAATTTGTCATGTGTTACGAGGGGGATAATTATTATGGGAATTGATATAATAATTCCAAATAAATTGAGGATGAGCATGATAATGTAGCCATTTTTTCCAATATCCATCTTGATAAAGAATATTCGATTTACTACACTTTTTCATTTTGGGATATTTTCAGTTTGATTTACGTGGTTAAGGTCCTTAGCAGTTGCTCTCATTCTTGAAATTGAAAATAACCTCCTTTTTTGGGTCATTTGTGGTCTAGGTTCAGAGATAAAATAGCACAAACACGTACATACAAAATTAGTTTTGATTTACCAAATGTGGTGGTTTGGTTATATATACGTTAAAATTGTGAAATTGGGAGGCCTAACGGTAAAAACTAATTATCTGTACCCGGTGTTTCCACTAAATTTATCAATATGGTAAGTAAGAAATTAAGGTGAGGATGAATATTACAATTAATTATAATTTAGTGATAATAATGTATGTCAAGACACGTGTCGTGTGTTGATTTGGTAGGTGTAAAACCGGGTGCAGATAAATTGTACCCTGATAATATATGGATTATGATTAAACTATGTAAAAAATAATTTGAATGGACACATGCATTGCATCAACTAAAAGTAAATACTCCAACAAGAATTGCGGTGGAGTGGTAAGTACTCCTTCATTTTTTACAAAAAGTATCGGGTTCGAGCCCTACTAGGTATAGAGTCGCATCTGTCGAGGGAGCGTTTTACACCACCCCCACACCTTCCAAATCAATGTGAGACTTCGCGGCACGAATCTAGATTTAGTTGGGCCGCCCAAAATCAATGTGAAACTTCGCGACATGAATTCAGATTTAGCCGGGCAATACGAGTACTTGTACACCGTGGGAAACAAAAAAAAAAGAGTAAAAACAAATAATATCCTAAAATTTTAATTGCCTAAATCTTAGGGCATATGAAAAATGAAGCAACTTTTGCAAAGCAACTTCTCATTCATCATCCTTTACATAAAGCTAATCCTAGTGCTCTATCATCATAATGTGGCCAAAGTTACAGTTTATAAAATATGATGGATCAGTCGAATTCTTTTTTCTATGATTAAAAGATGGACCTTTTACATGAAATCAGAAAAATCTTTAATTCCTTAAGACTTAGGAGTATAAAGGTATTAAAGGTTGTACCGAAAAATAAAGCTATTAAAGGTGAAAAAGATAACAAACGAATAAATAGACGCACGCCATGCTTTGTCCTCCTTCATAATTCTCAAAGTTCACGGCGGTGCTTTTCACGTAAAGTTTTTGGCATAACGATAAGAGTTATTATGTTATAACCAGGCGATTACCAGTTCAAATTATGAAATATCCTCTTACATAATGCAATATAAGATTGTGTATGATAAACCTATGTGACCTGACCCTTTTTTCTTAAGAATACATATAGTCAGAGCTTAGCTCACCAAATTGTTCTCAGTGGTAGATGATGCGGTGTATATGTAATAAGTTCAATAATTAGTATTTTCAATATGGAATATAGGTACATGTGTCAAAAAAAATACAAAAAGAAAATATATGTGTTACATTTCTGATTCTTAATTTTTTAAAATGATGGGTTCAACAAAAAGATCCAAATTAAAATCGAACTCTTCAACTTTAAATATTGAATCTGTCTCCGATTGCTCTTTTCTCCCTCCATCTGTTAGTCGTAAGGATTTTTCTTAACATCTTCTTACAATTTTTGGGAGATGCTTGAAAATAACAAATAACCTGCAAAGTAGCTCGTGCAAAAAAAATTACAAGTAGCTACCTGAAATACCCTGTAGTAAAGTAAGTAGCTCGCAAATAGTTCATGCAAACATACTTTTAAGAAAAGCCTTACAACAATTTTTTTAAAGAGGCTTGTAATTAAGTAAGTAGCTTATAAGCAGTTTTTTGTTAAATCTAATAACAAATTATTTTCTCCTAGAAATAAAAAGTTAAATCAATTCAATTTATAAATTAATTTTCAAAAATTAAAATCTCTCTCCCCCTCGAGATTCTATCTCTACATGCTTTGTATTTTCATTTTTTCATCACAAATTTCTCATCTTTTTGTTCTTTTTCTAATGATGACAAATGAAGGAAAAGAAGTTAATTTTTCGTAGCCACAAGTAGTAGGAATACAGGCCCGATTGTTATGAACATCTTACGTATACGTGATCGTCATCTCTTTGGGATGTCTCTGAAGTGGCCAAATTAGAAGAATTTGGTTATTATAGTCAAAATGTGAATTGTGGAATAACTAAAATTGAAAAAAGAAATCCAAAAGATAGATGTAATTAAAAAGAAATTCAATTCTGAACAGAACGCTATTGTGCAAACGCATACATGGACAAATATTTTAAGATACAACTATGCAGATGCTGTTATGTTTTTTCTCTTTTTAATAATCATATGATTGTAAGTTTTTGTTGGGTTATTGTACGCATTGGTTATTGAAAACTTGTTTCAAACCCAACAAACGTAGAACTGTTTGACTATAGGATAATTTTGAACTGTAAACACAAGACTTGAATGGTACTTACATGTTTACAATATCTGGATTCTTTATCAACTGTGGCTGCGCACGCAAATGCCCTTTCGATTGCAAGTTCCAAACTTCAATGTATTCCTCCTTTGGAAAGCTAGGAATTCCCCCAGAGGTTCGAGAGAGTGTTTTGATTATGAGTCTCTAAGACTTAGAATAATGATATGAAAATCAAATGTATTGAATAATGAAGTCTAGGTCTGAATTTATAGGTGAAAAATTAGGTCAAACAGTGGCCTGACCCAAAATTCGAGACAGATTACGTCATGGCGCCGCGGGCCTATGGTGTGGGCGCTGACGTGGCCCTACACTGTCTCATTTTATTTTCCGCACATTCTTAATTAAACAAAATCCAATTTTGACTTAATTAAGCTATTGCAAGCAAAATCCGAATGGACTTAATCTTAGCAACATGTGAAAATATTTCATCATAATCAACCCCAGGCCGTTAATTATAACCTTTAGCCACCAACCTTGCTTTATAAGTCTGTACATTTCCAAATGCATCGATCTTCTTCTTGAAGACCCATTTGCATCCTATGGATTTAACCCCAGCTGGCAAATCAACAAAGTTCCACACTTGATTGATGTACATAGACTCCATCACGGATTTCATGGCTTCTTCCCATCTCTTCGAATCAATGTCCAACATTGCTTCGTTATAGGTTGTAGGCTTATCGTTATCGGAAATATCTATCTCACTATATGTTTTCACAAGTAGATTTAGTTTTTCAGGAGGACGATGAGTCCTAGTGGACCTACGGAGTTGAATGTTTTGCAGTTCAGTGCTTGGTATGTTCTGACTGTGAGAGGGTTCTTGTGTGTTGGATAATCCACTAACTTAAGAGCTTTCAGGAATATCATTTTCATGTATTTCCTGAATGGGAGGTGGTGCAACCATTGCATCTACTCCCAAAGGCTGTGTAGGAAGATCTTGCATTTCTGCATTGTTCCTCGTAACACTCCCACTGGCCGAAGGGCGTACTTGAAGTACTCAATCTTCGCCAAATACTTCCACTGAATTCTTGCATTGGTCATTCGGTAAGGATTCAACATCTATGTTATCTTGCGGTTCTTGAACTTCTTCAAGTTCTATCTTTGTGCAACTATGTTCCTTGTAGACATATTCTTCTTCAATGAAAGTTGTGTTCCTGGAAACAATGACCTTACGTTCTCCAAGAAAATAGAAGTAGTATCCTTTAGTTTCCTTTGGATACCCTATGAAGTAACATTTCTCACTTTTGGATTCCAACTTGTCAGTGAGCATCTTCTTAACATATGCAGGGCACCCCCAGGGTCTCATATGTTTAAGAGCTAGCTTCTTTGCCACACCATATCTCATAGGGTGTCTTTTCTACTGACTTAGAAGGAACCCTGATCAGAACATATATTGAGGTTTGTATAGCATGTCCCCAAATGTATATCAGTAGAGCTGAGAAACTCATCATGGATCGAACCATATCCAATAAGGTTCGGTTTCTCCTTTCGGCAACACCATTCATTTGTGGTGTTCCAAGAGGTGTCCACTCTGATTGGACTCCATGTAGCTTTAAGTAATCTAGAAAATCCTTGCTCAAGTATTCACCTCCTCGATCCGATCAAAGAGTCTTGATACTTGTTGCAAGTTGCTTCTTTACTTCCGACTTGTACTCTTTGAACTTCTCAAAAGCCTCGGATTTATGTCTCATAAGATACACATATCTATACCTTGTGAAGTCGTCAGTAAAAGTGATAAAGTATGGGAAACCTCTTTTAGCTTGAGTCAAAAATGGCCCACATACATCAGTATGGACCAACTCAAGCACCTCCTTGGCTCGCACACCTTTCCCAGAAAGTGGCTTATTGGTCATCTTTCCTCTCAAGCAAGATTCGCAGTTACCATTAGACTCCAAGTCAAATGGTTCAAGGTAGTCTAACTTCCTCAACCTTGCTATCTTTGATTCGTTGATATGACCAAGTCTGCAATGTCATAGGTAGGTAGAGTTTCTATTACTTATCTTAGCTAATTTATTTTGTACATTGAGTATTTCTCGACTACAGTTTAGTGTATATAATCCATCCACAAGAGGAGCAGTTCCATATATAACATTATCAAAATATAGTACTTGACTGCCATTATAAATATATGAGGAAAACCCCTCCATGTCCAAAACATGGATAGAAATGATATTCCTCGTTAACGAGGGTACATAGTAACAATCATTTAACACTAGACAATAGCCAGAAGGCAAATTTAATCTATAAGTTCCTATGCGCTCAGCATCCACTCGTGCTCCATTTCCAACGCGTATGTCCACCTCTCTTGGTCCAACATTCCTGCTATCAGTTAGCCCCTGCACATTGGTACAAATGTGTGAGCCACAAGCGGTATCCAATACCCAGGAATGAGAGTTATTTATAGACATATTTATTTCAATGACGTACATACCTTGTCCACTAGAGGTAGAAGCACCTAGTGCTTTTCCTCCTCTTGGTGCAGTGCAGTCCTTCTTCCAATGCCCTTTTTTATTGCAGTTGAGGCATACATCCTTAACCGGATTCACCTTCTTCTTCTTCACACATCCCTTAGGCTTCATAGCTGAGGGCGCAGAGACTGCTTTGCCCTTCTTCTTCTGCCATTCCTTACCTTTGGGCTTGGGTCGGCTAGTAGAGCTCACCATGAGCACAACTTTGCCTTTGGAAGTGGAAGACTCAAAGGTCTTGAGCATGTTGTGCAGCTCCGACAGACTCGCCTTCGTTCCATTCATATTGTAATTCACTATGAAGTTTTCAAAGGAACGAGGGAGAGAGTTCAGGATGAGGGTGGTAGCATTCTTTTGCAGCTTCGTTCCAATTGAAGCAAGTCTCTCTATCAGCCCTATCATCTTCAACACATGCTGCGAGACCTAGCCCCTTCATTGAGGTTACACTTAAAAAGTTCTATCAGTAACTCATATTCCATAGTCTGAGATTGTGAGTCATAAAGACTCTCAAGTGTTCGAGCATCTCATTGGGACCCATGTTCTCATGTTATCTCTGAAGTTCCATAGACATGGAAGACAACATCACGCACTGTGCTAAAGTGGCATCATCTAGGTGTTTTGGTAAGCATCTTTATCAAAAGAGACATATTCAACAGAGTCTGTCGCAGGAACTGTTGGGAGCACCGTGTCCAACACGTATTCTAATTTCTCTTGTCTCAGCACTATTCGTAAATTTCTTAGTCAGTCAAGGTAGTTAGGTCCAGTAAGTTTGTTCATTTCAATCAACATTTTCAATGGTAATCTCGACATCTTTGATAATGTGAAAAATTAGATAGACTGGAAATCAAACTCAAAATTTATTTCCTATTATACACATTCATTTAGGCTAATCAACATGGTCTTTTGTTTAATTAGCTTCCACTAATTTAACATACTTCTACGACCCCATGGTAGAATACGGACCTATATTAATTAAGGTCCTAATAGGTCAAGATCCAAGCCTATGCTATCTCCGCGTTTGCTTTAGCTGATAACTTTAATAACACATCTTGGTAGGTTCTAAACTAATTGCAAAACTTATTTGCAACTCTTGGTTGATCAAATATTATATTTAATCTTGCGTCCTTAGATTAGTCTGATACTTTTGCGCCAAGATTTTTTTAAGCAAGTCAACCCCATTACACGACTGCGTTTATGTATCTAAGTAAATTTGGCCTTTGTGAGCAAACACTTTGGTGTAAATACCCACAAAAGTTTATCGTTTACCTTTACATTTAAAATACATCTATGAAAGATTCTGGGTCCTCGTAGACTTAGAGCAAATGCTTTGGCATAAATACTCGTATCGCCGAAAAAGTTTTTGCACTCTAACAATTATAATAGACGACGCGTTTTCATTTAGACTTGTATTTAAAATTTTGGGGAACATTTTAATTCAGGACTTTAACCAAGATCAACTCTTTTACGCCATATCCAATATGACATCTTAATATCATGCAAAACTAATGACACATATAGTTGGGAACCGTCAACCCAATAAGCTTGAAATAAGATGGTTTAATCAAACACTGGGTGCCGTCTGGCCAGACAGTTATAGCGGATATTATGCTAATTATTAAATGAAAGCATTTAAACACTTAACATATAGTTCGTATATTATTCAATAATATACAATTAATAATAATCATGGATTAACTTGTCTAAACTCTAAAATTTAAGTCTAATCCAAACAGTCCCTTAAACATTTTCTGATTTTAAAAATTGATTTTCAGGATATTTCTGTAAGTTCCAGATTTTCAGAATTTACAGTTTAGTCCCTCAAGAATTTAAAATTTCAATTTTGAACCCCTTTAAATTCAGAAAATCCAATTTTAATTTTCAGAAAATATTTTCAGATTTCAGGGACATGTCTGTAATTTCCAGAATTTTAATTTAATTGCAGATTTGGTCCTGCTTTTCTAAAATTTACAAATTTGTCCCAATGACCAAATTTGATGATTTTAAAAACTTTTCCAGTGATCAAATTGCAATTCCAAAAACTTCTAAAATTTTCAGATTTGCCCCAAGGGCTAAATTGCAATTTTAAAAACCGCCACTGCCCTACCGGAACAGTGACTGCCGTACTGTTCACACCGATTCAGCGCCACTGTTCACGCCAAATCAGTGACTGCCGCATTGTTCAGCGCTCCATCGAGGAGTTGCGGCGTCTCCATCTCAGAAGCACAAAATTCGCATTTTCAAAACCCTAAAACTAGTTCAGGGTCAAATTTGCAGATTCATCTTCGTTACCCTTTCACTATCAAACAACACGTTCATCGACCATCATACAATCTCTTCTCGTTCTTCGGTTCAGTGCACCATGTTCGCAATGAACCGATTACGCACATTGACTTAGAAGAGTTAGATCGGAATGACTTGCTCGATTACATCATTGTTTAATAGTTTGAGAGACAATGATGATGTGCTTTTAAGATATTAGGTTTTCAAGCTTTAAACAACATAAATTTCAGATTTAAATAAATTCTAACCCATATTATTATTAACTAATTACATTATAATCATACAAAACAGCTCTGGCTCTTGATACCACTGTACGTTTTTGTTGGGTTATTGTATGCAGCGGATATTGAAAACTTGTTTCAAACCTAACAAACGTAGAACTATTTAACTATAGGATAATTTTACACTGTAAACACAAGACTTGAATGGTACTTACATGTTTACAATATCTGGAATCTTTATCCACTGTGGCTGCGCACGCAAATGCCCTTTCGATTGCAAGTTCCAAACTTCAATGTATTCCTCCTTTGGAAAGCTAGGAATTCCCCCAGAGGTTCGAGAGAGTGTTTTGATTATGAGTCTCTAAGACATAGAATAATGATATAAAAATCAAATGTATTGAATAATGAAGTGTAGGTCTAAATTTATAGGTGAAAATTAGGTCAAACCGGATTAGGGTTTGACCTTGGGTCTGACCCAAAATTTGAGAAAGATTAGGTCATGGCGTCGCGACCCTCTGGTGTGAGCGTCGCGGCACTCACGTGGCCCTACAATGTCTCATTTTATTTTTTGCACATTCTTAATTAAATCCAAAATCCAATTTTGTCTTAATTAAACAAGCATTATTCATTTAGATATCTCGGTTCTAAATCGAATATTTAATACTCTCTCAATACATCCTTAGATCGAAAAGACAATCGATATAGTGTGACCCTACATGCCTTCACATATCGACATTAATCAAATTAAGGTCTACGCGGAACTCCTAGACGGAGCTGCAAGACGAACTCAATATGTGAAGTACGTTTACACGAATTCAGTAAACTTAACCTCTATGTGGTAAGATAAAATACTTTCATTCACGACACACTCGATCAAGCTTAGGATTTGTCAAATGTCTATCCAAATGGCTTAATCATTGTATCTCATCTATATTAGTTGACAACTAGACCATATTCTAAATATGTCTATTGCGTTGGCCAACGACTTAGTAAACGTAATATCACTGAGAAGCTGAGTGTTCTCTCGAATATACATTCGAGGAATGAATCATAATCTTGGCTCAACTACCACCTTTAATCCACATCGTAATGTACCCAATACAAGTCGTATCTCAACCTATAAGGCATTTGAGCTTAGGACAGGATCAAAGTATATTACTTTGTAGACAAGGTGTGCATTGACCTCAAGTCTAAGGACTTCTATCTCCCACACGCTGATCATACTTTAGACAAGTATAACAATCAGTATATCAGCAGGGTATACCAATACTTTCAAAGTATACATGTGTCCATCACGAGTAGCCATTACTCATAGCAGGTGAGACATACTATATCCTCTAAGGATGTGTTTCAGACCACATGTTGACTTATCACATATCATCCATATCTCATTCTCGATGATCATTAGTCGAGGCTATTTTAAGAGTTACGTTATAATATTAATATCTCACATTATTAATAACAATGTAACCTCTAGGGATGCATATTATAGAATATTATAAACAATCAACTAATAATTCAATAATTACAAATGCCAAAATATTAATCTTCATTAATAATAATACGAATGTGTATAAAGTACATTTGTCCTAATACAGATTGTCTCTAGGACATACATATACTTTCAATGATATGGGGAGTTACTATCTCTCTAGAGGAATGTTAGTAGCTCAGTTGATTGACTATCTAAATTTTCACCTTGTTGGCGAGAGTTCGATTTTCCACCTTATAATCTCATTCTCATTTCCCCTATCCCTATGTAATTAAAAAAAAAATTACTATCTCGACTAATCTAAATTCATGACGCATAATGTGTTTAAAGTGGAAACATTGCCTATCATCAAATCAGGAGTTTTATCATTTTTTGGGTTCAAATACAAAATATCGGATTAAGATCGGGAAAATCTCATCCATTCTAACATAAAAAATCCAATTATGTAATTACATGGAAAGATTATCAAATAATGTGATTATTACTGTAAAAGAGGACTCACTTTTTTGTTGCAAATAAAAAAATTGTGCATGTGATCTGATTGATTGCCTTTGTTTTGGAATCTGATTCCCATTCTTGGAAAGCTATCATAATCGAAACACAAAGAGGAATATTAATTTTGTGAATGCATGTATTTGTATTTGCTCGTTAATTTATTCCAGATGAAAAGGAAAATAGCACTAATTTTGTTTCTTACTGTGCTATTTCCTTTTTAGCATTTCCTCACTTTCTTACGTGGTTTTTTTCATTTCTTTCCGTTAGAAGACAAAAATTTCTTATTCAATTATGTTTATTTGTATAATATTATCTTCAAACGACCAATAAAATTGTGATGAAGTGGTAAATATTTTTTCATCCTTAATCAGAGGTCTTGCGGTTCGAGTCTTGAGTATGAAATCGCCTTTATTAGGGAGCGATTTACCCTCCAATATAGGATTTCCGGTGAAATCCAAATTTCGTCGGACCTCAATGTTAAATATACACAATATACATGTGTATATTGTTGCTCTCGGATTCCTCCTCTTAACCGTGTATGGTGTAAATAATTAGGTAACATTGTAGTCTCCTAGTTTAGGTAATATTATAGTGTAATTAGTCTTGTACACTTACCATAATATTTGTATTACCATAATTGTATATTTAGTATCCAAGTAGAATAAGGTTTTAGGAATAGGATTCTCCTATTATGGAAATATGTAACTTGTATAAATACTCTTTCAATTAATGAAAATGATCAAGAGATTATTTCTTTCATGGTATCAGAAGTCTAGGTCTTAAAATCCTCTCTCTAAAAAACCTCCTACCTCCCATCGCCACCTCGAAATCTGAGCCCTCTTCATCTCGTTTTTCGTACCGACGGTCTTTCCTCTCTTCCCAATTTTTCCTTCCAAATCCCTCAATCACATATTGTTCTATCAATATGTCTACATCCCGAAACACGTTTCATCCTGCCTTTACGGTTTATAACATCAAGAATAACATCCCCTTGTTCTTGAAATAGAAAACGTCCAATATGCGACGTGAGCTGAACTGTTCAAAATTCACGCACGCTCGCATCAAGTCATCCATCACATAATCCCCGCGTCTCCTGAGTATACGGAGGTACCCAAACGCGAGGATGATCCTAAGTTGTGGATGACTCTTGATGCCATAATCCTCTAGTGGATATATTCCACAATTTGTACCGACCTTTTGCAAATGATTATTGAGCCTGACGCTATGGCACAGACGACTTGGGATAGACTGCGTGATATATTCCAAGATAATCAAAATTCTAGAGTTGTTACTCTTGAGCAGGATTTCTCCCACGTCAATATGGAACATTTTCCTAACGTTTCAGCTTATTGCAAAAGATTAAAGGAATTAGCGGACCAACTTCGCAACGTTGGCGCGCCAGTTTCGAATGATCGTTTGGTCCTCTAAATGGTTTCCGGCCTCTCCGAGGCCTATAATGGTGTTGGAACACTTCTTCGGCAAAGAAATCCGCTTCCGCAATTTTATCAAGCATGTTCTATGCTTACACTCGAAGAAGCGGGCATGGCAAAAGGGCGGCTATCGGTGCTAGTCCTGTAGTCACGATGACCAAGTCCATGGTTTATCCTACCGGTTCCACCAACTCAGGCCAAAACTGTAACAACGGTGGCAGCAAAAATGATGGAAATAAGAAAAATAATGGCAAGAATCATGGTGGCAACAACGGCGGCAACCGGCAGAATAGTGGTGGCGGGGGTGGCCCCCGCAGTAGTCAGCAACAGCAACAGCAGTTCTAGGGCCCACAGCCATGGCAGTGGGCCCCTCAGCCACAATTTGGGCCAGGCCAATTTTCACCCCACTGGCAGTGGGTTGCCCAACAACATTCTAGGCTCACCTCGCCCTGGCCCACTTACAACAGTCTTCTGGGCCGAGGCAGCAAGCAGGGGTACTTCGGCCTCGGCCCCCGCAGGCCCATCACGCATCGGCACCCACGTCTACCGACATTGAAGCCGCAATGCACACGCTTGGTTTAAACCCTCCAGACCCAAATTGGTATATGGACATCGGTGCCACTACCCACATGACATCCGATTCAGGTACGCTCTCGTCTTATTCCCATTTGAGCAACCCTCGCGGTATAATTGTTGGTAATGGTAATTCTATTCCAATTCGTGGTTATGATCATAAAAATTTATCTCCCCCTCATCCACCTCTTATCTTGAAAAACACCCTACACGCCCCCAAATTGATTAAAAACTTAGTCTATGTCCGTAAATTCACTACTGACAATTCTGTGTCTATTGAATTTGATCCATTTGGTTTCTCTGTGAAGGATTTCAAGATGGGGAGTCCTCTCATGAGGTGTGATAGTAGGGGAGATCTTTATTCTATCATACCCAGTTCCCGTCCATCGAGTCAAGTCCTACCATCCGCCTTTGCAGCCATTTCTCCTTCCTTGTGGCATGCTCGTCTTGGTCATCCGGGATCATCTATTTTGTCATCTTTAGATAAAAATGGTTTTATTTCATGTAAGGGTACGAGTAGTACTCCAAATTCTCAGTCTTATTCTTTAGGAAAAATTGTTAAGTTGTCATTTGTAGACTCAAATTCTCATACTTTAATGCCATTTGATATTATACATAGCGACTTATGGACGGCTCATGTCCTTAGTTCTGTGGGTCATCGGTATTATGTTCTCTTTTTGGATGATTATTCTAAGTTTTTATGGACGTTTCCGATAGCGAAAAAATGTCAAGTTTTTTCTGTCTTCTTCAAATTTAGAGCATTCATCAGAACCCAATTCGACCTAGAAATAAAAAATATTCAGTGTGATAATGGCAAAGAATATGACAATGGGGTGTTTCGGAAATTCTGTGCTCATAATGGGATCAATTTTCGGTTTTCGTGTCCTCATACGTCTTCACAAAATGGGAAAGCTGAATGCAAAATTCATTCCATAAATAACATTGTCCGCACTTTATTAATGCATGCTTCCATACCCCTCGTCTTTTTGGCATCATTCTCTCCAAATGGCTACCTATCTTCTTAACATAATTCCTTCCAAATGTTTGACATATTCTTCCCCCCTTCAAATTTTATATAATAAAATTCCTTCATATTTACATCTTCGGATTTTTGGGTGTTTGTGTTAGCTGTTATTCCCGTCTACCACAATTAACAAACTTCAGGCCTGGTCTACTCCGTGTGTGTTTTTGGGGTATCCGTCTAATCATCGTGGCTACAAATGCTTTGATTTATCCTCTAATAAAATCATCACTAATCGCCAATTGACATTTGCTAAAGTTAATACTCCCGTGCCTAGTTCGTATAATTTTTTGGATGATAGTATATCCCCGTATATTATTCAGCATTTTCGGACGTCTCCCACTCCCAAAATTCTCCAGCGAGCCGATTGCCCGCTGGCCCCGCTGGTCCGTCACCCACTACTAGTACCGCCACTGAGCCAGTTCCAACGATTGGGCTAGTCCAGCCCAATTCTGGAACTTGTCCAGTTCTTACTCCTGTTTCCCAAGTTGGGCCAGCAGGCCCACTGCCTGCTGGCCAGTCCGTCCCGAGACCAACAAATTTCCGAAATCCGCCCATTTCTTCCTCGAGTTATCGATCGGTCACTCATAGTCAACGGGGTATTTTTACACCAAAAAGACATTTTAATTTACATTCTAATGTCCCTAAATCCCCCTTACCCCGTAATCCTGTGTCTGCCTGAAATGACACGAATTGGAAAATTTCTATGACTGATGAATGCTCTTATTGATAATAAGACGTGGGAGTTGGTGCCCCATCCATCTGGTATTAATATTATCAGGTCTATGTGGATTTTTGCTTATAAGGAGAATTCAGATGGTTCATTTGCTCGACATAAGGCGCGACTTGTGGGTGATGGTAAGACTCAGCAGGTTGGTGTAGATTGTAGGGAGACGTTTAGTCCGGTGGTCAAGCCAGCTACCATTCGCACTGTGCTTAGCTTGGCTCTTTCGAAAGCATGGCCTATTCATCAGTTAGAGGTAAAGAATGTTTTCCTACATGGGGATCTCAAGGAAACAGTCTATATGCATCAGCCTTTGGGATTCAGGGATCCCAAACATCCTTATCATGTTTGTTTGTTGAAGAAGTCCTTATATGAGCTTAAGCAGTCTCCCCGGTCCTGGTATACGAGGTTTGCATATTATGTTTCGACTATTGGGTTCACGAACAGCAGGTCAGATAATTTCTTGTTCATCTACCGTCGTGGTTCGTCCTTGGCCTATATTTTGTTATATGTGGATGATATTATCTTAACTGCCTCATCATTCGGTATATTCAGGGTACACTGGACTATGGGTTGCATTTATATCCTTTCTCGACATCCATACTTGTCTCGTATACGGATGCTGATTGGGGTGGTTGTCCAGACACCAGACGGTCTACGTCTTGCTATTGTATGTTTCTTGGCAATAACCTGATCTCATGGTCTGCAAAACGTCAGTCGACATTGTCCCGATCTAGTGCCGAGGCCGAGTATCGAGGGGTAGCTAATATGATCTCGGAATCATGTTGGTTACGTAATTTGCTATTGGAGTTTCATTCACCTATTCAGAAAGAAACCTTGGTGTATTGCGATAATATTAGTGCCATCTACCTTTCATGTAATCCGGTTCAGCACCAGCGCACTAAACATATCGAGATGGACATTTACTTTGCCCGCGAAAATGTTGCTCGTGGTCAGGTACGCGTCTGCCATGTCCCGTCAATATATCAAATTGCCGACATCTTTACAAAGGGTCTGACCTCGGTCCTTTTTGAAGATTTTAGGGACAGTCTCAGCGTTCGAAGACCGTCCGCTATGACTGCGGGGGTGTGTTAAATATACACAATATACATGTGTATATTGTTGCTCTCGGATTCCTCCTCTTAACCGTGTATGGTGTAATTAATTAGGTAACATTGTAATCTCCTAGTTTAGATAATATTATGGTGTAATTAGTTGTACACTTACCATAATATTTTTATTATCATAATTGTATATTTAGTATCCAAGTAGAATAAGGTTTTAGGAATAGAATAGGAATATGATTCTCCTATTATGAAAATATGTAACTTGTATAAATACTCTTTCAATTAATGAAAATAATCGAGAGATTATTTCTTTCACTCAATATAAATACAAAACACCACATGGAAACCAAATTAGGAAAAAAAATCTGTCAACTTATAATGACAAACATAGGTTAGTGATCGTAGGGACGCTTCCTTATTATCTTTTTGGTTAAGCCTATTGAGTTCGATGTTGATAGTGGTGGCTCCACTTTATTTTTCATGGCTAAAACAAGTCTTATCATATCCTTTGCTGGATTATTTTTCAACGAAAGCATATGTAATGATGAAAATTGAAAAAGAAAAATTCAAGAAGTTAAAGGTGAGTGGAACTGAAATACCTTGCATTTCTAGTGTCATGCAAACGTGTTACATACGTAATTATAAGCCGAGAAGAATTGAGGAATTGAAGTTTATGATTATAAATTTTAACTCTCTTGAATTATTGAATTTTAAATTAATAATTTGTATATTTATATTAGTATAAATTTCTTAAAGCGAATATAGAATTTGGACATATATATTAGTACAAAAATGAAGAACAAAAGAGAGAAGTTAGAGTTTCATAGAGAGATATTTTCGTTGGGTTCACTGACACAAAATTAGTCTTTACATCTGGATATTCTCTTATTTATAAATACAAGATATTTGCATAATCTAAACACTAATTCAAACAAGACTAATTATTACAATGGTTAAAAATTAAATCTGCACAACTCATGTATTTTGGGCCTTCAGCTGTTGAGCCTAACTTGGGATTGCTGTGGACTTATATTAATTTCAACACCCCCCCCCCCTCAAGCTTGAGGGTGTAAACACTCTTAAGCTTGCCCAAGATGAAGTGATGAGGGCCACCAGGAAGAGCCTTGGTAAAAATGTCAGCAAGCTGTTCAGAACTGCGAATGAAATGTAGAGACCATACCAGCAGATAAACAATCCCGAACAAAATGGAAATTTATTTTTATATGTTTAGTCAGCTCGTGAAATACAGGGTTATTATCAATATGTAAGGCAACTTGATTGTCACAGTAAATAGGAACAGGGGCAGAAACAGAGAGTCCCAAATCACCAAGCAATCAAATGAGCCAAGAAATTTCAGCAACCAGCTATCTCAAAGCTCTGTATTCATCCTAGCAGAGAGAGATATGGTAGGTTGCTTTTTGCATTTCCATGATATGGGACACCCACCAAGAAACAAAAAATTAATGACAGATTTCCTTGAAGATGGGCAAGCAGCCCAATCAGAATCAGAATAGGCAATGAGTGGAGTATATGGATCATTGGATAGTAGAAATCCTTGAGCAGGGTCATTAGAAAGGTATCTAAGAACATGAATGACAGCCAGCATATGGGGAACTCTAGGACATTGAAGAAATTGGCACAAATGTTGAACTGCATATGAGGTATCAGGCCTGGTATGCTGAAGAAAATTCAGCTTACCAATGAGTTCCTGTAATTGATAGGATCACATGTATCACTACATAACTTGATTGAATGATCCAAAGGAGTGACTAAAGGTCTAAAGTGAGAACATTTGTACTCATCTAGCAAATCATAGGTAAATATTTGCTGGCTGACACAATAACCTTGAGAATGAAGGGTTTACTTCCAAACCCAAGAAATAATGAACACCACCAAGGTCCTTAATTTTAAACTTGTCATTCAGGAAACTCTTCAGAGAATTCATTTCATTCAAGTTGTCCCCACCTAACAATATATCATCAACATATACATCAAGGATAACCAGAGAGCCATTGGATACGTTAGTGAACAAAGAATGGTTATTTTGATTGGAATTATAATCCATGGACAGAAGAACTTGAGACAACTTTGAAACCTATTGTCTAGATGCTTGTTTGATTCCATTAAGGGACTTCTTGAGTTTGCAAACCAGTGGAGAGGATGAGGATGAACAAGATACATCAAGGCTATGTGAAATTTTCATGTAAACCTCTTCATGGAGTTCTCCATGAAGGAAGGCATTATTTACATCAAGTTGGAAAACAGTCCAATGCCTTTTAACAGCCAAGGACAAAAGGCATTTTATGGTGGTAAGTTTAATAAGAGGGGAAAAAGTTTCATTATAGTCTATGCATTCTTTTTTAGTATCACCTCTAATGAATAACCTAGACTTGTATCTTTCAATAGAACCATCAGCTCTTTGCTTGATTTTGTACACCCACTTACGAGATATGGGTTTTTTGTGAGGTGGAAAAGGGACAATGTCCCATGTTTGATTAGCCTCAAGAGCCTTGAACTCATTCAGCATTGCTTCCTACCAGGTAGGATGATGAGCTGCATGTTGATAATACTGAGGCTCTTGCAAATGTAATTCAAGAGAGGAAACCTTGAAATCTAAAGGAGCAGAAGAGGAAGGAATAACAAAATTACAGATATAGTTTGAGAGATATGAAAGTATTTGAAAAGTTCTAGATGATTTTCTTTCAGGAAGTGGATGTGACAGAAGGAAGAGGTACATGTGAAGGGATAGTAGGTGGATAAGGATGTGAAGGTATGTTTGGAGTAGAAGGAGAAGTATGGGGAAATAAAGGTAGAGATTGAAGAATTGATGACTGAGTAGGGTTGACAGGAACAGGGATATCATCAATGTAATGAGGAGATGAATCAGGAAAGATAGATGGAGTAGAGGAGTGACAGGGAAACACATGCTCATGAAAAATAACCTTCTAGAGAAAAATATGGAATGAGTGTCTAGGTTAAGGAGTTTGTATCCCTTCTTACCACAAGGGTATCCCAGAAAGACACTAGGTATACTTCTAGATTGAAATTTGTCTGTCTGATTTGTGTGTGGCAGCATAGCATAAATATCCAAAAGTGTTTAAATGTGCACATGGAGAGGGAGGAGAAGAAACATGAAGTTTTTCATAAGGAGTGGAGTTTTGTAAGACTGTGGAAGGTATTCTGTTAATGATATAGGTAGCAGTAAGAAGACACTCACCCCAGTACTTAAGAGGGAGTTTTGATTGAAAAGAAGTGTCCTGAACACTTCTAAAAGATGGTTGTATTTTCTTTCAACCACCTCATTCTGTTGAGGTGAATGTGAAATGGTTGTTGATGGAGAATGCCATGAGTGGAGAAGAAGTGTTGTGCTTCAAAACTGCTACTTAACGCAAAAGCAACATCATATCTGAAGCACTAACTATGAGAGTTGAATTGAACTTGAACCATAAGAGTGAAGGCTTTAATCACAGTCAAAGCATTGCTTTTAGATTAAAGAAGATGTGTCCAAGTTACCCTGGTAAAATCATCCATGAGGGTGATGAAATACTTGAAACCATTATAGGTTCTTGTATTGTATGGACCCCAGGTATCTCTGTGTATGAGTTGAAAAGGTTTGGCAGAATGAATAATACTTTCAGGGAAAGGTAATCTCTGTTGTCTAGGCATAGGACAAATATTGCATATGAAAGATTATTTGGAAGAAATCTCGCCAGACAAGAAAAAAATTGATTTCATTTTGTTAAAAGGCATGTATCCTAGTCTTTGATGCCAATAAAATCAGTTTTATTAACAGAATTTGCAATGCAAACAACATCATTAGAATCCATGACATGATTAGAAACTACAGGGGTACAAGAAGAACTAGGGGATGGACTTGAGAATCAGAAACTAAATTAAAAGCAATACAATGTGTGTTGCCAAACAAAGTTGGACATGCAGGTGAAGGAGTTGATTCAGGATGAAAGAGATATAGTCTACTGGAAACTTTACCAAGTTCCAGTGGCTTCTTCATAGAAGGACCCTGTAAATAGCAATGAGTAATGGTAAAAAGTGCATAACATCTCAACTGGATGAGTAATTTGTGAATACAGATTAGGTTAAATTGGAAAGAGGGAACTAATAGAACATTGATCAAACTTATATCAGGTCTAAGTGCCAAAGAACCCGTAGACACAACTTTAACTTTGTATCTATTAGGGAGAACAATTAGGTATGGTGTAACTAAAGGTTGAATGTCATGTAGAAGATGTTTGTGAGGGGTCATATGATTGGAAGCTTCTGAGTTTAGAATCCAAGGATTTCTATCTAATTGTGAATGTGCACAAATGCTATAACCATCAGTAGTAAAACTAGAACAACTATACCAACTTGCAAAATTAGCAAATGCAGCATGTTCCCTACTAGAGTTGCCAAAGTGGAAAGCAGGAGGAGAGATATGTGAATTCTGGTACAAAGCCTTCAGTTGTTGGTAATGTTAGTACTGTTCTTTGTTAAAACCAGTCCATGAATGGTCAGATGGCTTAGAACTAAGAACAGAAGGACCATTATAGCCAGAAGGATCAGTATAACCACTTGAATTACCAGAAGAGAAACCAGAACCAAAACTTGTTGAGTTAAATTGAGAACCCTCAGACTGCATACATGAAGCAACCTTTTTATTCTTTCTGAAATTGAAATCTGGAGGAAAGTCATGGAGTCTAGAGAAATTTTCCATGATATGACCAAACCTCTTATAGTATTTATAGTACATTCAAATTGGACTCTCTGTGTAACATATCTGGTATTGTTGTTGTGAGATGTGTAGGATGATGAAGAAGAGAATGAGGCAGACTCATTTGAAAAATTGGGAAAAGGACTAGATGTTTCTTTCTGCTTCTCATTGTGTTGTAACATGGAATAAGCTTTGCTTATGGAGGGGAGAGGAGATTGCATCACAATGTTATTCTTATAAGTGGCATATGACTCATTTAGACCCCCAAGAAATTAGTATAGTTTTTGCTCTTCAATGTGCTTATGATCTCCACAAGTACAGGTAAGTCCTACATAGGCGTTACTGAGTTCATCCCATAAGTACCTCAACCTTGTGAAGTAAGAAGCAATATCTGAAGAACTTAGCATATGACTCCTTACTCTCTTTGAACTTGAATATAATTTGAACTATTTGACTGTCCAAACCTCTCATTTATGTCAGTTCAAATATCTTTTGTTGTGTTGAAACCCACGACACTAGAGGCAATATCTTTGAAAAGAGAATTTGGCAATCCATGCAATTATCATGTCATTACATCGTTCCCAATAGGGGTAATATGGAGACTCAAGAGTAGGTTGAATCGCACAACCAGTAATGATACCTAGTTTATTCTTAGCAGATAATGCAACTAACATATTCTTACGCCACATAACAAACCCATTTCCATCAAAAATATCAGAAATAAGTCGAGTTCCTGGGCGATGTACATAGAAAACATGTGTTGGATCGATGGAAAAAGGTACAAACCCTTCCTCAGCAGTATTGACAACATTTCTAGGGCTATTGGCGTTGTTGTTATTTTCACTGTTAAATATATCAAATATACATAAGATATACACGTTATGCACGTGTACATCCTATGTATATTTGGTATCGGATGGTCACGATTTTTATGCATTATTGTACATAGTTTTGTATAGTTGTAGTGTACCTTAATTAGTCTTGTACTCTTACCATAATTGTATAGTTAATCTCCAAATAGAATAAGCTTTTAGGAGTAAAATAGGAATAGGATTCTCCTATTATGGAAATATGTAAATTGTATATATAGTCTTTTAATTAATGAAAATAATCAAGAGATTATTTCTTTCATGGTATCAGAAGTTTAGGTCTTAAAATCCTCTCTCTAAAAATCCTCCAAATCATGTTGCCTACCTTGAGTTTTGAGCCCTCTTTATCTCAGTTTTCGTGCCGACGGTCTCTCCTCTCTTCCTAAATTTTCCTTCCAAATCCCTCGCTCACATATTGTTCTATCAGTATGTCTACATCACGGAACACGTTTCATCCTGCCCTTATAGTTTCTAACATCAAGAATAACATCCCTCTTGTCTTGAAATAGAAAACATCCAATTGCGACGTGGGCCGAACTGTTCAAAATTCACGCACGCTCGCATCAAGTCATCCATCACATCATCCCCGCGGCTCTTGAGGATATAGAGGTACCATGACGCGAGGATGACCCTAAGTTATGGACGACTCTTGATGCCACCATCCTTCAGTGGATATATTCCACTATTTATACCGACCTTTTGCAAACGATTATTGAACCCGATGCTGTGGCGCAGGCCACTTGGGATAGACTACGTGATATATTCCAAGATAATCACAATTCTAGAGTTGTTACTCTTGAGCAGGATTTCTCCCACGTCCATATGAAAGATTTCCCTAACGTTTTGGCTTATTGCAAAAGATTGAAGGAATTGGCCGACCAACTCCGCAACGTTGGCGCGCCGGTTTCAAATGATCGTTTGGTCCTCCAAATGATTTCAAGCCTCTCTGAGGCCTATAGTGGTGTTGGAACGCTTCTTCGTCAAAGCAATCAACTTCCGCAATTTTATCAAGCTCGTTATATGCTTACACTCGAAGAAGCGGGCATGGCTAAAAAGGTGACTACCGGTACTAGTCACGTGGTTATGATGACTGATTCCACTGTTCATCCTCCCGGTTCCAACAACTTGGGCCAAAACCGCAACAATGGTGGTGGCAAAAAGAGAGGAAATAAGAAAAATAATGGCAAGAATCGCGGCGGCAGTCGGAACAGTGGTGGTGGCAGTGGTGCCCCTCGGGGCAGTTAGAAGTAGCAGTTTTGGGCCTCGCAGTGGCAGTGGGCCCCACAGTTTGGGCCAAACAGTGGCAGCCCAGCGATGCAGTCCCACTGGCAGTGGGCCGGCCAACATCAGCAAAGGCCCAACATATAGTGGCCCAGTTTCGGTACTCTCTCTAGGTCGAGGCAGGAAGCAGGGTGCTTGGGCCTCGAGCCCCGCAGGCCCATCACGCAGTGGGCCCCACTTCAACCGACATCGAAGCCGCAATGCACACGCTTGGATTAAATCCTCCGGACCCAAATTGGTATATGGACACCGGTGCCACTACCCACATGATATCTGATTCAGGTACGCTCTCGTCTTATTCCAATTTGAGCAACCCTCGTGGCGTAATTATTGGTAATGGTAATTCTATTCCAATTCGTGGTTATGGTCATAAAACTGTCTCCCCCTCATCCACCCCTTAACTTGAAAAATACCCTACATGCCCCCAAATTGATAAAAAACTTAGTGTCTGTCTGTAAATTCACCATTGATAATTCTGTTTCTATTGAATTTGATCCATTTGGTTTCTCTGTGAAGGATTTCAAGACGGGGAGTCCTCTCATGAGGTGTGATAGTAGGGGAGATCTTTATCCTATCACGCCAAGTTCCGGTCTATTGAGTCAAGTCTTGCCGTCAGCATTTGCAATCCTTGCTCCTTGTGGCATGCTCGTCTTGGTCATCCGGGGTCGTCTATTTTGTCTTCCTTAGTTAAAAATAATTTTATTTCATGTAAGGGTTCGCGTAGTACTCCGAATTTTCAGTCTTGTTCTTTAGAAAAAATTGTTCGGTTGCCATGTGTAGACTTAAATTCTCATACTTTAATGTCATTTGATATTATTCATAGCAACTTATGGACGTCTCATGTTCTTGGTTCTTTGGGTCATCGGTATTATGTTCTCTTTTTTTAATGATTATTCTATGTTTTTATGGACTTTTCCGATAGCGAAGAAATCCCAAGTTTTTTCCATCTTCTTAAAATTTAGAGCATTCATTAGAACCCAATTCGAACGGGAAATAAAAAATATTCAGTGTGATAATGGCAAAAAATATGACAATGGGGTGTTTCGGGAAATCTGTACTAATAATGGGATCAATTTTCATTTTTTCTTGTCCTCATACGTCTTCACAAAATGGGAAAGCCTAACGCCAAATTCGTGCCATAAATAACATTGTTCGAACTTTATGATTCATGCTTCCGTACCCCCGTCTTTTTGGCATCATGCTCTACAAATGGCTGCATATCTCCTTAACATAATTCCTTCCAAAGGTTTGACATATTCTTGCCCCCTTCAAATTTTATATAATAAGCCTCCTCCGTATTCACATCTTCGGGTCTTTGGGTGTTTGTGTTATCCATTATTTCCGTCCACCACAATTAACAAACTTCAGGTCCGGTCTACTCCGTGTGTGTTTTTGGATTTTCCGTCTAATCATCGTGGTTACAAATGCTTTGATTTATCCTCTAATAAAATCATCATGTAATTTTTGATGAATCTCAATTCTCGTTTGCTAAGGGTAGTACTCCCGTGCCTAGTTCGTATAATTTTTTGGATGATGGTATATCCCAGTATATTATTCACCATTTTTCGGACGTCTCCCACACCCAAAATTCTCCAGGGGTCCCACTACCCGCTGGCCCCACTGCCCCGTCACGAGCTACAATGCCCAGTATAGTCTCTGGGCCAGTTTCAGGGCCAGTCCAGCCCACTTCTTAAACTGGTCCAGTCCATGTTTACTGTGTTGGGCCAGCAGATCCACTGCCTGCTGGTCAGTCTGTCCCTAGTCCAGAAAATTTCCAAAATCCGCCTAATTCTTCCTCGAGTCATAGACCGGTCACTCGTAGTCAACGGGGTGTTTTTAAACCAAAGAGACATTTTAATTTAAATTATAATATTCTTAAATCACCCTTACCCCGTAATTCTGTGTCTGCGTTAAATGACCCGAATTGGAAAATTGCTATGACCGATGAATATAATGCTCTCATTGATAATAAGACGTGGGAGTTGGTGCCCCGTCCATCTGGTATTAATATTATTAGGTCTATGTGGATTTTTGCTCATAAGGACAATTCAGATGGTTCATTTGCACGACATAAGACGCGGCTTGTGGGTGATGGTAAGACTCAGCATGTTGGTGTGGATTGTGGGGAGACGTTTAGTCCGGTGGTCAATCCGGCTACCATTCACACTGTGTTTAGCTTGGCTCTTTCAAAAGCATGATCTATTAATTAGTAAGATGTATAGAATATTTTCCTACATGATGATCTCAAGGAAACAGTCTATATGCATCAGCCTTTGGGATTTAGGGATCCCAAACATCCTCATCATGTCTGTTTGTTGAAGAAGTCCTTATATGGGTTTGAGCAGTCTCCACGAGCCTAGTATATGCGATTTGTCGACTATGTTCGACTATTGGGTTCACTCACAACAGGTCGGATAATTCCTTGTTCATCTATAGTCGTGGTTCGTCTTTGGCCTATATTCTGTTATATGTGGATAATATTATTCTGACTGCCTCTTCCGATACCTTACGTCAGTCTATCATGACAATGCTCAGCTCTGAGTTTGCTATGAAATACTTGGGGGCCTTGAGTTACTTTTTGGGGATTATTGTCACTCGTCATACAGGTGGGTTATTCTTATCTCAAAGGAAGTATGCAACTAAGATCATTGAGAGGGCTGGGATGTCATCTTGTAAGTCCATTTCCACTCCAGTTGATACTAAGCCCAAGCTTAGTGTCGCGGCCGGCGTACCATACGAGGATCCGACCCGCTATCGCAGTCTTGCAGGGGCCCTTCAGTAACTTACCTTTACGAGATCGGATATTACGTATGATGTCATGCATGTGTGTTTGTTCATGCATGATCCCAGGATTGAGCACATGAAGGCACTCAAACGCATCATTCGGTATATTCAGGGTACATTGGACTATGGGTTACATTTATATCCTTCATCGACATCCACACTTGAATCGTATACGGATGCTGATTGGGGTGGTTGTCCAGACACCAGACGGTCTACGTCTGGTTATTGAATGTTTCTTGGCAATAACATGGTCTCATGGTCTGCAAAACGTCAGTCGACATTATCCCGATCCAGTGCCGAGGCCGAGTATCGAGGGGTAGCTAATGTGGTCTTAGAATCATGTTGGTTACGTAATTTGCTATTAGAGCTTCATTCACCTATTCAGAAAGCAACCTTGGTGTATTGCAATAATATTAGTATCATCTACCTTTTAGGTAATCCGGTTCCGCACCAGCGCACTAAACATATCGAGATGAACATTCACTTTGTCCGCGAAAAGGTTGCTCGTGGTCAGGTACGCGTCTGTCGTGTCCCGTTAAGCTATCAAATTGCCGACATCTTTACAAAGGGTCTGCCCTCGGTCCTTTTAGAAGATTTTAGGGACAGTCTCAGCGTTCAAAGACCACCCGCTATGACTGCGGAAATTGTGTTAAATATACACAATATACATGTGTATATTGTCTCTTGGAAAGCTCTCGGGTTTCAGCCCATTTGTACCGTGTATATGGGTAGATATTTTAGTATCCTAGTTTAGATAATATTATAATGTAATTAGTATTATACACTTATAATAATAATTGTGTTACCATAAATATATAGTTATGGAAAGCTATCAATATTTTTGTCCTTACTCTATAGAATCTTTTTGTCCTTGGAAAGCTATCAATTTCATGAAGAAAGAGCGAAAACGTGATTAAAAGAAAACTACGATAATATATATAGGATCATCATCGTAATTATAAAACAAATGATAAAATGTTCATCACACCGATATTCTCTTCTATTTTTTTTTATCTCCTCCCTTTCTTTTTCTATTTATATTTATTTATCATTGCTTCCATTGAATTCCGTGCTCTATAACGATAAAATCTCTTATTTTATTGATCTTCAAAATCTAAAATTTGAGGATGGGTGATACCCATTGGTACCGGATTCAAGGGATTAGTCCACCCTTCAAAACAACATAACAACAGTCCTTTGGAAACAAAAAAAAAAGAATCTATTCGAGGCGGGAGATGAGAGATATTTTGTTCCACCTAGAAAATTATTTGATTCTTGTCTTTCAAAAAAATTCCACGACATACCCGAAAGGACTAAAATTAAATTGTTAAGAGTTTCACATTGGATATGGAATGAGAACATGAACTCCTTATATGGACTTGGACATTCCTCACCCTACAAGATAGTTTTTGGGGTTGAGTTAGACCCAAGATCCATTTTTTACATGGTATCAGAGCCAGACACATTCCAATTCTTTGTTCACCGATGTTGGGCACCCAAATTGTATTATCCACGTTCCAGTTAACAAGGACTGTGCGTGCGGGGAGTGTTAAAAGTCTCACATTGGATATGGAATGGGAACATGAAGTCCTTATATGGATTTTGACAATCTTCACCCTACAAGTTAACTTTTTGGTTGAATTAGGCCCAATATTCATTTTTTACCTAAATATCATCAAATAAATATAGTGAATATATTTAGCTCTTTCAAAATGAAAAGGATATTTTTTTATGGAAAGAAATCACTCTGATGTTTGTGTTTCTCCACTAATTTCTTAGTTATCTTTGTTTCGTTTTCCTTTTCGTTAAAGACAAAAACAATTTAGTATATTTCCCATTTCATATTGTTTGTTATAAATATCAATAAATGATAGATCTTACGACCATTAAATCTTAATAGCTTTTAGTTGGATCGTCCTACAGTAAGAGTGCAATATATGTTGATGGTGGATTGGCTCCACCTTTATTATATCATGGCTGAATAGCAAAGAACTTTCATATTCCAAGTTCGACTATTACCAATAAAAGCGAATGGAATGATGAAACTAAGAAAAAGTAAAAGGTCGTTAAATGTGAGATCAAATTAAATTAATATAAATGCAATTCTAGCGTCATGCAGACGTGTTGTATACGTAATTTGTATCGCCTAATAATTTTCAATTTTACATGAGGAAATGTTTTCTAATTTCCTCGTTTGGTTGCATTAAAATTTCGAGAAAATATCTTCTAATAAGGAACTTATTTTTCTGAAATCGGTGGAAAATGCCTTTCCTAATGAGCCCATGGAAATCATTTTTCATATTTTTTAAAAATAAAAAACTGTTAGAAACTCCATTTTTCATCCCCCCCCAAAACCCAATCCAACACTCTAGCTTATTTAGATGGTTGTTACCTATTGTATTGTATGGTATTGAGAATATATAATATTAAAAGTGTGTTCTATCTAACAGCTTAAGCTTTTAGATCAGATGGTCACACACTTCAATATGGTATCAGAGCAGGCCAAAGGTCCTGGGATCGAACCTCACCGCCACCCATTCTCAAAAAGAATTTCCACGTGCTTGGACCATGAAAAAAAATCAGGTCAGCACGTGAGGGGCGTGTTGAGAATATATAATATTAAAAGTGTGTTCTATCTAACAGCTTAAGCTTTTAGATCAGATGGTCACGCTTTTAATATTATATCAATTTGGTGTGATCAAGTTTTACCGTTATTTTCTTCTTCTCTTTTTGCCTTTGCTTATTATTTAAGTAATAATCTTATTTAATCCTACCCTACCTTTATTACTACATGTTCCTTACTTTTCTTCATAATATCTTTACTTATTATTAATCCTATTTTATCCTTTACTACCTTTAACTCTAATATGCACCCTACTTTTTTTATGGGTAACTTACATAAATAACTACAGTTTCTAGGCTTTTAACCAATAGTCTTTATTACATTTCGTAGCTATGTTATACATATTTAGTGTGTCTTTAAGTGTATTCAAATATACAGTTTCGTGTGTATTCGATTGTATTCAAAAACAGTTTTAAAATACAGTGAGTCAAATACATATACCTTATACTTATAATCAGTCAAATACATCTAGTTTGCCCAAATATACAATCAGCCAAACACTATACCTTATACTTACACCCAAATTATGATAAATTCACTCAACTACACTCAGATCTGAGGATACAAGAAATAAAATACACTCAGATCTAAAATATAAGAAAGAGAAGAAGCTATGGATTCTGGCTAGAGATGTAAAAGCCTTCCTCTCCAAATTTGAGATCTCAGTTGTGTTTTGGCCTCTTAGGGCTCCATTCGCAAAAAATCAATCCCTATGCCCTTTCAAATTGCTTTGACGTAGAGGGATTTTGGCGTCGTATGAGCGAAGATGACCCATTCCCCAATTCAGACGAGTTTGTGGGTGTTCCATTTTTTAAAAGAGGTGTAGGCTTTGAAGGTAAGGAATAGACGAATTTGATTTAGTCGAAAGTTAGGGGAAATCGGTGACCATGGTGGGGGAGTTAGGGGGATTTGGTGGAACTGCCGATAAGTCTACCATGAGGAACATTTTGGAGTTTGTCGGAGCAGACCTAGGTGACCATTAGGGGTGAAGAGGCTAGCCTTTAGTGAGAGAAGAAATTAGGAGAGAGCAGACCTAGGTGACCGTTTGGGGTTGAGTTAGGCCCAAAATCCATTCTTTACCAGAACCATCTTCAAGTTTCTTGTAATACACGAAACTTGTTGGGATACAATTGTTGTAGGGAACGGGAAGTAAGTAACTATTACAATAATAGAAAGGATAAACTAACTATTACAATAAACTGGAAATCAAGAACTTAACCGATTGTTTGTGTGATTGGCTGAGTCGAGTGATGACACTCTTTCTTTAAGACAAGATTGCCCCGTATATCTCTTTTTACGGTGTTGAGCAATAGTCTCCCAAGATACAACAACAACTTGAACAAGTGAGCAAAGGAAACTCAAGTGTTACTCTTGAAGAACTTTGAGTATAGTGACTTTGCTAGAGAGGAAGACTATGAAATCAGAAAATCTGAAGAATTTTTTAAGTGTTGAGTGTATTTCAATTTAGCCAAAGGCCTCAATTTATAGTGTAAGTAGAAGACCCCTCAACTAGCCAACTAATGACCTTTAATAGCCATGTAATTGCACTTGATTGAGGGGTTACATTCAACCAAATAATGGCTGAATTCATGTGCCAAGCAATGGAGAATCAATGCTCCAAAACCAGCCCAAACGTCAGATTTTTCCAACTTCCCGTCGCAGCATTCTGCCTTCGAAGTGCCGCGGCGCTGTGAATTCACACTGCGGCTCCAGTGACTGGCCAGCCAATTTGCGCCGCGGTGCTACAGCGCCGCGGCTACGACGGTGTGGCACCGCGACCCTTCACTGCTCCGCGGAGATTTCTGACTCGTTTCATTTTACACTTTGTACACTTCTTCCTACATTTACCAACGGGTAAACCTAACCAACTTGTTGACTGCATAAGCAATATCAGGTCGGGTACAGTTTGTTATGTACATCAAACTACCGATCACCTGTGCATATTGCTCCTGGCATATGAGTGCACCACAATTTTTATCAAGTTTTTTTATTTCTATCCATTGGTGACTTTATAGGCGATCTGTCTAACATCTCGAACTTTCTCAAAACATCATCGATGTAGTAAGACTGAGATAAGACCAGTCCATCAGATGTCTTAGAGATTTTTATCCCCTAAGATGACATCTGTGATACCCATATACTTCATGTCGAAACATTGTTTCAACATGTTCTTAGTCTCTAGAATTATGCTAGGACTACTCCTTGTGATTAACATGTCGTCTACATACATGCATATCATAACAAATGAGTCAGAGTTACCTTTCATGTAGACATATTTGTCACACTCATTAATGGCGAAACCCTTCGATAGTAGAGTACTATAAAAATTTTCGTGCCATTACTTCGGGGCTTGTTTCAGCCCGTACAGAGATTTGACAAGCCGACAGACTTTCTTTTCTTGCCCTTGAACCACATACCCCTAGGGTTGGTCCATATAAATTTCTTCTTCCAAGTCACCATTTAGGAAGGCTGTCTTGACATCCATTTGATGTATCTCAAGGTCACGCAAAGCTGCGATCGCAATGAATACCCGTATGGATGCCATCCGAGATACTGGAGAGTACGTGTCAAAGTAGTCAAGACCTTCTTTCTGTCGATAGCCCTTGACTACCAACATGGCCTTGTACTTATCTATAAACCCATCTGTGTTATACTTCCGTTTGAGTATTCATTTACAACCCAACAATTTATTTCCCGGAGGAAGATCAACCAACTCCCAAGTATGGTTATGCATAATGGAGACTATTTCACTCTCAATAGCTTCTTTCCAGAGTGGTGCCTCTGGAGTTGACAATGCTTCAGCAATTTTCCTTGGTTCATCATCAACCATATAAGCTACAAAGTCAGGACCGAAGGATTTATCCTTCCTGGCCCTTTTACTTCGCCGTAGTTCTATCTTTGGAGTCTCCAAGTTCTGAGAGTCTGGAACACTAGATTCCAGATATTCAGCCACCTCGAGATCCACTAGATCTAAACCATCTAGATCCGGGCCGTCCACGACTCTTAGTTCCTGAGAGCTTTGTTCATAACTTCGTTTGCGAGAGGTTATGTCTTTTTCCTTTCTAGGAAAGGTACCTTCAAAGAATTGAGCATTCCATGATTTCATGATTGTACCCCCGTAGATAACTGGAATATCTGACTTATACACTAAGAAACGATAAGCACTACTGTTATTTGCATATCCGATGAATATGCAATCTACAGTCTTAGGCTCAATCTTGACCTGCTTTGGCTTGGGTACTCCAACCTTTGCCAGACAACCCCACACCTTTAAATATTTATAGGTGAGTTTCTTTCTCTTCCATGATTCATATGGAGTTTTGTCATTACCCTTATGTGGGACTCTATTAAGAATCGTATTAGCGGTAAGGACATCTTCTCCCCACACGTTTTGGGGAAGATCGGAATTGATGAGCAAGGCATTCATCATTTCCTTTAATGTGCAGTTCTTACGTTCCGCCACACCATTCGATTGAGGTGAGTATGGAGCCGTTGTTTGATGAACAATGCCTTCTTGGGCACAATATTCCTCAAATGGCGCTACATATTCTCCCCCTCTATCGCTACGAATGGATTTAATCCGCATGCTTAGTTGGTTCTCAACTTCTGCTTTGTAACGTCAGAACGCTTCAAAGGCTTCATCCTTACTTTTCAACAAGTAAAGGTAATAATACCTTGTGCTATCATCAATGAATGTCACAAAGTGCTTGTTCCCCCCCTCTAGTTTGTACAAACTTCAAATCACATATATCTATGTGAATAAGTTCTAGAGGAGCGGTATTCCTTTCGACGGATCGAAAAGGAAACTTTGTGAGTTTTGCCTCTACGCACACCACACACTTATGTTGAGGGTTTACGTCGATAGACTACAACAACTCCAACTTTACCAACCTTTGGATGGATTTGTAATTGACATATCCTAACCTATAATGCCATAAATTAGAGGACTCAAGCAAGTAAGAAGAAGAGGCTTCAATATTATTGCTTGTACGTAATACAGACATGGTGTTCACTTTGAAGAGGCCTTCACAGACGAATCCTCTTCCCACAAACATTCCATTCTTAGTGACTACAAATTTATTGGACTCAAACACTAGCCTAAAACCAGCATTAACCAATAAAGGACCTGAAATTAATTTTTTTCTAATCTCAGGAACATGCATCACTTCATTCAGAGTGAGCTCCTTTTCAGAAATCATCTTCAGAACTACCTTTCCTACCCCCAGTACGTCAGAGGAAGCATTGTTGCCCATGAACAACTTCTTGTTTGTAATCGGTGTATAAGTGGAGAAGACATCTCTGTTGGAATAGATATGACTTGTAGCACATGTGTCCATCCACCATTGCATAGGATTCTCAACTAGGTTTGCTTCTAGCACCACCGTTGAGAACTCCTCAATCATGTCGTCCAGAAAATGGTCTTTGACGACGTTAACCTGAGCCTTGTCCTTCTCTTGTTGCTCAGTCTTGAGCTTGCGGCAGTCCTTGATCATATGACCAGGTTTCCCACAATGGTGACAATTTCCTTTGAACTTCTCCGTTGCTTGGGTCTTGTCGCCTTTCTGGAACTTGCGCTTCTTGCTTTAGTTCCCTTTGGCCTTAGCCAGATTTGCCTTTGCCTCAGCGGGTTGTTTACCCCTGGGCAAGACCTTCTTATTATCTTCCTGAATTTGGAGTTTGATAATAATTTCTTCAAAAGTCATCTCCTTTGTCTTGAGATTTAAGTAGCTCATAAACTCATTTCACGAAGGAGGTAACTTTTCAATCAGTGATGCAACCAAAAACTGCTCGTTTGGCTTCATACCTTCCAAATCCATGTGATGTAGAATCATTTGGAATTCCTGGACTTGGGACATCACTGTTTTATTATCCACCATTTGAAATTTCTCAACGATGAATTTCTTAGTACCTGCATCTTGTGCGTTGTACTTCTTTTATAGCTTCTCCCACAACTCTTTGGCAGTGCCAACGGTGCAATACACCGTGTAGAGAGGGTCTGACAAGCAGTTCAATACGTAATTCTTACACATGAAATCACTATGACTCCATGCATCAAGAACCATCTTCATGCCATTAATGACATGGATACCTAGGCCCCCTTTACCCGTTTCAGAAGGCGAAGGGTCCATTTCATCTCCAGCTTGTGGAGGATCTTCTGTTAGGAAATGTGTCATTCCCATAACAGTCAGATAGAATAGCATCTTTTGTTGCCATCTTTTGAAGTTTGACCTCATGAACTTTTCAGGGCGTTCATGGTGAAATCCAGCGGGTAGAGGAACGACAACATTCCCTTAAGTGGCAGCAAATGCGTTGGATGAGCCTTGAGCAACCGGAAAGGCATTAGGAGTGCCTTGACCAGTGGGGAAGGTATAGGGATTGCCTTGAGCAGCAGCAACAGAATCAGAAGCAGTTTGATTTATGCCAGTCATCTTTCTAACTTACTTACAACAAATCTTGTCTTAAAATTGTTGGGATACAATTGTTGTAGGGAATGGGAAGTAAGTAACTATTACAATAATAGAAAGGATAAACCAACTATTACAATAAATTGGAAATCAAGAACTTAACCGATTGCTTGTGTGATTCGCTGAGTCGAGTGATGACACTCTTTCTTTAAGACAAGATTGCCCCGTATATCTCCTTTTACGGTATTGAGCAATAGTCTCCCAAGATACAACAACAACTTGAACAAGTGAGCAAAGGAAACTCAAGTGTTACTTTTGAAGAACTTTGAGTATAGTGACTTTGCTAGAGAGGAAGAATATGAAATCAGAAAATCTAGAGAATTTTCTAAGTGTTGAGTGTATTTCAATTGATCCAAAGGCCTCTATTTATAGTGTAAGTAGAAGACCCCTCAACTAGCCAACTAATGGCCTTCAATAGCCATGTAATTGCACTTGATTGAGGGGTTATATTCAGCCAAATAATGGCTGAATTCATGTGCCAAGTAATGGAGAATCAATGCTCCAAAACCAGCCCAAACGTTAGATTTTTCCAACTTCCCGTCGCAGCATTCTGCCTCCGAAGCGCCTCGGCGCTGTGAATTCGCGCCGCGACTCCAGTGACCGACCAACCAATTTGCGCCGCGGCGCTTCCTGGGAGGCGCCGCGGCTCCGACGGTGTGGCGCCGCGGCCCTTCACGGCTCCGCGGCGATTTCCGACTCGTTTCATTTTACACTTTGTACACTTCTTCCTACATTTACCAACGTGGAGTACTTTGTCATTTGGCCAATAACCGTCCATAATTCTATGTCTCAAACGTATTACATACGTACCAATATCTCTTTCACTAATGAAATTTGCGATACTTGGCACTACGTGTGCACATGTGTGGAAACGACGTTTCCGACATGCGGGCCCAATTGTTCGAGTCATAAATTAATGAGATATACTTATTTCCACATTTAGTAAATTTCCAACAAAACTACCATATGCACGTCTAGAAAAGGCATTGTAAATCATAAATGTATCAAATCTTTTATACCACTAGACGTATATTTCAGACCATATAAAGATTTCGTAAGCAAGCAAACATAGTTTACCTTAACTGTAGTGATGAATCCCTCGTGTTGGAACACATAAATCTATTCTTCCAGTTCACCATGCGAGAATACAGTCTTCACATCGATCTAATTGTTCTAGGTCCAAGTCATGAAGAGTCACAAAAGCTAGTAAGACCTGATAGAGCTATGTTTCACCACTGGACAGAACACTTCATCTGTATGCCATTTCCCAAACAAAATTAGAAAAAGACAACTTTTGAACATGAGATAATTTTTTCATCCAAGCATGACAGTGATCTTTGTAGCCTTTTCACCGAATACAAATTATAATTTATTTTAAAAGCCATGTCAAGTAATCGATTATATTCTTGGTGATTGGAAGTGCTTCTCCGGCTAGAGTAATTTTGTAAAGAAAATTTATTAATTGAGTGACTTTATTGATATAAAAATAAATTAGTTGTCCTTACTAAATAATTTTACATACTTGAGTGGTTGTTTGACAAATTTATTACTATTAATCACATGCTTTTGAGATTTGTGAAAAATTGATTAAACTACTAGTAACAAGAGCTAGATTTTGCTTTGTTGATTCCCTTTTGTCTCAATAGTTTAATCATAAGATATATGGAATCATTATTTCGACTAGTTTAATTTCGTTTCGCAAAAGTATTTTTATCTAAGAATTCGAATTCAAAATTCAAATTATTTGATTAAGAATAGGAAAATCTCATTGATACACATGAAAAGAGATATTTATTTTGCTCAATAAAAAGTTCATTTAAGGTTTATTTTGTTTATTCATACGATCACTTCAGAAGATGATTGACACATAATGTTAATCTATTTTTCTCCTTCGTATTTTGTAGGAGCAAAGAAAAATAGTATTCCTTCCGTTCTAATTTATATGATATAGTTTAATTGGATATACAATTTAAGAAATAAAGGAATATTTTAAATCTTGTGGTTTAAAACAAGCTAAAATTATTTGTGTGATTATAAATCATCTCGCTAAGCGTAAATTTAAAGTTAAATTATTGTCGAATAAGAAAATATGTCATTCTTTTTGTGACTGATTAAAAAGGAAAATGTGTCATATAAATTGAGACATACATAATAATTATTAAATGCCAAATCATCTAGCAATAACTACTCCGACTCCTTGAGACATACATAATAATTATTAAATGCCAAATCATCTAGCAATAACTACTCCGACTCCTCTGTCCACTTTACTTGCTCACTATATTTAAAATAATTTTTTTCACTTTTACTTGTTTATTTTATCATATCAAGAAAATACTATTTTTTTATTATTTTGCCTAAATTAACTATTCATTTCTCAAATCTCTTAAGACTATACACCAATTAATGTGAATATTATAATAAAAATATTTATTTTTTGAGAGCGTGCAAATTCGATTGTGGATAAACAAAAGTGAACATATGAAGCACATTGCTTTGCCCAAATATAAATAGAGACAACAATAGAATAATTATTGGCCACGTGGTTCATTTTCTTCAACTCAGCAATCTTGGAGGTAGAAAATGGTAATTTCGCAGCAATCACCCGGGGCAAAAACGACCTTTTACGCATCTTATCCTTTATGTCTGGCATAGGCATAACTGTACCACTCTTCAACATCTTCTCCCGGAAAAATTTTCCAGGCTCAATCCACCTGTTATTTACCTTTTTGCCACCGTTGACCTCGGTCAACGAAGCCAAAACTTGGGATGATTTGTTATGGTAGTTGGAAAATGTGGCAGTATCTTTGAAGGTGTTGTTAACCCCATAAGTCTTGAAATTAACATAGTGGGTATGAGTGTTATTTTCCCAAAAAAAACCGCTGAAATTCTCGATTTGGTAATTGTAATTTATTTTTCCGTTCCGATACAAGTTTTTATACAAAAGCAACCGAATCTTTTTATGGTTATTTGTGTATAATAATATCTCTAAGTGGCATGTTTTAATTAATAAGATCGTAGGACCCTAATTTCTTATTATGTATTTGGTTGGAACCTACTGAGTTGGATGTTGATAGTGCCTCCACCTCTTTTTTTCCATCATATCCCTTGCTTCATTATCATCAGAAAACGCACATGCAATGATGGAAATAAGAAGAGAAAAAAGTTTAAGTTGATGGTTAGATCAAAGAAATTAAAAATACGTTGCATTTCTAATGTCATGCAAATGCATCATATTCTCATGATTATGATCCACGAATCCTAATTACAAGTTCAATTTTACATGAGGTTTGGTAAATGATCAAGATGTGGGAATTATAGATTAAACTAATTAAAAAGGATATCGTGCTTTGTTTCTTTTGCACTAATGATGTAGTATTCAATTATCAAAGCTAGCTAATCCATCAGAATTGAAAGTACGAAAAAATAGATGTTACAACTAACAATTATCACAGGTACAAAAAATTACTCAATAAGCTTATGTCCCAACAAGGTCATTATCACGTCCAAAAATTGACTAATTATTGGGTGTTAATTTCATTACGTACTTTATGATACTTCTGTACATATTTGAACAAAAACTAGTTGAAGAATTAACATAAATAACTGTCCACACAAATTTTATATTACTAATAGGAGGCGGAGGTTTAATATATGTATATACAGTATGTGTATAACTGTATATGACCAATGTATATTCTATAAATACCTGTTAGGAAAAGTAAACAATAAATTCAATCAGCTATGTATGTAAACATCCCGAGGATAGTTTGCTGAAAAGAAAAGAAAATTCTCTAATGTCTGCTGTTAATTTCTTGCTTTCATTTTCGCCACCTTCATAGTGCTCTCTTTCATTTTCCTTTTTGTTACCGAAAAAAGGAATTGAATATAAAATTCTTATTTCCCTTAATATTTGTTGTAATAAAGAGGCACGTCATAAAAATCTCTAAATGATCTTATGAGGATGCTTAAGTACTAGTACTACTACTACAAATTGGCTAAATTTAGATGGAGATTTCCGAGGGAAATTATTTCTGTCGCTAATCCGAATGAATATCATAGCTAGCGTCTCTCACAAAATGATTTTTTAAAAAAAATCTTTTAAATATTTCAGGTAGGAAATATGTTGTAAATGTTACCATCTAATTATTTCCCTACGAATTCAATCGATAATATTAGCGAATATTCACCGTATATTTTGTAATTATGATAGATGTATATTTAAGGTAACTTAGGATTCTTATTGTATTAGGAACCAACCATTTAAGGTAAGTTAGGATTCGTACTGTATTAGGAATCAACCTTTGTACAACTATATATATATTGTGAATAATGAAAGGAATCCCTAAGGGAAATTATTCTATCTTACATGGTATCAAGAGCCTGAACCTAATCCCTACTCTCTCTCAAAACAGCCGCCGACACCCCCCCCCCTCTCGAGTTTCCCTTCGGCCGGCGGCAAGACCAACATCCACCATGTCTTCCCCCACAAATTACGATTCCTCCACTGGGACTTTTGACAACTCCTCTTAACTATCATCGTCTTCTTTTCACCCGACTTTCGCCGTTACAAACATCAAGAACTCTATCCCTATAATTCTTGATCAAGAAGACTTTCAATATTCCATGTGGACTGAACTGTTCTATATTCGTGCATGTGCGTACAACGTGCTCGACCATATTGATGACTCTGTTCCTCGTCCCACCAACATTGCTGAATCGATATGGCGTCGCCTTGACGCCATCGTCAAACAGTGGATATACGGCACCATCTCAAAAGACTTGTTGTGTACCATCATGAAAACAGGTGCTACGGCACGTGACCTTTGGGTGCGGTTGGAAGAAATCTTTCAGGACAATAAAAATACTCGAGCCGTGTATTTGGAGGAGCAATTCAACAATACGCGTCTCGAGAATTTTAACAACATGTCCGAATATTGCAAACAACTGAAACTCATAGCCGACCAACTATCCAACGTCGGGAATTCTGTTTCTGAAACCAAGATGGTACTTCAACTGGTTGCTGGTTTACCGAAAGGTGAATACGATACACTTGCAACGATAATTCAACAGGCCGACCCACTACCAAGTTTCACCAAGGCACGGTTACAACTATTGTTGGAAGAAACCCGACGTGCTAAACAAGAAGAACATAATCAAAAGGCGTTAGCCGTTGACGGGATGACAACACCGGTGGTCAACACCAACCCGCCACCACCGCAAGACCACCAGCAGTAGCAGTTCCGCGGCGGAGGGCGTGGCGGCAGAGGTCGTGGCAATAATAACAAAGGCAAGGGCCGCGGCAAGGACCACAAAAATCAGCAGCTAGGCCCAAACACTGGCTACTTCCTGTGGCCTGACCAGCAGTAGGTCTGGCCTAACCAGCAGAACTGGGCCTCGCTTGCATGCCCATACACGATTGCAGGGGCCCAGTTCCAGCAGCCTGCATGGTTGACTGGCCTTTTGGGCCCTGCTCCAGCCACCAGGCAGGCCCACCAGCAGCAACAGCAGCCACCATGAGCGACTCCATGGGAAACTTTCAAAAGCAATCAAATATTTTTATGTTTATTTGTATATAATAATATCTCTAAGTGGCACGTTTTAATTAATAAAAAAATATTCGAAAATGATCGTAGGACCCTAATTCCTTATTAGCTGTTGGTTGGAGCCTATGGAGTTTGATGTTGATATATAGCGCTTCCACCTTTTTTCCATGTCTAAGACTCTTATCATATCCCTTGCTCCATTATTATCCGCAAAAACACATGTAATGATGAAAACAAAAGAAAAGGTTGTGTTGATTGTGAAATTAAAATAATTGAAATGCATTGCATTTCTAGCTATAGTGTCGTGCAAATGCCTCATATATATGTAATATATCATGATCGTGCTTTACGAATCCTAATTAATTAGAAGTTCTTTATATGAGGTTTGTTAATGAACATGATGTGGGAATTAATGATTAAACTATAAAAGGATGTCGTGCTTTATTTCTCTTGATTTGCCCAAGTCAAGTAAGGGTCTTTTATCAAAGCTGGCTAATCCATAATATTAGAGTTGATTAATTGAAAGGGTAGTAGTAAAATTAGACCTTTGAACTAACATTCTGATCGTACTACCATAATATATGAATTAAAAATTCTACAGAATTGCACTTCGATTATAGTGCTTTAGTGGAGTTGGCTCCCCTCCAGTAGTCAATCTCTCCATTTCACATGCAATGAGAAGAAATAGCGAAAGTGAAATGAAAAGAAAGGAAATATTATAAATTAATGATCGAATAAAATATCATCATCATAAATTCATAATTGCAGAAATAAATAATGAGAAAATGTTCATCATGCCTATGGATAACCACAATATATCAAGTAGGGACCAAGTATATCATCAAATAAATATAGTGAATATATTTATTAGTGCGTTCAAAATGAAAATGAAAGAAAGTCCTTTAATCTTTGTTCTTTCTTGCTTTCACTTTCTTTATAACATCTCTCCACTTCCTAATTATGATATTTCTTTCATTCTTCTTTTTGTTAACAGAAAAAGAAATTATATAATTTCTTATTTCCTTAGCTAATAAAATATTCTGAATTTTCGGTGGTTGACTATAAAACTAGTTTTTATCGAAATATTTTTAATTTATAAATGAAGCTTGGAAATTCGTCTCCTTCTGAATAAATGACGATCCGATTGTCGAAAATGCGACCGCCAATTATTGAGGGATTTAACGTCAAAATCCGAGTATTTCCGGCGGTGCTTGTATTTTTGTTGTAACATCTCTAAGAGGTTCGTTATAAACATCTCTAAATTTTCTTAAGAGTACACTTAATATATTTTGGTTGCAGCCTATTTAATCTAAATTACTTTAAAAAGTTAAATAAGAAAATGTCACACATTTAAATATGTAATCGAGGAAATGGAGAGAAAATATAAAGAAGAAGGACCTGATAAGATCATCTGAATCCATACAACCAAAGAATTTCAATTTTCCATGAATTTTGTAAAATGACCACGATAGGGAAATAATTAAACTAATTAATTAAAAGGAATGCTTTTAAGTCTTTTTTTTTTTTTTATCGTTTTGATATTTCCTCATCACTTCCATAACCACACAACATCTATCATCAAATACAAATTTTGTGAGTATATTTACTCGTTAATTCCACATGAAAAAGGAAAGATAACACCTTTAATGTTTGTTTCTTACGTCTCTCCAATATTCCCCTTTAGCATTTCCCCACTTTCTTACACTTTTTCTCTATTTCTCCTTTTCAATACAAGTTGTTAGATAAAATCAATCGAATATTTTTCTCGTTCACTTATTTTACTTGTTATATACAATTTCTCTAAGTGACACATACGATATATGACCAACATGAAACTTATGTAAATGATATATCGTAGGATTATTATCAATATATTTGGTTGGAGCCTATTGAGTTCGATGTTGATAGCGTCTCCATCTTTTTTGTTATTTCTAAAAAATACAAAAATCCTATCATATCTCTGTAGTTGTGAAAACATTGGAAGGTTTGACCGATAGCGAATATATTTTATATATTACACGTATATTTTGTAATTAATACTTTAGTATAATTATGTAAAGTAGAGATCATTTTCCTATTAGGATTACCATTGCACACTCTATATATATTATATTAATGAGAGGATTACAGGCAAGGAGATTTACACTATTCTACATGGTATCAAGAGCCAAACTCTAAACACCCTCTCTATAATATTTTTCTCTTGTTCGCCTTCCTCTAGCCGGCGCCTCCCCTCCCTCTAAAAAAAACCCTATAATTCGTTTTCTTCCACCCAAACCAACACACTAATGGCTACTCCCGAATCTCCTACGGGTTCCTCCTCCGCCCCCGTCGTCACACAAAATACCACCCACCCATCCTCTTCTCTGAACTCCTTCCATTCGACTTTTGTCGTCACCAACATCAAGAACTTTATTCTCGTAGTTCTCGATCAAGAAGATGGACAATATTCATCTTAGGTGGAACTATTTCACATTCATGCATGTCCATACAACGTGCTTGATCATATTGATGACAAACACCTCCGTCCGTTCGAAATTGACAATTCAACATGGCGCCGGCTAGACACAATTGTCAAGTAATGGATTTATGGCACCATCTCTAAGGATTTACTTCATACCATCATGAAGACAGGTGCTTCGGCTCGCGAGTTGTGGTTACGATTGGAGGAATTTTTTCAAGACAATAAACATACACATGATGTATATCTCGAGGAGAAATTCAACACCACTCGTCTTGAAACATTTGCCAATATGTCTGATTATTGTAAATAGCTTAAAGTTGTGGCCGATCAATTGTCTAATGTTGGCAATCCTATTTCTGAGACGAAGATGGTCTTGCAACTCATCAATGGGTCACCGAAAGGTGAGTACGATACACTGGTCATAATTATACAATAGGTTGACCCACTACCTAGCTTCAACAAGGCTCGGTCACAATTGTTGTTGGAAGCAACTCGATGCACAAAACAAGATGGACATCATCAACAAGCGTTGGCAGCCACCGTCTCGCCGACTGCCACCACACCCACCGGACCACCGATACCCATCGAAATCAACCCCACCATGGTGGCCGAGGCAGCGGCAGAGGGCGTGGCCGAGGCAGTGGGCACGGTGGAAGAGGCAAGGGCCGCAGTGGCCCACCACCGCATGCCTTTTATCTAGCAACTTAGGCCAACTACGGAAATTAGGCTGCTCCTTACGACCCTTATCAGTTCCAGCAGGCCCAGCAACTAGGCCAGTGGCAACAACCCAGTGTGATGGGTCCTCGTCCAGGCTCACGTCTAGAAGCCTCCACTGACCAGGCCCACCTTACAGTGACCCATCAACAACAACCCACCACGGTCCTTATCACCCCAACCGAATTGACACAGGCCTATAGCTCGCTGAATATTGCGCAGCCCGACGATGATTGGTACATGGATACGGGTGCAACATCCCACCTCACTCACACCTAACTTCCTCGATTGTTTAATTTGCAAAATCCTTAACATATCTTGGTAGGTAATGGCAATCGCTGTCTAATTCACGGTTATGCACTACTCATACACCTACGCTTCACCCTTCATTTTCCCTCAAACATGTCATTTATGCTCCCAACATCATTAAAATTTTAATATATGTTATAAAGTTTGCTATTGATAATTTCGCATCTATTTAGTTTGACCCTTTTAGTTTTTCTATGAAGGACCTACATACGGGGATACCTCTTACAAGATGCAATAGTGTGGGAGACATCTATCCTTTCTCATCTACTTCCGTTGCTCGTGTCACTCCACCTACCTCTCTAGCTGCAATCTCTCTGTCAACCTGACATAGTAGATTTGGGCACCCATGAGCACATATTTTTAACTTTCATAGAAATAGAATTTTCATTCAATGTAATAATGGGAAACTGACCCAAAATTGTCATTCTTATCCTTTAGGGAAGCATGGTTGACTTCCTTTCAAATTCTCTTTTAGTGTTACCTTTTCTGCTTTCGATATTATTCATGCAGATTTATGGACATCCCCTATTACTAGTTATTTGGGTCATAAATATTATTTGATATTCTTGGATGATTTTTCTCACTTTCTTTGGGTTTATCCATTAAAATATAAGTCCCAGGTTTACTCTACTTTTCTTGAATTTTAAGCTTATGTTAAAACTCAATTCGAAAAGACCATTAAAACATTCAAATGCGATAACGATCGTGAGTTTAACAATTCCCCCTTTCACAAATTTTGTGCACAAACGAGATGGTATTTCGACTCTCGTGCCCTCATACATCACCTCAAAATAATAAAGCCGAGCGAATCCTCCGCACCATAAATAATATGATTCACACCATACTATTTCATGCCTCTATCCCCCTTCATTTTTAGTTTATGCACTCTACATGGTCACATACCTCCTTAATATACTACCCACTCATACTAATCAATTTAAAACCCCAACCAAAATTTTATTTCATCGGATTCCATCATATGACCACATTCGGATTTTTGGGTGTCTTATGCTATCCTTATATCACCTTCACGGCTCTTCACAAATTGACTCCTGGGACCACCCCGTGTGTCTTCCTAGGTTTCCTGTCAAATCATAAGAGGTACTTGTGCTATGATCTGTCCACTCAGAAACTAATTGTCTCTCGCCATGTCACGTTTGTAGAGAACGCCTTTCCCTTTGCCTCCATACATAAACTCCAACTCACCGATTATACATTCCTTAACGATTCGGACACCTCACCTATCCTCCAAAAAGCCATTCAAATCGCCCCGCACTCGTATCTGTCCTGTCACGCCACTACCCCGACACCCACCCCACTACCCCAACGGTCCTATCACCGTCCCAACTCCCAGTCCTATGATGGACAGTCCCGCAACGGACCATCCCATCACGGGAAGTCCTATTCCTTCACTGCCCAGCCTCACGCCTCACATTCTCGAGACCTCCCCTCTTGTCACCCAGCCCCCCACTACCAGTGACATATCTTCCACAACCCTAACGTATCATTCTGCCCCCGAACCATCGCATGGAAACCCATGCCCAATATGGGATTTTCAAACCTAAAGTTCACTTTAACCTATTCACTTAAACTATCTCACCCATACCCAAAAATCCAAAATTAGCCAAACTTGACCAGAATTGGAATGCGGCCATGCGTGAGGAATTTAATGCGCTTACTACTCAGCACACTTGGGATCTTGTCCCAAGACCAGAGAGGGTGAATGCGATTCGATGTATGTGGCTCTTTCATCATAAGTTCAGAGATAGTGGTGAGCTTGAACGCCATAAGGCCAGACTTGTGGCAAATGGAACAGGACAACATGAAGGTATTGATTGTGGTGAGACATTCAGTCCGGTGGTTAAACCGTAAACCATCCGCACTGTTCTAAACATAGCTATGGGTAAGAACTGGCCGATTCAGCAACTTGATGTGAAAAATATATTGTTTCATGGGGACTTGAAAGAAACAGTTTACATGCATAAACCACCTGACTTTTTGCATCCCGAGCTTCCTCAGTATGTCTGCTATCTCCTTAAGTCATTATATGGTTTGAAACAGGCCTCAGGGCTTGGTATGAGCGATTTTCCACACACATCATGCATATTGACTTTGTGTACAGCAAGAGTGACAATTCCCTATTTATTCTTCATCGAAGTACTGACAATGCCTACCTTTTGTTATATGTGGATGATATTGTTCTGACTGCCTCTTCAGACGTGCTGAAAAATGAGATTATTTCTCTACTCAAATCCAAATTTGCTATGACTGACTTGGGGAAATTGAGCTATTTTTTAGGAATCTCTGTGACCCGATCTGCCGATGCTATGTTCCTGTGCCAACGTAAGATGGCAAACTACAAGTTCATGCCCACTCCAGTCGACTCCAAGTCGAAACTCAGCATTGCTGATGGGGATCAGGTGCTCGATCCCTCTCTTTATAGGAGTCCTGCTGACGCTCTTCAGTACCTTACGTTCACTAGGCCTGATATTGCATATGTTGTTCAACAGGTGTGTTTGTTTATGCACGCCCCAGAGAGCCTCACTTCACTGCTCTTAAACGTATCATTCAGTATGTTAAGGGCACTCTTGACTATGAGTTGCACCTCTATCGCTCTGCACCAACCACACTGCTATCATATACAGATGCCGATTGGGCAGGCTGTCCAGACACACGTCGTTCCACTTTTGGATATTGTGTATTTTTAGGAGATAACCTCATTTCATGGTCTGCCAAGAGGCAAGCCACACTATCACGTTCGAGTGCCGAAGGAGAATATAGAGGTGTTGCGAACGTTGTTGCTGAGATCTATTGGCTCCAAAACCTTCTTCTGGAGATACATTGTCCCCTACGTAAGGCATCTATAGTCTACTGTGGCAACATTTACGCGATCTACTTGTCTCATAACCCGGCAGCATTAGCGAACCAAGCATATTCAGGTGGATATCCACTTTGTTCGTGAGAAGGTTGTCATGGGTCATGTTAGGGTGTTTCACGTTCCTTCTTCGTATCAGTATGCAAATATCTTTACAAAGGGGCTTCCACGTCAGTTGTTCCTTGACTTCAGATCCAGTCTCAGCGTCCAACCTCCTCCCGCTACGAATGAGGGGGTGTGATAGCGAATATATTTTATATAATCCACGTAGATTCTGTAATTAATACTTTAGTATAATTATGTAAAGTAGAGATCCTCTTCCTATTAGGATTACCATTGTACACGCTATATATATTGTATTAATGAGAGGACTTCAGGTAAGGAGATTTACACTATTGGTAAGGAGATTTACACTATTCTACGCCGACCAAAGAAGGTGATAGCCCTTGCTTAATTAATATCACCACGCACATGAAATGATGGAAACAAGAAAAGAAATTGAGATCAAAATAGAATAATACATTGTATTTCTTGTGTCATGCAAATGCGTCATGATATACCAAATATGTGAATTTTCCTAAATTTCTATAATGTTGGCTATCATAATATTTGGTAGGCCAGTTGGTTAGGATTCTTTTGAACGTCTAGGGATCAATTATATATTAAAGTTGGCTAATTCATTGGAATTGAAGTACAAAAAAGTAGACGTTAGAACTAACAATAAAGATATAACTCAATAGGCTTATGGCCCAACAAGGTCATTATCAAGTCTAGAGATCGATTAATTAGTACGAGTTAATATTATTACGTACTCTATGATAAGTTGGTATATATTTAGGAATTGTATATATTATTCTTATTTCCTTATATTTGTTGTAACACCACTAAAATTCACGTTATAAACATCTTTAAGGCCTCATTTGTTTTAATTAAGATTAATACGTTTGAATCTGAATACATATCTGAATATTAAAATGTGCATTAAGATTCAAATGTCTTAATCTGAATACACATCTGAATATTAAGATAATGTCTGTAATCTGAATACTGAATTATTATGACAGTTTGTTTTTAATATCTGAATGTGCATATTGAATTAACCACTATAACAATAAAATATTATAAAAATCACTTTTCAGCAAAATAAATTTATTTTTGATAGAAAATAATATTTTTAATATTTATATTTGATTAAAAAAATTGAACTATCTCCTTTTTTTTCTACAAAGATACAATTTGAACATCTGAAATGTAAAACAAAAGTTATATATCAATATAAAAAAAAATTGTAACAAGGTGACATGATTTTTTTTAAGAATTTGTGCTTATTATTAAAATGGTAAACCTTTCTCTATCAAGTGAAAGTGATTTAAAGAGGGTTGTTATGGCTGAATCTCCCAAGATGTTTTCTAGTAAGAAACTTTATTAAAATAAGATAAAAAGGAGAAAAAAATCCAATGTTTGACGCAATTTCTAAGTGTTCTTTGTTGTTTCTTGAAGCTTGATATTATGTATTTAGTTCCAAATTTGATTAGAGGGTTATGTAGTATTCAAGTTTTTTTTCCAATTCGTTGTTATTGTCTCGAAAAACACTAATTTGTAGAGTCATTGCGATCTTCCAAAGATTGAGAAATGAAGGTAGAAGTTTTATTGATAAGATGGATTCCCCATTTTTAATTTTTCTGGAAAAAAAATCATGAACTGGGTTTATACATAGGATTTCAAACAAAATTTTATATAGATTCAATAAAATGATTTTGTTCTTGTAGTTAGTCAATTAATATTTGTGGTAACAAGAGTTCTTGATAATATTTGGTTGAGAAAGCGTAGCTAGAGGCGTGAAAATTTTAATGAGAAGAGAAGTCGTGAAATATTTTGTAAAATAAGACATATTATTTTAAATGAGTCTGAAATGTGTTAAGATTCTATGCATATTTGATTCATTCACATCCATTCAGACTCATTAAGAGGCTTTATAGGGAAACAAAGCAAATGAACTTAAGGGGTTAAATCTGAATGATTAAGATTCAGATCTGTAAAATAAATGCACTTAATGAGTTGAATCTAGGGGTGTCCAACGGGGCGGGTTCTGGGCAGTCCTCCATCGGGACTGGCGGGATTAGCCAACGTCCCATCCCGTCCCTCATCCCGTTGGAAAAGGGGACTTGTCTTGGCGGGGTCGGGGTGGGGCGGGGTCGGATCGGGATTTCCTTTTTTTTTGTACTTAATTTTAAAAAATAATATATATAAACACTTCAATAATTGAACAAAATAGTGTAATAAAAATATCTCAAGACTGTTTTTGTGCCTCTTATATTATTTAATAGAAATATGATTTTTTTGTAATACAATTTAAAATTGCAACTTTGTGGTGTTGAAAGTTGCAAATCACACATAGTAAAATTGCAATTACAAAAATCACATATTTATAAACACCTTTTTCTAATTTCTTCACAATGTCTTGTGGTTCTCGGTTGGAATTGGAATTTGTTGGTCAAATTGGTCGACGTCGCTTCCACCTCCGTCGGACAAGATTTCATTGTAGTTTTTGTCGTCTTCATTGATCTCCAGTTGACCCCACCTTCTACGCTCCGCTCGTATCCAATCTCTGAATAAAACTGCAATCTCCAAGTTGTCTCCCGCTAATGAGTGTCTGTGCTCTCCTATTTGAAATCTTCGGGCAGAAAAAACGCTTTCAGACGCTGTTGATGATGCTTGGATGTTCAACACATCTCGGGCCATCTTTGCTAGTGTCGAAAATGTCTTTTCATTGTCCCTCTAGTATTTAAGCAAGTCTTCACGTCCTTTTTCATTGAGAACTGTTTGGTATGGTACAACACCTTGCAAAACAAAAATATCAAACTCGCTAACTTGATTAGTAGTGGAACCACTAAACATTCTATTTCTAAGACTTTCAATACTAGCCGCAGAAACATCATGTGTGTTTTATAAGGGTGTATTGTAGAAGAAGAAGATGGTATAGAAGCTGGTTGGTTGCTAGCACTTTCTTGTTGGTAATGCATATTTTTTTTTGTTGCATTCATCGTGTATGCTAGACAGAACTTCTTCTTTAGTTGGTTCCTTAGGTGGTTGGTCATTTGTATTTTTTGGAGTTGGAGGTGGAAGTACTGCTATACAATCATAAATAGTTTTAATAAGTGGTTTACAACCGTCTATTTTAATAGTCGGATTTAAACAATCACCAATAATATAAATAGTCAGAATAGGAAAAAAATAGTTTTTTAATTTGATAAACATTTTTTAATAGGTGCATTATAAGATGATTTTTCCATATATTCATTAAGTAAAAATATTAGAGCTATATAAAATAACATAGTTGATATAGTAGGATAATATATACCAGAAAATTCTTTAATTGCTTGAAAACAATTCTTTAAAAATCCAATAAGTTCTGAAATTTTTTCTCAATCATTATCTATAAGCATATCAGTTGAATTTCGATTATGGGCATTAAAAAAATAAAGTTATAGGTCTTCTATAATCATAAGCACAAGTAGTTGTTCATATAAAAAATTTCACCTAGTCGCTACTTCTTCAGCAATTTTTCTAAACGGTAATCCACAATCGTAATAGGTTTTTTGATATTCTTTTTTTTCTTTGTATTCTATTACTTTTAAAAATAAAGTTTATAGCAAATTGTACTTTATTAAGAATGTCTTCAATAAGTGATAGATCATTCTTTACAACTAAGTTATAAATATGGCATGCATATTTTATATGAAAATGATTAGGAAAAGATGGAGTTAATAGATTTTTTAAAAGTCTCACAACATAATTATTAGAAGAAGCATTATCTAATGTAACAATCATTATTTTGTCAGTTATACCATAATAATTGCAAACTTGATGAATATTTTCTGCAGTAAAATTTCCAGTGTGCCTATCATCAATATATCTATATGCTAAAATACGTTTTTGCATAGACTAATTATGATCTATCTAATGACATGTTACAGTTAAATAATCATGGTAGTTAGTACTACGCCATATATCAGAAGTGATAGATACTTTTTCAGAAAAATGATATAATGCATAACTAGAGATGACAGTGAATTCTGGACCCGGTCCGGATCCGGTGGATCCAGATCCGTTTTATAGGATATGGATCTTCAAAATTTGGACCCGACGGATCCGGATCGGACCCAGATCCATTTCTGACGGATCGGATATGGATATGGATCTTGTATTTGAGATCCGTATTCGATCCAGATCCTACCCGTGGATCCATTTTTTATTAAATATATTCATAACTTTAGAATGTAATTTTATAAGTATTTTCTTAAAATTGCTAAGCACATCCTTGCAAGTTTAATTCTCCAAACAAGTTTAATTTATCCCCGCGTTAACTCAAAAACCAAAAAATAAAGAGGTAACTTCGATAATAAAATCAACGTTATATTAGTGAATGACTAACATCTCCATAGACAAATAGTTAAAATTATATTCACTTCATTTGTGAAGATTCCAAGCACATGCAAGTTCTGCATTGTGGAAATACTAGTTAGCATTTTTCACAACTATTGTCATTGTCCAACATTTTCAATTAATAGCTCACAATCAAAATGAGATATCTAACAAAATTTCTCATATGAACATTTCAAAATTGAAATACAGTAAACTGTTAGCTAAGTAAAATCGTTTGTCAGTTCAAAAAAAAATTAGCAAAGCAAATTTTTTTTACATGTGGATCCAGATCCGATCCATGGACCCGATGGATTCGGATTTGGATCTGATTTTTATGAACCCGATGGATCAGGATTTGGATTCAGGTATGAAAAACGGATCTGGATCTGGATCTAGTAGGATCCGGTCCAGATCCGATCCGTTGCCATCCCTATGCATAACCTAAATATTGTTGATATTCATGTGCAAATATAAAAATGTCTCTCCTAACAGTTGATATAGGGAAACCATTAAAAGCAGGATTATATCTTTCTCGAATGTAATGAATAAAACCATGAGAGGAATGAAATGAAAAAGACAAATCCTCCACCACAACTAATTTTGCCATATTTTCTCTATCTTTATTTTAGTCATATTTAGGACCAAAAATTCCCCCCGTCGCCGGGTTAATTTGACCCTGTACTTGGTCGGGGACACTATGTGAACCTTGTCCCGACTTAGCTGGCACACCCAATTTTTTAGACTGGTATTGATTCCATCTAGATGTGTGCTCGCCTTCTGCATGTCTCAATAAACCTCCCGTCCCACCTTGACTTTTTCTGGTTTTAAATTTATAAACATTTTTACAAATTTTACATCTAGCTAGTTGATTCTCTTGGTCCCTATCAAAAATGTCATGCAACTGATTTTAATTTTCGTTGTGCGGGGCCTCGACTCATACTAGGAGGAATAAGAGGCATTCCAGTTTTAGTTTATACTCAGACTCAGTATGAGCCTGAGGTTGAGGTGCACTAGTGGGTGTATCATCTAAATTAAAGTTTGGTTCATCTACTTCAACATCTAATGGTATATCATTAAAAAAGCATTTCATCTATATGAGTGAAATCAGTTAAATCATCGGGACTAGGAATATGATTACTAGAAGAAGTATCTCTGCCCTTGTTACCCATACTAGAAGAAGCACCCTTACCCTTATCCTTACCCTTAAACATACCTCTTAATCCTTCCATTTTAATTATGCAAATAAATAATTAAAGACAATAAAATTAAGTGCGATAATTAAAATAAAGTAACAATAATAATTTAAAGAAGGAACGAAGGTACCAAACGCCGATGTAACGTCGACGTGTAATCGAGGTTGAAAATTGAAACTTTGCTCGATGGATGATCCTCAAGCTAGTTGCCAATTTCACTCCCAATTTTTTAACTTTGATATAAATGAGCAAAAATATATAATATTTAGTAGGCAATTTAGAATTGTAGAGAGATAAATTAAGAGATCAAAGAGATTTTAGGAAGATTTGTGAGAAAAATGAAGTGGGAAAATGAGGTATTTATAGTTGAGAAATAGGGTTAAAGTATAAATATATTAACTTAGGGGTTAAAAATAAATATTAAAGGGGTAGGGGGTATATGAGGTAGGGGAGGGGAAAAAATGGCCGTTATAGCCGATGCACAACGGCCAAAATCGAATGGTCGTTGTTGCAACAACTATTTTTGCAAAGGGAGAGGGGGGATGGCGGGGCGGGACGGGATGAGGCGGGACCGGGACGGGCGAGACGATCCCAGGCTCCGTCCCGAGTTCGAACCCCGACACCACTGCCAATTGTTTTTTAAGGGGCGCGGGACGGGCCGGATCGGTATCGGGTCGACCCGACCCATTGGACAACCCTACTAGAAACTGGCTAAATTCAGATGGAATTTTTGAAGGATTTTTTTCTGTCGCTATTCGGTAGAAATTTCGACAGTGTTGTCTCTCACAAATGAACAATTCTTTTTCGAAAAAAAAGTATGAAATTAATTTTGTCGAAAATGTTAGTGCCAATTACTGCGTAGCTATTTACGTATGAATTAGTCGATAATTGCAACATAAATTAAGCCGGAAAAAATATAAACAGGCACAGACTCCCTTTGAAAAAGGGAACGTAAAAGAAACTGATTTCCAGAATTATGATAATACCAATGGAATCAGTAGAAAATATTAAAGTTCAACAGATGAAATTTCTGACGGTGGCAGTCGGAAAACATTAAGAAAATCTAGAAACATGAACATTCCGGCGGGCAGCGTCACAAAGTGAAAAACAATTATTCTTGATGTTTTCGACAGATTGTGTGCACAATTAAAAATTGAATTTATATTTAATATTCCGATTGTGTCCGTCAAAAACTCAACTACTTAAATAATACTTCGAGTTTCGCCATTTTGTTGTCTTTGAGTTCGGATCGAATTTTTTTCGAATATTTGTTTTTAAAAAAAGTCAATTTTGTTTTTGGGGAAATGAGGGAGGAAATTACAATGCGGGAACAAAATGAAAGTTCAGGTAGCTAATCAACTGAGCTACTAAGATTCCACTTTTTCTAATATATTCAAGGGACTCCATTTGAAGCTTTTTCAACAAATCATTTTCCGACATATCGTTTCTCGTCTCAATGGCGTCGGTAATCAATCGTAGATGGACGGATTTTTAATAGTGTAGACTCTATCATGTTTCCTACACGACTACGAAAACTGAAATCAGCTACGAACTTCGTTGCTAAATTACTCATAGCTAACATAATTCTTTGAAAATCTATCGCTAATCCATCGTTAAATAAGATTAGCCCCGAACCCAAGCTCACCTAAGTCTTCCCCCTTCTTAAAACTTCGGTCACCCCTTGGGGCCCAAACCCTTACTCAAAACTATAGTTAATATAGTCCTTAATCCTTTCATATTTAACCAATATGGGAGTTATATTATTTTGCCAAACCAATCCATCTATTTGTGTCTCAAACACCTTACTTTGTGCATCAATATCTCTTTCATTCCTCAATGAAATTTGATGATACTTGATACTAATATCATCTACTCATTTAGTATATTAGGCATGTGCGAAGAAACGATATTTTTGACATGCGGGGCCCATGTGTTTAAGTCATTATAGATGGAAAAAACTCAATCTCATATAGTTAAATTTCCAACAATCCCCTCTTGAAAGAGAATTGATGCACACGAGGTGCCAAAGTTCAGCAATATTTCAGTGGAAAGATATTGTATTAGGAAAGGTGGATCCCAATAGTAGCTGCTGCCCAAAGGTGCTTTATGAAAGCCGGTCCACAGCAGTGAAAGTACGATTGATTCCGTCGATCATTTGAACTTTCCTTAATCGATTACCATCAGATTTACTTACTGCGCGGTGAACGTGATGTCTTGAACCAACAATGTTTAGTGTAAACCATGACAATGATATCAACACAATAACTCCTATTATTCATTTCGTCTTATAGTTTTGTCCGTTGTGGCCATGGACAACTCTTGGATTCTTAAGTGCGTACATTTTAAGCGGCTTGTCTTCGCAATTAAATAGGTGATCTCCTATAAGGTATCCTGCTATACCCCACTCGCAAGTGTTAGGAATCATTAAAAGTTTTAGAAACTTATCATTTACCATTTATGCATGTAGTACTTAATGTCTATGGCGGGAACAACCTTGGAATTATAAGAATAATAATCCGAAGTGCTCTTACTTCTAGTGAAGCACTAAAACTGAACCTCTACAGTTTAGTTTTCCCATTGAACCAAAATTCTTGGGATCTCCAGTCAGTAAGGTTGGGTTACCACTATAAAGATTCTTATTGTTTGGGTTTTAAGCCCATTCCCCTAGACAAGCAGAATATTTGATATTTGGGTAGGCCTTTAGTTAATGGATCCGCTATATTATCCTTTGATTTGACGTAATCAATGGAAATAACACCCGTAGTGATCAACTGCCTAACAGTCTTATGTCTCCAACGAATATGTATAGACTTGTCGTTGTACATACTATTTTGTGCCCTTCCTAAAGCCGATTGGCTGCCACAGTGAATCATCACCGAAGGTACGGGTTTATCCCAACAAGGGATATCCTTTAAGAAGTCGTGAAGCCATTCTGCTTCTTCTCATGCTTTATCCAAAGCAATAAACTCTGATTTCATCGTAGATCGGGCGATACATGTTTTCTTAGAGGATTTCCAAGACACAGCCCCACCACCAATTATAAAAACATACCCACTGGTGGATTTTGTGTTCTTTATATCCGATATCTAGTTTGCATCACTGTATCCTTCCAATACGACTGGATATCTAGAATAATGTAATCCGTAAGTAAGCGAATATTTTAGATATCATAGTATCCGATTTAACGCCTTCTATTGACCAATTCCAAGATTACGAGTAAACCTAGCCAACTTATTGACTGGATAAGCGATATCGGGTAAGGTGCAGTTTGTAATGTACATTAAACTGCCAATGACCTGCGCATATCGCTCTTGGGATATAGGTGCACCACGATTCTTATCAATTCTGTGATTCATATCCATTGGTGACTTCATAAGGGGACTGTCAAATACATCAAATTTCCTTAAAACATCTTCAATGTAATGAGATTGAGATAAGACCATCCCGTCAGATGTCTTAGAAATATTAATTCCTAAGATTACATCTGCAATACCCATATCTTTCATGTCGAAACATTGTTTCAAAATATTTTTGGTTTCTAAGATCAAGTTTAGACTACTTTCGGTGATGAGCATGTCATCTACGTAAAGACATATCATAACAAATGAGTCAGAGTTCCATTTGATATAGATACATTTATCACATTAATTTATGGAGAAACCTTTTGATAATAAAGTATTATCAAACTCTTCATGCCATTATTTCGGGGCTTGTTTGAGTCCGTACAGAGACTTAACAAGTCGACATACTTTCTTTTCTTGTCCTGGAACCACATGCTCCTCGGGTTGTTCCATGTGTATTTCCTCTTCCAACTCTTCATTTTTGAAGGCTGTCTTAACATCCATTTGATGTATCTCAAGGTCACACAAAGCTGCAATAGCTATAAATACCCTTATAGATGTTAATCTAGACACAAGGCAGTATGTGTCGAAGTAATCGAGGCCTTCCTTTTGTATGTAGACTTTGACTACAAATCTGGCCTTATACTTGTCAATAGTTCCATCTGCTTTGTACTTTCTTTTAAGTATCCACTTACAACCCAAAGGTTTGCTTCCCGGAGGAAGATCAACCATTTTCCAAGTAAGGTTTTGCATGATGGAATCTATTTCGCTTTCTATAGCTTCTTTCCAAAGCGGTGCTTCTGGAGTTGACAATGCTTCCTTAATTGTCCTCGGTTAATTTTCAACCATATAGGTTACAAAATCTGGACCAAAGGTTTGGTCCTTTTTTGCCCTTTTGCTCCGTCTTGGTTCAACCTCTGGAACCCCTAAGTTATGTAGATCTGGAATATTAAGTTCTAGATAGTCAGTAATTTATGAGTCTTGTAGATCTGGAATGTCTAGTTCCGGATAATCAGAAACTCCTAGGTCTTGTTGACTTTGAGCATTTTGTTTATAACTTCTTTTACGCGAAATTATTTCTTTTTTCCTTTCGAGGAAAGATCTGTTCAAAGAATTCAACATTCATGATTGTACCCTCGTGGATATCAGGTATCTTCGACTTATACACTAAGAAGTGATAAGCACTACTGTTATTTGCATATTCGATGAATAAGCAATCTACAGTCTTAGGTCTAATTTTGACCTGTTTTGGTTTAGGTATTTCGACCTTTGTGAAACATCCTCACACTTTTAAATATTTGTAAGTGGATTTCTTTCCTTTCCATGATTCATATGAAGTTTTATCCTTACGCTTATGCGGAACTCTATTGAGAATTGTATTAGCGGTAAGAATCGCTTCGCCCCACATATTTTGAGCTAAACCGGAATTGATAAGTAAAACATTTATCATTTCCTTTAACTTACAGTTTTTGCGCTTGGCAATACCGTTAGACTGATGTGAGTAAGGAGCGGTCGTTTGATGAACAATGCCGAATTGAGCACAATATTCTTCAAATGGTGCTACATATTCTCCCCCTCTATCACTACGAATTGCCTTAATATGTAGGTTTAGTTGATTTTCAACTTCTGCTTTGTAACGTTTAAATTCTTCAAACGCTTCATCTTTACTTTTCAACAAGTAAACATAACAATACTTTGTACTATCATCAATAAAAGTGACAAAGTACTTGTTACCCCCTCTAGTTTGCACAAACTTTAAATTACATATATCGGTGTGAATAAGTTCTAGAGGAGCGGTGTTTCTTTCGACTGAATGGAAAGATGATTTGGTAATTTTGCCTCTACGCACACCTCACATTTATGTCGAAGGAAGGCAGCAATTCCAACTTCACTAACTTTTGAATGGATTTGTAGTTAACGTGTCCTAATCTATGATGCCATAAATTAGAGGATTCAAGCAAGTAGGTAGAAGACTTTATTTTATTAGATGAACGGATTACAGACATAGTATTTATTTTGAAGAGGTCGTCACACGCGAAGCCTTTTCCTACAAATATACCATTCTTAGTTATAACAAATTTGTTGGACTAAAAAACTAGTCTAAAGCCAGCCTTGACCAACAGTGGCCCTGAAACCAAGTTCTTGCTGATGTTAGGGACGTGCATCACTTCCTTCAGAGTAAGCTCTTTGCCTGAAGTCATTTTGAGGACAACATTTCCAACCCATTTCACTTTAGAGGTAGCGTCGTTGCCCATGAACAACTTTTTGCCCGAGATTGGGGCGTAAGAAGAGAATGCACTCTTGTCAGAGCAGGTGTGACGGGTTGCACCTATGTCTATCCACCATTGCCTTGGATTCTCCACCAGATTTGCCTCCAATACTACAGCTGAGAAATCCATAATTATGTCGTCAATGATCGAAGGACCACCCTCGTCTTGTACAACGTTAGCCTTGGCCTTGCCTTTATTCTTGGACTTTAACTTCTGTTTTTGCTTTAGTTTGCCGCACTATTTGATCACATGGTCAGACTTTCCACAGTGATGGTAGTTTCTTTTAAACCTCTTAATCCGTTGGATTTTGCCGTCTCCCTGGAACTTGCGCTTTTTGTTAGCGTTTCCATTAGAATCAACCAGATTCGCTTTTGCCTTCATTAACTACTTTCCCTTAGATATAGCCCTTTTATTGTCCTTATGTATTTGCAGTTTAATGATAGGGTCTTCAAACTCCATTTCTTTTGTCTTTAGTTTGAGATAACTCATGAACTCGTTACATGAGGGAGACTATTTCTCAATCAAAGATGCAACCAGAAACTGCTCATTTTGATTAATTCCTTCCAAATCTAGATTATGAAGAATCATTTGAAACTCTTGGATTTGGGACATCACTGGTTTACCATCCACCATTTGAAATTTCAGGAACTTTCCAACGATGAATATTTAGTACCCGCATCCTGTGCGCTGTACTTTATCTCGAGTTTTTCCCACAACTCCTTTGCCGTTTTCACGGTGCAATACACAATATAGAGTGTATCTGACAGACCATTCAGAATGCAGTTTTTGCACATGAAATCACTATGATTCCAGGCATCCAGTGTTAACTTCAGGGCATTTATGACCTGGATATCTTCGCCCACTTCAGTCGTTGTGTTAGACTGAGTGTCTATTGCATCCCCACCATAAGGAGAATCTTATGTTAGAAAGCGTGACAGGTTCAACGTAGTAAGATAGAACAACATCTTTTGTTGCCATTTCTTGAAATTGGTACCCAAAAACTTTTCTGGGCGTTCGCTTTGGAAACTGGCAGGAGCAAAACCATTGGCAATGGTTGAAGAAGACATCTTTCGAACACTTAGAAATATATTTTGTCCTAAACTGTAAGTATAAGTATATCAGAAAGGTTAATCAAGAAGGAAAAATTGAGTCGAGAGATGGCTCTCTTTCTTTAAGACAAAATTGTCCTGTATAGATGTTTTTACGGTATTGGACAATAGTCTCCCAAGATAAAACAACAACAACCAACAATACAAAGCTAGTAATGTTGATTCTGGCGAAGAAACCGGACCAGGCGAGCGGCGGTGGCGCGCGCGTGGGGCTTAGCCCCGAACCCAAGCTCACCTAGGTCCTCCCCCTTCTTAAAACTTCAGTCACCCCTTAGGGCCCAAACCCTTACTCAAAACTATAGTTAATATCGTCATCAATCCTTCCATATTCAACCGATGTGGGAGTTCTATTATTTGGCCAAACCAATCTATCTATTTGTGTCTCAAACACCTTATTTTGTGTATCAATATATCTTTCATTCCTCAACGAAATTTGACGATACTTGATACTAATATCATCTACTCATTTAGTATATTATGCATGTGTGAAGAAACGATGTTTTCGACATGCGGGACCCATGTGTTTAAGTCATTAAAGATGGAAAAAACTCAATCTCATGTAGTTAAATTTCCAACGAGAGTAGACTTTAATTGTAGCTTTAATGTTTTATAACTAGCTATTGGAATAAAAGGAAAATATCATGTTCATATATCGTTGAATATTAGGTATAAGCATATGGGGAAAAAAATGATAAGAGAGCTAAAGATCCAAATTTTATTCAACTGCATTGCTATACTATATTAGCTGTAATTTAGTTAGAATTGTGTTCTTAAATTTAATAAGGAGTGGTTTGTTCACTTATTAATTTGATTTCCCTCAAAAAATCAATAATTATATGTTCACTGCTCCCTCGTACAATTGATATGTCTTTCAAATTAAATATTGCTATCACTCCCATTTCTGTCTAACTATTAGGGATGGGGGTCGGTCCTATATTCTTCTTCTTTTTTTGAAAAAATATAAAATCGCATCCAATGCCCTGTATTTGTATTAGGGTTCCGCATCTAAAGCCCAATATTTTTATCATAATTTTTTTTCTTACCCAAAATTTGAAGGAGAAATCTTTAATTAAAGATGACGGCATCTTATCTATCCACCATAATTCTTGGTGATCGCTATCGATTGATTGATTGTATTAGAATCAAACCACCAATGTGGCTATCTCCATCTAAAACATAAGGAATTTCACACTTTTAATCGAACGCAAGGGAAGGGTCGTTTATATCAATACTGCCAAAATTCTTTTAGCAGGTAATTGAGATATTCTAAGCATTCCATTAGTTATATATCAACGTTCCAATAAAAATACTTGTATAACTCAAATATATTATAGGTATCAACTCTCAAGACGCCCCTCACGTTTAAGTCTAAATCTTCATGGGCCCATTTAAGAGAATAATCATAATCTTTATTTTTTTACAAAATTTAATCAGTATAATCATGATATAATTTATGTACAATTAGTCCGTATATAATTCTATACTTCGTCTGTCCCAATTTATGTGACACAATTTCTTTTTTGACATGTCCCAAAAAGAATGTCACCTTTCTATATGTAGAAAACAATTTAACTTTATGAAATGATTTACAATTACACATTTACACAACACTTGTTTTGGACCACACATTTCAAAAATCTTCATTTCTTTCTTAAACTTCGTGTCAAGTCAAATGGTGTCACATAAATTGGGACGGATGAAGTATACATTGCTTATACATTTGCACCGACTACAAAGAGGTTAGAACTAGGCCCGTGTAAATATTTTTAACCTCCGGGCTAAAACTATAAACTGTGATTATTAGGTATAAGCACATGAAAAAAATGATAAGAGAGCTACAGCTCCAAAATTTTATTTCAAGTGAATTGTGATAGTGAATATATTTATATCTATTCACCATATATTCTGTATTATTCTGTAATTAATATTTTAGTGTAATTATGTAAAATAGAGATCCTTATTCCATTAGAACTACAATTATATACAATATATATTCTGTATTAAACTGCTCTACTATATTAGCTGTAATATAATTAGATTTGTGTCCATAAAACACTATTAAAAAAAAATTATTTTCCCATTGAAAAATGTTTTGTCACTAAATAGTAGTGTTTTCACGTAGAAAAATTTAGGATGTTTTTCTATGTTTAAATTGGAACCAGTTTCCCACCATGCGTTTTCCCAATGAACTAGCTCGGTGAAAATGAAATGGGAAAATCATGTTTCATAACACAAATTTTCCATGTAATGGGAAAAACTTATGTTTCTGGTTGTGAAATTTGGAGTAATATGGACTGGTTTGATCACTTATTACTCCATTTGATTTCCTCAAAATATTCAATTATCGATGTTCACTCTTTCGTACAATTGATATGTCTTTCAAATTAAATATTGCTGTCAGTCCAACTTCTGTCTAACCATTATGGATGGTCGTTATCGGTCCTTTCTCTTTTCCTTAAAAAAATAACCCTATTCCCTGTATTAATTCATTCAGAACTGCGTAACCCGCAAGGGTAGTCAAGTTGGTGTAGCAGTAGAGCGCGAGACCGCAAGGTCACGAGTTTGATCCCCTGCATAAACCTTCTTGGTTGAGTCTGTCACACATGACTTGCCAAGTGTGGTTAATCGGCTGACGTGGTTTGCACGCTATTGCGTCAGTCCGGGGTTTACCCTGTGCGCACTCGAGAGGGTAGCGGCTACGGGTTCCTTCGTCAACAAAAAAAAAAAGAACTGCGTCATGTATCGCCCATTTTAAGGGAGAATACACCCTACCAGAACTTTTTTCAAGTTCAAAGCTCGAACTATATACCTCTAATTAAAAATGAAGAGATTCTATCCATTTTATCAAAACCGTTGGTGTTCACTATCGCCTATCGGTCCTTTGTGTTAGAATCAACAATCAATGTGGCTATCTCCATCTAAAAGATAGAGAAATCACATAAGTATTTAGTTAACTCAAATATATTATTCATATATGTGTCAATTCTCAACACGCTCCTCACGTTTAAGCCTATTTTTCATGAGCCCATTTAAGAAATGTAATCATAAATCTTGTTTTTCTTATAAAATTTGATCAGTACAAGCAGTGTATACATTCTTATACATTTGGTATAGACTTGTTATACATTGAGTATACACTTCGCCTGCTACGACTAGGCATGTGTAAATATCTTTAATCGTCTGGCTAAAACGGTAAACTTTCCAATTAACTTTTTTTATGGAGGTGAAACTTGAACCAGTAACCTCTTGTCTATTCAAATATCATGTGTTGAAGTGTGACCGTTTCATTTAATAACTTAAAATATTAGTAATAGAATATTTTATAATTAATTATTGTGAAAATATTTTATTAGTTAGATATATAGTTCTTCTCATTTATGATTAACCAATTTTATCCAATGCAATAAATGCTTCATTTCTCCAACACAACCTAAAGAAATATATAGTACTCAGTACGAGATCGAGTTATTGCGCCAAAGATGATTATAATGTCTATAAAATGTGTGGTTCCATTTTGCTTTCATTGCTGGAAGCATCATTGTACAAAGTGGGTGCATATACTTAAATGATATCCACAAAATGGAACTAATTCAATTTTGTATTGTTGGATTTATGTCAGTTTTTGGAGCTCAGGACCTCCATACTTCTCTTCATTCCACAAATAATTATTAAATCCGTTATGTTTTTGCATTCTTGCTCAAAAGTTCTTGAAATCCATGTCCTGATTTTTTATTAAAAGTATGAGCAGAATCAGGATTTGAAATTTATGGTCTCTTAATTCTAATATTTTTGAGTTATTGGGTTTTAAATTATTAAGATATACATATTCAATGAATTTTTAAGACAAATACGGAGTTCAAACTAAAAAGATTGAGTTCGATTAAATCCGTAGCCGACACTCTCCCTCTTTCAATTGAGCAAACTTTTGGAGCGACAATAAAGATATCTTATGTCAATCTGAGTTTGAGGGAAGAGCCGAATCCAAGATTGAAAGTTATGGGTTTCATATTCAAATTTCTACCACGTCTTATCTAATTTATGTTGAAAATTTACGAATGTGGAGTTAAGTATATCCCATTATTTATGACTCAAATAATTGGGGGCCCGCACGTCGGAAACGTCGTTTCCACACACGTGCACACGTAGTGCCAAGTATCGCAAATTTCATCAGTGAAAGATATATTGGTACGTATGTAATACGTTTGAGACATAGAATGATGGACAATTATTGGTTAAATGACAGTATTCCACGTTGGTAAACGAAGGAAGAAGTGTAAGATGAAACGAGTCGGAAGTCGCCGCGAAGGGCCGTGGCGCAGCCCCGTCGGAGTCGAGGCGCCGGAGCGTCGCGGCGCCTCCCAGGGAGCGCCGCAACACTAATTGGGTCTTCAGCCACTGGAGCCGTGCGCTTCGGAGGCAGAATGATGTGACGGGAGGTTGGAAAGTTCTAAGCTTTGGGTTGGTTTAGGAGAATTGAATCTCCATTACTTGGCACATGAATTCAGCCATTATTTGGCTGAATGTAACCCCTCCATCAAGTGTCATTACATGACTATTGAAGGCCATTAGTTGGCTAATTGAAGGGTCATCTCATTACACTATAAATTGAGGCCTTTTGCTCAATTGTTCACAACACTTAGAAAAGAAAATACTATAGAATTTCTGAATTCATCTTCTTCCTCTCTAGCAAGTTTACTATACTAAGTTCTTCAAGAGTAACACTTGAGTTTCCTTAGCTCAATTGTTAAGTTGTTGTTGTATCGTGGGAGACTATTGCCCGATAATGTAAAATGAGATATACGAGGCAATCTTGTCTTAAAGACAGAGTGTCATCACTCGACTCAGCAAATCACACAAGGAGTTTGTTTCATTCTTGATTTCCAGTTTTGTTGTAATCTTTAGTTTATCCTTTCTAGCAATTGTAATATATACTTACTTCTCGTTCCCTGCAATTGTTGTATCCCACAATTTTAAGATAAGATTGGTTGTAAGTGCTTAGAAAGATGACTGGAATAGAAAAACTCACTTCTGATGATGTTGTTGCTACTCAAGGCAACCTTTCTGCCTTCCCCACTGCTCAAGGCACACCCAATGCCTTTCCGGTTGCTCAAGGCTCATCAAACGCCTTTTCTGCTGCTCAAGGGAACGCTGACGTTCCTCCACCCGCTGAATTCCACCATGAACGCCCTGAAAAGTTCATGGGCTCCAACTTCAAGAGATGGCAGCAGAAGATGCTCTTTTATCTGACTGTTATGGGAATGACTCATTTCCTAACAGAAGATCCTCCACAAAATGGAGATGAAATGGACCCTTCGCCTACTGAAGGGGGCCAAGCTATCCATGTCATTAATGGCATGAAGATGGTTCTTGATGCATGGAGTCATAGTGATTTCATGTGTAAGAACTATATTTTGAACTGCTTGTCAGACCCTCTCTACACGGTGTATTGCACTGTAGGCACTGCCAAAGAGTTATGGGAGAAATTGCAAAAGAAGTACAACGCACAAGATGCAGGTACTAAGAAATTCATCGTTGGGAAATTCCTGAAATTTCAAATAGTGGATAGTAAAACAGTGATGTCCCAAGTCCAGGAATTCCAAACGATTCTACATCACCTGGATTTGGAAGGTATGAAACTTAATGAGTAGTTTTTGGTTGCATCGCTGATTGAAAAGTTACCTCCCTCGTGGAATGAGTTTATGAGTTACTTGAAACTCAAAACAAAGAAAATGACCTTTGAAGAACTTATTAACAAACTCCAGATTCAGGAAGATAATAAGAAGGCCTTGCCTAGGGGTAAACAACCCGCTGAGGCAAAGGCAAATATGGATGAGGCCACAGGGAACCCAAGCAAGAAGCGCAAGTTCCAGAAAGACGGCAAGACCCAAGCGGCGGAGAAGTTCAAAGGAAACTGTCACCACTGTGGGAAACCTGGTCACATGATCAAGGACTGCCGCAAGCTCAATATCGAGCAACAAGAGAAGGCCAAGGCCAAAGGCAAGGCTCAGGCTAACGTTGTCAAAGACAGGCTTCTGGACAACATGATTGAGGAGTTCTCAGCGGTGGTGCTTGAATCAAACCTTGTTGAGAATCACATGCAGTGGTGGATGGACACAGGTGCTACAAGACACATCTGTTCCGATCGAGATGCCTTCTCCACTTATACACCAGTTACTAACAAGAAGTTATTCATGGGTAACAACGCTTCCTCTGACGTGCTGGGGGTAGGAAAGGTAGTCCTGAAGATGACTTCTGGAAAGGAGCTCACTCTGAAGGAGGTGATGCATGTCCCTAAGATTAAAAGAAACTTAATTTCAGGTCATTTATTGGCTAATGCTGGTTTTAGGCTAGTATTTGAGTCAAATAAGTTTATAATCACCAAGAATGGAACGTTTGTGGGAAGAGGATTCATCTGTGAAGGACTCTTCAAAGTGAACACCATGTCTGTAATACGTGCAAGCAATAATATTGAAGCCTCTTCTTCTTACTTGCTTGAGTCCTCTAATTTATGGCATCATAGATTAGGACATGTCAATTACAAATCCATCCAAAGGTTGGTTAAGTTGGAGTTGTTGTCATGTTTCGACGTAAACCCTCAACATAAGTGTGAGGTGTGCGTAGAGGCAAAACTCACAAAGCTTTCTTTTCGATCCGTCGAAAGGAATACCGCTCCTCTAGAACTTATTCAAACAGATATATGTGATTTGAAGTTTGCACAAACTAGGGGGAACAAGTATTTTGTGACATTCATTGATGATAGCACAAGGTATTGTTACCTTTACTTGTTGAAAAGTAAAGATGAAGCCTTTGAAGCGTTTCGACATTACAAAGCAGAAGTTGAGAACCAACTAAGTATGTGGATTAAATCCATTTGAAGCGATAGAGAGGGAGAATACGTAGCGCCATTTGAGGAATATTGTGCCCAATCAGGAATTGTTCATCAAACGACGGCTCCATACTCACCTCAGTCGAACGGTATGGCGGAACGTAATAACTGCACATTGAAGGAAATGATGAATGTCTTGCTCATCAATTCCGGTCTTCCCAAAAATATATGGGGAGAAGCTGTCCTTACCGCTAATACGATTCTTAACAGAGTCCCACATAAGGGTAAGGACAAAACTCCATATGAATCATAGAAGGGAAAGAAACCCACCTATAAATATTTAAAGGTGTTGGGTTGTTTGACAAAGGTCGAAGTACCCAAGTCAAAGCAGGTCAAGATTGGGCCTAAGACTGTAGATTGCATTTTCATCGGATATGCAAATAACAGTAGTGTTTATCGCTTCTTAGTGCATAAGTCAGATATTCTAGATATCCACGGGGGTACAATAATGGAATCAAGGAATGCTCAATTCTTTGAAGATACCTTTCCTAGAAAGGAAAAAGACATAATCTCTCGCAAACGAAGTTATGAACAAAGCTCTCAAGAACCGGGAGTCGTTGACTGCCTGGATCTAGATGGTTCAGATCTAGTGGACTTCTTAGTGGCTGAATATCCAAAATCTAGTGTTTCAGATTCTCAGAACTTTGAGACTCCAGAGATGGAACCAAGGCGAAGTAAAAGGGCCAGGAAGGATAAATCCTTCGGTCCTGACTTTGTAGCTTATATGGTTGATGATGAACCAAGGACAATTGTTGAAGCATTGTCAACTCCATAGGCACCGCTCTAGAAAGAAGCTATTGATAGTGAAATAGACTCCATTCTGCATAACCATACTTGGGAGTTGGTTGATCTTTCTCCTGGAAATAAACCGTTGGGCTGTAAATTGATACTCAAACAGAAGTATAAAGCAGATGGGTCTATAAATAAGTACAAGGCCAAGTTGGTAGTCAAGGGCTATCGAAAGAAAAAAGGCCTTGACTACTTTGACACGTACTCATCGGTGTCTAGGATGACATCCATACGAGTATGCATTGCGATCACAGCGTTGCGTGACCTTGAGATACATCAAATGGATGTCAAGATAGCCTTTCTAAATGATGATTTGGAAGAAGAAATTTATATGAAACAACCCGAGGGGTATGTGGTTCCAGGGCAAGAAAAGAAAGTCTGTCGGTTTGTCAAATCTCTATACGGGCTGAAACAAGCCCCGAAGCAATGACACGAAAAAATTGATAGTACTCTACTATCGAAGGGTTTCTCCATTAATGAGTATGACAAATGTGTCTACATGAAAGGTAACTCTGACTCGTTCGTCATGATATGCATGTACGTAGATGACATGTTGATCATAGGGAGCAGTCCTAGCTTGATTCTAGAGACTAAGAACATGTTGAAACAATGCTTCGGTATGAAGGATATGGGTATCACATATGTCATCTTAGGGATAAAGATCTTTAAGACGTCTGACGTACTGGTCTTATCTCAGTCTCACTACATAGAGGATGTGTTGAAAAAGTTCGAGATGTTTGACAGTTCGCCTATGAAGTTACCAATAGATAGAAATCAAAAGCTTTATAAAAATCGTGGTGCACCCGTATGTCAAGAGCAATATGCACAGGTGATTGGTAGTTTGATGTACATAACAAACTGCACCCGACCTGATATTGCTTATACAGTTAACAAGTTGGCTAGGTTTACCCGTAATCTGAGTAATGATCATTGAAAGGCGTTGTATCGGGTACTACGATACCTGAAATACACACTAACTTACTGGTTGCACTATTCGAGATATCCAGCTGTACAGAGGGGTACAGTGATGCAAACTGGATATCTGATATAGAGAACACCAAGTCCACCAGTGGGTATGTATTTACAATTGGTGGTGGTTGTGTCTTGGAAATCCTCTAAGCAAACTTGCATCGCCCGATCCATGATGGAATCAGAGTTTAACGCTTTAGACAAAGCAGGAGAAGAAGTTGAGTGGCTTCACGACTTCTTAGAGGATGTTCCTTATTGGGACAAACTCGTACCTTCTATAATGATCCACTATGATAGTCAGTTGGCTCTAGGAAGGGCACAGAGTTCTATGTACAATGGCAAGTCTCGTCATATTCGACGGAGACATAAGACCGTTAGGCAGCTGATCACCACAAGTATAACATCCATTGATTACATAAAATCAAAGGATAACATAGCGGACCCACTGACAAAGGGCTTACCCAAGGATCAGATGTTCTGCCTGTCTAGGGGAATGGGCTTAAAACCCAAGCTATAAGGACCAATATGGTGGTAACCCAACCTTACTGACTGGAGATCCCAGGAATTAGGTTCAATGTGAAAATTAAGATGTAAAGGTTCAATTGAGCGCTTTGGTGGAAGCATGGGCACTTCGGATAGTGATTTATGTAAAGAAACATCAGATCCAAAGCCGTTCCCACGATAGATGATAAGTGCTATCTGCAGTGTGGGTAAAGGTTAAGTTTCCAAAACCTTTAATCCTCATCGGTTGAGGTTAGGTTTGGAGAAACTTTTAATGGTTCCTAACACTTGTAAATTGGGGTATAGCAGGATACCTTGTAGGAGACCATCTATTTAAGTGCGAGGACAGGCCGCCTCAAATGAATGCACTTAAGAATCCAAGAAGTGTCCACAGCCACAACGGACAAAACATTATGAAGAACAAAGTAAGGAAAGTTATTGTGTTGGCACCGTTGACTTGGCTTACACTAAACACTGACGGTTCAAGACATCACGTTCACCGCGCAGTAAGCAAGTCCGATAGTATTCAACTATGGAAGGTTCAAAGCGGAAGCTACCTATCCAGATGCAACATCGGTCCGCTGAAAGATTGTTGGAAAAGGCACCATGTGAGTACGCCAAAATCTCTTTCAAGAGGGGATTGTTGGAAATTTACTAATGTGGAATTAAGTATATCCCATTATTTATGACTCAAATAATTGGGACCCCACACGTTGGAAATGTCATTTCCACACATGTGCACACGTAGTGCCAAGTATCGCAAATTTCATTAGTGAATGAGATATTGGTACGTATGTAATACATTTGAAACATAGAATGATGGACGGTTATTGGCGAAATGACAAAATATTCCACGTTGGTAAACGAAGGAAGAAGTGTACGAAGTGTAAGATGAAATGAGTCGGAAGTCGCCGCGGAGCCGCGGCGCAACCCCGTCGGAGCCAAGGTGCCTCACAGGGAGCGCAACAACGCTAATTGGGTCTTCAGCCACTGGAGCCGCGGCGCTTCGGAGGCAGAATGTTGCGATGGAAACTTGGAAAGTTCTGACCTTTGGATTATTTTTGGAGCATTGAATCTCCATTACTTGACACATGAATTCAGCCATTATTTGGCTGAATGTAACCCTTCCATCAAGTGTCATTACATGGCTATTGAAGGTCATTAGTTGGCTAATTGAAGGGTCATCTCATTACACTATAAATTGAGTCCTTTGGCTCAATTGTTCACAACACTTAGAAAAGAAAATACTACAGAATTTCTGAATTCATCTTCTTCCTCTCTAACAAGTTTACTATACTCAAAGTTCTTCAAGAGTAACACTTGAGTTTCATTTGCTCAATTGTTAAGTTGTTGTTGTATCTTGGGAGACTATTGCCCGACAACGTAAAAGGAGATATACGGGGCAATCTTGTCTTAAAGACAGAGTGTCATCACTCGACTCAGCAAATCACACAAGGAGTTTGTTTCATTCTTGATTTTCAGTTTTGTTGTAATCTTTAGTTTATCCTTTTTAGCAATTGTAATATTTACCTACTTTCCGTTTTCTGCAATTGTTGTATCCCAAAATTTATTGGGGTCGTAATCTATTATTTTATACTTATTTAGTTAATTTCTTAATTAGCTAAAGCTATATTGTGTTAAGAACTTCAGATGAACCCGTAGACTATTCACTAAATCCGCCCCCGTTTGAGTAACAAATTTATTGTACTCTTTAAAACGTATCAAAGATATGGGGAATTGTCAACGCTATATTGATTTAGCAGAAAAAAACATTTAATCCTGGTGTACAGTCTACAGATCACTTTCCTTCATGGAATCTAAAGAGAAACTATATAAATCAAAGTCCAAAAACATTAAAAAGTTATCCACGTTTCAACACTAATAATTTAGCACAAAGAAACAAATTAAATCCTAGTCATGTGAGATCACTTTTATTTTCTACGTGGATTCAACAAGGCAAGGGTAGTAGAGAAGTATATAGACATGATAACATAAATATGTAGGCTAATTAAGAAAATGGTAAAGATGAGCATGTGGGGTTGATCAATTTTGGATCATTTATTCTGGAATTGTATAACTAGAAAAAGTAATGATGATTTATATTCAGAATTGTTATAGTACGAATATTCATAAGATAGAGTTAATGAACCTGTTTACTATTTTTTATTTTCTTCTTTGTATATAGTTTTTTTCTCGTACCTAGTGTTCGGCATCCGTATTGATTAATGAACCTGTTTATGTTTTATTATCTTCTTTGCATATGTTTTTTTTCTCCAACCCCATATTCAGTACTCGTATTGAAACCCTCCAACTAATTCGAATTTGCGTCATGTAAGGCCCATGGGGAAGCGCTCCTTAACAAAAAAAAATTCATATCCAAAACTCGAATCTGAAACCTCTGATTAACGGTGGAGGAATCATATCCATCTCACCACTACCCTTATTGATATACCGAATTTATTCAGGATGGGACGAAGTAAAATTATTGTCAAGATATCGGTTCGTTTGGTATGGAGGAAAATATTTTTCAGAAAATGTTTTCCAATTTTCCATGTTTGGTTGGTCAAAAATTTTTGAAAAAATATTTTCTTTAGGAAAATAAATTCCTTAAAAATAAGAAAAAATGACTTCCCTAATGAAAGTAGGGAAAACAAGTTCCACAAGTGACATTACACACTAATTGTCTCTTCCACACTCACCCAAGACCCCAAACCCATAGACCCGCCACCCCCAAACCCCCACTCCTCATCCCATACCAACCCTATAGCATTTTGTTAGATTACCTATCGTAAATATTTTTGAGATAATATTTATTTACTAAACACTATAAAATAAGTAAGAAACGAACTTATTTTTCAATTCCTTCCTAACAAACACCCATCGTGTCGGTTTTCATGATGGGTTTGACCTTCGTCCAAAGAATGCGCACCCCAGCAGTGGGATATCTCTCTCTCTCTCTCTCTTTTTTTTTTCTAATATCACTATCACTATATGTGAAAATGATGGATCGTGATAAGAACTTTAATCATAAATGCAGTATACATCCCGATTTTTATTATTTTTGCCGATAACAATGTAGTCCTATCCAAAAGATTAGTCTATTAGGTTGCAGAGCCCTTTCGATCCATAAATATATTATTTCCTCCTATTCATATTGTTTTACCTTTTTCATTTTAATTCAAAATAAGTGGTGTTTCACATAATCAAGAAGTTATTAGTTATTTTCTTTCAAATTTACCACTATTAAGATAAGTAGGTATTTATGTAATAAAAAAACTATATTAAATATCTACTCCTACTATTTAATTAAGGTTATTAGTTGTTTTCTTTTTGGGGCATAGTCAATCGCGACTAGTACCTCTCATGTGTCAGGTCACGACTTTGAGTCGCGAATCAAGCGTTGATTGACCTACTGTAGTATCAATCCAAAGACTAGACTATTAGGTGGGAGAGACCATCCAACCTGTAAATGCGTTAATATTTGTTGTTGTAATCAACGAGGGACAATTTGTTGAAAATTTGCCTTTGGCGGGGAGGTGTGTCCACCCATAATTAATGAATTAAACACTAGTGTTCCGCATGTTGGAGGCTTTGTCTCTTCACACATGCATAATCTACTAAGTGAGTAGATGACCGTAGGGCCAAGAATCGTCAAATTTCGTTGAGAAATGAAAGAGATATTGGTCCACGAAGTAAGGTGTTTGAGGCATGAAAATATGGTGTGGGACAAATCTACCACATCGGTGGAAAAAGGAAGAATTGCTCTCTTTATAAGTCTCATAATTGGTTCAGGGTTTGGGACCCCAAGGGGTATCCCATGTGTTTAAAAAAGGGAGGACTTAGATGTGCTTGGGTTCAAGGCTAAGCCCACACGCGCGCCGCCGCCGCCCGCCGGTCCGGGCTCGGTCATGGGTCGTGGGTCATGGATCGTGGGCTGTGGGACTTTCTGATATTATCTTTTTAGACCCCAAATTGCTTAATATATACAGTTTGGTCCCTAGAGATTCTGGAAAGTTGATTTTGGGAATGACGGAAGGCAGAAAGTTTCTGCCCTGTTTTTAGAGCATTAACCAACCATTACTTGGTTGTTAACTCCTCCATAAACAGCCTCTCTAATGGACATTAACAACCCTCTCTAATGGCCATTAACAACCCTCACTAATGGCTATTAACAACCTTGTTTTGGCAGTTGAGGGGTCCCTCATCCATGCTATATATTGATGCATTTTTGGCTCAATAACGTGACAGAAATATACACGGAGAAAAACCAAACACCCATATACAGTAAAGAGAGACAAAAATATATACACAGAGACAAACAGAAGAGTAAAACACAGTCCAAAACGTGAGCAGTAACGTTGGGACGAAAAACATAAACTCTTCCTTCTTTTTCCATTTCTTCAGCAAGTCGATTCGTATTTGGTTTCTTCGTCAGACTCAACCTATTTGCTTTGTAGTGTTGAGATTAAAGTGTTGTTTTATCTTGGGAGACTATTGCCCGTTAACGTAAAAGCATATATACGGGGCAATCTTGTCTTAAGGACAGAGTGCAATCACTCGACTCAAAGACACGTTGTAACAATCCGATTTAGTGTTTCTTGATTTCAGGTTATCAAGATTCAAGACTCAACAACTTTGCGGCAGTTCTGAATATTGGCAATTCGGTTTATCCTTTCGAAAACTTGTAATATTTATTTACTTTCCATACTGCTTTACAATAGTACCCAACAATTTAAGACAAGATTTGTATTAGTGTTCGAAAGATGTCGGTCAAAAGTTGTGTGACCAAATCTGGATATGGCTGTGGTTTTCTGGTAGAAGAGAGTGATGATTATGTTGTTGAAGGTCAACGTGTTCATGGTGTCACCGCTCCTGAGCGTGGTAGGACCAAGTGCCCACGAGAAGCTGGGGATGTCAACTGGGACAAGAGGAGAAGGCTGAAGATGTGGTTCTATCTTGTAGCAGAAGGCATATATCTGTCCCAGACAAAGGATCCGAATTATGGTAAGGAGGAAATGGACACTCAGTCCGATGAAGTGACTGAAGTGGGCCAGAATCCAAAATAAGGATAAGTAGTTTTTCTTCCTTGTCAAGAATAAGATTAAATGATGTCTGATTAAAAAGGGCTTAAAGTAAGGAGGAATATGAAAATGTTTTCACAAAATAATTTATATTCCTTACTCTTTAAAATCAGAAGTTTAATCTCATCTTCCTTCCCGTTTAAAGATTGGATTTTGTAAACGACTTAAAAAGATCCATTCTTTTAAGTGTAATTATTAAAAGTGTGTAAAGTATGTTCGCACATACGAGGGAGAAAGATCCACTAACTGTGCGAAAACTGTTATCACTCTTAAGTAAGCGCCAAGAATTATCTGGGCACCAATCATAACAGAAGAAGTATAAAATCTAAAGACGTTGAGCCTGTCACACTATTTGGCAGAAAATCCTTCATAGGATGATATTGGACACTCAGTCATACAAAGCCTCCGGGCGACTGGAGTGGGCCAAATTCCTTTGATAGGATGATATTGGACACTCAGTCATACAAAGCCTCTAGGCAACTAGAGTGGGCCAAAATTCCTTTGATATGATGATATTGGACACTCAGTCATACAAAGCCTACTAGCGACTGGAGTGGGGCCAGAATTCACTTCATAGGAAAAGTAATGGACACCTAGTAAGGTGGGCTAGAGTTTTCAGGTCTTAAATGATCTGAAGGCCTAAAGAAAAGCAGAAAAGAAATTAAACACTCAGTCTGCCAAAGAAACTGGAGTAGGCCAGAGTATCCAGATCACATATGATCTGGTTACACCCTAACCACGAGCAAGAGGTTGTTCATGTGAAGCAACGCCACCTCTAAAGTAGAAGGGGTTGGAGAGGATGTCCTCAATAGGACTTCACGGAATGAGATCACTCTAAAATGAGGTGATACATGTCCCAAACTTGGTTTAAGGGACGTTGTTGGTCAAGATGGTTTGGGACTAGTACAACAGGTCTGTAATAACTAAGAATGGTACAGTATGTCTGTAGCCAAATAAATATATTTTTAATCCGTGCATCTATGTCATCATAAATTAAGACACGTTAAATAGAAAGTCATTCAAAAGCTAACGATGTTGAGATTGGTGCCTTCTGTCGACATAAACCCTCAAAATGAATGTGAGGTAGGCGAAGAGGCAAAATCACCTTTCCAAGTTCCGTCAAAGGAACAGCGAAAGAAGCACCGTTCCTCTAGAACTTAGTCACACCTATATGGGTGATTTGAAGTTTATACAAAATAGAGGGGGGAGACAAGTACGTTGTGACCTTCATTGATGATGGTACAACGTATTATATCATTTGTTTGTCAAAAAGCAAAGATGAAGTTGTTGAAGCAGATAAGCGCTACAAAGCAGAAGTTGAAAATCAACTAAGCCTACAAATTAAGGAATTCGTAGTGATAGAGGGGGAGAATATGAAGCATCGTTCATTAAACGACTGCTCATTACTCACCTCAGTCCAACGGTGTTAGCCAAGCGCAAAGCTGTACGCCAAAAATATGTGGGGCAAGGCGATCCTTCCGGCTAATGCGATTCTCAACAGAAATACACATAAGGATAAGGATATCTCTCCGTGTGAAACATGGAAAGTATCTCACATACAAATGTTGTGATGTGGGGTGGCTTGGTAAAAGTTGGAATACCGAAATAGGCTAAGACTGTAGATTGCATATCCACTGGATCTGCAAATAACAGTAGTGTTTATCGCCTCTTGGTGACAAAGAATGCTAAATTCTTTTAAGATAAGTTTCCTTGAAAAGGGAAAATAAGTAATTGCTCGAGGTTAGCAAGAACCCACGAGGGCCTGATTGTCCGGAACTAGACGTTCCGTATCTACAGGACTTGAAAGTTGTTGGCTCTCCGGAACTTAATATTCCAGATCTGCAGAATTCAGGGATTCTAGATGTTGAACTGAGATGGAGCAAAGAAGGGGACAAAGACTTATTCCAGGCCTTTTAGCTTGTATGGTTGAGAACGAACCATGGACAATTAACAAATAATTGTCATCTCCAGAAGAGCTACTTTGGAAAGAAGCTACAAAGAGAGAAATGAATTTCATCATATAGAACCATACTTGCGTAATGTTTGATCTTCTTTTGGAAAAAGAACCTTTAGGTTGTGAAAGAGGATACTCAAAAGTGAGTACCAAGTAAATGGATCTACTGACGAGTATAAAGCCTCAGCTACTTGTACATGTGCTCCCCTGTGAGCAGCTTAACATCTAGGGCCATTTCAGTCTTGCGTGGCATGGATGTTGAAACAACCTTACTAACCGAAGAGTTGGAAGGGGAGGATCAGAGTTGGTTTGCTGGACTGTTGGGCTTCTTCCTGAACTTTCTTTTTGGTCCCTGAAATGTTTACATTTTGGTCCCTGGAAGTTTCGAGATAAAACAGAAATAATGAATCTGATCACGAAATATTGAGTCTGAAGTTAGAAAGCCAACGGTTGGAAAACAAACGGTCTGAGAATGGAAGTCATATTGAAACAAAGTCTCGATATGAAAGATATGGGTATCACATATGACATCTTAGGAATTGGATTTCCAAGACATCTAACGGACTGGTCTAACTCCAAACTCAGTTGTGAGATAGTTAACTGTCTCGTTGAAGCCACCAATGGATATGAATCATATAACTGATTGAAATCATGGTGCACCCATATACAAGGAGCGATATGCGTAGGTCACATGTAGATCAATGTATGTTACACACTACAACCGACCTGATATCGGCCTACAAAGCAGATTAGTTGAACTAAGGTTCACTAATGATTATAAAAATGATCGGTAGAAGGCGTTAAGTCGGATATGACGATATTTGAAATATTCGCTTATCTGCGGATCATGGTATTCTGGATGTCCAACGGTTCTGGGAGAACATAATGATGCAAACTGGACATCAGATATAAAGAACACCAAAAGCCACAAGTAAATGTGTATGGTGGGTCTTGGAAAAACCTCTAAGCAAACTTGCATCGGCCGATTCATGATGGAATCGGAGTTTATCGCTTTATACAAAGCATGAAAGAAGTTGAGTAACTTCACGACTCCTTAGAGGACGTCCCTTATTGGGAGAAACCTGTGCCTTCAGCAGTTATACACTGTGGCTAGCCGGTCGGCTTCAGGAAGGACACGAATGACGTCGTCTGGACATATCTGTCAGGATCTGTCGGAGATATAAGACCGTATGGCAGTTGATCATCACGGGTGTCACTTCCTTGATTACTAACTAAGGGACTACCCAGAGATCAAGTGTTCTGCCTGTCTAGGGGAATGGGCTTAAAACCCAAACAATACGAACCATTGCGGTGTTAACCTAACCATACTGATTGGAGATCCCAAGAATTTGGTTCAATGGGAAAACTAAGCTGCAAAAGGTTCAGTTGAGAGCTTCGGTGGAAGCAAGAGCACCTCGGATGATGATTTATGTTGAGAAACATGAATCCAAAGTTGTTCCCGCGATAGACATTAAAGTGCTACCTGCATGGTGGGTAAAGGTTAAGCTTCCAAAACTTTAAACGATCCTCAAACGGTTGAGGTTAAGGTTGGGGAAACTTTTAATGATTCCTAACACTCGTGAAGTGGGGTATAGAAGGATACCTTGTAGGAGATCACCTATTTAAGTGCGAGGACAAGCCGACTCAAATGAACGCACTTAAGAATCCAAGTGTGTGCATGGCCACAACGGACAAAACTATAAGAATGAAAACGAATAAGGAGAGTTATTGTGTTGGTATCATTGTCTTGGCTTACACTAAACACTGACGGTTCAAGACATCACGTTCACCGTGCAGTAAGTAAGTCCGGTGGTATTCAACTAGGGAAGGTTCAAAGCGGAATCTACCTCTCCTGATGCAATATCTTTTCTCTAAAAGATTGCTGAAAGTAGGCACCTTGTGTGTGCGCCAAAATCTCTCTTTCATAGAGGAGATTGTTGGAAATTTGCCTTTGGCGGGGAGGTGCGTCCACCCATATTTAATGAATTAAATACTAATGTTCCGCATGTTGGAGGCTTTGTCTCTTCACACATGCATAATCTACTAAATGAGTAGATGACCGTAGGGCCAAGAATCGTCAAATTTCATTGAGAAATGAAAGAGATATTGGTCCACGAAGTAAGGTGTTTAAGGCATGAAAATATGGTGTGAGACAAATCTACCACATCGGTGGGAAAAGGAAGAATTGCTCTATTTATAAGTCTCATAATTGGTTAAGGGTTTGGGACCCCAAGGGGTATCCCATGTGTTTAAAGGAGGGAGGACCTAGATGTGCTTGGATTCAAGGTTAAGCCCACACGCGCGCCGCCGCCGCCCGCCGGTCCGGGCTCGGTCATGGGTCGTGGGTAGTGGGCTGTGGGACTTTCTGATATTATCTTTTTGGACCCCCAAATTGCTTAATATATACAGTTTGGTCCCTAGAGTTTCTGGAAAGTTGATTTTGGGAATGACGGAAGGCAGAAAGTTTCTGGCCTATATTTTGGAGCATTAACCAGCCATTACTTGGCTGTTAACTCCTCCATAAATAGCCCTCCTTCAATGGCCATAAACAGCCTCTCTAATGGCCATTAACAACATCTCTAATGGCCATTAACAACCCTCTCTAATGCCCATTAACAACCCTCACTAATGGCTATTAACAACCTTGTTTTGGCAGTTGAGGAGTCCCTCCTCCATGCTATACATTGATGCCTTTTTGGCTCAATAACGTGACAGAAATATACACAGAGAAAAAACAAACACCCATATACAGTAAAGAGAGACAAAAATATATACACAGAGAGAAATAGAAGAGTAAAACACAGTCCAAAACGTGACCAGTAACGTTGGGACGAAAAACATAAACTCTTCCTTCTTTTTCCATTTGTTCAGCAAGTCGATTCGTATTTGTGTTCTTCGTCAGACTCAACCTATTTGCTTTGTAGTGTTGAGATTAAAGTGTTGTTTTATCTTGGGAGACTATTGCCCGTTAACGTAAAAGCATATATACGGGGCAATCTTGTTTTAAGGACAGAGTGCAATCACTCGACTCAGCACACAGTTGTAACAATCCAGATTTAGTGTTTCTTGATTTCAGGTTATCAAGATTCAAGATTCAACAACTTTGCGGCAGTTCTAAATATTGGCAATTCGGTTTATCCTTTCGAACACTTGTAATATTTATTTACTCCCGTACTGCTTTACAATAGTACCCAACACAATTAACATGCAAACATCGTCCCACTTGAGGATCAACGACCTCGTTAATTGGTTATCGTTGACACCATTACTTTAGCATCTCATTCTTTCTCTTTTTTGGGCCTGATTGGTAATGACTAGCACCTCTCGTGGGTTCTGGTAGCCACGACATCGAATCGCGATCTCAAGCATGCTACTCTAGTACTATTTGTTATAGACGAGACAAAAAGAGCGCAAACCAAAGACCAATTTTTAGGTGGTAAAAGTCGATCAACTTATAAACTCATTAGTAATTCTCTTTTTAATTAACGAAAGACAATCGTCACACAACATGGTATTTAATAAAATTCAAACAAAATAAAGGCCTCTGACTGAGATATTCACCACCAAGAAAAAAACAAGCAAAAGCATATCATCATGTGGGCTATAAGTGGTAGATGTTGAAAATACGAAACCCCAAACTGTAATTTCAAAAAAGTTTGAAAATGATTTATCTCCACATGTTTAATTAAAAGCTTTATATGCGTATCTTCGTTGTCCTCAAAGGGTATTCTATGCATTTATCTCCCGAAATATCTGGAAGAATATTAATTTACAGTGACAGCTAGAATAAGCAGATGAAATGTTAATTAATCCACGTATTGATGTGTAAATAGTTTTTTTCATATAACTGAAGCCAACAAGAGTCAAAACATTAGATGTTGACAAACAATAGTGTCATGATACATCATGTGAATGATGAATTAATTAATTACTATAAAAGACAAGTTACATTTGTTAATATGTTAAAATGTTTAATACAAATCTTTGTCAGGTTTATCCATGAGGTTGACACCAATGGACAATCATGACAAACAAGAAGCATCGTTTTCTTACATAAAATTTAATAATTCAGTAAAATGTACTGAGGTTGGAAAATTGGAAATTCAGAATTCTTCACAAGGATAACCATAAGAGCATCTTTTTTCTTAAGGAAAGATTATATTATTTGAATTAACTACGACAATAATTTATTTCTTATTTGGTATCATTCTCGAAGAGAGCAATGACATAACTGATAAAATTTGTTTTCATGTGACCAAGAGGTCACGGGTCTGAAGCATGGAAAAAGTCTCTTGCAGAAATATAGGATAAAGTTTCATATAATAGACCCTTGTCATCTGACTCTTTTCTGAACCTCGCGCATAGCGGGAGCTTAATACACCAGATTACCCTTTTTTTTATATCATTTTGTATTTTAAGAGTAGGAATTTAGGATTTTTTATATCATAATAATGGTATTATTTTTTTAAAATGTGAAAAAATTATGAAATTAGTAATCCCGAGATAAAACATCAAAATAACACATTAGCTTCTCCAAAATTCTTCTCTCAAAATCCGTTAAAAAGCTAAGATTCAATTGAAAATAGAAATTTATCCGACTTTATTATAGTTTAAACCTATTACATGTATATTATATTTCGTATATCCCATTTTTAGTTCATAAATATTTACTAATAAAAGTAATCCACTAGAAAATAATTGCGTCAATTATATACTACAGTAATTCTGAAATAACTTGTGCCCAAATCAAACGAACGTTAAGGAATTTTTTTCTGATTTTTCACTCGGTGTACCCACATTGAAGTTTGTAGATTCGAATTCACACATAAAATTTCATTCTTAAAGATAAAACGCTCCATAACAAAAATGAATTTGTATCCAACAGATCCCTAAGGAATAAATGTACAGTAGCATCTGATTCTCTTGAATATATTAGTAGCTGATTTTTTCTACACATGGTTAGCAGACCAAACAAAAGTGGTCCATTTGCACAAAGGTTAAAAACCATCCTTCCAAAAGTGCATTTTGTAAAATATGATTCTACATGAAGTAATATCTTATTCCATTTGGTGGGATCAAATTTTAAAAAAATCAGAGTCCCATACTCCTTCAGTTGGGTTTGCTAACTTGAAACAGATATCTTTAATTAATTTTGTGTTGCAGGAATCTTGATGATGGTGAAGTTGGGAGGTTGAAGTTTCACCTATTTTTCAATAAATTTTCACGTCACAATTAATGCTTTTTAGAGCATATATAAATTAATGTGAGGTACTTGTATACGAGTGAATTTTTCCTTTTTCTTTTTTTGTAAGAATATTTTTAAGGTGCGAGTTATCTCATGAAACAAGTGTTAAATATACAAATGACTCTCAGTTTTTCATATTTAGGTAATATAATTTATGGTAAATATTTAGTATCCTAGTTTAGGTAATGTTGTAATATAATTAGTAGTGTATTACCATAAATGTATAGAATAAGGTTTTAGGAATAAGATTCTCCTATTTTGTAACTAGTATATATAGACTTTCAAGTAATGAAAATAATCAAGGGGGTTATTTCTTTCATGGTATCAAGAGACTAGGTCTAACAAAAAATTTCTCTCCCAAATTTTGTGCCCTTCTCGGTCGAAACCCCCCCGGGTTTCTTTTCCAAAATTCGTCTTCCGCTCTAAAAAATCTCTCTTACTATTCCCAAATTTTCCCTCCTTCTTTGTTCTTTCAATATGTCTAAGAACAATTTTTATCCTGCCCTTGTGATTTCTAACGTCAAGAACAATATCCCTATTGTGCTTGAGATGGAAAACGTCAAATATGCGACGTGGGCAGAATTGTTTAAAATTCACGCTATCTCCCATCAAGTTATCCATCACATAATTCCTCCCGCTACACCTATTCCCGCGGAGGATCCTCAGTTATGGAATACTCTTGATGCTACCGTTCTCCAGTGGATGTTTCCACTATTTCGGTTGACCTCTTACATACGATTATTGAGCCGGATACCACGGCTATGGCAACCTGGAATAGATTGCGTGACATATTCCAAGATAACCAACATTCACATGTTGTCACACTCGAGCAGGAATTCTCTCTAGTTCGCATGGAAGAATTTTCAAACGTATCTGCATATTGCAAGAAACTCAAAGAGTTGGCGGACCAACTCCGTAACGTTGGCGCACCTGTAACAAATAATCGTCTGGTTCTACAACTGGTTGTCGGTCTTTCTGAGTCCTATAATGGCGTTGGGACTCTCCTTCGTCAAAGCAACTCACTTCCCGCTTTTTATCAAGCCCTCTCCATGCTTACGTTGGAAGAAGCCAGTTTGGCTAAAAAGGCGGCTATCGGAGCAAGCCCCGTCGTCCTAATGACGTCCTCCACGAATTCTTCAGGTTTTGTTGATAATTCGGGCAAAAACTATACTCATGGTGGCGGCAAAAATAATCGTAAGAATAATAACAAAAATCGCGGGGGCAAACGCGGCGGTTCCGGTGGTGGTTTCGGTGGTCAGCAGTCCGGCAGTGGGCCCCGTCAAGTCAACAGTGGGCCTCCTCCCTACTGGACCCAGCAGTGGGGCTAGGGTAATGGGCCCACGGCAGTGGGGCTGGGGCAATGGGTCATGGGCCAACAACCCATATTTTCCAGCAGCGTCTTCAGGCAGCCAGTGGGCTGGACCGTCCACTTTCAGGCCCAACAATCAGCAGTCATGGCCCACTGGTCCAGTAATTCCAGCAGTTACGGACAGCCCAGTTATGGAATTCTTGGGCACCGACCTCCACAAGCTCATCACACAGCAGGCCCCACTCAGACAGATATCGAAGACGTGATGCACACACTTGGATTGACGCAAACAGATTCAAATTGGTACGTGGACACCGGCGCAACGACACTCATGATCTCCGATCAAGGTACTCTCTCGTCTTATGCCAATTTGAGCAACCCTCGTGGTATAATTGTCAATAATGGTAACTCTATTCCAATTCAGGATTATGGTCATAAAACTCTATCTCCCCCAAATCCTCCCCTTATCTTGAAAAATACTATACATGCCCCTAAATTGATTAAAAACTTAGTGTCTGTCCGAAAATTCACCACTGACAATTCCATTTCTATTGAATTTGATCCTTTTGGTTTCTCTGTGAAGGATTTCAAGACGGGGAGTCCTCTCATGAGGTGTGATAGTAGGGGAGATCTTTAGCCTATCACGCCCAGTTTCAGTCCATCGAGTCCGGCCTTGCTATCAGCCTTTGCCGCCATCTCTCCTTCCTTGTGGCATGCTCGCCTTGGTCATCCGGGATCCTCTATTTTGTCTGTTTTAGATAAAAATAGTTTTATTTCTTGTAAGGGTACGAGTCGTACTCCAATGTGTCAATCTTGTTCGTTAGGAAAAATTGTTAAGTTACCATTTGTAGACTCCAATTCTCATACTTCAATGCCATTTGATATTATTCATAGCGACCTATGGACGTCTCCTATTCTAAGTTTGTTGGGTCATTGGTATTATGTTCTTTTTTGGATGATTATTCTAAATTTTTGTGGACGTTTCCAATTGCAAATAAATCTCAAGTATTTTCCGTCTTCATAAAGTTTAGAGCATTCATTAGAACACAATTCGAAAGAGAAATAAAAAATATTCAGTGTGATAATGGAAAAGAGTATGACAATAGGGAGTTTCGGGAGTTCTGTGCAAATAATGGGATCAATTTTTGTTTTTCGTGTCCTCATACATCTTCACAAAATGGGAAAGCCGAATTCAAAATTCATTCCATAAATAACATTGTCCGAACTCTCTTAATTCATGCTTCCGTACCCCCATATTTTTGACATCATGCTCTTCAAATGGCGACATATCTCCTTACCGTAATTCCTTCCAAAGGTCTGACATATTCTTCCCCCCTCCAAATTTTATTTAATAAGAATCCGTCTTATTCTCATCTTCGGATTTTTGGGTGCTTATGTTATCCGTTATTCTCATCCACCACAATTAACAAACTTCAGGCCCATTCTACTCCGTGTGTGTTTTTGGGTTATCCGTCTAATCATCGTAGTTACAAATGCTTTGATTTATCTTCCAAGAAAATCATAATTAATCGCCATGTAATTTTTGATGAAACCCAATTTTCATTTACTAAAGTTCATACTCCCGAGCCTAGTTCGTATAAATTTTTGGATGATGGTATATCCCCATATATTACTCACTATTTTTCGAACATATCCCGCACCCAAAATCCTCCAATGGGCCCACTGCCCGCTGGCCCCACTGTTTCGTCACACACTGCCATCACTTGATCAGTTCCAGCGATTGGGCCAGTCCAGCCCAATTCTGGAACTGGTCCAGTTCCCGTGTCGATTTACCGATTTAGGCCAGCAGGCCCGCTGCCTGCTGGCCGTCCGTCCCGAGCCCAGCAAATTCACAAAATTCACTCAATTCGTCCTCGAGTCATAGACCGGTCACTCGTAGTCAGCGGGGTATTTTTACATCTAAAAGACATTTTAATTTACATTCTAATGTCTCTAAATCCCCCTTGCCCCGTAATCATGTGTCCGCCTTAAACGACCCGAATTGAAAAATTGCTATGACTGATGAATATAATGGTCTTATTGATAATAAGATGTGGGAGTTGGTGCCCCGTCCATATGATATTAATGTTATCAGGTCTATGTGGATTTTTGCTTATAAGGAGAATTCAGATGGGTCATTTGCTCCACATAAGGCGTGGCTTGTGGGTGATGGTAAGACTCAGCAGGTTGGGATAGATTGTGAGGAGATGTTTAGTCCGGTGGTCAAGTCGGCTACCATTCGCACTGTGCTTGGCATGGCTCTTTCAAAGGCATGGCCTATTCATCAGTTGGATGTCAAGAATGCTTTCCTACATGGTGATCTCAAGGAAACAGTATATATGTATCAGCCATTGGGGTTCAGGGATCCCAACCATCCTCATTATGTCTGTTTGTTAAAGAAGTCCTTATATGGGCTTAAGCAGTCACCACGGGCCTGGTATACAAGGTTTGCTGACTATGTTTTGACTATTAGGTTTACTCACAGCAGGTCAGATAATTCGTTGTTCATCTACCGTCGTGGTTCATCCTTGGCCTACATTATGTTGTATGTGGATGATATCATTTTGATTGCTACCTCCGATGCCTTACGCCAGTCTATCATGACTATGCTCAGCTTTGAGTTTGCTATGAAAGACTTAGGGCCCTTGAGTTATTTTTTGGGGATTTCCATCAAGCGCCATTCAGATGGATTGTTCTTGTCTCAACGAAAGTATGCAGCTGAGATAATCGAGAGGGCTGGGATCTCATCCTGTAAGTCCACTTCCACTCTAGTTGACATAAAGCCCAAGCTTAGTGTCGCGGCCGACATTCCCTACGAGGATCCAACCCGCTATCGCAGTCTTGCAGGGGCCCTTCAATATCTTACCTTTACCAGACCGGATATTATGTATGCTATCCAGCAGGTGTGTTTATTCATGCATGATCCCAGAATTGAGCACATGAATGCAATCAAACGAATCATTCGGTATATTCAGGGTACACTGGACTATGGTTTGCATTTATATCCTTCATCGACATCTACACTTGTCTCATACACAGATGCTGATTGGGGTGGTTGTCCAGACACCAGACGGCCGACATCTGGATATTGTATGTTTCTTGGCAACAACTTGGTCTCCTGGTCTGCGAAGCGTCAGTCAACTCTATCCCGCTCAAGTGCCGAGGCTGAATATCGGGGAGTAGCTAATGTGGTCTCAGAATCGTGTTGGTTACGTAATTTGCTTTAGGAGCTGCATTGTCCCATTCAGAAGGCAACCTTAGTATATTGCGATAATATTAGTGCCATCTACCTTTCATGTAATCCGGTTCAACACCAACGCACTAAACATATCGAAATGGACATTCACTTTGTCCGTGAAAAGGTTGCTCGGGGTCACGTTCGTGTATGCCATGTCCCGTCAAGATATCAGATTGCAGACATTTTTACAAAGGGTCTCCCCTCGGTCCTTTTTGAAGATTTTAGGGACAGTCTCAACGTTCGAAGACCGCCCGCTATGACTGCGGGGGTGTGTTAAATATACAAGTGACTCTCGGTTTTTCATATTTAGGTAATATAATTTATGGTAAATATTTAGTATCCAAGTTTAGGTAATGTTGTACTATAATTAGTAGTGTATTACCATAATTAGTGTATTACCATAAATGTATAGAATAAGGTTTTAGGAATAGAATAGGAATAGGATTCTCCTATTTTGTAACTTGTATATATAGCCTTTCAAGTAATGAAAATAATCAAGGGGATTATTTCTTTCAACAAGAATGAGGGTAGGAGAAGTAGAAGGAAAAATCGAACCGAGCGTATGAAAAGGGAAAAGAGTGGCATATTACTTTGCGTCTAATTTCACCTAAAGCCAGTAGCACGATAGGACGACTTCTGCATTTAATTAGTAAACCTAAAAGATAATTACAAATAACTATTGACACACAATTTTGTCCCATTTTTTCTGATTTTATTTACAATTTTAAATATTTTTGACACCTCAAAATAATTTTAAAATATATATATATCATTATTATTATTATTATTTGTATTTTTTACTGTCATTTGCATTTTAATAGCATAATCATATTTTTATCCTAATATTATATGTTATGTTATTTTAGCAAAACGGCATTGCATTTTTATTTTTTATTTAAGTATCAAGCATTTCGCAAATATTATATTTTTATCATATTGTCATCTTTACAATTTATAATTTTTGCAAAGCTTTTATATATATATATATATATATATATATAATAAAACCTCTTTTTATATTTTAAACCCATAACCCATTTCAACCCTTTTTATATCTTAACCCAAACCCATTTCTCCCAAAATAAAACCCCATTTCGGACCCCACACTCATGCCAAACCGGCCAACCCCCCACCCCCCCCAAACCGAAAAAGCACAACTCCCCCTTTCTTATATTCATCCCCACTAACCCTAAACCAAAAAGAATCCCTAAAAAAACACTCTCCTCTCTTTCTCTCCTTCACCAAACACACCCTTTCGGCCGACTGCCCCCATACCCCACACCCTCGAAACCCGCCGGTCACCACCACCCTACGCCACCTACACCACATCCATCAGTTCACCCATACCTACACCCCCAAAACCCGCGATTTCAACCCCTAAAATCTGCAACTTTTTGCCCCTTTATTTTTGATTTCAAACTCGGTTTTAGGGGGGATTTTGAGATTTGAATCCATCTATATAAACCCCCCCCCCCCTTTGTTCACTATTTTGGGGGTCGAAGTTTTGGTCGATTTTGGTGGAATTTTGAGGTCCGAAAATCGAGCATTAAGTTTTGAAACTCGAAATCTTTTTAAGGGTATTTGTTCTTCTTTGCATGTGTTCTTCATCTTGAAGAGTCCGAAATATAATACAAAAAATCTTCTTTTGTTGTTGTTCTTCACTGTTTTCGGGTTTTCTGATTTGGTTCACTGTTCGGGTCGGGTCAACCCAATTTGGGTAAGATTTCCAAATTTATATGCTTGATATTTTGTTGTTGGTTATCTGAAATTTGGAAAGAAATCGATTCGGATCGGATCAGGTCGACCCGATTTGGGTAGATTTCTAGATTTATATGCTTGATATTTTGTTGTTGGTTATCTGAAATTTGGAAAGAAATTGATTCGGGTCGGAACCCCTGATACGGGTCGGGTCACCCGATTTGGGTAAATTTCCAGATTTTGTGTTTTATATCTTGTTGTTGGTTATTTGAAAATGCAAAAAAAAATTGATTCCTGGTCACCCTAAACCCATTTTTCACCGAAACACGATCCAAAAAAACACTCTCAACTTGAGGCCATTTTTGGCGTGTCATTTTCCCGTAGCCCGCGGCCAAATTTCGGCCACCCTGGCCGTGATAACCACTGGGTGGCCTCCCCCGAGGTCACCCAGCCTTCAGCAACCATACCTCAACCCCCTACATGCTCCAATATTATCACCAACACACACACTGTTTGCGGTGACAATGGTTTTGTCGATACCTCTCTTGGCCAAAACCCTACCGTAGCAATCCCTCAAAAACCAATCACATATTTACATGGAGAGCCAACTATTCGGTTTAGTTCACAAGAAGTTGCGACGTTAATCGAGCAACAAGAGTTGAATTATGCCGTAGTTGGCAAATTTAGTCATGGAATGCCCGCAATCAATTTCTTGAGGACGGCAATTCCAAAGCAATGCGAATTGAAAGTAGAAGTGAAGATTTGACTTCTAACAATCGGCATGTATTGATTCGATGTTCAATCGAAGAAGATTCACGTTGATGTCGAGACCTAGTTTTTGGATTAAGGAGAACAACAAGTCCTTTTTTATGAGAACATTCAAACGGGATATGTGGTTTACTCCAGAAGAAGAGACAAGCATGGCGGTGATTTGGCTTTCGTTCCCTAATTTGCCTCCTAATTTCTATTGTCAATCAACTTTGTTCTTAATAGATTCATCGGTGGGGAAACCTATTGCAGTAGATGCGGCCACTTTAAACAAAACAAGACCTAGTTGTGCTAGGGTTAAGGTGGAGGCTGATTTGCTTAAGGAGCATCCACTAAAATATAACATCCAAATTATGAAAGGGGAAGAAATTGAAACAATTTCATACAAAATTCGTTATGATTTCTTGCCAAAATATTACACTACTTATAAATTACAAGGGCATGATGTTCATGGATGTTGGAAGGAGCATCCAGAATTGCAACCGGAAAAAAGGTCGACGGCACCAGAACAGTGGAGGCGGCGACAGCAGGTAAGGTCTCTAACCCTAACCCATCCTCTACAAACCCTAGCCATCAAAACCCTACTCCCAACACACTTTCTACAACCCCTAATACTGCCCAAGAATGGACCACCGTCACCCACAAAAAAAACAAAATCAAAACAAACAAAAACAACTAATTCAATTGACTGAACATATTGTTCTGGCGGCTGAAACAGTGATTCCGATGGCTCTGGCTGCCGGAAATACTGTGTCATCATCAAAACAACCTCTCATCGATCAAACCATACAAAAAACACTGTTCTGACGGTTGAAACAGTGATTCCGACGGCTCTGGCCACCAGAAACATTACATCAACGTCAAAATAGCCCAACCCCGATCAAAACCCTACCAGAAACCCCCCAGGCTATCGGAACCCGACCTAAACCCTAATACTACCCCCCCCCAAAACCCTAGCCCAAAACTGGGTTTGGGGGTTCCCAAAACCACCCACTTCGTGGCCAAGCCCAAATACAAACTCGGCCCATGAAATCCTAACCTTGGCAACCACAATTGCCGGAAACCCTACTGGAATCGTGGAATCCTCGCCGGAAACCATCCCGAACTCCGATGCCCACCAAAACTATAACCCTCCAATACCGCCGCAAAATCCTACCCAAAACCATGCCCGAAACCCTAACCAAGAAAACCCTACCAGAACCCAAGCCCAAAACAATCTCGACCAGGAACCCAGCCCAACAGTCCACCCGAACCCATAACCCAATCCACAACCCGGCCCATCTCCTGCACCTAACTCAAACTCGAGCCCAACCCCCTTAAACCCGAAGCCCAACAACCACAACTTGGGACCCCCAAACCCGAGACCAATAAACCCAAATACAAGCCCAAGCCCACCTAACATCTCCAACCCGAGCCCATCACTAAAGGCCCGATATTTCTACCTCACCGGATATCGCCTCCATGTAAAGAGTTGGTTGTGCTAAATCAACCATGTTTTGAATTGCCCACCACTAGTAGTGAAGGGAGAAAATAGGGTGATGATGAATATGAGGAAGTGGCCGACAATGAAGAAGATTCTCGGGTCATCGAGGCACATCAAAGGCTAAGGGAACGTATGGAGTGTCAAGCATCTGAGGATATGGCAGAGTCCTCCGCACACAAGGGTGAGGAAGAGGCAGCAACTGAGGAGCACCTGATGACCGAACAAGCCGCAGAGGCGACGACCGAGGATAGTACGGCCTCCACAACCGTTCCAAGAAGAATACCAAGTAGGAGAGCGAGAAATATGGCAATAGTCAGGGCCCACTCATTGACATACGTCCGTAAGTGATGATTCAGTTTCATACATACTTGGAGGATAAGACAGAAAATATACACCATATTGAAGACTTTATAAGGCCAGAGGTAGCTTGCAGCTTTGTTCTTATATATTTCTTTCATTATGTTAGTATCATCTTGTGTAATATCATCATAGAGTATGTTATCAACTCTGTGATGATCATAGAATTCTTGATTTTCGCTAGTTCCTTTTTCTTACATTCTGGTTAGGTTGAGGTGTGCCTCAATAGGAGTTGTCTTGTACTTCCCCTTTGGGGCCCTTATTTCTTATTTGGTATTAATAAAATACCACAAGCTGAGAGGATGTGGCGTATATAAAAAAACACTAAACACTATTTTGGGTTGCATTTCTCGGGTCGGGTCAACCCAAAATCCAGGTCATCTATCCGAGTTTGTTTTTTGGAATTGGGTCAAAATACCTAATTTTCTTTACTATTTTTGTCAATATCCGTGTCGAGTCGAATTTCAGAATCCAGGTCAGGTTTTCAGAAACATTCTGAACCCTGCTTTTGTCTTAAAATTTTAGAATTCGGGTCGGACGTTTAAATTGCAAACTGTTCGTTTATTTTGGCATTCAAACATCTGTACAAGGATATCTTACTGTTTTACTGATTTGAACAAATACTACACTTCGGCCAATGAAATTAAATTTGAGGTCGTGCTCCTTCAGAAAATGCTCTTCTGTTTCAGTTTGCTATTTTTGGCATTTAAACATCCATACATGGATATCTTACTGTTTTACAGATTTGAACAAATACAACACTCTGGCCAATGAAATTAAATTTGAGGTCGTGTCCCTTTGGAAATTGTGTTTCTCAGTTTCTGTTTTCTTTACTGTTTTACTGATTTAAATAAATACTGCACTTTGGCCAATAAAAAAATGTCCGTCGATTTTTTAGGCCTCCACAGTTGGAAAGACGAAAAATAAAACTTCTGGGCAAGGATGAAACCTAAATATTTTTCCATCCGAGAGACCAACATGTTCGGTAGGCAAGGCAATTAAAATGACCAACGAGTCATATGTTCGCAGCCATGACGTGATTGGAATGATCTTTTCAAAATTTAAGTTTGAGCCCTCCGTAATCAAAACATTTACTGTTTTGGATACGGATCTAAAGTTATTTATATTCAACTGTTTATAACCGTTTGTTCTTGACAGCATTCAAGACATATTTATGAAAGTTAAAGAAGACAAGATACCTCTCGGAGATGATTTATTTTATTGTTGTTTTTACTTTCTTTAATACAACTTTATTTCATTCTGTATTGTAATATTATTGTACTCGTGAAATTATTGAAATATTTAGAATATGTAGACTTAGAATTAATTAATAGGGTAGTCTAAAACTGAAAACTCATCACTAGTTTATTTATTTTTAGGCTCGATTAGTTTTAAGATCGGAAATCGCTAGTTTATCTATTTTTAGGCCCGTTTTCCATAAAAAATCACCTTGCATATATTTTATCAATTTTCATACAAATGCATACTTTTTTTTCAACTTTACATGTATTTTAACGCCATACAAATGCATACTTGTACAAAATGCATCATTTTATTAACTACTTGCAACATTATTTTTATACTTGTAAAAACATGCATTTTTCTTAGCGTAATAATTAACCTGAGTTTGATCGGATAACCGCAAGTTAGCTGATCTTAAAGGATGTCTAACCCCTTCCCTTTAGGAGAATAAAGAACCCTTACCTAGAATCTCATTAGTTTCGCAGACCACAAAATTGGAGTTATTTTTACAGCTTTTAGTTAGCATTTAGGTGCCCTAATTCACCTTAGAATAATTAGGTGGCGACTCCTCAAAGCAAGCATTTTTTATTCAATCAAGAGGGAATCGACCCATCACGTCGTGAGCCGCGGGTTAAAAACGGGTGCGACAGCATGGCAACTCCACTGGGGAGCTTCAGGTTCTTAACCATAGCAAATCCAGGTTAATTATTGTTGTGTTTTATTTTGCTCCTTATTCGATCTACTGCTTTAAATTGTTTTCTTTTGGAACTTTGTATGTTTAACTGCTTTAATTGCTATTTTGTTTATTGCTTTTCTTAAATTGGCATTCCGCTCATATTTCCTCCACTTCGGAAAATTGGCACTATCACACATTACACGCGAGGTGTGTTTCGCACACCCGCAAATTCTTTCAAATTTCCTAATTTTAGGAGAGTTGGCGTATGCGTGGAGTGTCTGAACCATCCGGTAGCCGCGTAGACTTCTCACTCGAGTAGTCCGCTCAGGAACCTTGAGTCTACTAAGCCAAATCTTAGAAAATTTAGGATAAAGCTATACCACCATTTATCTTAAGTCATGCATTCATACATCTTAGGTGGTTCGATCTTTCGTATCGACAACATAATTAAGAAAACCACCAAATTGTTGACAGGTCTCACGACTCAATGATCCAACAACATATTATGTGTAGCGTGATAATGATGGACGAATCCAAGCCTAATCATGACATGCTGAAATTGGAAAATGTACATTCATTTTATTTTCATTTCCGACAAAAGCATCGCAGTTTAACAGCTTGGATTAATCTGTCATAATCTTGCATATTTGGCGTTTAGGCTCACCTCTGGCATAGGAGAAGCCCCATGCATGTTAGGACGCACATTTAATTTCCGCACAATCTGTTTGCTATTTTTCTGCTTTTCACTCTGTACATATTATTTAATGCAATAATTACCTGCTTTAATTCTGTACATATTATGCCATGTCGCTTGCAACTCTGGGCATGAACATTTGTCCTTTGCACTTTTGGGCTATTGAACTACAATCAACTTCTACTGGGGAAACGCCATATCTTTTGGTCATCGGGACAGAAATTGTGTCACCGCCTAAGGATAAAGCATTTTTTAACATCAAGACTCAGACCTTGTGAAGCAATCAGGGGAGTCTTTGACCATACTGTCACACTCCTACATTTTATTATTTTTGCGACTTTCCTACTTTCACCCATGTCTCTCATTTTTGCAGGAAGACCATCCTCGCAAACAGTCGAGGGCGGTCATTATAAAACATCATCCCTGGAGATACTCCAGGAGAGCAAAAAAAAAAAGGGGGGGGGGGGGTTTACAAAGATAACCGGGAGATATTTCGACTGAAAGAAGTCATCCAACCTCCAGTCCGAACAAACCAATCAGGGGAGTTTTTTACTATACTGTCACACTCCCACATTTTATTATCCTTTCCGTGACTTTCCTCCTTTAACCCAATGCTTTTATTTTTGCAGGAAGACCGTCCTCGCGAACAGTCGAGGGCGGTCGTTCTAAAATATTATCCCTGAAGATACTCCAGGAAAGAACAAATCAAAAAGTTTTCACAAAGATGACCGGGAGATATTTTGACTGGAAGAAGTCAGTCAATACTAGATTCAATGAGGCATCGCTCTGAGTTTATCTATACTTTTTTTTACATATTTGCAAATTTAATTGATATGCTTAATTTTCGTTACATAATTCATTTATATTATACATATTACAACAAATCTTCATGAACTACGTGTATCTGATTCTCACCCTGCGGTGTGATACGTAGGTAGCCCTTCTCGGGTTCGACACCCCAAAATATAAATCTAGTCCTTGCGGAACGCTACCCAATGAAAGTGGAACGAATCTGAAAAAGGGAAGCTCTTCTCTGCCCACCTGAAAAAGGGACGCATTTCTCTGTTTACCTTAGAAAAGGAAGAACTTCCGCATCCACCTTAACAATGGATGTACTCGCCTTGTCCACCTTAGAAAGGGACATATCTGGCTTACCCATCTTTTCATTCATCATGTCATGGACAATCATTTTTTCATTACATTCATCCTATTGTGGACAATCATTTTTTCATTGCATTCATCCTATCGTGGACAGTCATTTTACTTTGCATTCGTCCTATAGTGGACAATCAACTGTTTTATATAGTTTTTACTCTTACTATCCTATCGTGGATGGATTTTTTTCAGGCATGTATTTTTATAACCTATCTGAATGAACTACGCACACCTAATTCTCGTCAAAGATGAGATACGTAGGCAGCCCTAGTTGGGTTCGGTACCCTTTATTCCAAAAAAAAAACCTTTTAAGTATCATTGGTTGACTTGGTTGATACCAACACAGTTAGGAGTGTGCATAGGAAAGAACAAGTAACAAACTGTATAGTGGAGAGGACTAACTTCGTGGTAAACCATAGATTCTTTTGGTACCTTTCATCCACACCTGTAGTGACATTTGAAAAATTATCTTGCTTGCTTCCAAGATATGAACAAAACCAACCTCATCATTTCATGTGCATTATGTGGTGAGTTTTAGAATAATTTTAATTGCATTGCATTGTGATCTAGAACTTGGCTCGAATGTTTGTTGAGGCGAAATCCTGAGTAACACTTGGTATAGGAAATGATCATAGGCTTTCTTTGATCCGTTTGAGCCTTTCTAGCGTACCAACTAACATTATCTGTAGCACTTCTCCTTTGAGCCTAAAGCCTATTCTTTTAACAACCACATCTTATGCTTATACCCTTTCTGAGTGCGTACACACACTATCCCTCTCTTGGCCCGACCTCATTGAGCGCATCAGAAATGTGCAAATTGCTGAAAAAGATTCGAGTTGAAGTTGCAATGTTCCCAAAAGAGGAAAAGAAAATAAAACAAAAGGACGACTTCACACAAAGAAGAATTCAAAAAGCCCCGACAATATCAAAAACAAAAAAAAACAAAAAAAATGAGGAAATAACTCAGAAAGGGGAAAAAGCTCCAAACGAAATATTCAAAAGAAGTCAGTAAAAAACAAAGGGGACAAAAAGAAGCAAATCGGCATCAAGGCACACAAATACCAAGCGCGGACATATTCCAACGCTCAAGAAAAGATTAGTCACTCCTTACCCAAATGATATCCTTTCTTTTCACCAAGCCTACATTACAAACCCATAACAAGCTCAACATGATCCTATACAGAGGGTTCTCACATTAGTGGATACTCACATGACGGCCAAGCCTATGGTATAACAATTAAATGCATTGAACATCTTTCTGAGGGTGAGTGTACTTCTCTAGACGTCCTAGAGTTCAAAGTACTGAAATACATGTGAGGAAGGGACTTTCTTTCAGTGAGGGCATTTGAAACATGAGGATGCATATATGTCAAAACCTTGGCTTGAAGCAAGTGTCGATACTCAGGTATGTCTGAGGTAGCATCTGAAGCTATAGGAATTACCCTGGAATCAGTCTCGGTTAGACAGAAAGAAAATAACAGAAGCCCATCAGCACAATACTAATTGTTGGTACCAACTGAAGTAAAGACGTGATTCTGTCTTTTTAATATTTTCAAAAAAAAAAATCAAAAAATATTGCATCATTTTTCAAAACTCTAATCACTCTCTTTTACCAAAAAAAACATTTTATAAACTCAAATTCATTTTTTCCCGCAAAGTCTCGGATAAACAACCCAGAATTTGATTTCCATTCCCCGATAACAGACATGAACTACGTTATGACCTGATTCCCTTGGCGGGATACGTAGGCGGCCACATCAGCTTCGGTCCCATTATTAGAAAATCCTTACAAATTCCTTTCGCCACATGAACTACGTTATGACCTGATTCCCTCGGCGGGATACGTAGGCGGCCACATCAGTTTCGGTCCCATTTTTAGAAAATCCTTAAAAATCGCTTTTGCTACATGAACTACGTTATGACTTGATTCCCTCGGCGGGATACGTAGGCGGCCACATCGGCTTCGGTCCCATTTTTGGAAAACTTCACAATCCCATTTTACTTGTAGCGAACTACGTTATGACCTGATTTCCCTGGTCGGAATACGTAGACGTCCTATATCGGCTTCGGTCACACCATTGGTAATTTTCTTCCATTATCTTGCATACAACGCAATAGGCTCACCTGATCGCCTTAATAAGACAAGCAAGATGCCCACACAAACTCAATTTTGTGCAGTTGAAAATTCAACATCTTCATATATACCAGAAACTGGGACAAATTTTAAGGGTTCACTGCAAGAATACGTCAATTGACCTGGAAAAATGCCAGACAACTACCAGTTTGAACTTACAAGCGTCAAAAGCCAAAGCTACAAAGTCAACGCGAATCAACCGTCCCTCCCCCAAAACTCTCGAATTTCTTTGAGTGTAGGTCTTCAGGTTCAAAAAGGCAGAGAAGCTGCAACATGTGTGTTTAATTTGGCAAAGAACTCCGGCATCGCAGTTTAGGCCCCACAAGGATCACGTTCCTATTGGGCGTCTGTACAAAAACATCATCTTGACCTACAGGGTCCCAGCTGCGAAGTCCGTACAAGAACTGTATTTCGACTCACAAGGTCATATTCCCATCCTTATCCATTCCTTTTACATCGCTTATGTCCGCGCATTAACTTTTAATCTAGATTGATGACATAGCAATTCGACCTTAGGGTCACACTTTGCATCACGTCTAAGCAATGTCGTCATTTTATTTCATCTATGCAACGATGACATCTGCATCACGTCTAAGCAATGACGTCATTTCATTTCGTCTATGCAACGACGACATCTGCATCACGTCTAAGCAATGACATCATTTCATTTCGTCTATGCAACGGTGATATCTGCATCACGTCTAAACAACGACGTCATTTCATTTCGTCTATGCAACTGCGACATTTGCATCACGTTTAAGCAACGACATCTGCATCACGTCTAAGCAACGACGACATCTGCATCACGTCTAAGAAATGGCGTCATTACATTTCGTCTATGCAATGGCGACATCTGCATCACGTCTAAGCAATGATGTCATTTTACATTTCGTATGAGCAACGACGACATCTTTGCATCACGTCTAAGCAATGACGTCATTACATTTCGTCTATGCAACAACGACATCTTCATCACGTCTAAGCAACGACGTTATTTTACATTTCGTCTGAGCGACGACGATATCTTTGCATCACGTCAATACAATGACGTCATTTAGGCACCCACCTCATAATGCGGGCATTTTAATTTCAGTCGGGCGCCCATCTCATAATGCGGGTATTTTAATTTCAGTCAGGCGCCCACCTCATAATGCTGGTATTTTAATTTCAGTAAGGCGCCCACCTCCTAATGCGGGTATTTTAAATTCAGTCAGACGCCCACCTCCTAATGCGGGTATTTTAATTTCAGTCAGGCACCCACCTCCTTATACGGGTATTTTAATTTCAGTCAGGCGCCTACCTCCTAATGCGGGTATTTTAATTTCAATCAGCCGCCCAACTCCTAATGCGGGTATTTTAATTTCAGTCAGGCGCCCACCTCCTAATGCGAGTATTTTAATTTCAGTCAGGCGCCCACTTCCTAATAAGAGGATTTTAATTTCAGTCATGTGCCGACCTCTTAATTTCGGGTATTTTAATTTCAGTCAGGCGCCCACCTTCCAATGCGGGTATTTTAATTTCCGTCAGGCGCTCACATCCTAATGCGGGTATTTTAATTTCAGTCAGGCGCCCACCTTCCAATGCGAGTATTTTAATTTAAATCAGGCGCCCACATTCTAATGCGGGTATTTTAATTTTTAGTCAGGCGCCCACCCCCTAATGCAGGTATTTTAATTTCAGTCAAGCGCCCACCTTCCAATGCGGGTATTTTCATTTCAGTCAGGCGCCCACCTTCTAATACGGGTATTTAAATTTCAATAACGCATATGCAATGGCGCCATCTGCATAACGTCTAAGCAACGACGTCATCTCATCACGCCAATGCAACGACGTCATCTACATCAAGGAAGTACTTCGAACGTTGTTCCGCCCTTCCCCCAGTATCTCACCACATTTGCAACCAGTGTCATCATAACTCGACACTAGGGCAATGTTTCTTGAATCTGCACCATCTTTTGCAACTTCTCTCCCCCTTGGGATTCTATTTCTTCCCATGCATCCCTAACCTTCCCTCGAGTCCCGATGATTAGGACAAAATTGGCTACTCAATCAACTTTTTTGGCTGAAAACTCTTTCATCGTCTCCGGCCAAAGAGGGGCATCTGTTGACACCCAATTTTGTCCCATCTTTTCTGATTTTATTTACAATTTTAAATATTTTTGACACCTCAAAATAATTTTAAAATATAGGCATGTACATGTATATATATCATCATTATTATTATTATTTGCATTTTTTACTGTCATTTGCATTTTAATATCATAATCATACTTTTATCCTAATATTATATGTTACGTTATTTTCGCAAAACATCATTGCATTTTTATTTTTTATTTAAGCATCAAACATTTCACAAATATTATATTTTTATCATATTGTCATCTTTACAATTTATAATTTTCACAAATAATAAAACCCTTTTTTATATTTTAAACACATAACTCATTTCAACCCTTTTTATATCTTAACCCAAACTTATTTTCCCTAAAACAAAACCCGATTTCGGACCCCACACTCAGGCCCAACCGGCCAACCCCCTAAGCCCAAACCGAAACAGCCCAACTCCCTTTTTATTAAATTCATCCCCACTAACCCTAAACCAAAAAGAATCCCTAAAAAAACACTATCCTCTTTTTCTCTCCTTCACCAAACACACCCTTTCGACCGACAGCCCCCATAACCCGCCGGTCACCGCCACCCTACACTACCTACGCTGCATCCATCACTTTACCCATACCTACACCCCCAAAACCCGCAATTTCAACCCCTAAAATACGCAACCTTTTGCCTCTTTATTTTCGATGTCAAACTCGGTTTTAGGGGGGATTTTGAGTTTCGAATCCATCTACATAAACCCCCTTTGTTCACTATTTTGGGGGTCGGAGTTTTTGGTCGGTTTTGGTGAAATTTTGAGGTCCGAAAATCGAGCATTAAGTTTTGAAACCCGAAATCTTCTTAAGGGTATTTTTTTTTCTTTGCATGTGTTCTTCATCTTGAAGAGTTCGAAATATAATCCGAAAAATCTGCTTTTGTTGTTCTTCACAATTTTCGAGTTTTCCGATTTGGTTCACTGTTCGGGTCGGGTCAATCCAATTTGGGTAAGATTTCCAAACTTATATGCTAGATTTTTTGTTGTTGGTTGTCTGAAATTTGGAAAGAAATTGATTCGGGTTGGGTCACCGATCTGGGTCGGGGTCGACCCGGTTTGGATAGATTTCCAGATTTATATGCTTGATATTTTGTTATTGGATATCTGAATTTTGGAAAGAAACCGATTCAGGTCGGAACCCCTGATTCGGGTCGGGTGTGGTCGGGTCGACCCGATTTGGGTAAATTTCCAGATTTTGTGTTTTATATCTTGTTGTTGGTTATTTGAAAATGCAAAAAGAAAAAATTAATTACGGGTCACCACTGTTTCGGGTTGCATTTCTCAGGTGGGATCGACCCGAAATCCAGGTCATCTATCCGGGTTTGTTTTTCGGAACTGGGTCGAAATACCTAATTTTCTTTACTGTTTTTGTCAATATCCGGGTCGGGTCGAATTTCAGAATCCAGGTCGGGTTTTCAGAAACATTCCAAACTCTGCTTTGGTCCGAAAATTTCAGAATTCGGATCGGACGTTTTAATTGCAAACTGTTGGTTTATTTTGGCATTCAAACATCTGTACAGGGATATCTTACTGTTTTACTTATTTGAACAAATACTACACTTCGGCCAATGAAATTGAATTTGAGGTCGTGCTCCTTCAGAAAATGCTCTTCTGTTTCAGTTTGCTGTTTTTGGCATTTAAACATCCGTACACGAATATCTTACTGTTTTACAGATTTGAACAAATACTGCATTCTGGCCAATGAAATTAAATTTGAAGTTGTGTCCCATCGGAAATTATTTTCTCAGTTTCTGTTTTCTTTACTGATTTAAATAAATACTGCATTTTGGCCGATGAAAAAATATCCGTCGATTTTTTAGGCCTCCGCAGTTGGGAAGACGGAAAATAAAACTTCTGGGCAAGGATGAAACCTAAACATTTTTCTATCCGAGAAACCAACATGTTCGGTAGGCAAGGCAACTAAAATGATCAACGAGTCATATGTTCGCAGCCATGACGTGATTAGAATGATCTTTTCAAAATTTAAGTCTGAGCCCTCCATAATCAAAACATTTACTGTTTTGGATACGGATCTGAAGTTATTTATATTCAAATGTTTCTAACCGTTTGTTCTTGACAGCTTGCAAGACATATTTATGAAAGTTCAAGAAGATAAGATACCTCTCGGAGATGATTTATTTTGTTGTTGTTTTTACTTTCTTTAATTCAGATTTATTTCATTATGTATTGTAATATTATTGTACTCGTTAAATTATTGAAATGTTTAGAATATGTAGACTTAGAATTAATTAATACGGTAGTCTAAAACTGGAAACCCATTGCTAGTTTATTTATTATTAGGCTTGGTTAGTTTTAAAATCGGAAATCGCTAGTCTATCTATTTTTAGGCTCGTTGCCCATAAAAAATCACCTTGCATATATTTTATCAATTTCATACAAATGCATACTCTTTTTTCAACTTTACATGTATTTTAACGCCAAACAAATGCATACTTGTACAAAATGCATCATTTTATTAACTACTTGCAACATTATTTTTATACTTGTAAAAACATGCATTTTTCTTAGCGTAATAATTAACCTGAGTTTGATCGGATAACCGCAAGTTAGCGGATCTTAAAGGATGCCTAACCTCTTCCCTTTAGGATAATAAAGAACCCTTACCTAAAATCTCATTAGTTTCGGAGACTACAAAATTGGAGTCAAAAATCATTTTTATTTGCTTGTTCCTGCAAATATTTTATGGTCTAGACGTCGTAGAGAATTGAGAATTCAAAGTTTTTTTTTTTAATTCTTTGAATTGGATAGCATTTAGGTTCCCTAATTCACCTTAGAATAATTAGGTGACGACTCTTCAAAGCAAGCATTTTTTATCCAATCCAGAGGGAATCGACCCATCACGTCGCGAGCCGCGGGTTAAAAACGGTTGAGACAATAACTTACTGCCTTTAATAAGTAGAAATAGTTACATATAAATTAAATAAAGTTAATAGCCTACTATGATATTGTTAAATTGAATCCTTTTGCCCAACTTTCAAATATTCAAATATGTGAAACTTGTGGTGTGGTGGGCAAAGGGTTGATTTTTTTTCCAATTGCCAAATAGTTCAAACAAAATAAAAGCAGACTAATTAAGCGGGAATAAAGGCGCTGACTTGGCTAGAGAACATGTAAAGATACATCACAAAAGGTTCACTATACCTAAAGTTTTCGGTCAAACGATAAATACCTATTCATATTTAATTAAAAGTAGTGAATTTGAGTCTTAATATAAAATTAACTTTATTAGCCAGCGATTTACTTCTAATATAAGATTTTCTAGTACCAATCCAAATTAATCAAACTTTAATGCGGATACCGAAAATTGAATAAAATAATAAAAAGCAAAAGGTTGAGTGCATTATTATATATATCAACTTTAAAGGAAAGGTTTTTTGTTGCCTTTATTTCAATTTGGATTATGTTCTTAATAATCGTAACATGATATTTGTGGCCATTAAAACAGACCAGATTTTGAATCTACAAGTATCAAAAATAAACCAGCCATCATTAAAGCACCTCCACATGTAGTTATCCATATCCAATTTTGTACAAGTATATTTCCTGTTAGTCAATTACTATTATTTATCGTAGCCAAAAAAATATGATGTAATTGATTCGAACATTCTGCTTGGCTTTTCAACTGTAGGTTGAAAATTGAACAAACTGATGTAACAAGAAACCAGACGAATAATTCTTAAAAATGAATAGGAAAGTAGATGTAAACAATTCAAAAAGATTTTGGAAGCATTCCAAAAAATGCTAGCTTTAGTTATTGGGTAAATTTCACATATGATCATGTAACTATAACTTATTTTCATAATAGTGATATAATTATATTTTCTAACAGAAAAACCACAAAACTTTCATCCTACTAACACAAAAATCTAGGAAAGTAGATGCAAATAACTCAAAAAGATCTTAGAAGTATTCCAAAAAACTCCTAGCTTTAGTTATTAGGTAAATTTCTGGTCACAAATCTATGGTTTATTTTCATAAAAGTCACATAATTATATTTTCTGACATAAAATTACAAAATTTTCACCCTACTAACAAAAAATCACTACAACAACAACAACAACAACAACATACCCAGTGGAGTCCCACAACGTGGGGTCTGAGGAGGGTAGAGTGTAAGCAGACATTACCTTTACCTTAGTAATTAAAGAGGTTGTTTCCGAAAGACCCTCGGCTCAATACAAAGCATAGGCACAAGCAAAGCAAGAGAACAGGTCAGACCCAGACAAGAAATTTAAAGAAGTATGAAAATGATGGCAACAAAAGCGAATAAGCCATGCTAAAACATTCTGAAAAAAGAAGCAGTAACTATCGCAGGTAAATAAGATAAACAAAGTACACGAAAGAACATACAGCAGCAGAAATCAAATGACAGTGGACTATAAAATAATACTGCGCCTACTAGTATGATAGGCTAAGCAGGGCTACAATAATAACACTACAACTACCAGTATGTAAGCGTAAGTAGGACTACGCTCAACTACCTACTACCCTAATCTGTGTCCTCCACAACCCCCTATCTAAGGTCATGTCCTCAGTATGTTGTACATGCGTCATATCTCGTCTAATCACCTCTCTTCAATACTTCTTCAGTCTACCTCTACCCCTCATGAACCCGTCCATAGCCAATCTCTCACTCCTCCGATTGGGGTATTTGTGCCTCTCCTTTGCACATGTCCGAATCATCTCAACCTCACTTCCCGCATCTTATCCTCACCGAGGCCACTCCCACTATGTTCCGAATATCATCATTTCTAATATTATCCCTCCTTGTATGCCTACACATCCATCTCAGCATCCTCATCTCATCAACTTTCATCTTTTTGATGTGTGTGAAGTCTTGACTGGCCAACACTTTGCCCCATACAACATAGTCGGTCTAACCACCACCCTATAGAACTTGCATTTAAATTTTGATGGTACCTTTTTATCGCACAAGACTCCAGATGTGAGCCTTTATTTCATCCATCATGCACTAATATGATGTGTGACATCATCATCAATCTCTCAATTCCCTTGGATAATAGACCCGAGATACTTGAAGCTTCCTTTCTTTGGAATGACCTGAGTACCAAGCCTCACCTCCACGCATGTCTCATGGTATCTCCCGTTACTGAACTTATACTCTAAGTATTTTGTCTTAGTCCTGCTCAGCTTGAACCCTTTAGACTCCAAAGTCTGTCTCCAAACCTCCAGCTTAGTGTTCACTCTGATGCGGGTCTCATCAATCAGGACTATGTCATCTGTGAATAACATAAACCATGACACCTCCCCTTGAATTTATCGCGTCAGTCCATCCATCACCAAGGCAAATAAGAATGTGCTAAGAGTTGATCCCTGTTGTAGCCCCATCATCATTGGAAAGTGCTCCGAGTCTCCTCCTACTGCCGTACCCTGGTCTTGGCTCCCTCATACATATCCTTGATCGCCCTAATGTACGCCACAGGTACACCTCTAACCTACAAACATCTCCATAAAACCTCTCTATGGACTTTGTCGTATGCCTTCTCGAGGTTGATGAAAACCATATGTAAGTCTCACTTCCTCTCCCTATACTGCTCCACCAACCTCCTAATAAGATGAATGGCTTCTGTAGTTGAGTGCCCCGACATGAATCCAAATTGGTTCTCAAAAATAGACTCGTCTCTTCTCACCCTCATCTCCACGACCCTTACCCAAACTTTCATAGTGTGGCTTAGTAGCTTGATACCCCTATAGTTATTGAAACTCTGGATGTCACCTTTGTTCTTGTACAAAGGAATCATTGTACTCCACTTCCATTCTTCGACATTCTTTCCGTCTTAAAAATGACATTAAACAACTCAGTCGGTCACTCCAAACATGCCCTTCCTACGCTCTTCAAAAATTCAACTGGGATCTCACCAGGCCTGGTCGCTCATCCCCTGTGCATCCTATGAACAACACCCTTAACCTTCTCAACCTTAATACTTCTACAATATCCAAAATTCCGGTACCTTTTGGATTGCTCTAGATCTCCAGCACAATGTCTTTATCTCTTTCTTCATTCATGAGTTTATGGAAGTAAGATTGCCACCTTATTCTAATACGCGTGTCCTCCACCAATACTTTTCTGTCATCATCCTTGATACACCTCATGGGATCCAAGTCACGGGTCCTCCTCTCCCTCGCATTGGCTAGTCTCTACAACTTCTTATCCCCATTTGTTTCCTCTAATTCAACATACAAACATTCAAAAGCCATCGTTTTCACTGCTGTAACCGCTTGTTTTGCCTCTTTCCTCACCATCTTATATAATTTCCTATTCGTCCACTTCTCCACCTCATCTTTTCTTACTACCAATTTCACATACACCACTTTCTTTGCTTCTACCTTCTCTTGAACAATACCATTCCGCCGCCAATCCCATTGATGCCCATCACGGCTACCCCGCAAAACCCCTAGCACTTCTCTAGCTACCTCTCGAATGCAACTGGCTGTCCTTTCTCACATACCAGTCGCATCCCCACTATTCCTCCAAGCCCTCTGGCCATCAACCTCTCATCATCTCTTTTGCACTAGCCATGGTCAAACTTCCCCATTTGATTAACCTGTCATCCACAACCCTCATCTTATTCTCAATCTTGATCTTCAAATCCATTACCAAAAGCTTATGTCGATTTGTAAGATACTCCCTCGAAATAATCTTGCAGTCTCTACAAGGACCGTTGTCAACCTTCCTAAGGAGTAAAAAGTCTATCTGAGTCTTAGCCACCGAACTGCGGAAAGTCACCAAGTGCTCCTCTTTCTTCAGGAACCTCGAATTGGCTATCGTCATCCCAAAATCTCTAGCGAACTCCAAAAGTGAGACGCCTCCCCCATTCTTGTCCCCGAGGCCAAAGCCTCCATGCACGTCGTCATAACCCTTCGAAAGTAATCTGATATGTCCATGGAAATCTCCTCCTATAAATAACTTCTCAGTGGGTGGTATACCACCTACCACCTCATCCAAATCCTTCCAAAAGTGCCTATTCTCCTCCTCGTCCAAGCCCGACTGCTGCGCATAAGCACAAATAATGTTCATAGTGAACCCTCCAACTACCAACTTAATCGCAATCATCCTGTCATTGACCCTCCTAACCTCTACCACCTGATCCCTTAGCTCACTATCTATCAAAATGCTTACCCCATTCCTATACCTCGACCTACCCGAGAACCATAACTTATACCCATCCACATCCTTAGCCTTAGGTCCTACCCATTTGATCTCCTGGACACAGGCTATATTAATCCTCTTATTCTAGCACCTCCCTTACCCCACCTACCCCCCTAACCCTCGCCCCTGTCCCCGACCGAGAACATGACCCTAGTCTACCATCAGTCACCAAAGACACTAAAACGGATATAAACTAATAGACTAATCAAAGGTTTACACCTAAAACAGGAATGCCAAGAATGATATAACTAAAGGCAAGAAGACAAAATGCAAGAACGTAAAGGCAAGAAGAGAAAATGCAAGAACGTAATGGCAAGAAGCAATATAGTGAAGCGTCAAAATTTAAATACAGGGATAAGGACAAAGAATAGATACGAGCAATCAGAGGTATCAACTCCGGTTGAACCGAACATGTTTACCGTCGCAAGTCATTGTTCAATGCGGGGAGTTACTGTTCACCGCCGGAATTTACTGCTCGCCACCAAAAGCTACCCGAAAACTCAAGTATCTGCAGAGACCAAATTATCAGCTCGTGTGTGTATACAGAGATGAATATGTATAGCTAAGGATATGTATGTATAGAGAGAGTAAGTGAGGTTTTTTCAAAATCACTACTGCAGGAGAATCCAACTTCTGATAGGTAAAAGTTTTTACTATTTAAAATTTTTAATTAAATAATTATAAATTTAATTAAAAGAGACCCGACCTGACCAAAAATTTATATGAGGATATTAAAATACTACTTCCTCTATCTATATTATTTGGTGTTTTAACCTTTGCTCCTAGAAATTAAGAAGGATTTTGACTAAACCAACCTTGGTTGAATTTGCACCCTCCTAAGTTGATAGCAGTAAAGAGCACAGGGAACTGAGACATATGATAATTGCACTTACACTATCGAAGCGCGCAATAATAAGGATAAAATTGAAAAACTAAAAAATAATACTTTCATGATTATATATAACACCACTTATTGGGGACAAAGTAAAAAGATAAAAATACCAAATAATATGAATGAAAGGAAATAAAAAGGTAAATGAATTGAAAATAATTTATCACAAGATCATTATTACATACGATTTCGGATCGGGTCCGGGTCGATTATCTCTTAGTTGAATTTATATTTATTAAATTAAAAATACAAAAAGAGTAGTAGTGACTTTTATATTAGTAGTGTAAATTTTTTATGATTTTTCTATTAAAAGATATAGTTATATGAATTCTATGAAAAGAAGTCGGGATTACATGATCCTCTGTGAAATTAGCCCCTTGGTTATTTGATTGCTCTGATTTGCTGGAGTCAATAAAGATGAACACAACCACTTTTTACATGATGTATAAATTGGAAAAATCCCATCGTACCAACTGAAATCATCACTCTCGTCTGTTCTAGAAATTAATGATCCATGTTAAGTTCGACCAATTTTTCACTGTTAGCATGTTCAAATTTGCAAACTTTGAAGTAGTGATGGAGCAATTCATGTGGTTATAAAACCAGAGGGAGATGCGAATTCAGAATTTGACGTGAAATTTTGTCTGTTATCCTTTTGGGGTTAATTGTTTAGAAATAATATTCCCCAAATATTCTTATATTAATTGTATATATTTTATTTTAGGTAGAATTGTATTCTTATGGTAATTAGGTTTCCTATTTTAGGTAGAATAATATTTCATATTGTAATTAGGTTGATTAGTTACCTAGTTTAGATATTCTTGTACTACTTTATATATTGTACATTATTGATGAATAAAATCAAGGAGCATATTCCTTTATGGTATCAGTAGACTAACCCTACACAAAAATACCCACCACGCCGCCAACCCCCTCTCGGCCGCGACCCCCACCCCCATCCCCCCATGACGGAACCTAGTTTTTTCGGCCACTCTCTCTCCCTTCTCCTCCAAAATTCATCCTCAATGGCTGACAAAACCAAATTACATCCTGCACTTGCAATCAACAACATTAAAATTTCATCCCTGTGACTCTTGAGATGGAAAATGGTCAATACTCCTCATGGGCGGAACACTTTAAAATCCATTGTCGTATCTACGAAATTATCGGCCACATCATCCCTCCTAAATCGAAGTCCACATACCCACCCGCGACTTCGACTTTTGATGATGCACTTTGGTCTCGTGTGGATGTCATTGTCCTCCAGTGGATATACGGCACGATCTCTAATGATTTGTTGCACACAATCACTGAGACCGATGCCACTGCCCGCCAAACGTGTGAACGTTTGGAAAGTATTTTTCACGACAACAAAACTCAATGTACATTATACCTTGAAAATAAGTTCAAGGACGTTCATCAGGAGGATTTTTCTAACGTATCTGCATATTGTCAAGAACTCAAGATGCTTACCGATCAACTCTCCAACGTTGGCTCACCAGTCACTAATCAACGATTGGGCATGCAACTAATTGCAGGCTTGAACGAATCCTATGACAGCGTTGCTACCATTCTTCAGGAATGCATGTCGTTACCACTATTTCATGAGACTCGTTCGAAGCTAATTCTTGAGAAAACACATAAAATCAAACACAACACCACTCAGGCCAGCATTTCAGACTCTACCCTCACCACCACCGTCGGGCCCTCCACCGACGGCAGGGCCTCCAATTCCGACAGCCAGCACCGCCGACCCGAGGACCTGCAGCAGGCCGGATCAACCTGCAACAACCGTCAAGGGAGGCAGTCCAGCAAAGGTCGGCGGATGGAATTCTGGCAGCAACGCAGTGGGAAGGGACAGTCCCCGCGTGCAGGAAACAGTCAGCAGCGATCGCGGCAGTGGTAGCAACCTCCGTTGTTGGCTGTCTACAGGTCGTGGGCCGCATGGGCCCACCGTCATGGGCCTCTCCTCCTTGTCCGTATCTGACATCCTCGTGGACTCCACATCCGACCCGACAGGCCCAACCTGGCATACTCGGCGCACGTCCATAACAGACTTACACAGCACAAGCCCCCCTTCCCCCGCCCCCCAACTTATGCACCAACTGACATTGAGGTAGCTATGAACACAATGTCACTCAACGCTCCAGAGGAAAATTGGTATATGGACACAGGCGCTACATCTCACATGACGACATCATAAAGTACTCTCTCCTCTTATTCCAATTTGAGTAATTTAAATCGGAATATTATTGTTGGTAGTGGACAAAGCATTCCTATTTGTGGTTTTGGTCATTCATCTGTATCCCCACCACATCCACCACTAATTTTAAAAAATGTCCTCAATGCCCCTAAACTCATTAAGAATCTATGCGACGTTTCACAACTGATAATAATGTTTCCCTTGACTTTGATCCTTTTGATTTTTCTGTGTAGGATTTTACGACAGGGAGATGAATAATGAGGTGTGATAGCACTGACAATCTCTACCCTATTTCAAACGCCGTCAACAAACCAACCTCAGTTCATCAACATTTGCTGCTCTTTCGTCTTCCTTACGACATTTTAGATTAGGACATCCGGGAGATTCTGGTTTACGCTCCCTTAAGAACAATAATTTTATTCAATGCAATCGTATTTATAAGACTCCTATATGTGAATCTTGTGTTTTTGGGAAGTTAAATTACCATTTTATGCATCCACAAATTCTACTTTAATGACTTTCGACATAATACATAGTGATTTGTTAACTTCCCCTGTTTTATGTACAACTGGTCATCAATATTGTGTGTTTTTTTTGGACGATTATCCTAATTTTCTATGGACTTTTCCAATTGGTAATAAATATCAGGTATACCCCATTTTTTCTCATTTAGTGCTTTCGTAAAAACACAATTTGAAAAGAGTATTAAATGTTTTCAATGTGACAATGGCAGGGAATTCGAGAATAACCAATTCAAACAGTTTTGGGCCAAAAATGGTCTTACCTTTCATTTTTCCTGCCCTCACACTTCCTCCAAAAATGGTAAAGCCGAACGAAAAATTTGAATCATAAACAACATAATTTGTGCCCTACTTGCCCACGCCTCAATTCCCCTTCAATTCTGGCATTACACACTCTCCATGGCCACATATCTCCTCAACATAATCCCAAACAAGTCTCTAGCTCTACGGTCGCCCACTCAAGTTCTATTTTGTAGGAACGCCTCCTACCAACACTTGCGTATTTTCGGATGTTTCTGCTATCATCTCCATCGGACCACTCACAAACTCCAACCCCGATCTTTTCCGTGTGTTTCTGGGTTACCCCACCAATCATCATAGTTACTCTTGCTATGACTTATCAATACGTAAAATAATTATTTCACGTCATGTCCTATTTGATGAGTCTCAATTCCCTTTTGCCTCACTAAACTCGCCACCTCGGCATTCCTACGACTTCCTAAATGATGGCTTGAACCCCTTATAATACATCATTTACATAATCCGATGTCCCAATTACCGGCACCTGAACACACCACTGTCAGTCCGGGACACGCTGCTGACCCGGTTCCGCCGACGGTGGCTCGGAACATCCTGTCTCAGGGTGATACCGCAGCCACCTCTTGGCAAATCAAGCATCGGCTAGCCGATCCTGCCACTCTTGCCCTTCCTCCTCTTCCCGGCAGTTCTACGGCACCCCCCTCCTCCCATCCCACATCCCGAGGCATGCTCTCGGATAATGGAAACATGTGCCATGCACGGAATTTCCAAACCTAAACGGTTGTTTAACCTATCAGTTTCAGTTGTCCTTTTGCATGTCCCTCGTAATCCAAAAGATGTCTTGTTCGTCCTAAATTGAAAAGCCACAATGATTGATGAATATAATGCTCTTATCGATAATAAGACGTGGGACCTAGTACTCCATCTACCCGATGCTAACATTATTAGTTCTACGTAGATTTTTAGACAAAAAAGAAATCTGATGGTTCTTTTGAGAGGTATAAGGCCCATCTTGTAGGTGATGGTAGGTCTCAATAGGTGGGAGTGGATTGTGATGAAACATTTAGCCCGATCATAAAGCCCGCAACCATCCAGACCGTCCTCATCATTACCCTATCTAAGTCTTAGCCCATTCATCATCTTGATGTCAATAATGTTTTCTTACATAGGGATCTTCATGAAACGGTATTTATGCATTAGCCTATGTGTTTTAGGGATCCTATTCATCCGAATTATGTGTGTCTATTGAGAAAATTGATGTACGGACTAAAACAGGCTCCTCGAGCATGGTACCAGTGGTTCGCCGATTATGTCTCCTCTAGCAATTTTTCACATAGCAAATCCGATCATTCCTTGTTCATCTACAACAAGGGTCCAGACATGGCTTACCTCTTATTATATGTTAATGACATCATCCTCACCACATCATTTGATGCCCTCCGCCGGTCCATTATGTCTCTCATTTCATCTGAGTTTGCTATAAAGGATCTGGGGGCCCTGAGTTATTCCTTGGGCATCTCTGTCACTCGCCATTCTGGCGGCCTATTTCTATGTCAGAAGAAATACGCCGAAGAGATCCTTGACCGTGCAGGTATGACGTCTTGTAAGCCATCCCACACGCCAGTGAACACCAATTCCAAGCGCAATGTTGATTCCGGCCCTCCGTATTCAGACCCGACTCACTATCGTAGTGGGGCTCTGTGGTACCTCACATTCACAAGACCAGACATATCCTATGTTGTGCAACAAATTTGTTTCACATGCACAATCCGATGGAAGCACACATGCATGCCCTCAAATGTATTGTACGATACGTCCAGGGTACATTTCACTTCGGCTTACATCTATACAGGTCCGCACTCGTTGGTCTCACTACTTATTCTGATGCTGACTGGGGTGGATGTCCTGACACCCGATGCTCCATGTCTAGTTACTGCGTTTTCCTCGGAGATAACCTATTGTCTTGGTCTTCCAAAAGGTAACCTACATTATCCCGATCCATTTTCGAAGCAGAGTACAGATGTGTAGCCAACGTTGTCTCTGAGTCTTGTTGGATCCGTAACCTTCTACTTGAGCTTCATTTCCCGATTCAAAAGGCAACACTGGTCTATTGTGACAATATTAGTGCGATATATCTTCCCGGCAATCCCGTCCAACATCAGCGCACCAAACACATTGAGATGGATATTCATTTTGTTCGCGAAAAAGTGACTCGTGGTCAAGTTCGTGTCCTTTATGTTCCTTCTAGATATCAGATTGCCGACATCTTCACCAAAGGACTTCCGCACATACTGTTTGATGATTTTCGAGCCAATCTCAGTATTCGTGAGTCTCCCGTTTCGACTGCGGGGGTGTAATAGAATATTCACCAAATATTCTTACATTAATTGTATATCTCTTATTTTATGCAAAATTGTATTCCTATTGTAATTAGGTCTCCCATTTTAGGTAGAATTATATTTTCTATTGTAATTAGGTTGATTAGTTACATAGTTTAGATATTCTTGTACTACTATATATATTGTACATTATTGATAAATAAAATCAAGGAACATATTCCTTTAAAAAATACAAAATACATAATTATATATAAGCTGTTGTTGCCCCCTCTATATGGAGGACAAAGTGGAAATTTAAGTGCCATTATTATTTGGTACTACCTTTTTTTCTCTTGCTGTATGAACAGAATAGCATGCAAAGAAAGCAAAATTTTAACACTAAGGACTCACAAATTTTATAAAAATCCAATAGGCCATCTGCAGTTAACAGATAACAATGGTGGAAGCTAAAGTTGACTTGTTAGCAAACAAACAAAGTGAAAACAAAAGACTGATCAAAGTATTGATGCCATCGTGCGCCGTTGGTAAGTCCATCGGTCCATACAATTATTCATGTACAAGTAGATTATAGCCTTGCAAGATGGTTCTTGGATGCTACTCAAGTTAGAGCGGAAGTTAGTATAACATTTTCGACTACTAGACTTTCTTTATTTAAGATGCAATATTCGAGCTGCTTCACCGGTAGTTGTATTAAAAACATAATCTTAGTAGTTGGCAAGTATGAAGAAAGCATAGTAGTAGAAGAGGTGCCTTATTTCCAATATTGACATGCCTATGGTGTCTTAACTGTATTATTTTGTCCCAACACATAATACAAACAAAATTTGCTTTCAAGACGCAAAATAAAAGATTGGATTTTTACTCTGGGCTTTATAAATTTGGCAGTTAGTAAAACTTTTAGTACTATTATTTTTACTCTTTTGAGTTTTAGGTCATAACTAGATTTCATTTTTTGGCTTGAAAAAGTAATAATGCAAATATAAAAATACCATGATACATGTGAAAATAATTAATGTTATTGACTACTGCCGTGGGAGCTGGAAAAAAAGGTCAATTATCTCTTCATAAGAACCTAAAGGAACACCTTTCTTTCACGAAGAAGAGGGACAAACACAGTCAAAATATTAACTTCTCGAGGAAAATTACACCAACATTATCAAAATTCAGAAGCGACTTTTACTTGTATTTACTCTCGTAGTTACTAAAAATAGTTATCTCAAATTATTTGTCATTTTAGAAGTTTAATGCGCTATTAATTATTTCTGTCTCATTTAATTTTACCCCTAGTAGAATTTTATCATTAATAGAGACAACACATAAATAAAGTAAATTGTTGAAATGTGTAACCATCTCATCCATCTCATCTAAAAGCTTAAGTTGTTAGAGAGACCACACTTTTAATATTTGATTATATTCTCAACACCCCCCTCACGTGCTGGCCTGTTTTTTTTTCATGGTCCAAGAACGTGAAAATTCTTTTTGATAATGGATGGCGGTGAGGTTCGATCCCAGGACATTTGGCCTGCTCTGATACCATGTTGATGTGTGTGACCATCTTATCTAAAAGCTTAAGCTGTTAGAGATGCCACACTTTTAATATTTGATTATATTCTCAACATAAATATTTAACTGAGAGAGATTATAACGTAGACATAAATAAGGGTAAAAGTAATCAAATATCCTTCCGCCTAATTAATATTTTTAAAGAGGCGTGTAAAAAAAAAACAATAAATAAATTGAGATGAAGGGCGTATTTGATTAATTTTCCATGTTATTGGATGGAGGAAATATTAGGAAAAAGAAAGAGCAAATTAGAGCATGGCACCGTTTACTCTGGGCATAATTGAACTATTTTATCACATTATCTCCTGAATTTGGTAGTTTGACAGTCTTCACCTCCTGGACGACGATATGGCACGCGATGGTACATTCTTTCTTAGGCGGCTGAGTATGAAAATTTTATAAAACGTAAAGTAGCTTTCAAATGAAACTATTTTTCAACCATTAATTATTATGTAATTCAGGCCACATTTATAAAATTACACGGGTATGGTGTTATTGTTGTTATTGTTATTCCAACTAAAAAAGAAAAAGAAAACATAATTAACTGCATAAAGTGGGAGGAAATAAAAAGGAGCAAAAAGATAGAAAAAAAGAAGAGAATAAAGTAAAAAAATACATAATGACAGGATCGGGTGCAAAAAGAAATCATAAAATGCAGAAATTTAATTATTACAGTATCTTTTTTTTTTTTACTAGGGCAGTGTAACTCTTTCGCTAGCAACAGTCATTGCTTTATTGAATGGTCTAGGGGAAGGTGGACAACAAACTCCATTTTTGGTACACATTCTATAGCTCCCTGAAGTATCAATTGCTAATAAAAGTGATGATCTTATAGCTTCTGAAGTTTTATTGTTTCACTATATATGTTGTAGTACTTCTTAGACACAAATTTGAATAGCGGCTTCTTAGTTTAGGGCTTTCTCTCTCCTCTCTCCTCTCTCTTCTCTCCTCTCTCCTCTCTCCCTTCCCCACAACGGTAACACACACACCTCACCCTCCTCTCCGACGGAAATCTCATCTTGGTGCGCCACTCCGGCCGGTGATCGGTGACCAGAGTCCCGTTCGTCGACGGACATCATTGCGTTCCGACCAAGTTTCCGGTCAGATCTACACAAGTCTCAATTATACCGACAGGCTCCGGCGGCGAAAAATGATTTTTCGGCAGGGAACAGGAATCCGACAGTGACTTTCCTGTGAAAAGTATCTTACGGTAGTGAACACCGCCAAACAACTGCACGACGCTGCTCCGACCAGGACTCGATTTTCCGGTGAAAGAACCGGCGAACAGTACCGGCAACGTTCCCGGCCAAACCTTTCTTCTCTCTCCTCCTTTCTTCTTTTTGTTCTTTTTCTCCTCGATCTACACAAGTACTCGACTTTTTGGTGAAAACTCAAGTGAACAGTACTTCTGGTGCCGGTGAACAGGACTGGTGAACAATGATTTTCACCAGCAAACAGGTTCGATCCAACTGGAGTTGGTACCTCCGGTTGCCCATATCCATTCTTTGTCCTTATCCTTGTTATTAAATTTTGTCGCTTCGCTGTATTGACTCATGACTTTACGTTTTTGCATTTACCATTCTTGTCTTCAGTTATAGCATTCTTGGCGTAGTAGTTTTACTTGCCTCTAGATTCTTGTTAACTTGTGCTTTCACTTTGATCACTTCCTGTTTTAGGGTAAACGTTTGATTAGTTTATTATTTTATATTTTCTTTAGTGGCTTTGGTAACTGATGGTAGATTAGGTCATGTTCTCGATCGGGGACGGGGGCGAGGGTTAGGGGGGGTAAGTGGGGTAAGGGAGATGCTAGGTTGAGAATAGGGTCTCGGAACATTGGGAATTTAACGGGGAAGTTCATAGAGCTAGTGAAGATTCTTAAGAAGAAGAGGATTAATATAGCATGTGTCCAGGATACCAAATGGGTAGGACCTAAGGCTAAGGATGTGGATGGGTATAAGTTATAGTTCTCGGGTAGGTCGAGGTATAGGAATGGGATAGGGATTTTGATAGACAGCGAGCTAAGGGATCAAGTGGTAGAGGTTAGGAGGGTCAATGACAGGATGATGGTGATTAAGTTGGTAGTTGGAAGGTTCACTATGAACATTATTTGTGCTTACGCGCCGCAGGCGGGCTCGGACGAGGAGGAGAAGAGGCACTTTTGAGAGGATTTGGATGAGGTGGTACTGAGAAGTTACTTGTATGAGGGGATTTCAATGGACATATCGGGTCACTTCCAGGGGTTATGACGACGTACATGGAGGCTTTGGCCTCAGGGCAGGAATGGGGGAGGCGTCTCACTTTTGGAGTTTACTAGAGCTTTTGGGATGGTGATAGCCAATTCGAGGTTCCTGAAGAAGGAGGAGCACTTGGTGACTTTCCGTAGTTCGGTGGCTAAGACTTAGATAGACGTTTTTCTCCTTAGGAAGGTTGACAACGACCCTTGTAAAGACAACAAGGTTATTCCGATGGAGTATCTTACAACTCGACATAAGCTTTTGGTGATGGATTTGGAGATCAAAGTGGAGAAGAAGAGGAGGGTTGTGGATGACAGGTTAAGAATCAAATGGGGAAGTTTGACCATGGCTAGTGCAAAGGAGATGGGGGAGATGTTGATGGCCAATAAGGCTTAAGGGAGCAGTGGGGATGCGATCGGTATGTGGGACAAGACGACCAATTGCATTCGAGAGGTAGCTAGAGAAGTGTTTGGGGTCTCGATGGGTAGCCGTGGTGGGCATGGAGGGGACTGGTGGTGGAATGATAAAGTTCAAGAGAAAGTAGAAGCGAAGAAAGTGGCGTATGTGAAATTGGAAGAAAGCAAGGATGAGGTGGAGAAGTGGACGAATAGGGAACTCTATGCGATGGCGAGGAATGAGGCAAATCTTGTAGTTACGGCGGTGAAAACTGCAGCTTTTAAACGCATGTATTTGGCATTAGAGGAAAAAATCAGAGATAAGAAGTTGTACAGACTAGCTAAGGCGAGTGAAAGAAGGGCACGTGACTTGGATCACGTGAGGTGCATCAAAGACGAGGACGGCAAAGTACTAATGGAGGACGCGCATATTAGGCGGAGGTGGCAGTCTTACTTTCATAAACTCTTGAACAAGAAAGGAGATAGAGACATTGTGCTGGGAGATCTGGAGCAATCCGGTAGGTACCAGTATTTTGGGTATTGTAGAAGCATTAAGGTTGAGGAGGTTAAGGGTGTTGTTCGCAGAATGCCTAGGGGACGAGAGACTTACATATGGTTTTCATCGACCTTGAGAAGGCATACGACAAGTTTGGAGTGGCTAACTGAGTTGTTTAACGTCATTTTTAAGACGGTGAGAATGCCCGAAGAATGGAGGTGGAGTACAACGATCCCTTTGTACAAGAACAAATATGATATCCATAGTTGCAACAACTATAGGGGTATCAAGCTGCTAAGCCACACTATGAAAGTTTGGGAAAGGGTCGTGGAGATGAGGATGAGAAGAGGCATGTCTATTTCCGAGAATCAGTTTGGATTCATGCCTGGGCGTTCGACCACAGAAGAAATTCATCTTATTAGGAGGTTGGTGGAGTAGTATAGGGAGAGGAAGAGAGACTTACATATGGTTTCCATCGACCTTGAGAAGGTATACGACTAAGTTCCTAGAGAGGTTCTATAGAGATGTTTGGATGTTAGAGGTGTACCTGTGGAGTACACTAGGGTGATCAATGATATATATGATGGAGCTAAGACCAGGGTACATATAGTAAGAGGAGATTCAGAGCACTTTTCAGTGATGATGAGGTTGTATTAGGGATCAACTCTTAGCCCATTCTTATTTGCCTTGGTGATGGATGGACTAACGCGACAAATTCAATAGGAGGTGCCATGGTGTATATTATTCACAGACGACATAGTCCTGATTGATGAGACTCACAACGGAGTGAACACTAACCTAGAGATTTTGAGACAGACTCTGGAATCTAAAGGGTTCAGCTAAGTAGGACCAAGACAGAATACTTGGAGTGCAAATTCCGTGACAGGGGCGACCTTGAGACAGGCATGGAGGTAAGGCTTGGTACTCAGGTCATTCCAAATAAAGGAAGCTTCAAGTACCTCGGATCTATTATCCAAGGGGATGGAGAGATTGATGACGATGTCACATATTGTATTAGGGCAGGGTGGATGAAATAGAGGCTTGCATCTGGAGTCTTATGCGACAAAAAAGTGTCACTAAAGGCAAGTTCTATAGGGCGGTGGTTAGACCGACTATATTGCATGGGGCAGAGTGATGGCCAGTCAAGACTTCGCACATCCAAAAGATAAAAGTTGAGGAGATGAGGATATTGAGATGGATGTGCGGGCATACAAGGAGGGATATGATTAGAAATGATGATATCCGGGATAGAGTGAGAGTGGCCTCAATGTAGGATAATATGCGAGAAGCAAGGTTGAGATGGTTTGGGAATGTGCAAAGGAGAGACACAAATGCCCCAGTGCGGAGGTGTGAAAGGTTGGCTATGGACGGGTTTAAGAGGGATAGAGGTAGGCCGAAGAAGTATTGGGGAGAGGTGATTAAACGGGATATGGCGCAGGTGTAACTTACTGAGGACATGACCTTAGATAGGGGGTTGTGAAGGACACGAATTAGGGTAGTAGGTAGTCGAGCGTAGTCCTACTTACGCTTGCAAACTGATAGTTGTAGTGTTATTATTGTAGGCCCGCTTAGCCTATCATACTAAATAGGCGCAGTATTATTTTATAGTCCCTCGTAATTTAATTTCTGCTATTATGTGTCATTTAGTGTACTTTGTGAATTAACTTAATAATTTGGCTAATCATAAAGGAATTAATCCCTTCAAATGTGTACGGCTTTTTGGATTTAGAATTATATATATAATCCAACTTCTTAATCCGTTAATGAATTCACTTGTTTATAACTCAAAGGATATAAAGAATCCCTAAGCTATTTGGCAACAAGTGCTTTAGGCTTAGAACTTCAAATTAACTTTTTCCATAATATCTGTTGAACTTTGGAAAATGTATGACTTTAGTCTCTAATTTAAAAAGCAGCTTATTCCATTTAAAACACGAACAGTGGCACTTGTCATTCTTGTAATTTGAAAAAAAAAAAACATTTAGCTGTAGAAAATGAGTTAGTCTTTGATGAAACACAAACGTTTTTGCGCTTTGAGGCTTAATTAATTGGACCTCAAGTCTTGGTCCAGGTAGATGCTTCGAAAACGCCCATTTTATCTTTTCAGAAAAATGCACAATTGTTCTCACATCTCTGCTTTAGGGATCCAACTAGATTAAGAAAAAGCAAACCAAATAAAGAGTTAGTCATTTGTTGCCACAAACCATAAACAAATATCCTCGTCTCCTCAACTTTTATCTTTTGAATTTACATAAGCTTTACGTTCTTGCATTTACCAAAGGGGAGAAGAGCAGTGCAGACAACCACTTTGATTACGACATGCTTCTCAATTAGGGACTTAACTAAATAAGCACAAAAATGAGAGAACATAAAACACAGATTCGTAAATTTTTTATGTGGTCGGTTCTTTCTTTTGAAAAGACTAAACTAAATTTAACCAATCAAAGTAGGCAATCCAGTTATTACTTCCAAGATGAACTATTATACTTAAACAGCCAGCAGTTATTGATTCATTAAGAGCTATGGAAGCTCTAAGCTAATTCAAAACTAGTCATCTTAATATTGATAGAATATAGCACGGTACCGTGCTCAAATAAGATTAGGATTATAATTAAACTAGTGTACAACCTTATCATAGTTGTAGAATTCTTGTACAAGTATGATTAGGATTTAGAAGTATAGTATGAATATGATTTTCCATATTTGGAGATTGTAACTTGTATTTATACACATTCATTAATGAAAATAATAAAGAGATTATTTCTTTCATGGTATCAGAAGTCTAAGTATAAAAAATATCTTTTCCCAAAAACATTTCCGCTCTTCTCGATTTCTGCTCGATTTCCGTGAACCCTTCCTCGATTTCCGTGCACTTTTCCTCCTCTATTCCCAAATTTTCTTCCTAGTCCCTAGTTCACCTATTGTTCTTTCGTTATGTCTACGTCAAAGAACATATTCCATCTTGCCCTTACAGTTTCCAACATCAAGAACCACATCCCTATTGTTCTTGAGATGGAAAACGTTCAATATGCGACATGGGCGGAATTATTCAAAGTTCACGCATGCTCGCATCAAGTCCTCCATCACATAATCCCCTCGGTAACTGGCCAGGAAAAGGTGACTACCCCCGAGGATGATCCTACATTATGGACAACCCTTGATGCTACAATTCTCCAGTGAATTTATACCACAATCTCTACAAACCTCTTGGAGATGATTATTGAACCCGGCGCTACGGCGATGGCTACTTGGAATAGGGTGCGTGATATATTGAAAGATAACAAAAATTCCTATGTTGTCACTCTTGAGCAGGAATTTTCCCATGTCAACATGAAAGATTTTTCTAACGTCTCGGCCTACTGTAAATGGCTCAAAGAATTGGCGGACCAACTCTGCAACGTTGGTGCGCCCGTTACCAATAATCGTCCTGTTCTTCAAATGGTTGCAGGCCTTTTTGAGTCCTATAATGGCGTTGGAATACTACTTCGTCAAAGTAATCCTCTGCCATAATTTTATCAGGCCCGTTCCATGCTCACGTTAGAAGAAGCCAGCTTAGCTAAAAAGGCGTCTACCGGAGCACATTCCGTCGTAATGATGACCATGTCAGACGACCCTCACTCATTCTCCGAAAATCCGGGCCAAACCTGTAACCACGGCAGTGGGGCTGGGCCAGTGGCCCAACAACCCTTATTTTTTGTCTACTCTTTATCCAGGAAACTGGGCTCAGTTCCATCAAAATTCCAGGCCCAATTTCTCGGTCCCAAATAGTGGAATGCGGTACAGTAATGGGCCGGGACAGCAGGCAGGCCTGCTTGGGCCTTGGCCCCTATAGGTCTTCCATGATGCGGGCCCAAATTTGATCCTGACACCTACAGATATTAAAGTTGCAATGCATACACCATACACTTGCCTTAAATTTCCTGGACGCGAATTGGTATATGGACACCGGAGCCACTTCTCATATGACGTCCGATCAAGGTACTCTCTCGTCTTATTCAAATTTGAGCAAAAATTATAATATTATTGTTGGTAATGGCAACTCAATTCAAATTCGCGGTTATGGACATACAACTTTGTCTCCCCCAAACCTCTAGTTTTGTAAAATACCCTTCATGCCCCTAACTTAATTAAAAATTTGGTGTATGTCCGAAAACTCACCGCTAGTAAATGGGTTTCTATTAATTTTGATCCCTTTGGATTTTCTGTGAAGGATGTCAAAACGGGGATACCTCTAATGAGATGCAATAGTAGGGGAGAGCTTTATCCAATCACAACTGCCACTACTTTCACGAGTCAAGCCATGACGTCTACTTTTGCCGCCCTTGCTCCTTCCTTGTGGCATGAACGTTTAGGTCATCCGGGATCGTCTATTATTTCATGTTTGCATAAAAATATTTTTTTAATGTAAGTGTACGCATAGTACTCCATTTTGTTCTTCTTGTCCGTTAGGGAAACATGTTCGATTACCATTTGTAGCCTCTACTTCTCGTACTTTGATGTCTTTTGACGTTATTCATAGTAATTTGTGGACATCTCCCGTTTTAAGTTCTTCGGGCTGTCTTTATTATGTCTTATTTTTGGATGATTATTCTATTTTTTTGTGGACCTTTCCGTTATCCAAAAAGTCTCAAGTTTTTTCCACTTTCTTAAAATTTAGAGCATTCATCTGTACCCAATTCGAACGGGAAATTAAAAATATTCAATATGATAATGGCAAGGAATACGATAATGGGTTATTTCGGGAATTTTCTGATGCTAATGGCATAGTTTTCATTTTTCTTGTCCTCATACGTACTCACAAATTGGGAAAGCCGAATGGAAAATTCGTACCATTAATAATATTATCCGAACTTTATTAGCACATGCTTCCGTACCCCCTTCTTTTTGGAATCATGCACTACGAATGGCTACTTACCTCCTTAACGTACTTCCTACAAAAGGGTTAGCATATGAATCTCCCCTTAAAATTCTCTATAATAAGACTCCTTCGTATTCACATCTTAGGGTCTTTGGGTGTTTATGATATCCACTTTTTCTGTCAACTACAATTAACAAACTTCCTGTTCTACCGCTTGTGTGTTTTTTGAGTTATCCATCTAATCATCGTGGTTACAAATGTTTTGATTTATCATCTAATAAAATCATAATTAGTCGCCATGTTTATTTTTATGAAACCCAATTTCTGTTTGCTCAAGTGAGTAGTCTCGTGCCTAGTTTGTATAATTTTTTAGAAGACGAGGTCTCCCCTTATATTATCCACCATTTATCGGACTTGTCCCGTGACCAAAATACGCCAGCAGGCCCACTGCCTGCTGGCCCACACAGTCTCGTTACCATTGTTCCGCTGATTCTGCCCAGTGGGCCAGAAATACGGCCCAGGACCGATCTCGGTATTGTTCCAGTGTTTCAGCCCACTCCGGTATCGGCTTTCACCCCTGCTAGCCAGTCCGTCATTGTCCTGCACATTTCCCCAAATCCACACAATTCTACCTCGAGTCAATGGCCCGTTACTCGTAGTCAAAGGGATATTTTTAAACCAAAACAACATTTTAGTCTCAATGCTAATGTCTCTAAATCCCCACTACCACGTAACCATGTATCTGCACTACATGACCCGAATTGAAAATTGGTTATGACTGACGAATATAATGCTCTTATTGAAAATAAGACGTGGGAGTTAGTACTCCGTCCATCTGGTGTTAATATTATTCGGTCTATGTGGATTTTTACTCATAAAGAAAATTATGACGGTTCTTTTGAGAGACATAAGGCTCGTCTTGTAGGTGATGGTAAAATTCAACAGGTTGGTGTGAATTGTGATGAGACGTTTAGTCCGGTGGTCAAACCGGCTACCATTCGCATTGTTCTTAGTTTGGCTCTCTCAAAAGCATGGCCTATTCATCAGTTGGATGTAAAGAATGCTTTCTTACACGGTGATCTTAAGGAAAAAATCTATATGCATCAGCCCTTGGGTTTTCGAGATCCCAATCATCCTCATCATATATGTTTGCTGAAGAAGTCCTTGTATGGGCTTGGTATAAGAGGTTTGCAGATTATGTCTCTACTATTGGGTTTTCTCACAGCCGGCCTAATCATTCTCTATTTATATATCGTCGTGGTACTTCTCTGGCATACATTTTATTGTACGTAGATGATATTATATTGACTGCTTCATCTGATAATCTGCGCAAGTCTATCATGTCACTTCTCAGTTCTGAATTTGCAATGAAAGACTAGGGACCCTTGAGTTATTTCTTGGGCATTGTTGTCACGCATCATTCAGGTGGTCTATTTTTATCTCAAAGGAAGTATGCTGCAGAGATTATTAAGAGAGCTGGTATTTCATCTTGTAAGTCTACTTCTACTCTAGTTGATACCAAACTGAAGCTGAGTACTACGTCAGGTACACCATACGAGGATCCCACCCATTATCGTAGTCTTGCAGGGACACTTCAATGTCTTACTTTCACTAGACCTGATATTACTTATGCAGCTCAGCAGGTGTGTTTATTCATGCATGACCCACTGATTGAGCACATGCATGCGCTCAAACGCATTATACGGTACATCCAGGGCATACTTGATTATGGATTGCATTTATATCCTTCTTCCGTCTCTACTCTTGTGTCATATCCAGATGCTGATTGGGGTGGCTGTCCTAATACCAGTCGCTGGACATCTGGTTATTGTATGTTTCTTGGGGATAACTTGGTCTCGTGATCTGCGAAACGCCAGGCTACATTATCGCGATCCAGTGCATAGGCTGAGTATCAAGGCATGGCTAATGTGGTATCTGAATCATGTTGGCTGCGTAATCTTTTATTAGAATTACACTTTTCTATTCAGAAAGCTACATTGGTCTATCGTGATAATGTTAGTGCAGTCTATCTTTCTAGCAATCCGGTCCAACATCAGCGCACTAAACATATCGAGATGGATATTCACTTTGTTCGCGAAAAGGTAGCTCGTGGACAAGTACGTGTTTTACATGTGTCCTCCAGATACCACATTGTTGACATCTTTACGAAGGGCATTCCCTCAGTTCTGTTTGAAGATTTTAGGGACAGTCTCAACATACGACGACCGCCCGCTATGATTGTGAGAATGTGATAGAATATAGCATGGTACCATGCTCAAATATGATTAGGATTGTAATTAAACTAGTGTACAAACTTATCATAGTTGTAGAATTCTTGTACAAGTATGATTAGGATTTAGAAGTATAGTATGAATATATTTTTCATATTTGGAGATTGTAATTGTTGGTTACAAAGGTACAGAAAACGGAAATTACAAATAACTGCTAAGTAATACAAGAACTGAAATTACAATTCAACAACAAACTGAAATTACAATGATGTTGAACAAGAAACTGGAACTGTTTTGTGTATGTTGAGTCGAGTGTGGCACTCTGTCTTTAAGACAATATTGCCCCGTATGTATCCTTTATACGTCCTGGACAATTGTCTCCCAAGGAAACTCAAGTGCTACCGTGAATAATTTTGATTAACGAAATGATGCTTGAAAGATTGTAGGAAGAAGAATTCTGTTTTCTGTTTTTTCGTCTAGTGTAAAGTGTGCTCAACAATGGTGACAATAGGGTCTTTATATAGTAGAAGGAGGGGCTGAAGAACTGCCTCCATAAGTGCCATTATGGAGGTAGTAATACCACTAAAATAAATTGTGAAGATGTGCAATGGATTGGCCATTATAGGAGGAGTAATTCAGCCAAAATAAATGGTTGAATTGAGTACCGTGGCGTTTCTGATCTCTCTGCCCAATTCTGATAGCCCGCGGCCCGAGAACCCGAGAACCGGACGGACAGGCGGCGGCGGCGCGCGTGTGGGCTTTCCTCAAACCGAAGCACATCTAGGTCCTCCCTCCTTTAAACACATGGGATACCCCTTGGGGTCCCAAACCCCAAACCAATTTTGAGTCTTATAAACACAACAATTCTTTCTTCCTCCACCGATGAGGGAGAATTGATCCCAAACCACACTTTTTCATGCTTCAAACACCTCACTTCGTGGACCAATATCTCTTTCATTTCTCAACGAAATTTGACGATTCTTGGCCCTACGGTTATCTACGTACTTAGTAGATCATGCATGTGTGAAGAACCGGATTCTCCAACATGCGTAACACTAGTGTTTAAGCCGTTAAAGTTGGTCGGTCGCAACTCCCGCCAAAGGCAAATTTCCAACAGTAACTTGTATATATATTTATTCATTAATGAAAATAATCAAAAGATATTTATTTCAAATACCTCGACACACATAGTTGAAACTTGAAACTAAACTAACTCATCTTATTTAACACCCAAACAGAATTAAAAATGAAGATGGAAAACTTACGACGAAGATTACTAAATTGATGGCTTTTTCTACAATCTACAGTGAAATCATGCTAGGCTAATTAATAAGGAAGTGTAAAACTGGAAACAACTTGAAACACATAATAGAATTTAACTAGTTCATTTTGTCATTTCAATTTTTTACTTAAACAATCTGAATTTTAACTAAACATGCTGGAATTTAAGCAAAGCAGGAAAACAAAACTAGAAGCATTAAACACAAAGAACAGAACTTAGGAAAAAGTAAAAGAGAAGGAGAATTACCTGTTGTGGAGCAGCGACTGAGGCGACTAGAGCGAGAATCGATTTCACCACCGAAATACCAACAATGATAAGGTTCTACTTTGAGCCGGTAGAACCAAATAATCGCAAAAACAGAAATGAAAGAATGAATTTTGAACTTTCCGACGAACCGAGAAATCAATTTGTCAAGATGGAATTCTTGACTTTGAGTAGAATAATCGAAAAGAAATTTCTGGATTGCGGGTCTTAAACAAAATGACCCTATCAAACTGATTGGAAATGAAATTAAAATGAATCAACATGACCAATTAATTAAAATTTATGTAAAATATATATGACATATATTAGGATATTTTGCCAAATGAAAAATGGCAAAATAACTACAAATTAAGAAAATATTTTTGATTTTTATGAATATGTATTTCACTCTGTTTGAAATTCAAGAAGCTTGATCATTTAACTAAAATATGGAGGGTCAAAATTGAGTGTCAACAATAGACTTCCTCGACCAGATGCCACCGGAAAGAGTGAAAGGAGAGAGAGAGAGGTGCAAGCCGAGGGAGAGAGAGGGAAAGGAGAGAGGGGGGTTAGTGAGAAATAAGTGATAAAACTAATGTATTTGGTATAGCTATAATAGGTAAATTAAAAATTAATTATAGCTATGAAAATTAATTAAATTAAATAATAGTTACTAACCATAAATACATCTTAGAGTTAGCTATGTCAACTAAAAATTTCTTTTCTTTTTTTTGGTTTTATATCCGGTGTCTAATACCCACGTTGGAGCCCGACTAATTTAGATTCGCGCCGCGAGTAGGGCCCATTCGTGGGAAACATTCTACCAAGAATTTTTTTTATACCCAGGACTTGAAACTGAAACCTCTAATTAAGGGAGGAACAACTTGTACCACATTCCTTTAGTGACCACATTCCTTTAGTGACCACATTCTTTTAGTGGTGCATTGATACCCATTTTATGAAAGATTTTGAAAGTATTTTCCTCAATGTATTCATCATTCAAGGGTACAATATATACACCATATACATTAATTAGGAAGAGTTAATCATGCCTAATCTTCCTAATCAATTCCTAATAATCTTCTACCTAATTAACATAATATTCCTAATTAACATTTTACTACATACCATATATAAAGTGATACTACATTAATACATAATAATAATATGATTGCATAATATTCTAACACTCCCCCACAGTTGAAGCTGGAGGGCGGTAAATGTTGAGACTGTCCCTAAAATCTTCAAATAATATCAGCGGAAGTCCTTTTGTGAAGATATCTGCGATTTGATGACGCGTTGGGACATGTAGCACCCGAACTTGTCCGCGAGCCACCCTCTCGCGTACAAAATGAATATCTAACTCAATATGTTTAGTGCGTTGATGGTGGATGGGATTCCCTGAGAGGTAGATTGCAATAATATTATCACAATATACTATTGTTGCAGTCGGAATAGGGCAATGAAGTTCAAGTAACAGGTTCCGAATCCAACATGAGTCAGATACAACATTGGCCATAGCACGGTATTCTGCTTCAGCACTCGAGCGTGATACCGTGACCTGCCTTTTTTAGGACCATGAGATTAAATTGTCACCAAGAAAGACGCAATACCGGGAGGTGGATCGTCTTGTATCCGGACATCCTGCCCAATCTGCATCAGTGTAAGTAACAAGTTTGGAAATAGAGGACGGGTATAGATGTAATCCATACTCCAGAGTGCCCTGAATATATCGCACAATGTGTTTCAGAGCATGCATATGTTCCTCCATTGGATTATGCATGAATAGACACAATTATTGCACTGCATAGGTAATATCTGGTCTGATGAATGTGAGATATTGTAAAGCTCCAGCTAGGCTGCGGTATAACGTTGGATCAGCAAAAGGTTTGCTAGAAATGGCACTCAATTTTGACTTTGTGTCGACCGGAGTTGCCGAAGGTTTGCAGAAAGACATCCCAGCTCGTTCCACGATTTCTGATGCATACTTCTTTTGAGAGAAAAATAATCCATTTGTATGTCGGGTCACATCAAATCCCTAGAAAGTAGTGGAGTGGGCCAAGATCTTTCATAGAAAATTCAGAACTAAGTTGCGACATGATATTCTTGCGAAGAGAGTCTGAAGATGCTGTTAGAATAATATCATCCACATATAGAAGAAGATAAGCAGTATGATTACCCTGACGATAGATAAATAGGGAATTATTTGAACAGTTGTGCGGGAAACCCATGCGTGACATAAAATCTGCAAACCGATTATACCAAGCCCTGGGGGCCTACTTGAGGCCATATAATGATTTGTTGAGAAAACACATATGGTTGGGATATTTAGGATCCATGTATCCCAATGGTTGGTGCATGTAAACAGTCTCATTAAGGTGTCCATGGAGGAAGGCTTTTTTGACATCCAATTGATGAAGTGACCATCCGTTTGAGAGAGACAGGCTGAGAACTGTTCTGATAGTTGCAGGTTTGACCACTGGACTGAATGTTTCCCCGCAATCTACACCAACCTGTTGTGTCTTCCCATCACCTACAAGATGGTCTTTATGCCTTTATGGCTTAAAATCCACATAGATTGAATTATATTAGTATTAGATGGACGAGGAACTAAATCCCATGTCCTATTTGTAATTAGAGCATGATATTCATCATCCATGGCCATTTTCCAATTTGGGTATTTTGGAGCAGACACTGGATTATGAGGCAAAGGTGATTTCGAGACATAGGTGTGAAGGCTATATTTGGCATTGGGTTTGACAATTCCATGTTGACTACGGGTGACCGGACGGTTTGTTGGGCCAGTAGACTGGACGCCACTGACCGAGGAGTGAGAAATCGAGGGTCCAGTGGGCTGCATTACTGGAGCTGAAATTGGGCCCGTAGTGGTGGACTGGCCCAATGGGCCTGAATTACGGTGTTCAACACTAGTAATAGGTACCGAGCTGTGAAAAAAATGTGTTAGATACGAAAGCTTATCATCATCCAAAAAATCATAGTTATGAGTCCCGGTGGCATGTATTTTAGCAAATGGAAAAATTGTTTCATCAAAGATTACATGACGACTTATAAAGATTCTTTTGGAAGAAATGTCATAACATTGGTAACCGTGATGATGAGTATGATATCCCAAGAACACATATGGAGTAGACAGGGCTTGGAGTTTTGTGATTGTGGTGGATGGAAAGAGGGGGTAGCAAAGACAACCAAACACTCTTAAGTGATGATATGTGGGCTCTCGTAAGTAAATCATTTTTAGGGGAGCTTGGTATGATAGATTTTTATGAGGAAGGACATTCAACAGATAAGTGGCCATTTGGAGTGTATGATGCCAAAATACAAGGGGAAGTGAAGCATGAGAAAGAGATGTTCTAACAATATTGTTAATGGTTCTAATTTTGCGTTCCGCCTTCCCATTTTGTGATGAAGTATGAGGACAAGACAAACGAAATGAAGACCATTTGTTTTGAAAAAATCCCAAAACTGTTTATTGTCAAACCCCCCCCCCCCATTGTCGCATTGAATATTTTTTATATCACGCTCAAATTGAGTTCGGATGAATGCTCTAAAAGTGAGAAAAGTGGAAAACACTTGTGATTTTTTCGATAAATGAAATGTCCACAAATAATTAGAGCAGTCATCAAGTATAAGCAAATAATATCTATGACCAGAAGAACTCAAATCAGGTGATGTCCAAATATCACAATGTAAAATATCAAATGGCAAAAGAGTGCATGAAGTAGAAGAAATAAATGACAACTTAACATGTTTACCAAGTGTGCAAGAATGACACTTATTTAGAGTCCGTGTTTGGGTACAAGAAATAAAATTATTTTGTTTAAGAGAAGCCAAAACAGTCTCTCCCGGATGTCCCAAACATTGGTGCCATAAAGATGGTGCCAAGGCTGCAAAAATAGAAGGAAACTTGGATTGTTGTGTTGACATATTTATTGGATAGAGCTCCCCCTTGCCATCACATCTCATGAGAAGCTTCCCCGTCTGAAAATCATGCACGGAAAAGCCAAAGGGGTCAAACCGGACAGATACCTAATTATCAGTTGTAAACTTTCTAACAGAAACCACATTTTTGATTAATTTGGGAGCATGAAGGACATTCTTTAAAATTAGGGGTGGGTTTGGTGGTGACAATTTGTTAGAACTATAACCTTTTGTTGGAATTGAATGGCCATTTTCGACAATTATTCTATTATCATTGCTCAAATTAAAATAGGACGAGAGATTACCTTGGGAAGACGTCATATGTGACATCGCTCCGGAGTCCATATACCAATTTGAATCCGGTGGATTAAGTCCAAGAGTGTGCATGGCGGACTCAATTTTCGTGGGGTGGGCCCCTGTTGAATGGGCCTCATGCCACTGGGTCGGCTGAGGCCCACTGCTGCTGCCTGTGTTAACAAACCCAACAAAATGGGCTCGCGGGCTTTGTTGTTCTTCGCCGCCAATTCAGTGAAAATACCCATTCTTTTGCTGAGGCTGGCCAGTGGGCCTTTGGGGCTGCCTGGCCCAATTGCCTGTTGGGGCTAGGCTGGGTGGTATAGCCCAAGGCCACCGCCGGCCGGTGGGTCTTGCCACCGTGCGCGCCCCCGCTATCGGGCTCGCTGCTTGCCGTCCATTGCCCCTTGCCACCGTGTTGTTCTTGCCACTGTGCGCCGCCCCTGCCGTCGGGCTGCTGTCACTGTCCGCCGCCCCTGCCACCGTGTTGCTGCCACTGTTCTCCACCGGAGTTGGTGTTTCCGCCATTACCGCCGCCACCTAAATTTCGGTGGCCTCCACCTTTGTTATTTTCGTGATTTCCACCCTTATTTTTATTGTTATGACGTCCTTTTTGTCCCTTATTTTATTGAGAATGGTCAAAAAAATTACTATCATGTGAAGGAGTGGCAAGCACGGCGGAATTTGAAGTAGTTGAGACCTTTTTTACCAAGCCCGACTCTTTAAGTACAAGCTTGGACCTTGCTTGATAAAATTGTGGTAGAGGATTACTTTGACGGATTAGAGTTCCCACGCCGTTATACGCGTCGGTGAGATCGGCGACCAATTGTAAGACTAACCGATTATTACTAACCGGTGAACCAACGTTTCTTAATTGAACAACCAATACTTTGAGTCATTGAGAATATGTAGAAACATTTGGGATGTCCGCCATGTCAATGGTTGAGAACTCCTCTTCCAATGTAACAGCGCGAGAGTTTTGGTTATCTTGAAAAATATCTCGCAAGCGTTCCCACGCCGCCATGGCTATGGAATCCGATTCCATTATCGTATGCAACAAGTCTGTGGAGATTGTTGCATAAATTCAACCAAGGACTGTGGCATCAAGTGTATCTCACAATTCCTTGTCTACATCGTTTTGTTATGTCTTTTCCTTTACCATCTTTTGGAGGAATCATATGATGAAGAGCTTTGTGAGTACGACAACATATTTTGAAAAATTCCGCCCATGTCGCATAATGAACGGTTTCCATTTCTTGTTTGATGGAAACATGTGTTTTGATGTTTGAGACACTAAGAGAGAAAAAAATTGAAGAAATTTCGGCCAACTAGGGTTCTAGGGAGGAAGATGACCGAAAATTTGGAAGAAAATAAACTAATTTTGGATCTTTCTTTAAGCTCTTGATACCATGAAATAGTTTGAAAGTATTTTCCTCAATGTATTCATCCTTCAAGGGTACAATATATATACCATATACATTAATTAGGAAGAGTCAATCATGCATAATCTTCCCAATCAATTTCTAATAATGTTCTATAATTAACATAATATTCCTAATTAACATTTTACTACCTACCATATATAAAATGATACTACATTAATATATAATAATAATATGATTGCATAATATTCTAACATTTTAAGGATTGAAGACTCGACCAGAAAACTTTTATTTAGTTTTACCAAGAAACTAATACCAACAAATTTAACTTGGTGTTTACATTTCGTGCACTGATATTTAAACTATTAAATTAAGTTGACCCATACAATATAATGTGAGGTGATGTTGTATATTATGTCTGATATGATAACTTTAAAAATAGAGTAATAATTTATTATAACCAATTAAATGACACTAATAATATAAATATTATTTACACTCTCATAGTATATGACCAACAAACCTTGTAAATCATCCTAGTAGTTGGCAAGTAGAAAGAAAGCAATTAAATCAGGAGAAGTAGACAAACCTATGATGTATTAGCTGTATTTGGGGTCATTTCCTATCTATACGATTTTCCCCCAACTCTTAATACAAACAAAATTTGCTTTCAAGATGTAAAATAAAATTGGATTTCTTACTAGGCGCTTTAATTTGCAGATTTGGCAGTTAGTTAAACTTGTAGGACACTGTCCCTTGGCCTTTAGGTCCTGACACAAGGTTAGAATTCTAGTCCTTTCAGAGTGGTATTTCACTGATGGCTCGGACCCCCGAAAGGAGGCCTTCTTCATAACTAGTTTTTCATTCTTCGACCTTGAATAAATAATCTGCAACGTAAATAACCATGATAAATTGTAAAAAAAAATAATATTTTTTTAGTGATTAATGGCATGGGAGCTGGAAAAGAAAGGTTATAATAATCGAAGTATACTTTCTTTCGAAAAAGAAGGAAAAAAAGGCAAACATAATAATCGAAGCTGTTGATAAAAAGAAAGGAAAAAGGAGCAAAAAGATAGAATAAGCACCGACTTTATTCGATTTTCCGTTTATTGGATGGAGTGAATAAAAAAGAAAAAAGGGAGAAAAAAGATACTCCCTCTCGTGGGCATGGTAAGGTATTAGAAATTTCGGAACGATAATTTTGGTTTTCAATTGTTAAAAATACTATACTATTATCATTTCAAATTAATTCGGTATAGTTCGATAATTTTAAGTTCGATTTCGGTATTTTGCGGTACGGTAAATTGGTATCATAGTTTGTTCGACTTCTACTTATAGATACTATATAATAGAGAATTATGACTTCGGTTATTCAAGAAACGTCTCAATTATATCGTACTAACACTTTACACATGTAAATATATTCAAAAGAAAGCACAAGCAATCCCCTTCATAAATCAATTACAAAAAATGTATTTCAATCAAGATAGATTAATCAAAATTTCAATGTGCAAACAATTAATATTGTACTAATACTTGTTTATATATTTGTTAGTATGATAATACTAATATATATGAATTATATATGAAACTATATACTTCGATAGGGTATTCGGTATTTCAGTATATTTTTTATCAATACTGAATACCATATCGAATACCAAACTTTTTAAAAATGCATACTAAATATCATAATATCAAAACCACGATATAAAAAAATCAATTTCGGTATGGTAATCGGTATATATTGTACCATGTCCACCCCTACTCCCTCTGTCTCAAATTATTTATCGTGATTACTAAAAATAGTTATCTCGAATTATTTGTCGTTTTAGAAGTTCAAAGAATAATTAATTATTTTTTAGCCATTTTACCTTTTGTCCTTAATGAAGATGACACATAAATAGAATAAACATTTTATTGAGAGAGATTGTAATTTAGACATAAATAAGGTAAACACTACAAGAAGAAAGACATTTGTCAACAACATTTTTGTTGCCATATGTTGGATGTTGTTGTCAAAAGTACTTTTCACAACAACAAAAGTTGTTGCATGACGTTGTAATAACCTCCGATGCGAAAAGTTTTCGCAACAACAAGTTATTTTTTTGTTTCATTTACATTTTTAGCAGCAATATATTAAATTTTTGTTGCCATTTACTCTCTGTCATAATTTATATGAGTAGTTTGACTCGACTGATTTAAAAAATAAAGAATTTTTTTAGAATTTTGTGCTCTAAAATAAGTCAAAGATATTTGTGTGGTTATAGATCATCTCGTTAAATGTAAAACGTAAAGTTTAAAGTTAAATTGTTGTCAATGTTTCATTCCTTTGGAGACTGACTAAAAAGAAAATTGTGTCATATAAATTGGGAAGAGTATGTTTTTTAGCAACAATAATTGTTGCTAAAGTTTTATTGTCAATTCTATACTTTCTTATAGTGAAAATAGGTCAAGTACTCCTAATTAATACTCCATCCGTCTCAATTTATGTGACATCATTTGACTTGACACGGAGTTTAAAAAAGAAAGAATGACTTTTAAAATCTGTGATCTAAAATAAATCTTAATTTTTTGAAGCTTACTAGAGTTTGATAATAATAATTATAATAATTTGATATATTAACTTAAAAGAAAATAAATTAGATAATTTGCCGATCATTTTTATTAGTAGGCTAGCTTACGACCATACAAATAAAATGTTTTTCACTTTATTTAATTTTTTTGAAGTTGTAGTTGTGTTTGGTTATAATTTTTGCAAAGAAAATTTGATTGTTTGAATGTTGAAGGTAAAAAAAGTGAAAAGTGTTTGAAATTCTCATGGCCAAACCTAATTCTCAAATAAAGTGAAAAATATTTTCGTAAAAGAAGTGAATAATTGTTGTAAAAGGTTGTTAATTATGTTCACTTCACAATGATCAGGACGAATACTAGCCTACTAGGATGTAGATTAGTTCAAATTCAATATAGATTAAATCTAAACGGCTACTTAGTTAAAGACGCAATAATTCAAACTTTTACAATGTCATAATTACTAAAACTGTTGATTGATCTTTTCTCATTTAACGTCTTAAATTTAACGGTCTTACATAAGATATTTTCAAGTGGAGTTGATTATAAAAATCACTAAACTACAAATAAAGTAGTCAAATCAGTAAGAAACTTTACTCGTAAATTTTGTCGATATCATTATTATTTTTCTGCTATCTTTTTTTTTTTTAACTCCATTTTTGCAATGAGGGTCTTGTATACAAATTGCACTTAGAGTTAGAATACTTCAATAATCTTTTGCATTATCATCCTAAATCAATAATTTAGAGTGCTAGTTGCACCGTTGTCATGCAATTAATTACTTATAAACAACATTATCATAATTAAGAATGAGAGTAGCTAATTGTTTTTGTTGATATCTATTTAGAGGCATTATATTAGTGAATAATTGTGCGAGATTACATTTTTTAACATTCAAAAAATAAAAGAAAAATGAAGCTTTTGAAAAAAAAAGTTTGAACACAATTAGACCGTTAAGATGTCACTATACTTTTTTTTCATTAATCCCTCAATCACAAATGCTTTTAATAAAATATACTAAAAAAAGCAAAAAATAAAATAATTCTATAAAGGGGAGGTCCATTTCTCAGTGAGCTCTCAAGTCACAAAAACATCAACAATTCATCACATGACGTACAACAAGAAATTAAATTATATATATCAATTCTTTATCCTCGCTGGCAAAAAAAGGTGTACGTATATTGATAATTCACAAATACACTACACAAAAAACTTTTTAAAATTAAATGAGAAAAAACAAAAACCAATCTGGTTCAAGAATTTAGTGGCCACAAGAAAGATAAGTCAGAATAAGAAAAATAAAAATATAACAAGAAAATCCTTAAAGAGGAGAAAAAATTACAGATTTTGCCATTGTCACGGGCTTTTGTCACTGACCAAGAGGTACAAATGCAAGTTTATCATCTTTCACTTAAAAAAAAATTTAAAAAAAGGAAAAAGTTTGGTAGGAGAGATAAAGAGAGATGCAATAATTAATATAATGGCACACAATGAGAGTATTACTATTGAAGATGAAAATTGGAGGATCACAAAAAGTTGCAGAAAAAATTCATTATTAAAAACAAAAATTGAATAACGCGTTCACAACCCATTTGGAACCAAAAAAACGTACCATCAATGTTCACAATTTTACGCGGCTTCTATGGCTTATCTGTCACTAAATTTAGCCTCAAAAGGCAGCAAACCACCCCACCCCCACCCCAAACTACCCCAATCACCCTCCCCCCTCAAGCCAACCCCAAAATAAGATCTTAATTTAAATTTAAGTTATATATATATATATATATATATATATATATACGGTTAATGTAAAAAAAATATTATATCGTAAAGTCATTTTTAAACGTGCTTTCAATATTAGGGATGTGATTGGTATGAAAAAAAAATGTTTTCTCGGAGAATATAAGTGAAAGTGTACGCTTTTACTGCGAGGTAAGAGAATGGGTTCTTAATATGGGGTTCCTAATGTACTAATGAAGACTCTCAAAACCTCAAAGTGGTTCATTAATGATTGGAGTTCCCAAAATGCTAATGCCCTCTCTTCAAAACTTTCTTGTCTAAATGATGACTTGTCAATCTCAAGAGGGTCATTTTAATATTTACTGATTCCTAGAGATTTGGATTTACTATCCTCCTATAATGTTAGAATGTGAACCAAATTTGAAAATTTTACTACTTTAAAACCTAAAATTACAAATAACGCGTCTACTAAAGCTAAAATATGTATCCAACTAGTAATTTTTTGCCAAAAGAAATGAGTGTTCCACGTCAGAAAGCATAAGCTCTGCTTACTACTTTCAGTGCAAAAAGTATGCAACAAAAAATCATCCCAAAAGTATGTGATTAATCAAGAAAGCAAAACCCAGAATTAACCCCACCACACCACCAAATAATGTGGGGCAGTGGATAAGATTGATCATTCTTTAACTAGATGTTTCGAGTTCAAGTTCCGTGTATAAAAAAAAAAACTTGGTAGGAAACGCTTTTTTCAGAAATAGACTCTAACCCGCCCGAATCTGAATATAATCGGATTTCAATGCGGATACCGAACACTAAATGAGGAAAAAAAAAACCACTACTCCCTAATCTTCTCTACTTTCTACTATACTTCTTTTAGAACCTTCTACTATAAATTTTGTGCCTCCAAACTAAACCTCCCCACCAACATTCTACTCTTCACCTTCTCTCTCTCTGTTTCACACCAAAGAAATGCACACTAAAATTCTTCTTCCTTCCTGCATCTTACTTGTGCTTTTGTCCTCACTACCCTCTTTCAATGTAAGTAACAATCTTTAACTCTTATGCTCATCTAATTTCAGTTTCTTGAACTATTTTTAATTTGTCCAAAGATTGTAGCTTAATGCACTAATGGGTGTCAAATGTCAACTAAGTAATCTTTGATTTGTCATAAAGATTGTAAGTTTATGTACTCATGGGGGTGCCAATGAAATACAACAACATACCCCGCAAAATCCCACATAGTAGAGTCTGGAAATGATAGAATATACACAAACCTTACCCCTACCTTAATAGGTAGAGTGATTGTTTCGGTAGGGGTTGTCAATGAAGTAATCTTTGATTTGCCATAAAAATTGTAGCTTTATGTCACCCACTGGGTGTCAAATGTCAATGAAGTTATCTTGATTTTCATAAAGATTAAAACTTTATGTAACCCCAAGGGGGTGTCAATGTAGTAAATCTTGATTTTGTTATAAAGATTGTAACTTTATGTACTGATGAGGTGGTGTCAATGCAGATAGTTGTTGCTGGAAATGGAGATAATTCTGGTGAATCTGGGAACCCATTTACACCAAAAGGCTATCTAATTAGGTACTGGAAGAAACAAGTCTCAAATGACTTACCAAAGCCATGGTTCCTTCTCAACAAGGCATCTCCACTGAATGCTGCACAATATGCAACTTACACAAAGCTTGTAGCAGATCAAAATGCACTCACCACACAGCTTCACTCCTTTTGCTCTTCAGCAAATCTGATGTGTGCACCAGATTTGTCACCAAGTCTTGAAAAACACAGTGGAGATGTTCACTTTACCTCTTATAGTGACAAGAACTTCACCAATTATGGCACCAACAATCCTGGTGTTGGATTTAACTCCTTCAAGAACTACTCTGATGGACAAAATATCCCTGTTGATTCTTTCAGGCGCTACGGTAGAGGTTCCCCTCATGATCAAAAATTTGCCAATTATGCCCCTGATGGGAATGTAATTGACCAAAGTTTCAACAGTTATAGCACAAGTTCTAATGGGGGTAAAGGGGAATTCAAAAATTATGGCCCAAATGTCAATGTTCCCAATATTAAGTTCACTTCCTATTCAGACCAAGGAGTTGGTGCAGACCAAGAATTCACAACTTACTCACAAAATGCAAATGCTGGTGACCAATCATTCAAAAGCTATGGAAAAAATGGGAATGGGGCTGATAGTAAATTCACAAGCTATGGAACCGACACAAATGTTATAGGTTCAACATTTACAAACTATGGTCAGACAGCAAATGGGGGCAACCAAAATTTCACATCTTATGGTATCAATGGAAATGTTCCTCAAAACAATTTCAAGAACTATGGTGTTGGAGGTAATGGTCCAGTTGAGACTTTTACTAGCTACAGAGATCAATCAAATGTTGGTGATGACAAGTTCAGTAACTATGTCAAAGATGCAAATGCTGGTGAAGCAAATTTTACCAACTATGGTCAATCTTTCAATGAAGGTACTGATGTTTTCACTAGCTATGGTAAAGGGGCTAATGACCCACATGTTAATTTCAAGACTTATGGGGTTAACAACACCTTCAAAGATTATGTCAAAGATACTGCCACATTTTCCAACTACCATAACAAATCATCCCAAGTTTTGGCTTCGTTGACCGAGGTCAACGGTGGCAAAAAGGTAAATAACAGGTGGATTGAGCCTGGAAAGTTTTTCCGGGAGAAGATGTTGAAGAGTGGTACAGTTATGCCTATGCCAGATATAAAGGATAAGATGCCTAAAAGGTCGTTTTTGCCCCGGGTGATTGCTGCGAAATTACCATTTTCTACCTCCAAGATTGCTGAGTTGAAGAAAATTTTCCACGTGGCCAATGATTCTCCTGTTGCAAAGATTATTGGAGATGCTCTAAGCGAGTGTGAAAGAGCACCAAGTGCTGGCGAGACCAAACGTTGTGTTAACTCAGCTGAAGATATGATTGATTTCGCAACTTCAGTGTTGGGACGAAACGTCGTCGTTCGAACAACTGAGAATACAAAAGGGTCAAAGGGTAATATCATGATAGGATCAGTCAAGGGAATCAACGGTGGAAAAGTCACCAAATCAGTGTCTTGTCATCAGAGCTTGTTCCCTTACTTACTGTATTACTGCCATTCGGTTCCTAAAGTCCGGGTCTACGAAGCGGATATATTGGACCCGAATTCAAAGGCTAAGATCAACCATGGTGTTGCCATTTGCCACGTGGATACTTCTATGTGGGGAGCCAGTCATGGAGCCTTCGTTGCACTCGGGTCGGTACCCGGGAAAATTGAGGTTTGTCACTGGATCTTTGAAAATGACATGACTTGGGCAATTGCTGATTGAGCCAAGGGAAAAAAAATAATTTGAATAAATATTCAGATTTTCTACTTCGGGTCGAACCGGGTGTGTTACAACAAGAACAAAAAGTACCACTGGTTTGACTTTTATAGTTATTAATTAATTATTATAGACTCAATTTATATTTTGAGTACCTTTCATCTAAGTTCCACCTTTGCCTTCATTAAGTTTGAAGGGCTGTCAATTTACATTTGTTATGTAATCATTCTATTGTTGTCTCTCTATATTTGGGCAAAGTAATGTATTGTTGCTAGAGCATTTAATAACTTTTCTCATTACTCCTAGAGAAAAATAGATTAACAAAATGTGCCAATCATCTTTGAAGTGACAACATAAATAGACAATTGCAACCAAATAACTTAACCTTCAATGAACCTTAGCTATGCTTGCTCTATTTTTAGTAGTGTTGATGAGTCTTGTCGAGGTAAAAAATTGGTAATATAAAAGGAAACGTTCTCTCATATTTAAAAGTAAAAAGTTTGTAATATTTACTTTGTGATAGAAAGGTATTCAGAAATGCGATGTATAGCCTCTTTTTCTCTACCTTTTGTTTAACCAATTCTTTCTCCTGAATTTTCTTCCAATAATTTATAACTTTCGTGATTTGGACGTAAAATTGTTATTCCATCATGTTCTCGTGATTTGGAGGGTTCACTATGAACATTATTAGTGCTTACGCACCGCAGGCGGGCTTGGACGAGGAGGAGAAGAGACGATTTTGGGAGGATTTAGACGAAGTGGTAGGAGGTATACCACCCACTAAGAAGTTAATTATAGGAGGGGATTTCAACGGACATATCGGGTCACTTCCAGGGGTTATGACGACGTGCATGGAGGCTTTGGCCCTCGGGGACAGGAACGGGGGAGACGTCTCACTTTTGGAGTTCGCTAGAGCTTCTGGGATGTTGATAGCCAACTCGAGATTCCTGAAGAAGGATGAGCACTTGGTGACTTCCAGAGTTCGGTGGCTAAGACTCAGATAGACTTATTGCTCCTTCGGAAGGTTGATAACGGTCTTTGTAAAGACTGCAAGGTTATTCCGAGGGAGTTTCTTACAACCCGACATAAGCTTTCGGTGATGGATTTAGAGATCAGGATAGAGAAGAAGATGAGGGTTGTGGATGACAGGTTAAGAATCAAATGGGGGAGTTTGACCATGGCTAGTGCAAAGGAGATGGAGGAGAGGTTGCTGGCCAAGGGGGCTTGGGAGAGTAGTGGGTATGTGACCGGTATATGGGACAAGACGACCAGCTGCATTCGAGAAATGGCTAAGGAAGTGATAGGCGTCTCGCGGGGTAGCCGTGGTGGACATCGAGGGGACTGGTAAAGTTAAAGAGAAAGTGGAAGCGAAGAAAACAGTGTATGTGAAATTGGTAGAAAGCAAGGATGAGGTGGAGATGTGGACGAATATGGAACTCTATAAGATTGCGAGGAAGAAGGCAAAGCTTGCAGTTATGGCGCCGAACACTGCAGCTTTTAAACGCATGTATGTGACATTAAAGGAAACAATCGGAGATAAGAAGTTGTACAGACTAGCCAAGGCGAATGAGAGGAGGGCCCGTGACTTGGATCATGTGAGGTGCATCAAAGACGAGGACGGCAAAGTATTAGTGGAGGGCACACATATTAGGCGGAGGTGGCAGTCTTACTTCTATAAATTATTGAACAAGAAATGAGATATAGACATTGTGCTGGGAGATCTGGAGAAATCTGGTAGGTACCGAAATTTTGAGTATTGTAGAAGCATTAAGTTGGGGAGGTTAAGGGTGTTGTTCGCAGAATGCGCAGGGGACGAACGACTGGCCTGATGAGATCCCAATTGAATTCTAGAAGAGCGCAGCCAAGGCATGTTTGGAGTGACTGACTGAGTTGTTTAACGTCATTTTTAAGACGGCAAGAATGCTCGAAGAATAGAGGTGGAGTACAATTATTCCTTTGTACAAGAACAAAGGTGATATCCATAGTTGCAACAACTGTATGGGTATCAAGCTGCTAGTCACACTATGAAAGTTTGGGAAAGGGTCATGAAGATGAGGGTGAGAAGAGGCGTGTCTATCTCTGAGAATCGGTTTAGATTCATGTCGGGGCGTTCGACTACAGAAGTCATTCATCTTATTAGGAGGTTAGTAGAGCAGTATAGGGAAAAGAAAAAAGACTTGCATATGATTTTCATCGACCTCGAGAAGGCATACGACAAAGTGCCTAGAGAGGTTCTATGGAGATGTTTGGAGGTTAGATGTGTACATATGGCATCACCTAGGGCGATAAAGGATATGCATGATGGAGCCAAGATCAAGGTACGGACAGTAGGATGAGACTCGGAGCACTTCCCAGTGATGATGGGGCTGCACCAGGGATCAACTCTTAGCCTATTCTTATTTGCCTTGGTGATGGATGGACTGACGCGACAAATCCAAAGGGAGGTGCCATGGTGTATGTTATTCGCAGACGACATAGTCCTGATTGATGAGACTCGCAGCGAAGTGAACGCTAAGCTGGAGGTTTGGAGACATACTCTGGAATCTAAAGGGTTTAGGCTGAATAGGACCAAGATAGAATACTTAGAGTGCAAGTTCAGTAACGGGAGCGACCTTGAGACAGGCGGGGATGTGGAGCTTGGTACTCAGATCATTCTAAATAAAGAAAGCTTCAAGTACCTCGGGTCTATTATCCAAAGGAATGGAGAGATTATGACGATGTCACGCATCGTATTGGGGCAGGGTGGATGAAATAGAGGCTCGCATCTGGAGTCTTATGTGACAAAAAGGTGCCACAAAAACTTAAAGGCAAGTTCCATAGGGTGGTGGTTAGACCAACTATGTTGTATGGGGCGGAGGGTTGGCCAGTCAAGACATCACACATCTAAAAGATGAAAGTTATGGAGATGAGGATGCTGAGATGGATGTGCGGGCATACACGGCGGGATATGATTAGAAATAATGATATCTGAGATATAGTGGGAGTGGCCTCGGTGGAGGATAAGATGCGGGAAGCGAGGTTGAGATAGTTTGGGCATGTGTAAAGGAGAGACACAAATGCTCCAGTGCGAAGAGTGAGTGGTTGGCTATGAACAAGTGCAGGAGGGGTAGAGGTAGGCCAAAGAAGTATTGGGCGAGGTTATTAGACGGGATATAGCGCAGGTGCAACTTACTGAGGACATAACCTTAGATACGAGATTGTGGAGGATGCATATTAGGGTAGAAGGGTAGTAGGTAGTCGAGCGTAGTCCTACGTATGCTTACAAATTGGTAGTGTAGTGTTGTTATTGTAGACCCGATTCGCCTATCATACTAATAGGCGTAGTATTACTTTAGAGTTCCTCGTAGTTTGATTTCTGCTGCTATTTGTTATTTACTGTACTTTGTTTATCTAATTTACTTGCGGTAGTTACTACTTCTTTTTTCAGAATGCGCTATCATGGCTTATTTGCTTTTCATACCAGCATTTTCATACTGCTTTAAATTTCTTGTACAGGTTTGACTGTTTCTCTTGTCTTGCCTTGTTGTGCTTGCCTTGCTTATGATTATGTTTATGCTTTGTCTTTAGCCGAGGGTCTCTCGGAAACAGTCGCTCTACCTACCAAGGTAGAGGTAAGGTCTGCGTACACTCTACCCTCCCTAGACCCCACGTTGTGGGATTTCACTAGGTATGTTGTTGTTGTTGTTCTCATGTGTATTTCATCTTCTTATTTAAGGCAGTATATTTGGGATTGTCATTTTTTGTGAAAATTTTCAAGATGAGGATATATTGGAAATAACATCTCTACACCCACAAAGGTAAGGATAAGGTCTGGGTATATCGTATCCTCCCAAGACCCTACGTGTGGGAATACACTTAGTATGTTGTTTGTATTTTTCGTGTAAATACTTGCCGTTGTTCGGTTGAAGAATTAAAATATGAGAGTGTTTTGATTAAAAAATTGTGTTTCTATAGATTTTATACCTAACTAGCCCTAGAGGTAACTTAAAATCCTCAAATTTTCTTAGGTTTTATCTGGATTTTGGCTTTCATTAGAGTGGTATAAAAGCTCTATTTTGAACATGATTTTATGTCCCAATTCACATATTTCTTTTTTGGCTCCTGCTTTGTAGCAAACTTGTGTGCGAGGTTGGCCCGATTTCGATTCCTAAAGCTTACGGTAAAGGGGGTAGAGTCTCGCTTAGTAAATAAATGATTAGTTGAAAAAATTAATATAAAGTTGAAAGTTAAGATAATTATAAGAAAATGATTCCTCTCATATATGGATGGACGTAATTAATCTTTTATGCTTGTGATGAAAGTTAGTTTCTGAGGAAAATATTCGGTAACTAAATATTAGAAAATTACTTCCTCGTGAAAAACATATTTCTAAATGTAAAGAATGGATATTGGGCCTAACTCAACCCCAAAAGCTAGCTTGTACGGTGAGGATTGTTCAAGTCCATATAAGGAGTTCATGTTCCATTCCATATCTGATGTGAGACTCTTAACACTTCCTCGCACGCCTACACCGCCCAGACCTTGTTAATTAGAGCGTGGATAATATAATTTGGGGGAAAGGACCTATAATGGTGTTCGAACGCTGAGACTGTCCTTAAAATCTTTAAAAGGACCGAGGGAAGACCCTTTGTAAAGATGTCGGCAATTTGATATCTTGACGAGACATGGCAGACGCGTACCTGACCACGAGTAACCTTTTCGCAGACAAAGTGAATGTCCATCTCGATATGTTTAGTATGCTGGTGCTGAACCGGATTACCAGAAAGGTAAATGTCACTAACATTATCACAATAAACCAAGGTTGCCTTCTGAATAGGACAATGAAGCTCCAACAGCAAATTACGTAACCAACATGATTTCGAGACCACATTAGCTACCCATCGATATTCGGCCTGGGCACTGGATCGGGACAATGACGACTGACGTTTTGCAGACCATGAGACCAAGTTATTGCCAAGAAACATACAATAGTCAGACGTAGACCGTCTGGTGTCCGGACAACCACCCCAATCCACATATCTATACGAGACAAGAGTGGACGTCGAAGAAGGATATAAATGCAAACTATAGTCAAACGTACCCTGAATATACCGAATGATACGTTTAAGTGCATTCATGTGCTCAACTCTGGGATCATGCATAAACAAACACACCTGCTGGACATCATACGTAATATCTGGTCTCGTTAATGTAAGATACTGAAGGGCCCTTGCAAGACTGCGATAGCGGGTCAGATCCTCGTATGGTACGCCGGCCACGGCACTAAGCTTAGGCTTAGTATCAACTGGAGTGGAAGTGGACTTACATGATGACATCCCAACCCTCTCAATGATCTCAGCTGCATACTTTCTTTGAGATAAGAACAACCCACCTGCATGACGAGTGACAACAATCTCCAAAAAATAGCTCAAGGGCCCCAAGTCTTTCATAGCAAACTGAGAGCTGAGCATTTGTCATGATAGACCGGCGTAGGGTATCGGAAGAGGCAGTCAAAATAATATCATCCACATATAACATAATATAAGCTAAGGACAAACCACAACGGTAGATGAACAAGGAATTGTCCGACTTGTTGTGAGTTAACCTAATAGTCGAAACACAATCTGCAAACCTCGTATACCAGGCCCGTGGAGACTGCTTAAGCCCATATAATGACTTCTTCAACAAACAGACATGATGAGGATGTTTGGGATCCCTAAATTCTAAAGGCTGATGCATATAGACTGTTTCCTTGAGATCACCATGTAGGAACACATTATTTACATGTAACTGATGAATAAGACATGCTTTTGAAAGAGTCAAGCTAAGCACAGTGGGAATGGTAGCCGGCTTGACCACCGGCTAAATGTCTCCCCACAATCTACACCAACCTGATGAGTCTTACCATCACCCACAAGCCGCGCCTTATGTCGGGCAAATGAACCATCTAAATTTTCCTTATGAGCAAAAATCCACATAGACCTAATGATATTAGTACAAGATGGACGGGGCACCAACTCCCACGTCTTATTATCAATAAGAGCATTATATTCATCGGTCATAGCAATTTTCCAATTCGGGTCATTTAACGCAGACACATGATTACGGGGTAAGGGTGATTTAAGAACATTAGAATTTAAATTAAAATGTCTCTTTGGTTTAAAAACAACCTGTTGACTACGAGTGACCGGTTTATGACTCGAGAAAGAATTGGGCGGATTTCAGGAATTTTCTGGACTCGGGACGGACTGGTCAGCAGGAAGTGAGTCTACTAGCCCAACACGGTAAACAAGGATTGGACCAGTTTCAGAAGTGGGCTGGACTAGCACTGAAACTGGCCTAGTGACTATACTGGGCACTGTAGCTCATGACGGGGCAGTGGGGACAGTGGGCAGTGGGCTGGTTGGAGAATTTTAGGTGTGGGACATGTCCGAGTAATGGTGAATAGCATACGGGGATATACCATCATCCAAAAAATTATACGAACTAGGCACGGGATTATTTACCCTAGCAAACGGAAATTGGAATTCATAAAAAATGACATGGCAACTAATGATGATTTTATTATAGGATAAATCAAAGCATTTGTAACCACGATGATTAGACGAAAAACCCAAAAACACACACGGAGTAGACCGGGCCTGAAGTTTGTTAATTATGGTGGATGGGAATAACGGATAACACAAACACCCAAAGACTCGAAGATGTGAATACGAAAGAGTCTTATTATATAAAATAAGAAGGGGGGAAGAATATGTCAAACCTTTGGAATGAATTATGTCAAGGAGATATGTAGCCATTTGTAGAGCATGATGTCAAAAAGATGGGGGTACGGAAGCATGAATCAATAAAGTTCGGACAATGTTATTTATGGTACGAATTTTGCGTTCGGCTTTTCCATTTTGTAAAGCCGTATGAGGACAAAAAAAATGAAAATTGATCCCATTAGTAGCACAGAATTCCCGAAATACCCCATTGTCATATTCTTTGCCATTATCACACTGAATATTTTTGATTTTCCGTTCGAATTGGTTTCTAATGAATGCTCTAAATTTTAAGAAGATGGAAAAAATTTGAGATTTTTTCGCTATCGGAAAAGTCCATAAAAGCTTAGAATAATCATCCAAAAAGAGAACATAATACCGATGACCCAAAGAACTAAGAACAGGAGACGTTCATAAGTCGCTATGAATAATATCAAATGACATTAAAGTATGAGAATTTGAGTCTACAAATGGCAACCTAACAATTTTTCCTAAAGATAAGACTGACAATTTGGAGTACTACGCGTACCCTTACATGAAATAAAATTATTTTTATCTAATAAAATAGATGATCCCGGATGACCAAGACGAGCATGCCACAAGAAAGGAGACAGGGTTGCAAATGTTGATGGCAAGGCTTGACTCGATGGACTGGAACTGGGTATGATAGGATATAGATCTCTCCTACTATCACACCTCATGAGAGGACTCCCCGTCTTGAAATCCTTCATAGAGAAACCAAATGGATCAAATTCAATAGAAACGGAATTGTCAGTAGTGAATTTACGGACAGAGACTAATGGTGTTGGAACGCTTCTTCGGCAAAGCAATCCGCTTCCGCAATTTTATCAGGGTCGTTCTATGCTTACACTTGAAGAAGCAAGCATGGCAAAAAGGGCGGCTACCGGTGCTAGGGAAATCTTCCATATTGACGTGGGAGAAATCCTACTCAAGAGTAACAACTCTAGAATTTTGATTATCTTGGAATATATCACGCAGTCTATCCCAAAACGCTTGTGCCATAGCGTCAGGCTCAATAATCGTTTGCAAAAGGTCGGTAGAAATTGTGGAATATATCAACTAGAGGACAGTGGCATCAAGAGTCGTCCACAACTTAGGATCATCCTCACGTTTTGGCACCTCCGTATCCTCAGGGGCCGCGGGAATTATGTGATGGATGACTTGATGCGATCGTGCGTGAATTTTGAACAATTCGGTCAACGTCGCATATTGGACGTTTTCTATTTCAAGAACAAGAGAGATGTTATTCTTGATGTTAGAAACTGTAAGGGCATGATGAAACGTGTTCCGGGATGTAGACATATTGATAGAACAATATGTGATTGAGGGATTTTGAAGAAAAAATTGGGAAGAGGGAGGATCTCGTCGGCACGAAAAATCGAGAGCAAAGGTCTCGGAAATTCAAGGGAGGTCGACGGAAGTTGGAGGAATTTAGAGAGAGGATTTTAAGACCTAGACTTCTGATACCATGAAAGAAATAATCCCTTGATTATTTTCATTGATTGAAAGAGTATATATACATTTACATATTTACATATTTTCATAATAGGAGAATCCTCCTTGGATACTAATTATACAATTATGGTAAGTGTACACTACTAATTACATTACAACTTTACATAAACTAGGATACTAAAATATACTACCTAACTATACACGGTATACACGGTAGAGGGGGAAATCCGAGAATCCAAGATACATAGGATATACATGGGTATATCGTGTATATCCTTTGTATATTTAACATAAACAACTTCATATATTATAAATATTTTTTATATACAGTGATTTTCTTCTCTATTATTAATGCTCAGTTTTGATGCAATCTTTAAGCTTTTTCTCCTAATGTATTCCTAATTGAATTTACCATCCATCTTGTTATGTCAGTTTTAATTGAAGTTTGTAGTTAATGGAAAAAACAAGGCGAAATACATAGTCTCCTAAATTCATTCACAATGATCAATTATTTTTAAAATTTTGTTAATGACCATATAGACACCTCGGCTTGATAGAGATGTGAACAACTTAAATGGGTCATCTATGATGTAACAATAATTAATGTCCAATATGTGCTGTTTGTAACCAAAAAAGCAACTGGGAAATAATAATACGGTCAAAGGGAAAGAGATGAGAAATGAAAGCCCACAGTAGCAAATAAAAATACTACGCATATTCACGTGTAAAAAGTTATTTTAATTAATGATATGTGGCAATTGTTAGGTGGTCCTTACTACATTCACATTCTACTGTTTTGGTATGCTAAATATAATGCATTGGACAAGTCATGCTCCAGCTGTTTGTGGGCCAATAGCTTGTTGGCTTGTATTCACTCTATCCATCTTGATCTTGTTAGTTATAGTAACAGATATTAACCTTAATCAGTTTATGAATAATTATTTAATATGTAAGATATATGTTAATGATAGCTGAAGTTCGATTTGACAATGTTAAGAAAATTAAATATTGAGCATAACTCCACCTTAAAAGTAACAATTCTATCCATGTAAGTCACTATAACAGTCTCTACGCGAAGGCTTGGAAATTTAGAACAAAAAGGATGGTCCGACTTTATTACATATATACCATGTGAAGAAATATAAAATTTAGAAATAATTAAACTCTAATGTCAATTCATGAGATGAAGATTGTTTAAAATCATATGAAGAGATAATAATACATTTAAGACGTATCGAGGATATCGGATAGAAAAGATAAATAAAAGAACAATTTATCGGAAGGGCATATTTCTAAGGGCACCAATCTCCCTCAACAATGGTCTATCTACAGGAAGCCGATCTATGGATAAAAAAGAAAATGCATGAAGGAAGAAATCAAAATCAAAAAATGTGGACGATGTAAAACATAAAAATATAATACTACATGTCTCTTGTATTTTGACCAATTATTCTTTTTGAAATATAGTTTCTATTTTATAACTATTGTGGCATAATCCAAGTAATAGTATAGTCCAAAATTGTACTAATATAACAATATTTTATGGTTGTGAATGTGTTTGGTTAGAGTGGATAACTTGTCTTCTTTTTCTTGTTTTAGTCCCTTTGATGAGAGTATCAGGGATTCAAATCATGTGATTCAGTCACTTAATTTATATCGTACCAAATAATTGTCTGTTTGCTAGCGAAAAAATGCATACCGTGTGTCATTTGTGCCCCACTTGTTGAAGGAAGAATTTATTACAGAAATATTTGTTTCATTTGAGGACCAGTGTGAACATATTTGATTAAGGTTAAAGAAAATCGTGTTAGATGTTAAAGTTGATAAAAAGAGTATTTAAAAAAAAAAGACATTACATAGGGGTAAGAACGAGAAAGGAAAAGGATGTTACGCTATTGATGATATAAGAATTGAGATCGAGGAACGTTGTTTGGGACAGTTATGTCATTGGAAAATGTCTTTTACGAAAGAAAAAATTGTTAAGAATAAAGGAAAAGGAAATATCTCTATAGATTCTTATCTTATTTTCACTTAGGAAAGATTAAGTTGTTGGAGTACCGGTTGAATGATGAGAAGAAGGGAAGCCCGCCTCTTTTCCGTACCAATTCTTATTTTAGCCCATTTATCCTAGTTAACAAATATAAATTTATATTAATATCATGATTAATATCGTCAATAACATCAAAATCATTACTAGTGAATTCTAATATTCGTTCTTCGTGATTTGAGCAAGAGATTCTTCTGCAAATATCATTTTTTGCTTAATTGTCTGTCACCCCACCCCCACCCTTACCCCACCACTACCACCGTCCACTTTTCAACTTCTCTCAATGTGAAAATATGAAGAAAAATTAACAAAGTCAAGGTGAAGTCAACATTATTTGAAATTAGTCATTAAATCCAATATTATTCCGTTTTACACAAGTAAACATATTGATGATACAAAACGTTAAGCTTAACTTCTATATATAAAAAAGAAGTAAGAAGCGCTTTATTTCTAATTTTAATTGTCTATTCCGTGTGAATTTGAATTAATTGGATTATTGCTTCATAACGAATGAGTGAATCCGGAAAAAAAGAAAAAGATAAAGAAATACATAACAAAACTACTATGATTTTAAGTTTAAAGAGATTCGCATTTGTGATATTTTACATGACTATGTGATTTCTTGACCACTAAATTGTTCCTTAACTAAACCTTAATTAACCAATCATATAAGAACTTTAATAATGGTCAAAACTGTCGGATGTTACTTTTTTTTGGCTGAATACATATATGATTTTTTATTATATTTATCTCTTTTTTTTTCATTTAGACACATAAATTAAAGATTATATCTATTGAACAGTTGAACTACAACTAAAGTATATTACTTATTAAACACTCCACAAAAATTGTGCGACTTTCCCAAGCTATGACATGGCAAAAAAAAAAACGAATCAAGAGGTGACATGGAATTTTATTTTTTTAAAGAAAAAACTTTCTTATTTCTCATGGGTAGGGATGACAACGGATCGGATCTGGACCGCATCCTACTAGATCCAGATCCAGATCCGTTTTTCATACCTAAATTCAGATCCGTCGGGTCCATAAAAATCATGTCCAAATCCGGATCCATCGGATTCACCAGATCCACGGATCGGATCTGGATCCACATGTAAAAAAATTGTCTTGCTAAGAATGTAACCTTGATAAGAATTTTTTTTTGAACGGACAAACGATTTTTACTTAGCTAACAGTTTACTGTGTTTCAATTTTGAAATGTTCATATGAGATATTTTGTTTGTTGTCTCGTTTTGATTGTGAGCTATTAATTAAAAAATTGGACAATGACAATAGTTGTGGAAAATGTTGATTAGTATTTCCACAATGCAGAACTTGCATGTGCTTGGAATCTTCACAAATGAAGTGAATATAATTTTAACTATTTGTCTATGGAGATGTTAATCATTCACTAATATAACATTGATTTTATTATCGAAGTTACCTCTAACGCGGGGATAAAATAAACTTGTTTTGAGAATTAAACTTGTAAGAATGTGCTTAGCAATTTTAAGAAAATACTTATAAAATTACATTCTAGGTTATGAATATATTTAATAAAAAAGATCCACGGGTCGGATCTGGACCGGATACGGATCTCAAATACAAGATCCAAATCCATATCCGATCCGTCAGAAATGGATCCGGATCCGATCCGGATCCGTCGAATCCAAATTTTGAAAATTCATATCTTATAAAACGGATCTGGATCCGGACCGGATCCAGGATCCACTGTCATCTCTACTCATGAGTCATGCCGAAAGTGAAGAAGGCCAAATGATGGCTCATTCCTCAAGTCTTAGCTGTAGCAATCACTCATCAATCTTCTCTTTCTAGAATCTAAGAAATCAATTAGCAACCGCTTATGTTTTATTTAATTAATAAATAAAACACTTATTTATAAAATATAATTCTTGAGAGTATTATGTGAGAAAAGTATTGAATGAGGTCAAAGTTGAGGGCAATGGGTTTTCTTCTTTCCTGCATAGGAAAGTCAACGAACGTGTGGCTTTTCCTCTTTCCATTTTGATATCTCACTCGATATCCCGTATTATGACTTGACTAAATCTGAATTTTGCGGCGAAAAATCTCACGAGCTAAAGCACTCCTTAATAAAGAAAATTTCATACACAAAATTCAAACTCGAGACCTCTAATTAAAAAGAAGTACTTATCACTACATCACTATCTTTATTGATTTCTTTTCTTTCTTTGAAACTCATGTCCCTTTCGTTCTTTTCTTTAATAATACAATATCACATCATGGTGATAATGCTATTTGATCACGCTTAACTCTAGTTCTAAAAAGAATAAGCGATCGCTGTAAATATAATTCGATTTAAAAGTCCGGTGTTGAATCCCACAAACTAACGTTAGCTATAATTATTTCATATTACTAAAAACTAAGTTCGAACAATATTCTTAATTATAACGATTAAATTTTTTATTTGAACTATTTAACTAATAAATAATAAAGAAGTAAAAACAATCAACTAATAAAGAAGTAAAAATAATCAACTAAAGATGATGAAGTTGGAAACAAGATTAAGAAGGTCCAGGGTTATGATTTTCCCATTTATCGAAATCCTTCTTGCTACGTTATTCATAATTTCGCCGATTTATTCTCTACGGATCGTGAGCACTCAACTTATCGTAATATTCTCTCGAACAACCATAAAAATTTACTAGTCGTATTCTCTCGAACTACTCTAGCTAGCAATTTCTCACTGCTCACTATGATCACGTCAAAGCTTAGTTATCTCTAATCCCGCTTTTAAATCCGCCTTATTGATCTCTCATATACCTAGAGGGTGACGTTATTCAACAACAACCTAAATATGTATTCTCTCTCGAGCAACACATAATAAATAGGAACAATCAATCGATGGTCATTCAATCAAATGAAATAAGCATATAGTTTCACAAGTAGAGAAATTCAAAGGCTTAATCATATTAAAACGTAACAAGAATTCATCTAACAATTGGTTCCACCAAAACCCTAGATAGAGAATTAGCTACTCATAAAAGTATGTGAAAACACGATACTAAAATTCATAACCAATAATGAAAAATAGGAAGAAGAGAGAAATAACTCGTTGTTGAATCTTTCGTCTTGCTCCACGGCGACTCCTTCCTCTCCTTAGGTTCAATCCTCCCAAAATAACGTGTCTTAAGGTGTATTTATATGACCTAGAATGTATATGGAAACAAATAAACCAATTAATATTCGTTTGAAAAACTTTTCTTGGCTCGCCTGAACTCTCGCTTCGCAAGGATCACAGGCGAGCCCATCCAGCTGTAAATTTTCACTTGTTTCTTGGCTCGTCTATGGGCTAACCTTTCCCTTCACTGTTTTGTGCAAGTGATTAAACTTATTGGCTCGTCAATCTACTCGCAAGGCGAGCATGATAGGCAAGCTTAGGCATTCTCCGTTCTTTCTTTTCTTATCTAAACTTGCATCAAATAAGCTACTTATCAATCGCTTTCGTCCAACGATCTTCCTATACATACAAAATACGTAATAAGCTCAAGGCAATATAATTTATATTCAAACAATGATAAAAGTACTAAGAACTGAGGCAAAATAATGACTAAATATATGCATTTTTGGCCGAATATCACCACCCCACACTTAGACTTTTGCTCGTCCTCGAGCAAGTTCAAAAATTCACAGCATGGCAAAGAATAACTCTTGAGCATGCTCTTGCATCACAACTAATGACAATGGATTATATTGCCATTTAGAAACTAGATTATGCATAAAAACATCCTTCTTTAATCGTTTTATGCCAAGACTATTTAAAAAATTTAAATGATCTCTCCTAACATCTTAGCCTCAAAGATTGAATTTCCTCCTATTTAGTTCTTGACTTGCTTCCTACGCCAACTTAAGAACCAAGTACCTGACAAATCTTTTGTGAATCTTGTGTCCTCACCAATCAAACCAAGAGAGAAATTAGTCCACACACTCAAATAAAAGTTAAATATATTTTAAGGACTCACGTACATAAAGAATTCACTCTCTCATAAAGAAAAATCATGTGTCTCCCAAGGTCGTACCATAGGCTTGCCCGTAGTATAAGACTCGACTCCACTAATCTAAGCCTGTCAAATCTAGGATCAAGTAGGACTTTCATAGGTTGTAATGTAGGCTAAAAAACAGATAGGATATATTTAGAAAAATAGTGACTCCACCCTCCTAAGCACTTTAATACAAGACATTTTTGTGACTTTAGAGTGCATACTTCTCATAATCCCCATTCAATTGCTCATTATACAAAGGCACCAGATGAATTCCTTTGCTTTCAAGCCAACACATATGAATAATTCACTAGCTAGGAACAAAATAGTATTCTTTTTCTATTTTCTTCTTCTTCTTTTTGCATCTAATGAAAGTGTTCTTTTCTTCACTCATTTTCTTTAGTTCCACTCAAAAGCTATCCATGTTTCCTAATTACATTATTATAGCACTTATTTTTACAAATTAAGTGCTTTCAGAGGTGAAGGTTCAAATCAATTAGGAACAAAAAGATATAGACTTGTAGTGTGAGTGCAAACGAAAGACTTATAGGCTCAAAAGGGCTGACATGGGATATTGTTAACATTGGTATACAAAAAGGCTAATAAAAAATGGCTATGTCATCTACTAAATTTAACACGACTTAATTATTTCGTGTTGACAACACACATGGCAAGTTCTAGACTAACAAGGAATGACACAGATTATCATCTAAACCTTACTTCACACAATACACATGATCCACTCCAGATAGTTCCATCATTACTCTCAAGTTAAAGCAGTAGGGCACATTCACTAAATATGATTCAAGCACATGAGGTAATAATAAAAAGTCAAAGATCGAGCCTTAAGCGTCAAAAGAAGATCATAAAAATTCTCAATACATCTAAAGAAGGTATACAATACACATGCCCAGCTCTAAACCCCAACATAAAATATGTCACACAGTTTTCGACACTAGAGTTCTTACTTTTTGTTACTTGCTTGTTCATCCTAAAGATTAATCCCCTAACTAAAATAGCACAAGAAACCACTAAACAATTCATCACCCCACACTTAAAACTGTGCATTATCCCCCAATGTACAATATAAATAGAAGATGACAAAATAGACTCGTTGGTAGGCCAAAGGCCGTACAATAGCAGTGTCCGGAGTACTCAGACTTCCCCAATAAAGATATGGTCCTTTGTGAGGTATCTCACACTTAGTTCCAATTTTATGGCTTACTTTTGCATCATTCCAATGGCTTTGTTTCCATGCTCAAACTCCTACAAAAATAAAAATAACACAACAAAAATAAACATAATAAATAAAAATATTAAAGTTAGATTGCCTCCCAACAAGCGCCTAATTTTACGTCGCGGCACGACTAAAATCATTTTTGCCTCCATTTTGAACTTATAAATTGTACCTCCAGTTTTGATTCAGCTTGATCATTATGCTCTTTGAGCAGTACAAATTATTGCGAGCCTAAAATTAAATAATTTCGTATGCACTCTTTGGCTTTCAACCGAGGAGTATCACCTTGCCTAGACGGCCTTGAAATTTTCAGAATATATGACTCATCTACCTCATCCTTTAGTTTCTGCCTCGACTCGTATGGATCACTTTCCATATCTCCTTCCGAACACAATGTCAAAAAATGCTTAGAGTGAAGAACAATGCGCTCAAACTGAAAATTCAACTTATTTTCGACCTCCTCTTCTTGACATAAATTAGAGTCAATTAAAATTGCATATGTAAGGTCCTTGATTGACTCTAGTATCACTTTTTCAACATCGACATCATCAAATTATGTTTGGTTAGGTTGTTGGTGTTCTACTTTGAACTCTTCTTGGCTACAATCGACAATATTATCTTGTGGAGTTGTAAAAGCTTCAACCAATTGACTCAACTAAGCCTCCAACTTGTGAATAGTCGTCTCTTGCCTTTATATATGTAATATGTAACTGTTTCTCATCGTCTTTCTCCACAAGGCACTTTAACATGCCTTTGATCTCTTTCATGTAAGCATCTCTTGGTTCATTGTTCCTATTAACTTCACAAGAAAAAGTAGAACCATCATAATAGGAGGTTGGGGGAGGATAAGAAATATGGGCATAAAAGTGACCATCTTGACCACCACACATATTGCAGACATTCCACACATAAGATTGAGTTGGTGCACATAACTCGCTCTTAGGAATATTTTGATAATTTTTCCACGGGTGATTTCCTCCACAATATGCATAGATGATCAAAAGTAGAATTACCAACAACTAAACCCCCATAATTCCAAGATGTCATGTTTTTCAAATCAACAACTAAAAGATATTCAAACTTAGAATCTAGCAATATTGATCTTGAGCCGAGGGTCTCTCGGAAACAACCGCTCTAACTACCAAGGTAGAGGTAAGGTCTGCATACACTCTACCATCCACAGACTCCACGTTGTGGGATTTCACTGGATATGTTGTTGTTGTTTAGAATCTAGCAATATTTACAACCACAACTAAACCGTTAGTTCCCCGGCAACGACGCCAAAATTTGATCACACCCAACTCTAGTCCTAAAAAGGATAAGCAGTCGCTGTAAATATAATCCGGTCTAAAAGTCTGGAGTTGAATCCTACAGAGAACTAATGTTACCTATAACTGTTCTATATTACAAAGAAAATAAGTTCAAACAATAATCTTAATTATAATGATTAAGATTTCTATTTGAACTACTTAACTAATAAATAATAAAGAAGTAAAAATAATCAACTAAAGAAGATGAAGTTGGAAACAAGGTTAAGGAGGTCCACAATTATGATTTCCCATTTATCAGAATCCTTCTCGCTATGTTATCCATAATTTCGCCGATTTATTCTCTACAGGCCGTGAGCACTCAAATTATCGTAATTCTCTCTCGAGCAACCACAATAATTTACTAGACGTATTCTCTCGAACTACTCTAGCTAACAATTTCTCGCCGCTCACTATGACGGCGTCAAATCTTCGTTATCTCTAATCCCTTTTTTAAACCCGCCGTATTGATCTCTCATATACCTAGAGGGTGACGTTATTCAACAACAACCTAAATATGTATTCTCTCTCGAGCAACACATAATAAATAGGAACAATCAATCGATGGTCATTCAATCAACTGAAATAAGCATATAGTTGAACATGTAGAGAAATTCAAAGGCTTAAGCATATTAAAACGTAACAAGAATTCATCCAACAATTGGTTCCACCAAAATCCTAGATAGAGAATTAGCTACTCATAAAAGTATGTGAAAACACGATACTAAAATTCATAACCAATAATGGAAAATAGGAAGAAGAGGGAAAGATTGTTGAATCTTTCGTCTTGCTTTACGGCGGCTCCTTGCTCTCCTTAGGTTCAATCCTCCCAAAATAATGCGTCTTAAGGTGTATTTATATGACCTAGAATGTATAGGGAATCAAATAAACCAATTAAAATTCATTTGAAAAACGTTTCTGGGCTCGCCTGAACTCTCGCTTCGCGAGGATCACAGGCGAGCCCAGCCAGCTGTAAATTTTCTCTTGTTTCTTGGCTCGTCTATGGGCTTGCATTTCCCTTCGCTTCACTGTTTTGTTCAAGTGATTAAACTTCTTCGCTCGTCAATCTACTTGTAAGGCGAGCATGATAGGCGAGCTCGGGCATTCTCCGATCTCTTTTTTTTCTTATCTAAACTTGCATATCAAATAAGCTATTTTCCAATCGCTTTCGTCCAACGATCTTCCTACACATACAAAACACGTAATAAGCTCAAAAAAATTTAATTTATACTTAAAACGACGATAAAAGTCCTAAGAAGTGAAGCAAAATAATGACTAAATATATAAATTTTTAGCCGAACATCACTACTCTATTTTTCCTGTGGGGAGTATTCAATATTAATCTTTTAATTACCTGAAGATTATTTCATAACATAGAATCCACTAATTACATTGGTTTATTTGTTGAATCAGTTCACTAACATAACATAGTAAAAAGGTAAAATTCTGAGAATGGCACCGAAGACACACAATTTCTTTTAGAGAAACTAGTGTCACCGTACTGCGTTGCGTGTGCATTTTGCATCTATTAAAAAATAATTAGATTTAAATATGTTGTTGTTGTTATAAAAAAAATTGTATAGAATAAGAATGAATTATATACGCGTAATATTAATTAACGTCAAAATAATTATAATATCAATAAATAGAAAAATAAATATTAAATGGTAAATATTAGGACAATCAATATGACTATTATTTTAATTATGTTATATAGTTCAGAAAGGATTTATATAAATTAGAATTTTATGTAAAAGAAAAGAAACACAAAGTATGCCTAGAGAAAATCGCAGAAACACTTGAAGAAAAACTTACGAAGACACAAAGCAGCATCATTGCGGAGAATGGACGAAAAGAAATTTTGTAGGAATGGAGTAATAGAAATACCAGACTAATATGATTAATGAATGTAAACCTACAAAACAAAATCAATATTTCTACGAAAGAATAATGAAAAGAATTTGTAGGACTTAATAGAAATACCCGAATAACATGATTAATGAAGATAATCGTTTGTGTTGAGATAAACCTATAAAATAAAACCAATATTCCAACGAAAGAATAACGAAAAGAATTTTTTTAGGAACTAATAGAAATACCAGAATAATATGATTAATGAAGTTGTGTTGAGGTAAAGGATAGAGTCGCCCGACGCTTCACGGACCAGGAGACCAAGTTGTTGCCAAGGAACATACAGTAGCCAGACGTAGACCGTCTGGTGTCTGGACACCCACTCCAATCAGCATCTGTGTATGAGACAAGTATGGATGTCGATGAAGGATACAAATGCAAACCATAGTCCAGTGTACCCTGAATATACCGAATGATGCGTTTGAGTGCATTCATGTGCTCAATTCGGGATCATGCATGAATAAACACACCTGCTGGACATCATACGTAATATCTGGTCTGGTAAAGGTAAGTTACTGAAGGGCCCCTACAAGACTGCGATAGCGGGTCGGATCCTCGTAAGGGACGCCGACCGCGGCACCAAGCTTGGGCTTGGTATTAACTGGAGTGGAAGTGGACTTATAGGATGACATCCCAGCCCTCTCGATGATCTCGGCTGCATACTTTCATTGTGACAAGAACAACTCATCGGAATGACTAGTGACAGCAATCCCCAAAAAATAACTCAAGGGCCCCAAGTCTTTCATAGCAAACTCGGAGTTGAGCATGGTCATGATAGACTGGCGCAAGGCATCGGAAGAGGCAGTCAAGATAATATCGTCCACATATAACAAAATATAGGCTACGGGCGAACCACGACGGTAGATGAACAAGGAATTATCCGACCTGCTGTGAGTGAACCCAATAGTTGAAACATAGTCAACAAACCTTGTATAACAGGCCCGTGGAGACTGCTTAAGCCCATATAAGGACTTCTTCAACAAACATACATGATGAGGATGGTTGGGATCCCTGAATCCCAACGGCTGATGCATATAGACTGTTTCCTTGAGATCACCATGTAGGAAAGCATTCTTGACATCCAACTGATGAATCGGCCATGCCTTCGAATGAGCCAAGCTAAGCACAGTGCGAATGGTATCCGGCTTGACCACCGGGCTAAATGTCTCCCCACAATCTATACCAACCTGCTGAGTCTTACCATCACCCACAAGCCGCGCCTTATGTCGAGCAAATGAACCATCTGAATTCTCTTTATGAGCAAAAATTCACATAGACCTGATAACATTAATACCAGATGGACGGGGCACCAACTCCCACGTCTTATTATCAATAAGAGCATTATATTCATCAGTCATAGCAATTTTCCAATTCGGGTCGTTTAAGGCAGACACAGGATTACGGTGCAAAGGGGATTTAGAGACATTATAATGTAAATTAAAATGTCTTTTAGGTGTAACAATACCCCGCTGACTACGAGTGACCGGTCTATGACTCGAGGAAGAATTGGGTGGATTTTGGGAATTTGCTGGGCTCGAGACGGACTGGCCAGTAAGCAGTAGGCCTGCTGGCCCAACTCGGGAAGCTGTACCATTGTCGGAACCAGAAACTGGACCAGTTCCAGTATTGGGCTGGATTGGCCCAATTGCTGAAACTGGCCCAGTGATAAAATTGGGCAGAGAGGACTGTGACGGGCCAATGGGACCAGCGGGCAGTGGTCCCGCTGGAGAATTTTGGGTTCGGGAGATGTCCAAAAAATGCTGAATAATATACGAGGATATTTGTTCATCCAAAAAATTATACGAACTAGGCACGGGAGAATGACTTTTAGCAAATGGAAATTGGGATTCATCAAAAATTACATGGCGATTAATGATGATTTTATTGGAGGATAAATCAAAGCGTTTGTAGCCACGATGATTAGATGGAAAACCCAAAAACACACACGGAATCGACCGGGCCTGAAGTTTGTTAATTGTGGTGGACGGGAATAACGGATAACACAAACACCCAAAAACCCGAAGATGCGAATATGAAGGAATTTTATTATATAAAATTTGAAGAGGGGAAGAATATGTCAAACCTTTGGAAGGAGTTATGTTAAGTAGATATGTAGCCATTTGAAGAGCATGATGCCAAAAATATGGGGTACGGAAGCATGAACTAATAGAGTGCGGATAATGTTATTTATGGAACGAATTTTACGTTCGGCTTTTCCATTTTGTGAAGATGTATGAGGACAAGAGAAACGAAAATTTATCCCATTAGTAGCACAGAATTCCCGAAACACCCTATTGTCATACTCTTTTCCATTATCACACTGAATATTTTTTATTTCACGATCGAATTGGGTTCTGATGAATGCTCTAAATTTTAGGAAGATGAAAAAAACTTGAGATTTCTTCGCTATTGGAAACGTCCATAGAAATTTAGAATAATCATCAAAAAAACATAACATAATACCGATGACCCACAGAACTAGGAACATGAGACGTCCATAAGTCGCTATGAATAATATCAAATGGCATTAAAGTATGAGAGTTTGAGTCTACAAACGGCAACTTAACAATTTTTCCTAAAGAACAAGATTGACAAATTGGAGTACGACTCGTACTCTTACATGAAATAAAACTATTTTTATCTAAAGCTGACAAAATAGAGGACCCCGGATGACCAAGACGAGCATGCCACAAGGAAGGAGAGATGGCTGCAAAAGCTGATGGCAGGGCTTGACCAGATGGACCGGGACTGGGTGTGATAGGATAAAGATCTCCCCTACTATCACACCTCATGAGAGGACTCCCTGTTTTGAAATCCTTCACAGAGAAACCAAATGGATCAAATTCAATAGAAACATAATTGTCAGTAGTGAATTTACGGACATATACTAAGTTTTTAATCAATTTGGGGGCGTGTAGGGTATTTTTCAAGATAAGAGGGGGATGAGGGGGAGATAATGTTTTATGACCATAACCCCGAATTGGAACAGAATTACCATTACCAATAATTATACCGCGAGGGTTACTCTAATTGGAATAAGATGAGAGCATACCTGAATCGGATGTCATGTGGGTAGTGGCACCGGTGTCCATATACCCATTCGGGTCCGATTGAGTCAAACCCAGTGTGTACATCACGGCCTTGATATCGGTCTGAGTGGGGCCTGCAGCGTGGTGAGCTTGCGGAGGTCGGGGCCCAAGAATTCCAGACCTGGACTGTCTTGGGCCGAAACTGCTGGAGCTGGAATTACTGGGCCAGTGGGCCGTTGGGGCTGCCGGAAATCCCACTGGCCAGACGATAGAAATTGTTGTGGAGGTGGGCCGTAGGGCCACTGTCCACTGGTTTAAGCCCACGGCCCATAGGCCCAAGGCTGAGACCAGTGGGTTGGTGGCCCACTGTAATCGGGATGGGGTCCACTGCCACTGTTTTGGCCACTATGACTGTTGTCGAAGTCGCCGCGTTTTCCCCCGCAATTTTTCCCATTATTTTTCTGGTCATTCTTGCTGCCCCCATGTGATCGGTTTTGGTTCGAATTGTCACCAAAAATTTGAAGACTAGTGGAGGAAGTCATCATGACCACGTGACTAGCATTAGTAGCCGCCTTTTTAGCCAAACCGGCTTCTTCCAAGGTAAGCATGGATCGGGCTTGATAGAACCTTGGAAGAGGATTACTTTGACGAAGGAGAGTTCCAATGCCACTATAGGCCTCGGATAGGCCAGCAACCATCTGTAAAACAAGACGATCTTCACTAACTGACGCACCAACGTTGCGGAGTTGGTCCGCCAATTCCTTCAACCTTTTGCAATATGCTGAAACATTCGGGAAATTTTCCACGTTGACGTGGAAAAAATCCTGTTCAAGGGTAACAACTCTGGAATTTTGATTATCCTGGAATATGTCACGCAGTCTATCCCATGCAGCCATCGCCGTAGCATCTGGCTCAATAATCGTCTGCAATAGGTCAGTGGAGCTAGTAGAATAAATCCACTGAAGGACGGTGGCATCAAGTGTTGTCCATAACTTAGGATCATCCTCGCGTTTAGGGACCTCCGTATCATCAGGAGTTGCGGGGATTATGTGATGGATGACTTGATGCGAACGAGCGTGAATTTTGAACAACTCAGCCCACGTCGCGTATTTAACGTTTTCTATTTCAAGAATTAGAGGGATATGATTCTTGATGTTAGAAACAACAAGGGCAGGGTGAAACGTGTTCTTTGACGTAGACATAACGAAAGAACTATAGGTGATAGAGGGATATGGAAGAGAGATTTGGAGAGCGGAAGAGCAAATAGCAAACCCGAGGGGAAGGTTCGGTCTTTGGCCGAGAATTGCAACAAAAATTCGAGAGAAAATTTTTGTTTGGACCTAGACTTTTGATACCATGAAAGAAATAATCCCTTGATTATTTTCATTAATTGAAAGGCTATATATACAAGTTACATATTTTCATAATAGGAGAATTTTATTCCTATTCTATTCCTAAAACTTTATTCTATACATCTATGGTAATACACTAATTATGGTAATACACTACTAATTATATTACAACATTACCTAAACTAGTATACTAAATATTTACCATAAATTACTTTGACTAAACAGCCAATTCCGAGAGTCTAAAATAGGAGCAAATCCGAGACCAAATATACACAATAGACACATGTATATTGTGTATATTTAACAGTAAACTTACAAAACAAAACCAATATTCTAATGAAAGAATAACGAAAAGAAAATTTGTAGGAATTAGCTTGAATTTAAGTTGTAAAAAATAAGCAACAACTATGAACGATGGCAAAAGGTCTAGAGGAGAAGCGTTGGTGAGAGAAAAATTGTTTAGGGGTTTGGAAGGGTTTAGCCGTTTTGGACAAGGACGTAGGTTTAATTGCCTATTACAATTCTAATAAGTACCTAGTTCAAATAAGGAATAATTTAATAAGAAGTAAAAAAGGATTCCAAATATAAAGGTGTATTTTTTACTTTTCCAAAGTAAAAAGGACTCCAAAAATAATTGTGGGTTTCCCCCCAAAAAAATAGGTGAAATATTATAAATTAAGGAAAATAGTAAATGACAATTTTATTTATGAAGAGTCTTTTAATGAAGGGCAAAAAGTGCAATCAACATTTCTAAGACCCTTCATGTTTTTAATATAATATAGATTAATGGAGGTATGTACGTATAATCTTTGATCCGCAATAAGTGATTTTTAAGAATTTAAAACACTCATAAAAATTACTTAATAACGTTAATTAGGAGAGATATTTAATTAAATTACCCTAATCTATTCATAGAAAAATTAATACTTTTTTGGTTTTTAAAATTACTTGGACCAAATTTGAAATGCTAGAAATCCACGTATTGGGGACCAAAGACATTAAAGTTATTTTTTCTATTCCTCCGCCTAGGTCGGATGGAAAGATGGAGTGTTATGGTACTTTATAAAATTTGAGAGTTATGAGGTGCGATCAGGCTATCACCTAGCAAATCTTTATTAGAGGCATAAGAACGGAGAAATGATAGAATTGAATCGAATAACCAATTCTTTCTGAAATCTTTTTGGTTAAGTGTGTGAAAGATGAACATTAAGAATAAATTAAAGCATTTCTTGAGGAAGTGTTTGATGAATGCCTTACCGGTTAAAAGTGTGCTAGCAAAGAGGTTAAGGCTACAAGACGCACAATGTAGGATATGTGGGATAGAAGAAGAAATAATTGAAAACATATGTTCGTTCCCTGCACTAGATCTCTAGATTTCTGGAAAATGAGTTTTGTTTTATGGCCTAATATTCACCGAGCTAATAACTTTGCTAGTTGGTGGTATGATTTCCTTTTGAATGTTAAACAATTTCCATATTCAATGAACCTTTTGAATATATCTGTGTATCTAATGTGGTTTATTTGAAAAGCTAAAAATAGTTGGGCTTTTAATTGTGAAATGTGGGATGTCTCTAATATTGTGAACAAGCTTTATTTGATTACCATGAATTTAAGGAACTTGACTCTAGTTGTAACTCTAAAAATGATACACCTTTGATTGATGAGCATCTAATCTTTTGTCCAGATAGATTTTGTATTTTACAAATGCAGGTGTGCAAAGGAATACATGAGATTCCAGTATCAGTGTTGTGGCAGTTGATGCTAGTGGTTCAATGCTTCATGCCTTTGGCTCTCCAATCAGCCAGTTGGAAAGTCAATCATTGCTGAAGCAATTGCAGTTAAGAGGCATTGCAGATTGCAGTTCGCGAAGGATGAATGAAAGTTCATATATGCAATGAAAATGATACTGATAATTCAGGGACTGAAATTAGCACCGTGAACTCTACAAAACGTATATGGAGATATCAGAAAGCTCTGAAACACTCTAGATGTAGTTCGATTTTCGTTTATTAGAAGAAACAAAAATAGGTGTAGTCACCGTTTAGCTAGTTTTTCGAAGACTTTAATCGATGCAGTTTCTTGGGATGAACAATTTCCTATATAGTCTGTACATGAAACTCGTGACTCTTTTGCTCTGTTATCAAATGAATGAGAAAGGTTAGTCTTTTGATGAAAAAAAAGTCAAGCTCTTGGACTTAATTCACTTGAAAAATACGGCTGGCTAGTCATTTTTTTGCCATGTAATAAAAATATTCACTATCTGAAAAATAGTCTGTTTTTTTTTTTTTTGAAAAAAAAATGATAGAGATTGTTTTTTCAAACAATTTTTGTAACTTAAAACTCCAGAACATCAATTGGGTTACTATTGCTCAAAATTTATTACAAGTTTACAATTATTAATAATTTTAATTTTATTAATTGAAGAAATATCCTTTATTAATAATTTTGATTTTAATTTTGCCAAGAAAAATTTATAAGTTGATTTGTGTTGATTTATAAGCGGACTTTGATTGCATTTTTTATGCATTTGAGGCATCTTCAAATTTCAGAATCTAGCATGGCTTATTCAATATATTTGGAACAAACGATGACTATTTTGAAAATTCTGGAATAGATATCTTTAGTTATTTGGCCTAACCATTTTATGGAGCCGTTTGGACATGATTTGAAATCATGATATGACATCATGATGATTTAAAGTTAAAGTTTTGTTTGGACATGTAATTTGGATTTCTTAATTATATTTTTTTCTCATAGACATAAAAACCCCACAAGTTATGGAAACCATCAAAACTTCCCAAATTCTCATACGATCTTACCAAATGACCAAATCATAATTTATAACAACATTAATATGCTATTAGAAAGGCTTTCTAAAAAATACAACATCATTTGGTCCAACTTTAGTTTAATAAAAAGGAAAATTGAACTTGAGTTATAGTGTAACTATTCTTTAATATAATCCTCCCACATGGTATGGATAATTTCTTAATATACTACCAACTTGCAGATCTTTTAATATTTGACAAATTGGTTTATAAACATAATTAGTAAATATATCTACCAACTTATGAATCTTTTTTTTACAAAATATAAATTTATTGGTCAAGTTTTATATTTAAAAAAATTGAAATGATAATTTGAAATCCCAAATCACACATTTTTGGATGATTTGTGATTTCAATTATAGTATGAAATTGAAATTGAAATTTTGTTGAAATTATATAAACAAAAGATGATGTGAAATCAAATAATGAAAACCCATTACCAAACGCCTATTATGTATACTATCTGCTTCTAAATCGGAAATAAATTATATAACATGCCCACTATGTGTACTCTTTGCTTTGAATTCAACGATTCTCCTTCCACCATAATATACTCATTCCCAAAGTGTGATTGTTATTATTTGGAGAGTAAGGCATCCCTAAATATTTCTAATGTGTATTTGTTGTAGGATCTTGATAGGTAAATTTCAATCTTTTTAAGACAAGTAAAGAAGTAAATATACTCGATTTTACAGAGCATATATTAGACGCATTAATTCTCATACTGCAGACCTCATTATTCATTATGGGATTGAAACAATATTTTTATGTTCCTCTTTAACTATTACTTTAAAAGATATATTTGTCATTTTAGAAAATTAAGAAGACACTATTTTTTTTTTTTTGCAATTCCACTCTTACTCATTTAAGGAAGAGATAGGATAATTTAATCAATGCCTTTATGATTAATATTGTTAAAACATTTTTAAATGAATATGTCAAAATGACAAGTAAAAAGGAATAGAGGGAGTAGCACTTAAATAAAAGCTTTATGCTGGTTGCAAAAAAATTTGGAAAAAATTCAGCTGAATGCATAACACAAATGGCCCAAGTTACTAAAAATTGTCCATTTTCGGCCAAATTATGAAATTTAATAATAAGAACTTTGCGCGTTAGTAGTATCATTCTCGTTCTATGATTCTAATAAACTTTTTTCGTCTTTGAAATTTTTCACTGTTGCTTCTTCTTCTCTGAAAATTATTTGCATATTGTATGTTGATGATTTATTTATTTGGAATTTTCCAATAATTTTGAAACACGTACGAAGATGGGTAAAACAATATTTGGCGAAGAAAAATAGCTCTGTTGAAGGATAAATCATATTCTTATGGAGTATTATCTATGTAATGTCACCAAAAAGTAGCAAATTAAACTTGGAACAACAGATTTGAGAGTTTAGAGTATTACGACTGAACTTCAAACTTTAAGGTCTGAAGTTTGATAACTTCAAACTTGTGGTATGAAATTTGAAGTAAGTGGTTTGTGAGGTACACATGCCTATGGATGCATGTGTTAACAATTGAATTTCTCAATTTACTTTGAGAAAATTATCACACACTTCATTTTCTTTATCCTGAGATTTTGTTGCATTTTTATGAAAAATCGAGGAAATAAATAATACTCCAATAAATAAAATTAGGTTAGTAAGTAAACTTTAAACTTGTTTGAAAATATGAGGTACTGAAGCTGAAGTTTAGACCTGATGTTTGAATGTTTACGGTAGTGCAGCTAAACTTCAGACTTGATGACTTCTTTTTTTGTATATTTTGTGTATATTATTCATGTGACGTATATCACAGGAAATAATATACAAAAAAAAAAAAAAAAAAAGGCATAGCAATGTTTAATATTTTCATCCTAGTTTTCTTGATCTTGCATTTTCAAAACTCTCTTGAAAATCATTTTTCTTGAGTCGATGGTCTATATAAAACATCTCTACCTCAAGGTAGGATAAGGTCCGCATACACTCACCTTCTCCAGACCCCACTAATTGTGAGATCACAGTGAGTATATGTTGTTGTTGATGTTGTTGTATAAGGTAGCAATGGCTTTTTTTAGCTTAATTTTAGCTCATAATTTTGATTCCAAATCAGTCCATATTATCTCTAATTTTTCTCAAATTTTATATATAGTGTCGTCCAACTGTTTTCAACAAATTCTAATTACACCAACTCAAAAACAACTAGTTTTAGATTTTAAATTCATGCTTCAATTGAATATTTAATGGTGATTTTTTAAAAAACTTTCATAAGATATTCATCAGATCGAAAGGTATATTAACATAGAAAGTTTAATCAAAGACACCTAAAAGAAGATGAAAACACTCACTTCACATTGTTACCTCTCTCTAGGTCTATGTAAAGGAAGAGTTTGTAGTGTAAGGGAAATGAAATTGGATGTAAAAAGCTATACATTTGTGTAAACTCCCAAATATTTTATGTTCAACAAACAATCGTCAAATGGCCTAATAGTCTCTGTCCTCCTTGCCTATTCTGAAAATGATCCTTTGGGGGTCTTATGGCCAGTCAACAGCCCAAAAAGTTGAAAGACATCATCTATTGTTAGATGGACTGGTTCATACTTTTAGGGAAACTTACGTAAGTGTACCATTCGACCAGCTAGTTTACCAATATGGCCAAAATATATACAATCTATATACTTTGGTTTTATATGTTTATGGTATAGGTATGTATAGTATATATATATTTAGTATAAAGTATACATTTCGATTGTGTATGTTGTGTACTGGTATTTATAGCATATACAAAATATACATTGTGTAGTATATATTTTATAAACTAGATGACCGAATGGTATTTGACTGTAATTTTCTCTATTTTTTATTCTTTAGAAGTATTTATCTTTATTTATATAGTAGTATAAAACAAACGGGATATATGATAAACCTTTATATAATACAATTAGAATTTGGAGATCCAACAACTTTTCTTTTGTTCTGATTTTTCAAATTTTATTTAATATAGTTTCTTACAAAATTCTTTTATTTATATTACCTTTTTATGTTGTTTCTAAATATGTAAATCTATATTCAAAATATTGAGGAATTCACATCAAAATTTAGATATGTTGAACTTATACTCTCAACGTTGTCCTCTTTCCGATGGAGAAGTAGTATTTAAAGCAAACCTCTAATTATCAATCACTAAATAGTTTTAGAAGAGCTATACAACTAAATCTCCCATGAATAAACAGAGATAAAATTCAATAACATTTTTCAGGTATGTAATTGAAAAATAGTCAATGTCATGTAGGGACGCCCCTTCAGTTTCGGGTTCGACCGAAATCAGTAGTTTTGATCCTACGTACATATTATTAATTTAGAATTTAATAGCTTTAAAGAATAGAATATTAAATCCATAAGTGGAAAATCCTTGCTCTAACATTATCATGAAATTTCAAACTCAATCACAGTGCATATTTTTCAATTACATGACTGATAAATTGCTAGCCCGCGCTATTAACACAATATATAGTGCCCAAATTTCCAAGCACTCTGTCAGGCGTTCTGTAATTTGGAAATGATCCTTTGGGTCTTGGTAGCCCAAAGATGTGAAGGCCCAGTACTGTTTGTTATTTTTAGTTGGAAAGCTAGGAAAATCAAAGTTGTATAACACTGCTGGGGGGGGGGGGGGGGGGGACGTTTAATAATTAACGTATTATTCTAATTGAGGGTACCTTTACTTAAGAACAAAGAGCCTAAAATTTCAAGAATTAGAGCACTTAGCTTTCCACTTTAGGAAAACCTTATTGACAACTGAGAGTAATTTGGATGGCAAATTGCCATCAGACTCCAGGCAAAAGGTTGCACATATTTCCTACTTTGACCTTTTAATTTAATACTAAATGGAATAAAAAAGTTTGTCTGAAAGTTGAATGTTGTGTTTAAGACAAACTAAACTTGAAATGAAACCAAAAATTGTACCTTAGTATTAGGGAAGCCACCTTCATCTGTATGGGGGAAAACGCATCCGGGGGAACCTAACATATTCGGAGGTTTAGATGGTCCGAAAATTCCCTATAGTTGTTCTTCACTTTCACCAACTCCTGTCACATTCGTCAGTCTCGATCAGAACTTGTAAGGTCACGTCATCATCACTTTTAGGGTCAAAATGGTCTAGTTTTGACTTATATATATAAAGCTTAGGAAGGAAAACGGCATCTTCACCATCTTGCTCACTTTGTAAACCTAAACAGATCTCTCTCAAAGAAATATACTTGAAGAAATATTTGTCTATTTTATTTATTGCTTGTCATGAATCTTAGCCTACTCTTTATTTTTGCTTTATTAATTTATCTCATATATTTACCCTTATCATCTATACGCGGGCTCATCAACGAGTTTTTCAGATCGGATACGACTCACTTGTCTTTAAACCCCAAAATACAAATCTCTAACTGAGTTTCTAGTTAGAATCGATTTCACCGGAAAACAGTTTGGCGCCGTCTGTGGGGATAGACAGTTGTGGTGTTGTCCTGATTCGCCACCCGAAACTCTCAGACGTACATGAGTACAGAACCATCCCGTTGCATAACTCTCGGTCATAGCTGAGCAATATAATAACGTATCGAGAAGCAGCGTTCCGCCTGAAACAAAGGACCCGCAAGGGTCATGACCAACAGACCTACGGAGCACCAACAAAGAAAATCGCCTGGAGGTGGAGGCGCGAAAATAAAGGGAAGAGGCAGTAACGCCTGCAGAAGAGGTTCCCAACAACCTCTCGAATAAGGAAGACAAACAAAGTCATTCAGCGGAAAGTAAGGAGGTAAGACCTAAAGGGCGTTACTCCAAGAAAAAAAGAGACGCCGACACTCTAGGGTGGAGGGAATGTTCAAAGAAGAAAGATTTCCTTCGGAAATGTCCTTGGCACCGGTCTTGGCATCGAACAACGCAATGATGGTGCCCATGAAAAAGCTCATAAATTTGTTATCCGAGGCAGCACCGGGTAGCCACCCGTCATATGACCTGAAAGTTGCCAAAATATGTAGAACTTCCGCAGTAGATGCTGGGAAGGCAAAGACGGAGATAGGTATATCAAAAGTATACCTGGCAAGACTCGTCGCGCTAGAGAAGGAGCTTCACGAACGGATAAGCTAGATGATATGAGCCCCTCCCGTCTTGAAGGGAGCTGGAGCGACGAAGTACGGTAGGATACCTTACAGGTTAGATGCTGCTCCTGAGACCATCCCAAAGAAAATCAAGATGCCTGACATACCTAAGTATAATGGCACCATGGATTCATAAGAGAACATTGTGAACTTCGAGGTAGTCATCACTAGAGACGACCAAAAGCAGCATGAAATCGAAGTAGTCATGCTGAAGAAATTCAGCCAAACGCTCACAAAGGGAGCACTTTCTTGGTATACTCTTTTACCTGAAAATTCTATTGACTCTTTTGCTGCTCTTGCAGATGCGTTTGTGAAGGCCCATGCAGGGGCTCGAAGGGTCGAAACCCACAAAGAAGACATCTTCACCATAAACAGAGGAAAGATGAGTTGCTCCGCAGTTACGTGGAAGCTAGATATGGCAATGGATCTTGGACCCGGTCCGGATCCGGTGGATTCATATTCATTTCATAGGATATGGATCTTCAAAATTTGGACCCGATGGATCCGGATCGGATCCGAATCTGGATCTTGTATTTGAGATCTGTATCCGGTTCAGATTCGATTCTTGGATCCGTTTTTTATTAAATATATTCATAACCTAGAATGTAATTTTATAAGTATTTTCTTTAAAAAATTTCATAATTTATGTATTGGGTAAAGAGTTGAACCAGTATAAGGCACAAGTCACACAACCATGTAATTTGTCTTTGAAGTTTTATTTCTTTTACCTAAATGCTCTCTACAGTTTTTCATATTTTCATTTCTATAAAAAGAAAAAATTATCACTCTTCTTTAAATTTCCCTTTCTTGAATCTGCTAGCCGTAAGCTTTAAGTATCTTTCTCTCATTTGTTTGATCAGCAAAAAAAAATGGGACTTTTGATAAATGACTGACATTGTTTTATGTTATTTAATGAAGTCAATCAGTAGAACTACAAGTGGAGCATCACTAAAACCTCCAAAAATTAGCTCAAAGTTACAACTTGTTCAGCATTACTAATGAAGTCAATCGTCTTTATTTTCTTGTGATGCTAAAACTTTGTTTAGTATTTTGGAAGAATGGTGTCATATTTGTGTAGGTTGATTGAATGAACTCAATCATTTTTTTCAATCAGATTGCGCTTCATTTTGTCATAAAAGTTTCAACATGTGGGAATATTATTCAAGCCAAAAAAATTTACATGTAGATCCAGATCTGATCCGTGGACCCGGTGGATCCGGATTTGGATTTGATTTTTATGGACCCAATGGATATGGATCCATGTATGAAAAATGAATATGGATCTAGTAGGATCCGGTCCAGATCTGATCTGTTGCCATCCCTAGTGGGAGCGATTCCAGCGGGAAAGGATGTTGTTGCCCGCTATTCCTGAAGATTGGGTTGTTGCGGCATTTGCAGACGGTCTGAATGTTAACAGTTCGGATGTCTCAAGAAAGTTGAAAGAAAGCCTGAGGGAATTCCCAGCCATGTCCTAGAACGAAGTAAACAATAGATACACATCTAAAATGAGGATATAAGATGACCTATGGGCTGACCCCTAAGCAGAGGTTGGAAGAGGACCACAAGGTAAAACACGGAAAACCTCGGCGTTCAGGCAGCGAGACCCGAGGGACTGGTATAAGCCATATTCATCTAGTCCACCTCCAAGAAATGAGGAAAGAACAAACATGTCACAATATGATCAGGGTTAGCCCAGAAGGGACAGGGAGGCGCTGCAAAGGAAGTCAGAAATTACTCGGGTCCACTAAGCGTGGCCTCTTATAACTTCAATGTGGATTGTGCAGTTGTTCATGGCAATGAAAAATATGAAGGAAGCCCAATTTCCTGTAGCAACACGATCCAACATAGATAAGTGGGGCATGAATATAGAGCTTTAGTATGAGTTTCATGGGATTCTGGGGCATTCAACGAAAGACTGTAAGCATCTGCGCTATGTGGTGGCAGACTTATTAAGCAGGGGACACCTGAAAGAATTCTTCAGCAGTCGGTCCAAATATGCACGAGATAAGAGAACTAAGACTTTGCGGGAGCATCTAACACAGTCTGACACAAATATAGAGCTTTAGTATGAGTTTCATGGGATTCTGGGGCATTCGACAGAGGACTGTAAGCATCTGCGCTATGTGGTGGCAGACTTATTAAGCAGAGGACACCTGAAAGAATTCTTCAGCAGTCGGTCCAAATATGCCCGAGATAAGAGAACTAATACTTTGCAGGAGCATCCAACACAGTCGGGCGTAGTCAACATGATCACCGAAGGAGATATCATCGGAGCGGTGTCTCAAAGGTTGCGAAGTGAAGAACCTCTCCCCTCTAGGAAGAGAGGAAGGGGCGAGATCGAAGACCCTATTACATTTGGCAGAATGGAGAGGATTGAGGGCCCACACGCTGATACACTGATAATATCTATTCAAATCTTTAATTTTAACATTAAGCATGTTCTTGTCGATCCAGGTAGCGTTGTTAACGTAGTTCAATAAAGACGAGGGCCCACAACGAGCGGAGACCACTGAGACACCGCCTAATTGCTCTGGCATACTGGCAAGGGTAAGGTCAAAAAAAGAATAAGTAGAAGTAGACGATGAAGTCATTGTTTAAAGTATGGGTCATGATGATAGAAAGTTAAGTTCAATCAAGGAGAAAAGTGAGAATAAGAATGAGGAAAAGAATGTGGGGGTCATCCCCTTAAATAGCCGAAGGAAGTAATCATTAATCTAGAAAAGCGAAGCGGCATTCCCTGTCAGGAAATGTCAATCGGTGCCTCTGAAAAGGTGCCGCTGAATGAGTAAATGGGTGTATTAAATGGCACTCTAACAAAATTTCTGATCTTGTGAAAAGTGGCGACGCTTCGGCTAATTTCCCACAAAAAGTTCAAAAATGAACAGACTCTTCCACTTCTGAGGCTCATGAAATGAAGGTCTCGGAAAGTGGGGGACTATCTGTATTGGGGGTGTCGCGCCCGATTTTGACCTGCGGGTTCCGCGACGCGATGGGTCGATCGCCTCTGGATTGGACAAAAATGCTTGCTTGAGGAGTCGCCACCTAATTATTCTAAGGTGAATTAGGGCACCTGAATGCTAACTAAATGCTGCAAAATAACTCCGATTTTATGGTCTACGAAACTAATGAGATTCTAGGTAAGGGTTCTTTATTATCCTAAAGGGAAGGGGTTAGGCATCCTTTAAGATCCGCTAACTTGCGGTTATCCGATCAAATTCAGGTTAATTGTTATGCTAAGAAAAATGCATGTTTTTATACATATAAAAATAATATTGCAAGATGTTAATAGAATGATGCATTTTGTACAAGTATGCATTTGTATGGCATTAATATACATGTAAAGCTAAAAAAAGTACAAGTATGCATTTGTATGAAAATTGATAAAAATGTATGCAAGGTGTTATTATGGGCAACGGGCCTAAAATAAATAAACTAGCGATTTTCAATTTTAAAACTAACCGAGCCTAAAATAAATAAACTAGCGATGGGTTTTCAGTTTTGGACTACCATATTAATTAATTCTATGTCTACCTATTCTAAATATTTCAATAATTTCACGAGTACAATAATATTACAATGCAGAATGAAAATAAAGCTGAATTAAAGAAAGTAAAAGACAACAACAAAAATAAGAAATCTCCGAGGGGTATTTTGCCTTCTTTGACTTTATCTTTGCAAGCTGTCAAGAATAAACGGTTAGAAACAATTGAATATACATAACTTCGGATTCGTATCCAAAACAGTAAATGTTTTGATTACGGAGGGCTCGACTCAAATTTTGAAAAGATCATTCCGGTCACGTCGTGGTCGCGAACGTATGACTCGTTGGTCATTTTAGTTGCCTTGCCTACCGAACATGTTGGTCTCTTGGGTGAAAAAGATTTAAGTTTCATCCTTGCCCAGAAGTTTTATTTTCCGTCTTTACAAATGTGGAGGCCTCAAAAATCGACGGATATTTTATCATCGGCCAAAATGCGGTATTTAATTCAAAAACAGTAAACTAAACCAAAACAAGTAAAAACTAAAATCGAGAAGCAATTCTCGAAAAGACGCGATATTTAGTTTAAAACAAGTAAGACAATAAAAAGTAAATATCCGTTGCACGGATGTTTAAATGCCAACAGAGTAACCGAAACGAGAAATGAAAAAAAGCGCGGCCTCGAATTCAATTTCATCGGCCTAAAAGCGAGTAAAGTAGTAAAGCGATAAGATATCCGTGCACGGATGTTTAAATGCCAAAATAAACCAACAATTTGCAATTAAAATATGCGACCCGAATTTCGAAATTTCAAACCGAAACGGGGTTTGAAATGTTTCGAAAATCGACCCGGTTCGGAATAGCGACCCGAATCAATTCTTTCCAAATTTTCAGGTAAACAACAACACAATAAAAACACGCAAAAATCTGAAAATTAACCGAATCGGGTAGACCCGACCCGGGTCAGTGACCCGACCCGGGTCAGTGACCCGACCCGAATCGGATGTTTTCAACCCGAATCGATTTTCTTCCAAATTACGGATAACCAACAACACAATATAAACGTACAACAATCTGGAAATTATACAAACCGGGTCGACCCGACCCAAGCACAAGATGGCCCGACCCGAATCGGATTTTTCAACCCGGATCGATTCCTTTCCCAAATTTCGGATAACCAACAACAAGATATAAAAATAAAAAAATAAAATCGGAAATTTATCAAATCGGGTCGACCCGGCCGAACAAGGCCGACCCGACCCGGACTCCGAAAACGGTGAAGAATAGCAAAAATTTCAGATTATTCACTACCAAAACCCCAATAATTTTAACTTATATTTTTGGACTTTTTAAGACGATGAACAACACAAAAAGAAAACAATACCAACCTTAGGAGAATCTCAGATTTGCATTTTGGATTTCAAAACTTGAACTCGATTTTCGGACCTCCCAATTCCCCCCTAAAATAAAGAACAACATGGAGTATTTATAGATGGCTTAACCCCCCCAAGAACGAGTTTGAAATTCGAATAAAAGGTTTTAAAAAATCTGATTTTGGAAGCGGATTTTGGGGGTATGGGTTGCGGATTTTCGGGGATAAGGGTATGGGATGATGGTGTCAGGGGCAGAGGGGGGTTGGTGGTGGCAGTGGGTGAGGTGACCGGCGATGTGGGGTCGCCGGTATGGGGGTGTGGGGTGTGTGCGGCTGATGGGGGGGGGGGGGTTTGGTTGAGAGGTTTATTTTTGTTTTTGTTTTTAGGGTTTGTTTGGTTAAGGGGAAATAAAAGGGATGGGTGGTTGGGCTTGTTCGGGTGTGGGCTTGGAGGGAAATAAAAGGGAAAGGGGTCGAATGGGCTGGCCGGAAATGGGGTTTGGGTTTTGGGTTTTGGGTAAAATTGTTTTGGGTTAGGGGATTTAGGAAAGTAAAGGGATGATGGTTGGGCTTGGGGTGTTTGGCCGGTTGGGCCTGGTAGTTTGGGGCTGGGGCGATGGGAAATAAGAAAGGGGGGAGTTGGGCTGTTGCGGTGTGGGCTTCGGTTGGGGGTCCGAAAATGGGGTTTTGTTTTGGATTGGGAAATAAATGGGTTATGGGTTTAAAATAAAAAAAGGGATTTTATTATATATAAACAAAATAAAAAGCTTTGGAAAAATTATAAATTGTAGAGATGATAATATGATAAAATATAATATTTGTGAAATGCTTGATGCTTAAAAAAAATGCAATGCCGTTTTGCAAAAAATAAAATAACATATAATATTAGGATAAAAGTATGATTATGATATAAAATGCAAATGACAATAAAAAATGCAAATAATAATAATAATAATAATAATGATATACATACATATATATTCCTATATTTTAAAATTGTTTTAAGGTGTCAAAATATTTAAAATTGCAAATAAAATCAGAAAAGATGGGACAAAATTGGGTGTCAACAGGGGGAAATGCATCCCAGGGAACCAACGTATTCGGAGGTTCAGATGGCCCGAAAATATCCTACAGTTGTTCCCCACTCCCACCAACTTCTATCACATTCGTCAGTCTCGATTAGGGCGCCACAGAATGGTCTAGTTTTTTCTTATATATGTAAAGCTTAGGAAGGAAGCAACGACATCTTCATCATCTTGCTCACTTTGTAAACCTAAACAGATTTCTCTCAAAGAAATATACTCGAAGAACTATTTATCCATTTTGTTTACTGCTTGTCCTGAATCTTAGCCTACTCTTTATTTTTTTCTTTGTTAATTTATCTCATATATTTATCATTATCATCTCTACCCGGGCTCGTCAAGGAGTTTCCCGGATCGGATATGACTCACTTATTTTTAAGCCCTAAAATACAAATCTCTAACTAAGTTTCTGGATATAATCGATTTGACCGGAAAACAATATCCAAATATTTTATTTTTCATAATGTCCACTGATAGTGATCGATCGTAATGAAATAAATTTCGATGTATCGAAAGAATTGAACTTTTGTTGGTAAGTTGTAGGCATGGATTTTATTAAATGATATGGATTAAGCATAATCTTAGACCAAGGATATGATGATCATTTAGTTGTGATAAGATCGTGGTATGTATAAACCACAAATTTAGGATCCGTTTGGCCATAAAATATTTTTACTTTTTTCTGTTTTTTTTTTGTTTTTTTTTGTGAATTAGTGTTTGATCATGAAAATTTTAAATACAACTTTAAGTTGTATTTGAAATTTGGAAAACACGTCAAACCTTGTTTTCACAGTTTTTGTTTTTGTTTTTTACCATTACTTTTGTATTTCACTTTTCAAATTTTACCCTGTATTTTTTATTTTTATAAATTTGACCCTATTTAATTCAACCAACAACCAATATAAATACCCAACAACTTTAAACAAGGAAATACTAGAAAAATGTGTGGTCTAATGACGATATCTGTTGAAACGCGAATAATTGTGAACTTGATTATATCATTATATTAAAGAAAATCTATATAAATCATACTTAATGTAATAGAAAGTTAGAGAACTGATTATTTTTATTAATTGCTTTTGGTGGTTTTGCTAGCTTAAAAATTGGGGGTTATAAATCATATTTCATATTTTTTTTAAAAATATCCAACAACGAAATATTTTGCAAAAACTATGGTCAAACACAACTCTAACTTCAAAATTTCCAAAAAAGTACTTAATTTTTTTTATTTCTATGGCCAAACGCCTACTTAGAATCTATATCTAAAAAACTATAGAATCTTTTAAAAATTAAGCACTAATTCGTGTGCAATTAATATTCAATGATCTAATATAAAACAGTGCAAGAGAAAGTCAGCAACTACAGGAATTACGTCTTAATACACTCGAAATAAACAAAGAAATAAAAAAGGGTTTTTGACAATTGATATATGAGTAGGCTTCTGATTCTTTTAAAAAATTGGGATGTCTTATTTGAGCTCAACTAAGAACAAGTTGTACTTCGTGCCAGCATAACTACCTTATTAGTATATCCACACATAGATTTGGTTTGTTTTATGCTGATCTATAATTTTAATCTTTTATTGTTTTTTGTTTTTTTTTGTTTTCCTCCAAGTGTCCAACATTCATATTGGCTTGACTAATTCCGAATTCGTGCCGAAAAGTCTTGTGGGTACAATAATTGTAGGAAACGGGAAGTAAATAAATATTGCAAATGCTAGAAAGGATAAACTACTCAAGATTACAACAAACTGGAAATAAGAACGATTACAAACTCCTTGTGATTTGTTGAGCCGAGTGATGACACTCTGTCTTTAAGACAAGATTGCCCCGTATATAACCTTTTATGTTCGTGGGCAATAGTCTCCCAAGATACAACAACAACTAACAAATGAGCAAAGGAAACTCAAGTGTTACTCTTGAAGAACTTTGAATATAAAAAACTTGCTAGAGAGGAAGAAGAAGATTTCAGAAAATTTCGAAGTGTTGAACAATTAAGCCAAAGGCCTCAATTTATAGTGTAAGGAAATGATCCCTCAACTAGCCAACTAATGGCCTACAATAGCCATGTAATGTCACTTATTGAGGGGTTACATTCAGCCAAATAATGGCTGAATTCATGTACCAAATAATGGAGATTCAATGCTCCAAAACCAGCCCAAAAGTCAGAACTTTCCATTTTCCCGTCGCAGCATTCTGCCTCCGAAGCGCCGCGGCTCTGCGAATCGCGGTGCCTCGGCTCCACTAGCCCAAACCACCATTTAGCGTCGCGTCGCGTCGCGGCGCTCCGGCGCTGCGACTCCGACGGTGTTGCGACGCGGCCCTTCACGGCTCTGCGGCGATTTCTGACTCGTTTCATCTTACACTTCGTACACTTCTTCCTTCGTGTACCAACGTGGAATACTTGTCATTTGGTCAATAACCATCCATCATTCTATGTCTCAAATTACGTATGTACCAATATCTCTTTCACTAATGAAGTTTACGATACTTGGCACTACTGTGTACACGTGTGTGAAAACGACGTTTCCGACGTGCGGGGCCCCAATTTTTCGAGTCATAAATAATGGGATAAACTTAATTCCACATTATTAAATCTCCAACAATCCCCTCTTGAAAGAGATTTTGGCGATTCACAAGGTGCCTATTTCCAGCAATCTTTCAGCGGACAGATGTTGCATCTGGATTGGTAGTTTCTGCTTTGAACCTTCCATAGTTGAATACCATCAGACTTACCGTGCGGTGAACGTGATGTCTTGAACCGTCAGTGTTTAGTGTAAGCCAAGTCAACGGTACCAATACAACAACTTCCCTTACTCTGTTCTTCGTAATGTTTTGTCCGTTGTGGCCGTGGACACTTCTTGGATTCTTAAGTGCGTTCATTTGAGGCGGCATATCCTCTCACTTAAATAGGTGGTCTCCTACAAGGTATCCTTCTATACCCCACTTTACAAGTGTTAGGAACCATTAAAAGTTTCCCCAAACCTAACCTCAACTATTGAGGATCATTAAAGGTTTTGGAAACTTAACATTTACCCACATTGCAGATAGCACTTATCGTCCATCGCGGGAACGACTTTGGATTTGGTGTTTCTTTACAGAAATCACTATCCGAAGTGCTCATGCTTCCACCAAAGCGCTCAACTGAACCTTTACAGCTTAATTTTCCCATTGAACTTAATTCCTGGGATCTCCAGTCAGTAAGGTTGGGTTACCACCGTATTGGTCCTTATAGCTTGAGTTTTAAGCCTATTCCCCTAGACAATCAGAATATCTGATCTTTAGGTAAGCCCTTTGTCAGTGGGTCCGCTATGTTATCCTTTGATTTTATGTAATCAATTGATATTATACTCGTGGTGATCAGCTACCTAACGGTCTTATGTCTCCGTCGAATATGACGAGACTTGCCATTGTACATAGAACTTTGTGCCCTTCCTAGAGCTGACTGGCTGTCGTAGTGGATCATTACAGAAGGTACGGGTTTGTCCCAACAAGGGGCATCCTCTAAGAAGTTGTGAAGCCACTCAGCTTCTTCTCCTGCTTTGTCTAAAGCGATAAACTCTGATTTCATCGTGGATCGGGCGATGCAAGTTTGCTTAGAGGATTTCCAAGACACAGCCCCACCACCAATTGTAAATATATACCCACTGGTGGACTTGGTGTTCTCTATATCAGATATCCAGTTTACATCACTGTACCCCTCTAGTACAGTGGGATATCTCGAATAATGCAACCCGTAAGTTAGCGTGTATTTCAGGTATCGTAGTACCCGATTCAATGCCTTTCAATGATCATTACTCAGATTATGGATAAACCTAGCCAACTTGTTGACTACATAAGCTATATTAGGTCGGGTGCAGTTTGTTATGTACATCAAACTCCCAATCACCTGTGCATATTACTCCTGGCATAGGGGTGCACCACAATTTTTATCAAGCTTTTGATTTCTATCCAGTGGTGACTTCATAGGCGAACTGTCAAACATCTTGAACTTTCTCAACACATCCTCGATGTAGTGAGATTGAGATAAGACCAGTCCGGCAGATGTCTTAGAGATCTTTATCCCTAAAATAACATCTGTGATACCCATATCCTTCATGTCGAAGCATTGTTTCAACAGTTCTTAGTCTCTAGGATCAAGCTAGGACTGCTCCCTGTGATCAACATGTCATCTACGTACAAGCACATCATGACGAACGAGTCAGAGTTACTTTTCGTGTAGACACATTTGTCACACTCATTAATGGAGAAACCCTTCGATAGTAGAGTACTATCAATTTTTTTTGTGTCATTGCTTCGGGGCCTGTTTCAACCCGTACAGAGATTTGACAAGTCGACAGACTTTCTTCTCTTGCCTTGGAACCACATACCCCTCGGGTTGTTCCATATAATTTTTTTCTTCCAAATCACCATTTAGGAAGGCTGTCTTGACATCCATTTGATGTATCTCAAGGTTACGCAACGCTGCGATCGCAATGAATACTCATATGGACGTCATCCTAGACACCGGGGAGTACGTGTCAAAATAGTCAAGGCCTTCCTTCTGCTGATAGCCCTTGACTAACAACCTGGATTTGTACTTATCTATAGACTCATCTGTTTTATACTTCTATTTGAGTATCTATTTATAACCCAAAGGTTTTTTTCTGGAGGATGGGGCTCCATTCTTATTTGCCTTAGTGATGGATGGACTGACGCGACAAATCCAAGGGGAGGTGTCATGGTGTATGTTATTCGCAGATGACATAGTCTTGATTAATGAGACTCGCAGCGGAGTGAATGCTAAGCTAGAGGTTTGGAGATAGACTCTGGAATCTAAAGGGTTCAGGTTGAGTAATGGGAGCGACCTTGAGACAAGCATGGATGTGAGGCTTGTTACTCAGTTCATTCCAAAGAAAGGAAGCTTCAAGTATCTCGGGTCTATTATACAAGGGGATAGAGAGATTGATGATGATGTCACACATCGTATTGGGGTAGGGTGGATGAAATGGAGGCTCGCATCTGGAGTCTTATGCGACTAAAATGTGCCACCAAATCTTAAAGGCAAGTTCTATGGAGCGATGGTTAGACTGACTATGTTGTATGGGGTGGAGTGTTGGCCAGTCAAGACTTCACATATCTAAAAGATAAAAGTTGCGGAGATGAGGATGCTGAGATGGATGTGCGGGCATACAAGGAGGGATATGATTAGAAATGATGATATCCAGGATAGAGTGAGAGTGGCATCGGTAGAGGATAAGATACGGGAAGCGAGATTGAGATGGTTTGGACATGTGTAGAGGAGAGACACAAATGCCCCAGTGCGGAGGTGTGAAAGGTTGGCTATGGACGAGTTCAGGAGGGGTAGAGGTAGGCCGAAGAAGTATTGGGGAGAGGTGATTAGACGGGATATGGCGCAACTGCAACTTACTGAGGACATGACCTTAGATGAGGGGTTTTGTAGGACACGAATTATGGTAGAAGGGTAGTAGGTAGTCGAGCGTAGTCCTACTTACGCTTTCAAACTGGTAGTTGTAGTGTTACTATTATAGGCCCGCTTATCCTATCATACTAATAGACGCAGTATTACTTTATAGTCCCCTGTAGTTTGATTTTTGTTGCTATGTCCTTTAGTGTACTTTGTTTAGCTTAAATACATGCGCTAGTTACTGCTTACTTTTTCGGAATGCGCTATCGTGGCTTATTCGCTTTTGATACCAGCATTTTCATACTGTTTTAATTTTTTTTCTAACCGGGTCTGACTGTTTCTCTTGCTCTACTCTTGCTTTGCTCTTGCTTTGCTTTTGATGTTGCTTTGCTTGTGCTTATGCTCTGTCTTGAGCCGAGGGTCTCTCAGAAATAGCCGGTCTACCTACCAAGGTAGAGGTAAGGTCTGCGTACACTCTACCCTCCCCAGACCCCACGTTGTGGGATTTCACTGGGTATGTTGTTGTTGTTGTCGTCTTGACTTTTGTCGGAACATTAGCCTGAATAAAAAAGTCATTTGTGATGTTCATTAGGAAGTTGTACAACAAAGGGGAAATGCACAAAAAATCGCTCTTCAAGCACTAATGGATGCATCAGCTACAGAAAATCTTGTGCGGTCTCTAAAGTATGTGGAACTTTTGATTATTTGTGTTATTTGTTGTTGTGTTTATTTTGCGTATTACATTTTGACCTGAATTTGATTTATATATATAACTATGGCTTTGAAGGATGTTTTCGAACTTGGGTAGAGCTGCAAAACCGGATGCACCAGGAGCCTGTTTCGATCAATTTCTTGAGTTTCATGAACAATGTGTGCAAGCTATAGCGGAAATGGTATCCATTCAAGCAGCAACAGCTTCAAACGAAACATCACAAAATTCTGAACAAGAGAATGGTGCCCCTATTTTACATGAAATAGTGCAGAATTCACTGGAAGAATCACAAAACAACGAATCAAACCCATCGAAGAGGAGAGCTGCACTGTATAAATCCATTGCCGTCTTTCCTGAAAGGAATGATCAAAAGTCAATTCTTGGAAAGCATTTGAGATCATCATCAAAGGTAACAAAAGGAGCATCAAATACTAACATAAATGAGAATGATGAGAACAAGAAACCGGCTTCTTCTTCTTCTTCTTCATCAAAGGTAACAAAAGAAGCATCAAATACTAACATAAATGAGAATGATGAGAACAAGAAACTAGCTTCTTCTTCTTCACTAAGCAGCAACATTTCCAATATAATCAAATTGGGAAAACAGATTGAGAGCGAATCAGGAAGTTGGTTTATGGATTTTCTTGAAAAGGCCATGGAGAAAGGGCTGAAAAAGGCGAAAGGAAAAATAGAATCAGATTCTTCTGGCAAAGTCCCTCAATCACTCTTGCTTAAAGTGATCAATTGGGTAGAAGTGGAACAATTTGATTCGAATAAACGTCCTATTCATCCTAAAGCAGGACAAATTGCAAGAAAGTTGAGGATCAAGGTGAAGAATCCCTGAGAAAAATGAGTGTTTTAAGAAACTGAGATTTATTGTATTGTATTAAACATTCTTTGATAAGTTTATGGAGAGTGTTGTTTTATTTTGTTTTTACTTTCTACCCCTTTCTATTATTTAGTATAATTACGATAGTTGTAAACTGCAGTACTATATGATACTCTTATAAGCTTATTCATTCAGAAATATATTGCTATAGAAGAAGGTTTTCTGTTACCTGGAGAATATTGTTCTACTTTTCTTCAACAGTTGACAATTACAGAGAGCAAAATTAGATGGACCAACAGTTGACAATTATAAGATCTTTATAGAAGTATACCAATATGACTAGCATAAATCTTAGCTAATTGGAATCACCAACAACATAGATCTTTTGCTTTTACTGTGTGCCGGCAGGAATTTCAAGAGATTGTTCGCCTTTTACTGACTACTTTGTTTTACGCGATTTTGGGCCTACCTCATCTTTTTAAATGTCTAATTATCATAGTAGCAGACGTAGATCTGAGCATTTGAAGATCTATGTAAAACATAACGAAGCAGTTTCACAAAATTTTCAGACAAAGTAGGAGGATAAAAAAATTTCTACATTTCACACTAATGTCAAAATCTTCGACCAAATTAACAGCTTCTAACATAAAACTTTTGCTTCTATTGTGTGATGATATTAGATTGCATATTTTCCCATAGATTGATTGGTGCATTGTGAAGTCTACATGCAATATATAATGAAACAATCTAAGGTAATCTTCTCTCCTTTTATAGATTAGAGCATGTAGCATTTATCGAACTGTTTCCGTAAACGTTGTCTGATCCAAAAAGCAAGTCATATTCCATGTTGATCTAACTTTTTTGGGAATAATCAATGAGCAAAAAATTGATTAGAAACAAAACAAATGTGTCTGCCGGTCTATTGCTTGGAAGACAATTATCCTAACCGTTGGACTACAAACGCTCGTTGGTTAGCATCTTTGTAATGACTTTTATATACAATAAAACAAGTTCACTCCATAAAACCTTGGTTGAGTGGTTGTTACATATTGTATTACATTGTATTGTAATGTATTTGTTTTAACGTTTGAATAGATTGAATCGTTTTTTGTGACATAATACTACACATCAGGAATTCGAAGGATGAACTTACATAGAATAAAATAGGATTATTAGATTATTAGCAAGGTAACGATGTGATCTCACCAAATCAGTCGTTATATAAAATGAGACTTTTCGTTGTTACATAACAATAAATTTAACAATATACATAATCTAATTTAAGTAACAATCAAAACAAATACAATAGCTAACAACCATCCAAACAAAGTATAAAACCCTGATTTCAGTTGATAAAGAGTCTGTTTGGATGGACTTATAACTTAACGACTTATAAGCCAAAAATCATAAGCCATAACCTAATTTACAACTTTTAGCTTATTCTTTTTATTTTGACTTAAAATAAGTAGTTAGAAATATTTTTTTATCCTACCCACACAGTACACACAAAAGTACTTACAAACTGCTTCCTCCGTCCAATTTTACTTGTCACATACTGATTTTACACTTTTATTAAAGAACTAAAAATATCCTTAATTATTGTTAATTACCTAATAATTAAAATCAATTAAAACTTATAAAAAAAATAGACAACCAACTAATTAAGTAATGAGTTCTAATAATTCACATATTACCCATAAAAAAATAGTGATGGAAAAAGGAATTAAAAAATTTAATTTATTAATTTTTAAAGTAAATAACTAAACAACTATTTTTAGTATAGAATATGGGTCGCGGAGGGAGATTGAGTGTGTGTGTGAGGATGAGGCGAATTCGCTTCTCCAATGGCGGCAGCACCTCTACTTTTCTTGGAACAACAACTTTTCCCTTCACCAATTACACAGCATCTCATCCATTAAAACCCAAATCTTTTCTAAAATTGCGTCCTTCAAGAACACCCCTTTTCACCACTCCCCATTATCGTTTAGTTACAACAGCTCAACATTCTTCTTCTTATACCTCTCACATTCTCTTAACACCTCAAACTAACAACCTTTCTGGTAAATAAATACCCTTTATATTTATCTGCTCAGAGGTGGTTCTTGTTTGTTTTGTTTTGTTTATGTGTTTACTTTTCTTGTGTCTTTTTCCTATGTAGGAGGTGATGGACAAAATGGGTATCCATTGAAAGACTCGAAAGTGGTATTGAAAGGGATGAGATATACTGATCTTGAGGTATGTGTATTTCAGTTGTTGGTTATGTGGGTCTTTATTTCTGTTATTATTTACTGATCAATTTTTCCTACCTACTTTGCTATTGCTTTATTTTGGGCCGAGAGTCCCTCTCTACTCCCAGGATAGGAGTTAGGTCTGAATACACTCTAAGCTCCTCAGAACCCACTTGTGGGATTACACTGGTTATGTTGTTGTTGGTGATGTGGGTCTTAGTTAGGCTAGTATAAATTTGAGTAAAGTTGAAATCTTGATGGTGATTTAATCTTCTTTACTCTTTAAAGGTTCAAAATTGTTTGTTTATGTTTTTGAGATTAAACTCACTCACTTGGTAAGTGTATTTCGGTTGTATATTTCAGTTAGGCTAGTATAAATTTTGAGTGAAGTTGAAATCTTGATTGTGATCTAATCTTCTTTACTGTTTAAAATTGTCTTTTGTGTTTTTGAGATTAAGCTCACTCACTTTCACTTGGTAAGCGTATTTTGGTTGGTCCTGATGTATATTTTGGTTAACCGGGTTGATATTTGTAGGAAAGCTGCAATCTTGATAGTGATTTAGTCTTGTTTACTGCTTAAAGATTCAAACTTGTTTTGTGTTTTCGAGATTAAGCTCTGTCTCTAGGTATGTGTATTTGGGTTGTTCCTGTTTGTGTATTTTGGTAAACCTTGTTGAAATTTGAGGAAAGTTGCAAGCATGATAGGGATTTAGTCCTTATTAATCTATACAGCTTAAAGGTTCAAAATTGTTTTTTTGTGTTTTTGAGATTGAGCTCATTCACTTGGTAAGTGTATTTTGGTTGGTCCTGCTGTATATATTGGTTAACATGGTTGATATTTGTAGGGAGTTGCAATGTTGATAGTGATTTAGTCTTGTTACTGCTTAAGGATTGAAACTTGTTTTGCGTTCTTGAGATTAAGGCTAATTTTATGTTGTCGTGAGGCTTTGGTTAGGCCGACTACTATAGGCTAGCTACTTTTAGCTTCTATATTGGCCCTTCCACTTTGACGTAGTTTTTGTTTGTATTGGTACTGAATAAACATATCAAATAAAGGCGAGCAGTATAAGCCCTTATCCAGGCTGGGAGTCAAGCTAGCCTTAACAAATCCGACATAAGCAAAGATGTGTTTCATGGCATGCAAATTTGGGTTGTTCCTGTTGTGTATTTTGGTAAACTTTGTTGAAATTTGAGGAAAGCTACAATCTTGATAGGATTTAGTCCTCTTTAGTTTTTATTTCTTAAAGGTTCAAAGCTGTTCTGGATTCATGAGGTTAAGCTCCGTGTCATGGTATTCGTACTTCGATTGTTCCTTCTGTGTATTTTAAGTTAATCTTGCAGACTTTTGAGGGAAGTTCCAAGATTGAGATTGGTTTATCTTGTTCTTGGCTCTTGTTTTGGAATTTTGAGATCAGTTTTGATTCTATTGTTTGATGGCCAACCATGGTTATTAATGGTCACGCTGCTTTCTTGTTTAACAGAAATGGGTTCAGTCACATGGTTATAGGCCTGCTCAGGCTCTGATGTTATGGAAACGTCTGTATGGGGATAATATTTGGGCGCAATGCAGTGAGGAATTAGAAGGTTTATTTTACTTTCCCCGTACATATACTATTGCTGTCATCGTTTCTATGAGTGTTGATGGTGTTAATTAGAAGTAAAAGGTTTTTGAATTTTTGTTTGGATCTTTCTTATGTGCACTTTGCAGTGTTTACCTATAATTTTGTAGATATTGATCGTAGTTAATGCTGATTTGGCTATGTCTCATCCATGTAACATTACTTTTCCAGGTTTAAATAAAGATTTCAGGAAAATGTTGAGTGAACATGCTGGATTTAAGACGTTAAACTTGAAAGAAATTCTGACAGCATCTGATGGAACTAAAAAGGTATATAGCTTGTGCCATATGTAGAATTTCAGTTATTGGCATATTTATAGTTGGTGCCATCTATTTTGTTTTTGATTCATCACTTAGTAAATATAACTCACAGGATCTTACAGATGTTATTCAAGTTAGAAGATGGTCTGGTAATAGAAACTGTTCTAATACCTTGTGAGCGGGGCAGGAACACCGTCTGTCTATCTAGTCAAGTAGGTTGTGCCATGAATTGCCAGTTTTGCTACACTGGCAGGTAAGCTCTAGCAGCCTTTTAGCGTTTTGGTTGTTTTTCCAACTTACAGCTCCTCAATTAGCTCCCTTTGTTCAAGTACATAAATCTACTTTGCAGAATGGGTCTGAAGAGAAACTTATCTACTTCTGAGATAGTTGAGCAGGCTGTTTTAGCTCGACGGTTATTATCAAGTGAAGTTGGACCAATCAGCAACGTTGTGTTTATGGTATGTGTATGATCGAAGTGATTTCCTGAAATGAGCATGTTTGTTTTTCTATATACCACCCAAAATTTTACCAGGGTTACCATTTATTAACTTCTGGTGTGCTGAACACCCTAGCTTGACGCAATGTGGTCTGCTTTGCCTAATTTACCAAAGTCTAGCTCACTTTGCTAATATTGCCGAAATCTATCTTCCTTGCAACCTTCTCCTAGGGTCATTATTCATGTTGCTCCCTGTTATTTTAATAAGCATCATGGTTGACTGGAGCTAGTCCTTCTCTTCCACACTATAAAGCTATATATATTATGAAATCTTGCCTGTGATTTTGGCTGTATGCTAATGAGGAATTGGGAATAAAAAACCTTTTGTCCCTTCTTTCTTAATTATTTTCTGTTTTCTTAAGCAATCAGTATTTGCTATTAGCTAATCATGATCAAATAACTGACTCCAGGGAATGGGAGAACCACTTCACAACATTGAGAATGTCTTAAAAGCTGTAGACATATTGGTAGATGAACAAGGGCTTCATTTTAGTCCTCGAAAAGTCACCGTTTCTACAAGTGGGCTTGTGCCCCAGCTTAAACGCTTTCTTCGCGAGTCTAATTGTGCTTTGGCAGTCAGTTTGAATGCTACAACTGATGAGGTATTTCCCTTGAGCAATTCAATTCTTGGGATGAAAATGGAGAAACAAATAGCATCATATTTTGATTCACACTAATGAAATATTGCAGGTCAGAAGTTGGATCATGCCAATTAACCGCAAATTTAACTTGAACTTGCTTCTTGGAACACTAAGAGAGGAGCTTCAATCAAAACACAAGTACAAAGTTCTGTTTGAGTATGTAATGCTGGCTGGAGTTAATGATAGGTATATGCCTTGTTTTTTTCTTCAAGAGTATATATTTTAGTCCCCAGTGTATTTCTTGAACATTAATAGTCCTTTATCTTTGTGAAAAAGGGTCACTTTTGGTCCCATCAAATGGAACAGACTTAAACTAACTGAAATATGAGAGAACTTCATGGAACCCGGGCGGACTAAACAAATAAACAAAAGACGAAAAGCCTATTCATCTTTAAGCTTTCTAATGAGACATGCTCTAATTTTTGCTATTAGTTTGGTGTCGAAATCAGTCTTCCAAATACTCACCATTGTTGTTACCATTTGATCCATCAGGAGGAATCCCCTCGAAATTCAAACTTGAAAATCTAAGTTAAGGCTCCCAAAAAATATCCACTTATCCAGAACTCGAATGCTTTCACATTCGCCTTTGATTAAAGATAAGTTGCCAACACACAATATCAGTAAAACAGAAATTGCTTGTAAAAATGATGCTTTCCTCTCTCTCTCTCTCTCTCTCTCTCTCACACACACACACACACACACACACTTTCTTTCCGTTTAATTTGTTCTTTTAAGACTACTTTTGGGAATGTTGAGTAAAAAAAAGTAGGAAATAATGGGGGTCTGTTCGGAGATGGAAAAGAGCGTTGTTTTTTCGTGGAGTTCCAGGAGAAATTTACATATGAAGAAGTGACTCAAAGAAATCAGAAAGAGAAAGAGAGGAGGCCTTTTATCAAGGGTTCTCATGTTCTCTTGTCAAATGGGGGAACTGGCAAGATGACGGATTTCCTCATCATTTTGCTATTAAGTTCAGCACCCTTCCGTTAGAATAATGAATGTGCTGTTAGTTTGGACGTGTTCCGTTTATTGTGACCAAAAGTGACCCTCTTTTGCAAAGATAAGGACTATTTGTGTCCATAGATATATCACAATGATCAAAATACACCCACAGTCATACACACACACAAGGACACTCTTTCTCTCCTTTTAATTGTTTGCTCTTCTAAGTCTATTTGTGGGAATGTGGAGTGAAAAAATGTAGGTAAATGACGGGGTTCTGTTCATAGATGGAAAAGAAAGTTGTTTTTTTGTGGAGTTTCGAGAGAAATTTACATATGAAGAAGTGACTCAAAGAAATTAGAGAGAGAAAGAGAGAAGGCCTTTTCATTTTGTCAAGGCTTCTCATGTTTTCATTTCAAATGGGCAAAATGGTAAGATGACTGATTTCCTCATCATTTTGCTATTAAGTTCAGCACCCTTCCGTTAAAATGAGTATGCTGTTAGTTTGGACGTGTTCTGTTTAATGTGATCAAAATTCAAAAGTGACCCTCTTTTGCAAAGATAAAGGATTTGCGTCCATGGGTAAAAATAAGGATCAAAATACACCGACAATCATACATAAGGACTATTTGGGGCTTTTCTAATTTCAATTTGCCTTAGTTGTAAAGCTATACCATTGTTAAAAACTTATTCATACTTTTCAGTCTAACAAAATGCCTACCCTGGAGAGAGGAAGGGTTATGGCTCTGTGGTTGGTGGAGTTAATAGGTGCCATAGCAGTTAAATTGTCTTTGTTACCTTTGAAGTCTTGAGCAAAAAAACAAAAGGAACACTTGGAGTAATTTTTTTTCTTTGCTGATGTAAAAGTTTCTCAAGGTTGCATTAACTACTCTACTCGTGCAAAATCTGGTCTATACCGTTTCTTTTAATCCTTTCAACTTTTTTACCATCTTTTGTACCAATGTGATTTGTGCAAGATAATGCCGTTATTCTTTTGCGATACAATTTTTTTTGGTTAGAAACGGTAATATATTATATTATAAATACTAAGGCATTACATGTGCAGTAGTAGTAGTAGATACATGGTCACCATCACTGCTAGTGACTACACTAAGGTTTCCAAGCCTTGCTAAGTTATTACACATTGATATAGAAAGAGCAAAACTCACGTGTTTCAAGACATCTAGAAACATGTTCTTGATTAAGCTAATAAAAGAGTAGAAAACAAGATGATTAGTTAGGAAAACATGCAAGAAAATTAATAAGTATTTACAGACGAAACTGTAAATATATTGAAAATAATTGCTGAAAAGGCTATTTGTAAGAAAATGAATTCTGAAAAGGCTTTTATGCGAAAGAGTAAATAAACAGAGATAGGTATCAAATACATTGGAAATGAAAAGCATGGGCTGTGGGGTTGGACTTGCAGCATATTTGTCCCAACTCTACCCTAGTGACCCTACATTTTGCAATTCCCTGCATGTTTAAGGTGCAAGTGTCCAATCACACTAAACTTCCTCACTCTTCTACCCCCCCCCCCCCCCCCCACAATCCACTGCTCGACCATCCCACAAAGCAAAAGAGCCATTGCAACTCTCCCTTCCCGGCTTGCTTGGGATTTGTAGTGTAGTAGTTGTTGTTGCAATTCCTTCTCTTACACTTTGCACAGTCATGTATCTATTTGCTCCTATGCCAAATTGCCAATCAATCCAATTTCTTCCCGGATTAATGCCCTCCCTCCAGCGTCATGGAGAATGACTATGAGGATGTTTCGTTCTGATGATTTTTGGGGATATTTTAACGTAGTTTCGGATTTACTTGCAAAGCCCCCATCCCAAGATACATCCGTGCTTTTACCCTCTAGATACAAGTTTTTCCAGAATCAGTTGGCTTGCTTAATCAATTAGAATACAAGATTCTCTTCGCTTGCTATATCCTGTAGTTTCTCATTGTTGAAATTTTATTGCAGTGTTGTGGATGCAAAGAGACTAATCGATCTTGTCCAGGGAATTCCATGCAAGATTAACCTGATTACTTTTAACCCTCATTCTGGATCCTTCTTTAAACCGACTAAAAAAGAGAAGATACTCGAGTTCAGAAACATTCTTGCTGAAGCAGGATGTGTCGTGCTTTTTCGATGTAGTAGAGGAGATGATCAAATGGCCGCATGTGGTCAACTAGGTAAACCAGGTGAAATCCAAGCTCCCATGCTTCGAGTGCCTTCTCAATTTCAAGCAGTACTGGAAGCTGCAGTATGATTCGGGTGGGTGCTATTTTCCATGCATGTTCATTCTGGTTTATCCAAAATGTCACACAGTTACAATGTGTGTGCCTCTTTTGAAATTCATTCTATGAAGCTAGTCTTAAACATGTGTGCGCTCTTGAAAATCAGTCACCCTTGTCCATGTTAGATTGTGTATACAGTACTTTTAGGCTTGTTATCCTTATAATTTTCTTTTTAACTCAAATATTTGGATTTGCAATCCAGAAAGCTGTGAGGGCTTGGGATTGGAAGTAGCATTTTAAATTTGAGAGAGCCAAGTGTTTAAGTGCTTCTCGTTGAGCTAGATTAACAAAGATCTTTATTAGGCGTTTTGACGATATTTGCTTGAAGTTGATATTTGGTTGAAGTAAAAAAAAGAATGTTCGAAGTTGAAAGAGTATTTGGAGGTTGAAATTGCACGAATTTGACCACGTTTGTCAAATCACCAGCTCATCGTTGTACCTCTTACTTGGTAGCTATAAAACAATCATTACCAAGTTATGAGACGGAAAACCTTATTACATTTGATATTTATGCTAACTTAATAAATGATGCAAATCGCGGTAGCAATATTGATATCAAGAGTGAGCGGGTGGGCTATCTTGGATATGATAGCTTTCAATCACCCATAAAGAGTTCAAAGTGCCATGGAAGATTCATTAAAGGAACTTTTAAAGTTCATAACACGCTCAAATGAATTTATGAGGCAAGTGATAACAATGACGGTGGTCATAAAGGACTTTGGAGCATTCTTCCAACCATCATTAGTTTGGATGATCTAAAGGAAGTATGAAAGGAAGACTTCAAGGCCACCAATACGTTGAAGTGATTATTTTTATAATTTAGATATTTTTACAAGACTAGTATAAATAGATTTTTAAGTCTTTTATATTAGGGTTAGCTAACTTTGAAGATATAAAATACTCTTGATGTGAGTTTATGGGAGGATTCCATTGTATCTCTTCAATGAACTCTCTTGAATAGTCTAAGTAATTATTTCATGTGTGAGTTCATTTTTCTACCCCCTTGGATTGAATCTAATGTTTCATGCATATTAATTGTTAGATTATCCCTTCTTTTCTTCTAAAATCTATTCTCTCATTCTATTTCTTAACCATATCCTTGTTATCTTATCTTGTTTGTTTAATTGTGGCTCAAGTTATTCTTCTTGCATCTAGAATCACATCAATAAATATTATATGACGTGTTATTTTTCTTAAATTTTTATTTTTCACAAGGGGAGAAAAAGAAAAAAATTGGATAAAATAATTACAAGATATGGAATCGAACTTGCAATAACTCGATGGCGATGGGAAGTTTCAGATAGTGAATTATACCATTACTTGTATCTATATTTTGATCGCAATTTATGACTTGTAGTTTGATACAAAATCACTACCAAAACACTGAACTGTCATTAGTAAGACAGCAACCATTAGTTCTTTTTCAGTAGTGCCAGTTCTCAGCTATGTCAATCAACTATACGAATCATTTTTGTTCTTTTCTCCCATGAAATTTTCCATTACCAATGATCCCAAATCTTTGGCTTCCTTATTCCTGACCCAAGTACTTCAGCTCCTTTTTTCGTTTTATTCCCGTTTCCCTTCTACTAGCATGAATTTTCTTCCATGATTTTGATAAAACGAAAAAGTTCCTTTTATCTTTCTATTTTAAGTATTTGATATTTAATACTCACTTACTGGCATTGTAGGGTTTTGTTGGGTTCAAAACACATAAGTAAGGCATAACGGAAGTTTAAAAGTTTTGTTTCTTACGTACCCCAACAATAATTTCTGGTATGGTTATACAACAATGAAACTGTTGGAAATTAGCCTTTGGCGGGAGTTGCGACCGATCAATTTTAACGGCTTAAACACTAGTGTTACGTATGTTGGAGAATCTGGTTCTTCACACATGCATGATCTACTAAGTACGTAGATAACCGTAGGGCCAAGAATCGTCAAATTTCATTGAGAAATGAAAGAGATATTGGTCCACGAAGTAAGGTGTTTGAAGCATGGAAAGTGTAATATTGTGTTCAATTCTCCCTCATCGGTAGAGGAAGAAAGAATGGTTGTGTATATAAGACTCGAAATTGGTTTGGGGTTTGGGACCCCAAGGGGTATCCCATGTGTTTAAAGGAGGGAGGACCTAGTTGTGCTTCGGTTCGAGGAAAGACCACATTCGCGCCGCCCGTCCGGTTCCGGGGCTCCGGGATATTATCTTTTTGGACCAGAAAACTTTGCCAGAAGTACAGTTTGATTCCCAGAAGTTTCAGATGTACAGTTTGGTCCCTGAAGTTTTCAGAAAGTCAGAATTTGGACAGTCAAAGCAGAAACGCCAAGCACTCAATTCAGCCATTTTGGCTGAATTACTCCTCCTATAATGGCCAAATCTGTTGGTCTTTCACCATTTATGTTGGTGACTTTACTACCTCCATAATGGCCATTATTTGGCTGTTATGGAGGCAGTTTTCAGTCCCTCCCTCACCTATATAAACACCCCCTTACACCATTGTTGAGCACTAAGAACAGTACACGGAAATACACAAGCAGAAATCTCTTTTTCCTACAACTTTCAAGCATCATTTCGTTACTCAATATTCTTCACGGTAGCACTTGAGTTTCCTTTGCTCAAGTGTTCCATTGCTGTTTTATCTTGGGAGACAAATTGTCCAGGACGTATAAAGGATACATACGGGGAAATATTGTCTTAAGGACAGAGTGCCACACTCGACTCAGCAAAAACAGTTTCCACTTTTTCTTGTGCAACAATTGTAATTTCAGATTTCTAGTTGAATTATTCAATCTTTGTTTATCCTTTCGAATACTTGTAATAGTTATATACTTCCCGTACTGCTTTATAAAGTACAACAGAGAAACAAATACCAACAGAAACTTGTAACATAAAACATTTACTTACAAGTTATAATAATCTGGAATCTTTATCAATTGTGAGGTGCACACGCGATTGCCCTTCCAATTGCAAGCTCCAAGCTTCAATGTATTTCTCCTTCGGAAAGCTAGGAAATCCGGTAGAGGTTCGAGAGAGTATTCGATTCTAAGTCTCTAAGGCTTAGAATGATTTTCAGAAATTGGTGTGTAGAATAATGAAGAGAATGCCACTATTTATAGGTGAAAATTAGGTCAAACCGGATTAGGGTTTGACCTTAGGCCTGGCCAAAAAAATGAGGCAGAGGCGTCGCGACCCTAGGGTATGGGCGCCGCGGCGCTCGACGTGCTCCTGCACTATCTCGATTTATTTTCCCGTGCATCCTTAATTAAATCCAAAATTCAATTTTGACATAATTAAAATAATCATTATTCATTTAGATATCTCGATTCTAAATCGAACATTTAATTACTCTCTCAATACATCTTTAGATCGAAAGGACAATCGACATAGTGTGACCCTACATGCCTTCTCATATCGACATTAATCAAATTAAGGTCTAAGCAGAACTCCCAGACGGCGCCGGAAGACGAATTCAATATGTGAAGTACGTTTACGTGAATCCAGTAAACTTAACCTTTATGTGGTAAGATAAAATCATTTCATTCACGACACACCTGATCAAGTTTAGGATTTGTCAAGTGTCTATCCAAATGGCTTAATCATTGTATCTCATCTATATTAGTTGACGACTAGACCATATTCTAAATATGTCTATTGCGTTGGCCAATGACTTAGTCAACCTAGTATCACTGAGAATCCGAGTGTTCTCTCGAATATACATTCGAGGAATGAATCCTAATCTTGGCTCAACTACCACCTTCAGTCCATATCGTAATGTACCCAATACAAGTCGTATCTCAACCTATAAGGCATTTGAGCTTAAGACGTGATCAAAGTACATTACTTTGTAGACAAGGCGCGTATTGACCTCAAGTCTAAGGACTTTTATCTCCCACACGCTGATCATACTTTAGACAAGTATAACAAACAGTATATCAGCAGGGTATACCAATACTTTCAAAGTATCCATGTGTCCATCACGAGTAGTCATTACTCGTAGCAGGTGAGACATACTACATCCTCTAAGGATGTGATGTAGACCACATGTCGTCTTATCACATATCATCGATATCCCATTCTCGATGATCATTAGTCGAAGCTATTTTAAGAGTTACGCTCTATCATGAATATCTCACTTTATTAATGACAACGTAAGCTCAAAGTATCCATGTGTCCATCACGAGTAGTCATTACTCGTAGCAGGTGAGACATACTACATCCTCTAAGGATGTGATGTAGACCACATGTCGTCTTATCACATATCATCGATATCCCATTCTCGATGATCATTAGTCGAAGCTATTTTAAGAGTTACGCTCTATCATGAATATCTCACTTTATTAATGACAACGTAAGCTCAAGGGATGCACATTAATGAATAATTATAAACAATCAAATAATAATTCAATAATAACAAATGTCATAATATTAATCTCCATTAATAATAATATGAATGTGTATAAAGTACATTTGTCCTAATACAAATTGTCTCTAAGACACAAAAATACTTTCAAGCATCGCCTATAGAGCTTTGGGGTAACCTTACTAGGAATTTCTTCATTTATGACATTATGAAGCTATCTCATAATATTACGTAGTAGTGGGAAAAGGAAAGAGTTAGCAATAGCAAAAAAGGCATGTTTTTTCTTTCTTCTAACAAAACTCGCATAACCCTAGTTTGGAAAGAAAATCATTGCTCTGCTGCTGCTATTGGTATGTTTTTTATTTTGGACCATTTAGAAATAAATTGGGACCAAATAAGTACAAACAAACGGATACCTAAGTGATAATTTGGTTAGTCCTCTTAACTCTACAAGATTTTTTTTTTTATAGAGATCGTGCAGCAAGAAGTCAAAATCTTTTTAGAGCCCTATTGGACATGAATTTCTTCTTTCAAAAAAAAACTTTTGGTTATACATAAACAAAATTTAAAGATGAATTTCAAGTTTGAAACAGTAATTTTGATAAGTTTTTCAAGTAATATTTTTTTTTCACTCACAAAACTTCTAGTACTTCTTTTCAAGTTAAATGCATACTCAAGCAACTTCAACTTCTAAATAGTATCATTTTTCAACTTTTGTTTCAAACACTCATTTTAAATATCATATTTTTTCTGTCCAAACACCTACTTAACTCACCTTCAAACTCTCAATTCCATTCAACCTACGATAAAAAACAGTTAATAACAGTGCTTTTCTATTGATTTCTTTAAACCTTGGTTAATGGTTACTCAAACATCTGCTTTTATGGTTGAACACAGAAGGACACTATCGCTAGAGTGATCAAGTGAAAAATATGACAAAAATATTGCTTCTTTTAGTATACTCTGTTAGTGTCAATCTAGTATCATCAATGATGAAATGAATTGAGCACAATAATATAATAATAACTTGAAATCAACAACAATGAATTCAGCAAATTGAAAACACATACTAACTTGGTGTCGATAGAGGCCTGCTTGATGCAGTGTCCTAAGACAAAAATTCGCCCCCACTTGTGCTGTAGTTTTACAGACGTCTGTCTAGAGGATACAACTATCTAAGTGAGAGTTCTAGCACAAGAACTTCACTTCTGGCGAATTTACTATATGTGTTCTTCAGAAACTTGTTTTGAAGAAGAAGAAGTAGAAGCCACAATCTTAAATCATTAATTGTGAAAAAACTGATTGATTGTTGTTTTTTCTGTCTTGTTGTGTATCTCTCTCCAACCAAGTGATCAACCTTCTTTATATAGAGTAGCATATGAACAGTTACAACCATTCATACCAAAGGTTGTAATTGTTCTGAAAAGTTGCAACCTTTGTGAAAAGTTGCAACCTTTGATTCGAATTTTCTGTCCGTTGATCACTTTATTTCTTCTTAATTCCATACAAGTTCCAACAATACCCCACATTTTCTATTCAAACATCAACAATACCCCACAGTTGGATAGAAAAATAAGATAATAAGGAACTTTTTGTTATTTCTGAACAACGCGATATGACATGCATCGAAAAAGGTGTCTGGTGGACTTGAACCGTTCGTAGTGAATACCTATCAGATCTACTTTGTGAAATAGTGGATGAAATATCTTGAACTATTCACGTTTTGTAGTAAATCAAGACAACAAGTATCACACAGATCATATCAACATATTTCAATTCTTACGGTTGTGTTCATTTCGGTTGTGAACAACTCCTTCTTCGTGAGATTTTCTAGAGAACGTAGCCATATCGGTTCTCCCAGATGCGACCCCACTTCAATCTCATATAGGTAATACCAAACAAGAATAGTCTGTACTATCCCACCATAGGTTTTAGTATTATTAAGAATAAGATTCAACCCTTAAAACATCAACTGATTAACACACTTAGTACACCATAGGAATGAGCATATGTGTGTTTTATGCTCCTTGAGTCTTCCCCAACTAGTATTCCTATTGAACCTAAACGATGAGATCTCCAATTATGATAGGTTAGGTTTCCTCCAGTTAACGACTCATTGTGTTGGCTTTAAGCCTATTCCCCTCGATGTAAATACGACTTGCTCTCTGTTAAGGCCTTTTGTCAAAGGATCCGCTATATTGTCCTTTGATCTCACATAATCAATGAAAATAATTTCATTCTTCAGCAAGCTTCGTATTGTATTATGATGTCGCCTTATATGTCTCGACTTGCCATTGTATATCTGATTCTTTGCCCTCGTCAGGGCAGCCATACTATCACAATGTATGCAAATGGCTGTCACAGGCTTTGTCCATAACGGAATACCTTCTAGGAAGTTTCTGAGCCATTCTGCCTCTTCGGCAGCTTTGTCTAAGGCTACAAACTCTGCTTCCATAGTTGATCGCGTAGTTACCATTTGCTTTGATGATTTCCAAGATACCGACGCTCCACCAAGTGTAAATATATAACCACTTGTGGACTTACTTTCCGACTGGTTGGACATCCAATTAGCATCACAATATCCTTCTAACACAGGAGGATATTTTGTATAATGCAATCCATAGTTCATTGTATGTTGTAGATATCGGAGTGCTCGTCTTAGTGCAAACCAATGATCCTTTCCAGGATTATGTGAGTATCGACTTAGTCGACTCATTGTATATGCTAAATCCGGTCTCGTACAATTCATTATGTACATCAAGCTTCCAAGAACTTGTGTATACTCCAATTGAGACACACTTTCACCTTCATTCTTCTTAAGGTGACTAGCGGGATCAAATGGTGTAACAACCGGTCGATCATCATAGTGTCCAAATTTTCTGAGGACCTTTTCAACATAATGGGATTGTGTTATTACGTAACCATCAGAATTCTTTTGAATTCTAATACCAAGAATGACATCCGCTATTCTCATATCTTTCATATCAAAAGCGGCATGCAACATCTTCTTAGTTTGGTTAATTACATCTTTATCCGTTCCCATAATTATCATATCATCAACATATAAGCATATAATGACACATGCATCTTTTTATTGTTTAATGTAGACACATTTATCACATTCATTTATTTGAAAACCATTTGATAATAATGTATTATCAAACTTTTCATGCCATTGCTTTAGAGCTTGTTTAAGTCCGTCTAAAGACTTAATCAATTTACAAACCTTTCGTTCTTGACCTTTAACAACAAACCCTTCGGGTTGTTCCATGTAAATTTCTTCATCTAATTCACCATTCAAGAATGCGGTCTTCACATCCATTTGGTGTATTTCCAAATTGTGAATCGCCGCTATAGCAATTAACGTTCTTATAGACGTAATTCTCGTTACTGGTGAGTATGTATCAAAGAAATCTACACCGTCTTTTTGTCAAAACCCTTTGGCTACTATACGAGCTTTGTATTTTTCTATAGTACCATCAGGCCTTAATTTCCGTTTGAAAATCCATTTATGGCCTAGTGGTTTTTGTCCCGGAGGGAGATCAACCAATATCCATGTATTATTTTGCACAATGGATTCTACCTCACTTTGAATAGCCTCTTTCCAATAAGGTGCTTCGGATGATTCCATAGCAGCCCCATATGTTTGAGGTTCTCCTTCAACAAAAAAGGTCATGAAGTCCAGTCCAAAATCTTTGGAAATTTTCCCACATTTACTCCTTCTTGGTTCAGAGATTTTTTCTTGAACAGATGAAGTAAGATTTTCATCATTATTAGTGTTTTGATTTGACTCATCTTGAGGAAGTGTCATTTTCTTATGATTAGGAATACTTTTATCCTTGTCTTTGTAAGGAAAAATATCCTCAAAAAATTCTGCTTCAGCAGATTCCATAAGTGTGTTTTTGTGAATACCTTCAACATCGGAATGATACACCAAAAACTTATATGTTGCACTATTAGTGGCATGACCAATATATATACAATCCACCGTTTTAGGTCCAAGTTTAGTTCTCTTTGGTAAGGGAACTTGAACTTTCGCTAGGCAACCCCACAATTTCATCCGTTTGAAAGTAGGCGATCTTCCTCTCCATAACTCATAGGGAGATTGGTCATTTTTATTTTGAGAATTTTGTTCAATATCATGTTTGCAGTATTTAACGCCTCACCCCATAGACTAAGGGGTGCACCCAAACTAATCAACATTGAATTCATCATATTCTTCAATGTTCTATTTTTACGTTCGGCAACTCCATTTTATTTTGGAGTATATGGCGCAATGGTTTGATGAATTATACCATGAGTAGAATAGAATTCTTTGAACTCATTTGATTGATATTCACCACCTCTGCCTGACCTTAGAATTTTAATTCTTTTGTCAAGTTGGTTTTCCACTTCTGCTTTGTATGTTTTAAACATGTTCAAAGCCTCATCTTTGGTATGTATTAAGTATACATAAAAAAATTATTGCAATCATCTATGAATGATATATAGTAAATCTTTCCTCCACGAGATGCAGTTGTTTGGTAATCACATAAATTACTATGAATTAAACCAAACACTTCATTTGATTTCACTACAGATTTATGAGGATGACTTGCATATTTTGATTCTATGCAAACTCCACACTTAGTCATTTTGTTCATAGAGCAATTTGGCAATATGCCTAACTTCACCATTCTTTGTAAATAGCGATAATTAACATGGCCTAATCGTGAATGCCATAAAGAAGGGGAATCAACCATATACATAAAAGCAGTGCTAGTGCCTGCATTTTCATTAATAATGGCAATTGCCTTAGTAGGTACAACAAATAGTTTGAAGAGTCCCTCACTGAGGTAACCCTTCCCTACATACAACCCACCCTTAGTGAGTACAAATTTGTCAGATTCAAATACAATTTTAAAGCCCTTATTACTAAGAACAAACCCAGAAATCAAATTCTTGCAAATTTCAGGCACGTGCAGCACATTAGTGAGCACAAGATCATTCACGGAAGTGAGTTGTAAAGTCACCTTCCCTTTCCCTTCTACTTTCACAGAAGCAACATTCTCTACGAACAATGGTTCTCCATCCTTGATGGCTTGGTAGGATGAAAACATATCCTTTTCAGAACATACGTGCATTATAGCACCTGTGTCCATCCACCAATCGGTTGAATTTGTAACCAGATTTGCTTGAGCCGCCACAACCCCAATGAATTGGTTTTTAGTTTCAGCCCGGTTGGATTGGTTGACATTACTCAAACCTCCAACACCACCACCTTGATTCTTGCGAAGGCGACAATCTTTTGCTCTGTGTCCAGGTTTGCCACATACCCAACAGAGTCCTGGTTGTGGTTTCTTGAATGCATTGGTCCTTTGTGGGGCGAATGCATTCCTCCCGGTTGCAAAATATGGCTTGGCACCATTAAATTTGCCCTGGCCTTTCTGAAACTTGGCCTTAGAAGCATTGCCTTCAACCATGTTGGCATTAGGCTCCAATGAAACAAAGACATCGCCTTTTCATTCTTCCGGTTATCCTCTTCAACTCGAATTTTCAGAACCAATTGCTCAAAATTCATTTCCTCGGTTAGATGCTTAAGATAAACCTTAAAATCCTTCCATGAGGGAGGTAATTTCTCAATAATATCACCAACATGGAAATTCGGGTTAAGGCCCATACCTTCAACCTCTAACTCATGAACAATGATTTGGAGTTCCTCCACTTGCTTGAAAACTGCCTTGGCATCACTCATCTTAAAGTTCAGAAACTTTCCGATGACGAACTTCTTGGAACAAGCAACCTCAGTTTTGTACTTGTTCTCCAACGATTGCCACAACTCCCGTGCCGTTTTGAACGTGGAGTAGATGCCGTAGAGAGAATCATCCAAGGCATTGAGAATATATTTTCTGCAAAGAAACTCCTGACTTTCCCAAGTTTGAATGTCTTTCATCCTTTCATCCTTCTCCGCATCAGTCAGATTATTCTCCCCTTCTCCGCATCAGTCAGATTATTCTCCCCTTCTCCTTCTGGCAAAGCCATAGGAGCCTCAGCAATCAATATGTTTGCCACGTGAAGAGTTGTCAAGTAGAACAACATCTTCTGTTGCAAGCGTTTGAAATCAGAACCTTTGAATTTCTCAGGTTTCTCAACAATGTTTTTCACCATTGGCGATCCAGATTGATCCATCTTTGCAAATCAGGAAATTGAATTCTCTGAAAAATTTTGCAACCTCAACAAATTAGAAAAAAAAAATTGATTTTTTTTTAATAGTAATTTTTGTCTTAGATTGTTAGTGTCAATCTAGTATCATCAATGATGAAATGAATTGAGCACAATAATATAATAATAACTCAAAATAACTTGAAATCAACAACAATGAATTCAGCAAATTGAAACACACATACTAACTTGGTGTCGATAGAGGCCTGCTTGATGCAGTGTCCTAAGACAAAAATTCGCCCCCACTTGTGCTGCAGTTTTACGGACGTCTGTCTAGAGGATACAACTATCTAAGTGAGATTTCTAGCACAAGAACTTCACTTCTGGCAAATTTACTATATGTGTTCTTCAGAAACTTGTTTTGAAGAAGAAGAAGTAGAAGCCACAATCTTAAATCATTAATTGTGAAAAAACTGATTGATTGTTGTTTTTTCTGTCTTGTTGTGTATCTCTCTCCAACCAAGTGATCAACCTTCTTTATATAGAGTATCATATGAACAGTTACAACCATTCATACCAAAGGTTGTAATTGTTCTGAAAAGTTGCAACCTTTGTGAAAAGTTGCAACATTTGATTCGAATTTTCTGTCCATTGATCACTTTATTTCTTCTTAATTCCATACAAGTTCCAACAATTCCCCACATTTTCTATTCAAACATCAACATACTCCACATGACTTACAAGATCATTCTTCATCGAATTACTTAGAAAACACCAAAGATTGTTATAAATATGAATCTTAATCATTTGGCGGTTATAAAACTAAAAGGTCGAGAGTTATTATTGTGAATATCAAAAGGCAGGAGTAATTCTCCTTAGTGGCAATGTGGCATGAACATCAATAAATTAATATATTTATTGCATAACCCTCCCACGTTACCATTTGAAATGCATTGTCTAACACGAAAATACAAAAGAAAACGAAAAGTAATATTTTCTCTCGTCCCTCCAAATCATTCTTTTTCGAGATTCATACAATTTTTTTTATCTTAAATTCTACCTTTTAAATATTTAAATTTATTACTGTAATAATTATGACTTAATATTATGTTCTACATAAATTAATGAATTTAACTCTCAGAATTTGAGTAAATTATACTCTTGCCGTCTCAAAAAAAGTGTCTTCGTTTGACTTGATACAGAGTTTAAAAAATAAAGAAGACTTTTGAAATGTGTGGTTCAAAATAAATTTTAGATATTTATGTGGCCGTAAATCATCTGATAAAGTTAAATTATTTCTAACTATAGAAATTTATCCATCTTTTTAGGGCAAACTAATAAGAAAAGTAAGACAATCTTTTTGGATGTTTTAATTTTTATCAATATCGGTTTCTAACTCTGTTTTTTTCTTCTACTTTGCAAGATTGTCTTCGTTTGAGTTGACATAGAATTTAAAAAATAAAAAAAGAATTTTGAAATGTGTGGTTTGGTTTTCAAAATCGGAGTGCGTGTTTGCTTTTCAGCATACTTACAAAGTTGCACTTATTTTCTTCTCTGTTTTGCTTTTGATTCCATAATTTAAATTTATTTTTCTTGTTCGAATGCGGAGTATGATCTGTAGCTCTGTTATTGTAGAATTGTATTGATCTCCTTTGGGGAACCTTTCTCATTAATACAAAATATATATAGGTGTACAATGTGGAATCCTTATACAATAGGGTTTCTAATTCTACCATAATTACAAATCACTAAATATGGTAAATATACAAAATAGATGTACACGTTAATACTCCCCCTCAGCCAGAGCGGGAGGAGGCCGGACGCTGAGACTGGATCTGAAGTCAAGGAATACATGTCGAGGAAGGCCTTTCGTGAATATATATGCATACTGATACGAAGAAGGCACATGCAACACCTTAACATGACCAAGAGAAACATTCTCACGAACAAAGTGTATATCCATCTCAATATGCTTGGTTCGGTGATGCTGAACCGGATTATGAGATAAGTATATGGAGGATAGGTTATCACAATAAACCAAAGATGTCTTACGCAAGGGATACTGAAGCTCTAAAATAAGGTTTCGAAGCCAACATGAAATGAGGTTATCCCCTAAGAACACACAGTAGCCGGAGGTGGAGCGTCGCGTGTCCGGATAGCCTGCCCAATCATCATCTGTATATGACAGCAATCTGGTCGGAGCTGAGGTGTATAGGTGCAATCCATAATCAAGTGTTCCTTTAACATATCGAATGATATGCTTAAGAGTGTAAAGTGAGGCTCCTTGGGGCATGCATGAATAGGCATACCTGTTGAACCGCATATGCAATGTCAGGTCTGGTAAATGTATGGTACTAAAGTGCACATACAAGACTCCTATAAAGAGTGGGATCGGCCACGGTATCACCATCAACGGCACTAAGCTTTGACTTAGAGTCAACTGGAGTGGACATGATCTTGTTGTTTGCCATTTCAGTCATGTACACTATCTCATCTAAATACTTGTGTTGATACAAGAACATGGCACATGCAGACCGAGTCACTGAAATCCCAAAAAATATAGCAAATTCAGTTCTAAGCAAAGCAATAATCTCACTTTTCAACAACTCAGAGGAGGTAGTAAGCACTATGTCATCCACATATAACGATAAATAAGCAGTGCTACTACCACGATAAAAAAAAATAGAGAGGTATCACATTTGCCGCAAACGAACCCAATCTGCATAATATATTGTGCAAAGTAATCATACCACGCTCGAGGGGCCTGTTTCAAACCATAAAGTGACTTAATGTGATGACATACTTAGTGAGAGGTTATGGGATGCACAAAACCAGGCGACTGATACATATAAACAGTTTCTTTTAGATCCCCATGAAGAAACGCATTATTCACGTCAAGCTGATGAATAGGCCAATGCTTACCCATAGCAATGCTCAGAACTGTGCGGATGGTAGCCAATTTAACAACCGAACTGAATGTCTCACCACAATCTATGCCCTCCTGCTGATTCATGTCATTAACCACAAGCCTTGCCTTATACCTTTCTAACTCACCATTGTCTCTGTATTTGTGACGAAAGAGACACATACATCGGATCACATTCACCCCCTCCGGTCTAGGAACCAAATCCCAAGTGTGCTATTTAGTTAAAGCATTAAATTTCTCACACATGGTGGCATTCCAACTGGAATCTAGTTTGGCCAATTTTGGGGTTTTGGGAATTGGGGATATTGTTTGTGTGGATAGGTTAAAGTGGAATTTTGGTTTAAAAGTCTCATGTTGGGCACGGGTTTACATATGGTGCGATGGGTCAGGGGTTTGTTGTGTGGGTGTACTGGTTTTTGGGTTCGGATCCGAGATTTGGGTGGTGACAGATAGCGTGTTTTGCAGTGGGGTTAAGTCAGTTGGATTGACAACGATTGATGGTTGCGGCGATGGTGGTTGGGTTGTGAGAATTTGTGATGTTGTCGATCTGGTTACTGGTTTGGTATGGTAGGTCATCGGGGGTGGTGAATATGTGGATCTGGGAGACATAGTAGGTAACAGGCGGTGGTGGTGTGGTGGTGGGGACGCCGGGTGTGGGTTGTCGGGACTGTGACTGGTATGATGGGGTGATTCTGTAGCCAACTGGTGGTTTGTATGTGAGATAGTGATGGTGTTTTGTGGCATAGTTGACGGTGGCGGACTGCCGGTGAAGCCAGGGACCAACAATGAGGAGGGGAGACTTCAAGACGGTGTGACAGAGGACGATGTAACCGATGGGACTGGCGTGGACAATGGACCCGAGGACCTTCTGATGGGATATGCCATGACCAGCAGTGATGATGGGACAGTAGTAGTCTATCGTTGGAGTTCGTGAAGAACAACGTGAGAGGTGTCGGTCTCGTCAAGAAAGGTATAGTCTGTGTTGCTGAATTTTTGAATGTTTGCGAACTGAAAAACCATCTCGTCAAACGTGACGTGACGTGATGAGAAACATGAATTTTATGAGTGGACACGTCATAGCAGAAATAGCCCCTATGGTTCGATTGAAAACCTAAAAAGACAATGAGGAGCTGTAGATACGAGATTGGGATAGCACATATAATCGAAAATCTGAAGGTGGTCATAAGAGGGGATTTTTCGGTATAGTATTTCGGTTGGGGTCATGTTATGAAGGGTACTGGTGGGTAAAATATTAATGACGTATTCTACCATTTTGACTACATAGACCCAAAACGTGAGAGGTAAGGAAGCATGAAACAGAAAAGTGTGAACCATATTATTTATAGTGCAGATGATTCGTTCGGCTTTGCCATTTTGGAGGGAGGTGTGGGGACACGAAAAATGAAACACCATGCCATCATTTTTACAAAATTTGTGAAACGTGGAATTATTAAATTCACGATCATTATCACATTGAAAAATTTTAATGGCTTTTTAAAATTGTGTGTGGATGAAAATCTAAAACTCAAGAAATTTGGCAAAGACTTCTGATTTATATTTAAGAGGATAAATCTAGATAAAGTGAGAGTAATCATCTAATAAGATGAGATAATATTTATGACCAAGAGAGCTAGTAATGGGAGATGTCCATAAATCGGCATGAATAATATCAAATGGAGCAAACGTAACAGTAGGCTTAAATGGAAGATGAACATGTTTGCCTAACTGACAAGAAACATAATTTTGGGCAAGTTTCCTATTACAATGAATAAAATTATTGCTTCGAAGAAAATTAAAAATATGAGCTCTTGAGTGGCCGAGCCTATTATGCCAAGTGGACGAAGAGACAACATCAATAGAAATAGGAGAGTATGAGCGGGCAACGAAGGTGGATGGAAATGGATAAAGATCCCTTATGATATTGCATCTCGTGAGAGGTGTCCCCGTATGAAGATCTGTCACAGTAAAACCAAAAGGGTCAAAGTCAACAGAGACGGAATTGTTACGAGTAAATTTTTGGACAGATATTAGATTTTTAATAATGTTGGGAGCATATAAGATGTTATTTAAGGAGAAAGGTGTGTGAGGTGGTTGGGTGTAGGTGGTACCATATCTCTGAATTGGAATGCGATGGCCACTAGATATGGTAATATATTGAGGATATTTTAACTGAAATAGTTTGGGAAGATTACATGCGGTCCGAGTGAGGTGAGAATTGTCCCCGTGTCCATGTACTAATTATCATTGGGCTGGTGCATGGTCATGCTGCTGAAGGCCTGACCCAACTCAGATGGGGCCAGGCCACTAACTGCGAAAGTTGATTGGGCCTGGACAAAGTGGGTCTGGCCTGGTTACTGGGTCTGTCGTTGCACGGGAGCTGGGCCAAGGAGGTCTGATTGCTGAAACTGATTGGGCTGGAGGCCCATCTGTTGCTGATAGAATGGAGGCTGATACGGGGCCCAGGGTCCCTATGGGCCACTACCCTGGGCTGGCCCAATTTACTGAAGGCTGAGTTTGCTGAGGGCTGGCCTTACCGCCACGTCCTCGACCCCGCCCCTCTTTGCCACTGCCCCGCCCCTTTCCGTCTTTGCACTACTACCGCTACCCCGCTGCTGGTGGTTGTCCGATGGAGGCTGGCCGGCGGGAGTGGTGGGGATGTCAACCGTCAATGCTTTTTGGTTATGTTCATCTTGTTTAGTACGACGTGTTTCTTCCAACAATAATTGTCATCGAGCCTTATTGAAACTGGGAAGAGGATCGACCTGTTGAATCATTGTTGCTAAGGTGTCATATTCACCTTTTGATAATTCCGCAACAAGTTGGAGAACCATTATTGTCTCAGAAACTGGTGTCCCCACGTTGGACAATTGTTGGTAAAGTTTTCTAGACGGGTAATGTTGAACTGCTCTTCTAGATATACGACACGTGTATGCTTGTTATCTTGAAAGATCTCCTTCAAACGGATCCAAAGTTCATGTGCCGTGGCACTGAACTTCATAATCGTATGAAGAAGATCTTTTGAGATGGTGCCATAAATCCATTGCTTGACAATAGCGTCAAGACGACGCCATGTTGTGTCGGGGATGTCAAGAGGGCGAGGAACGGACTCATCAATGTGGTCAAGCCGGTGTACGCGCATGCATGAATATAAAACAGTTCAACCTATGAAGAATATTGACCCTCCTCTTGGTCAAGAATTATAGGGATGAAGTTCTTGATATTTGTGACGATAAACGCCGGATGTAATGGGGGATTTGAGGGGGGAGGATGGGCGTCACAAATGACAGTAGAGGATGCAGAGTCTTTAGGAGAGTTGGGAGAAGACATGGTAGCCACAGGCAGAAAAGGAATTGATTGAGTCTCGGTAAAAGGAGTGATGAAAAGAAACGGGGGGGGGGGGGGGGACAAAGGAAAAGGGACAGGCTTGTAGCTCTGATAGGCAGAGGAAAGAGAGCACAGGGTGTTCTCGGGCAGACCGCCGGAAAAGGAAAAGAAACTTTTAGGTTTTGGGGCTTAGGCTTTTGATACCATGTAGAATTGTATTGATCTCATTTGGGGAGCCTTTCTCATTAATACAAAATATATATAGGTCTATAATGTGGAATCCTTTTACAATAGGGATCCTAATTCTATCATAATTACATATCACTAAATATGATAAATATACAAAATAGATGTACACGTTAATAGTTATAATGCTTTACACGCTGTAGTTATTTCCGACCTCCGCATTCATCTTTGTTATATCCAAAATTATACTATCAATTTATGCTTTTTTGCTTTTAATAATTGATAATTTGAAGTGCTTTTCTATTCAATACTTGAAACTTCTTGTTGATTCACATACATCATAATTTTAAAAAAAAAAAAACAGGTACAACGTCATGAGGTAAGAGAAAAAGGAAAAGCTCCGTGACTCATACATGTTACAGTTGTATGCGTGGACGCGAATATTTGTGTAGTAGTAGTTTCTGAAAAAAGGAGACACTTTCCATTTCTGGTTACGGAACAGATGAATGGCTGCTAGTCAAGTGTTTTTGGGCCTATAAACGGCTATCTTTACCCATGCTTAGCGTGGCAAGGCATATCAATTAGGCTAAGTAAGTAGCCGTTTCGACATGCGACTTCATCTGCAATTTTATCTCATGAGATAAAATCACAAATCATTCAAAGAGACATGATTTGGGATTATTTAAACTTTTTAAATGTAAAAGCTTGCTCATAAGTTTATATTTTGTAAAAATAGATTCATAAGTTGGTAAATATATTTACCAATCATATTTATCAACCATTTATATCAAATATTAAAAGATTTACAAGTTGTCAGTATATTTATAATAAATTTACTCTTACCAACCCTGTGAGAGAATTATATTAAAGAGTAATTACAATACAACTTTAATACGACCAGGAGGTCATGGGTTCAAGCCGTGAAAACAACCTCTTACAGAAATGTGAAGTAAGGCTACGTACAATAGACCCTTGTGGTCCGGCCCTTCCACGGACCCCGCGCATAGCGGGAGCTTAGTGCACCGGGTTGCTCTTTTCTTTTTTTAGTTACACTACAACTTAGGGGTGAGCATGGGTACAGGGTACCCAGATACTCGACCGGAACCGACACTAACGGGTAGGTTCCGGATAGATATATTATAATAACGGGTAGGGCCGGGTAGTAAAATTAGGAACCGATCAATGTCGGGTCCGGTTCCGATTCCGACAAATAGAGACAGGGTACCCGGACACGGAACCGATACCTGGAACCTATAAAATATTAAATATTTTTATTTTTTTTTAGAAACATTTGGACCACTTTTAACTTTCTCCAAAATTATTTGTTGCACGCCTGCACATTGATTTCCCCACCCCAAGATGCAAATATTTAAGCTTTTTCACTCCTTTATTCTAGAATGCTCTAGTGCCCTAAGAGAAAACACCCAAAACTCTCTCAATAACAATGGCGTTTTAGCTACACCACCGAGCTTCATCGTCGTCGTTGTTGAAGCTTTATCTCAGGTACTTTCATCATTGTCGTCGTTGAAGCTTCACCTTTGCCTCTTTCTCTCCATTGGCTGTGTTCACGTCGTTCCTAAAATGCATATGGGTTCATATCTAACTCTTCAATTTCTTTTTAATATCATATGCTTTGTTCTATTTCAGGCGATACTCATCTTCAATTTGTATTACTTTTTGATTTGAAATGTAAATCTATTTTAAAAATTTGTGTATATTTTTGTAGTTGTGATGATGAAATTTAGGGATTTACTATTATAATAAAGCTTTTCTTTTGTATCGAAAAACTTATGAACACGAAAATAAGTTTAATTAAGATATTTCCAAATTTATTTTGAAATCAACACGTTCAATTAATTGAGTGTCAAATTTGGCTTGCAATTTTAGGTTTTGGTTACAGAATTAGCTTTTCTACAATGAATAAGTTTTCTAAAACTTATTATAAGGGTACTAAAAACTCCGATTGCGGGCCAAAAAACTACTGGATGAAGTTATTTTAGAACTCTTTTTTATTCTCATAGGCTAAATAATGTTGCTTAATCTGTGTTTTTTATTTACAGGGTACCCGGGAACCTACCCGGATCCTGCGGGTCCGGGTAATGATTGCTACGGGTAGGTTCCGGGTAGTAAATTTAGGAACCGATCTTTTATCGGGTAGGGTCCGGGTAGTTCAAAAATGTTAGGGTACCCGGACCCGCTCACCCCTACTACAACTCATGTTCAATTTTGCGGGTCCGGGTAGGTTCCGGGTAATGATTGCTACGGGTAGGTTCCGGGTAGTAAATTTAGGAACCGATCTTTTACCGGGTAGGGTCCGGGTAGTTCAAAAATGTTAGGGTACCCGGACCCGCTCACCCCTACTACAACTCATGTTCAATTTTCTATTTTATTGAACTAAAGTTTGATCAATTGATGTTGTATTTTTTTAGAAATACATTCTAGTAACGTATTAATTTTGTTATGAACTTTCTTATTTGGTAAGACTGTATAAGAATTGGGAATTTTTTTACGGTTTTCCCAACATGTGGGTTTTTATGTATATACGGAAAAATACAACTTAAAAATTAAAATTACATGTCCAAATAAAACTTTAAATCATCATTATAATAATTTATCTCATGATTTCAAATCTTGTCCAAACTTATCATAAATATGACTACGACTGGTTTGAGTTGTTTCAGTGCCTTTTTGTGATTCGTTTATTCTATAATTTCGTTGACTTTCTTCTTTGTTGTAGGTATTTCTTAAGCAGATAGGTAACTTTTGGTAAAGCAATAGTATTTCATGAAAAGCATTATTCCTTTTTAAAGTCTGATTCAAGTGAAAATATTTTTTATAGTCAAATAGAGGATATATACTGTCATGAATTATATACGTTTTCTTTAATATCTGCACTTGGTTAGTGAAGATATCAGATTCTCTATATTTATTACTGTATTTAACAACAGTTCATCGACACGGAACTGTTTTAAATTGTTTCTTTTCTGCTCCTGACAGTTTTGATTGGCTGGAAATAATTCCAATTGTGTTTTCTTGTGTATGTTACAGGCTTCGCGATTTGAAGCAACTAGGTTAGCATATCCTTTACTTTCTTTTGTTCTTTTTAAGTTTTTCCTTCTTAAGACCAGGTGAATTTGTGCATACGTAAAAGCTGTCGTTTAGATAATGATTCAGAAACCTATTACTAATCTTTCAGCATGCATGTGTTTCGGGTGACTTCATCTCATCTATATATGCACACTAGCAATCAGCTTTTTAGATCATAACTGCAGGTTGCCTTTTACTAATCTTCTTTTAGGAAAGGAGTATAGTGAGGTTCTGGTGAATCATCAATTAGAGTTACTGTTAGAAATTTGGTCATTTACCGGTAACAAATGTCATTCTTTAATCAAATTGTGATAAAGGCACTACACTTATGAAGGCAGAAAATTTTCTGCTCCTTGTTGGTGTTTCGTATCAGATTTAAATGTTGGTGTTTACAAAGGATTGCAGGAACGGAAATTACAAGTAACTGCTTATGTAAGAATTGAAATTACAATTCAACTAGAGAACTGAAAATTACAATAAAACGACAAAACTGAAATTACAATTTTGTTGAGGAAGAAAAACTGGAAACTGTTTTTGCTGAGTCGAGTGTGGCACTCTGTCCTTAAGACAATATTGCCCCGTATGTATCCTTTATACGTCCTGGACAATTCGTCTCCCAAGATAAAACAGCAATGGAACAATTGAGCAAAGGAAACTCAAGAGCTACCGTGAAGATATTGAGTAACTAAATGATACTTGGAAGTTTGTAGGAAGAAAACTGTTTTCTGCTTTGTGTATTTTCGTGTATATCAAGTGTGCCTCAACAATGGTGTAAGGGGTGTTTATATAGGTGAGGGAGGAGCAGCAAAACTGCCTCCATAAGTGCCATTACTGGCCAAGTAATGGCCATTATGGAGGTAGTAATGTCACCAAAATAAATGGTGAAGAACACCAATGGATTGGCCATTATAGGAGGAGTAATTCAGCCAAAATAAATGGCTGAATTGGGTGTTGTGGCGTTTCTGCTTTGACCGTCCAAATTCTGACTTCTGGAAACTTCAGGGACCAAACTGTACATCTTGAAACTTCAGGGACCAAACTGTACATCTGAAAGAATTCTGGTCCAAACTGTACATCTGAAACTTATGGGATCAAACTGTACTTCTGGCCCAAAAAGATAATATCGAAGGCCCGAGAGCCGGACCGGACGGGCGGGCGGCGGCGGGCGCACGTGTGGTCTTTCCTCGAACCGAAGCACATCTAGGTCCTCCCTCCTTTAAACACATGGGATACCCCTTGGGGTCCCAAACCCCAAACCAATTTCGAGTCTTATATACACAACAATTCTTTCTTCCTCTACCGATGAGGGAGAATTGATCACACACCACACTTTTCCATGCTTCAAACACCTTACTTCGTGAATCAATATCTCTTTCATTTCTCAATGAAATTTGACGATTCTTGGCCCTACGGTTATCTACGTACTTAGTAGATCATGCATGTGTGAAGAACCGGATTCTCCAACATACGTAACACTAGTGTTTAAGCCGTTAAAGTTGGTCGGTCGCAACTCCCGCCAAAGGCTAATTTACAACATTAAATAATCTGGATTAGAACTTTTTCAGAAGATATAAGTAATCTTGATTAGAACTTTTTCAGAAAGTTATGCTTTTTTCCGATCATTTGGGATTTAAACTTGTAATTTTGACTCGATCTCAATTTCGGTCCTAGGTCTTACATACATGGTTTATCCTGGGGCTGTGCACTCCCGGTTTGAGCATTCCCTAGGGGTCTATTGGCTGCCCAGTGATGCTGTACACAGACTTAAGACCTGTCAAGTAAGACTATATCCTAATATTTGATAAAATATTTTGATGGACATGCCGTGGTTGTAGGGACTGGAGCTTGGCATTGAATCTTTTGACGTACAGACTGTGAAACTTGCTGGTGAGTGAAAAATACCAGCTAGGGTTCATTTTCTCAACAGCATCTGACCATTGTTCTTACTTGAGTTCATCTAGGATTACTACATGATGTGGGTCACGGGCCATTCAGTCACATGTTTGAGCGTGAATTTCTTCCTCGGCTTTGTGACGGCGTTAAATGGTAATTGTTAATAAAAGAACTCTTTCTCTCATTCTCATCCATCAAAATCAAGGATTGGATATAGTGAACTCCTTTAATGCTCCCCTGCGGAGATATTTGGTCTGCTTGGCATTATAAGTATTCCTAAAGCTCTTATTCTTATTGGGCATCAATGCATGTTTGTAGGTTTTTCTTTACCTATCTCTGCCCCTTTCTTCCATTTTGAGTGAAAGTACTCCTCTGGCCCCTTCATCCAAAAATTAGTCAATAAGTGAAAGAGTCTGTATGACATTGCCACAACAATCACTGTATTCATGGGTATTGCAGTATTTATGGCTTTAAAAGAATGCCATCACTAATGTAAGCTGAAATGTTGAGATCGAATTGGACATTTATGTATGGTTATGTATAGCGCAGAGCAGAGTGTATGGTGTGCTTATTTATCTACGATTGCAATTCTTTTTCTCTTTCTTGCATTGAAGAGAAGACTGGCAAAGCACTCGTTCATTTTCTCGTTTTACCATAACTTTACTACGCTCTGTAGTTTGAAGCTATTAATGTACCTTTTCAAACATATGAGAAATTGTACTATGAGCAGCAGATAGATTGGGCTTGTGCTTTGTATTTAGCCGAGGTCTCTCGGAAACAGCCGCTCTACCTATTAAGGTAAAGGTAAGGTCTGTGTACACTCTACCCTCTCCAGACCCACATTGTGAGATCTCACTGGGTATGTTGTTGTATATGATCTTGTGAGATCTACTTTTCTTTGTGGAAAAATCAGTTGATGAGTGGTCTCCTATTTGATTCTCTTCCATACTTTAGATGAACTTGAGGTTAACTGAATTAGTCTTTTAAAGATTTCTCCTCCCATGTTCAAAGCCTCTTAATAGATTTGAGCGAATATTGTAAAGAATGAATCTTGGGCCTAATTCAATTCCAAAAGTTAGCTTGTAGGGTGAGGATTGTCCAAATCCATATAAGGAGTCCATGTTCACATTCCATATCCAATGTGAGACTCTTAACACTCCCCGCATGCCCAGTTCTTGTTAACTGGAGCGTGAATAATATAATTTAGGGTCCAACATCGGTGAACAAAAAATTGGAATGAGTCTGACTCTGATACCATGTAAAGAATGAATCTTGGGCCTAACTCACCCCCAAAAGTTAGCTTGTAGGATGAGGACTGTCCAAGTCCATATAAGGAGTCCATATTCCCATTACATATCCGACGTGAAACTCTTAACAAATATGTTAAGATATTAAAATAGCTAAGATAAATGGAATAGATGTTGACAAGTAAATTCCCCTCTCCTTTTACTTTCTTCAGATGCAACTTAAATTATGCGCTTGCAGCTGCATTAGATGAATGAATCTTTTTGCAGATTTGATTACATACAGCGTGACACCAGAGCTTGTGGTCTTGGGTGCAATTTTCAGTTCCAGAGGCATGATCTTCGTACTCAATTTGATCCTTCTTTTCTCTAGAACTGAAGAATTTGTCTCGGAATCGTTCATATTACCTTTTTTTTATTTGCAGGCTAATGGAAACAATGCATGTTATAGACAATGACATATGTTATCGGGCGAAGGAATGGCAGTATTGTTGAAACTATTATGTTACACGAAAGATTCAACATCTTCCAGATATAGCAACAGTTCTCACAATTACATTCTTTCCATTGTATACTTATTTTCATTTTATTTAGTTAGTACAACTTTCTAACTATATGATGATTTTGTTAGATCTTACAATCCACAAGCTGTTTTCCACTCGTGCTGATTTGCATCGTACGGTATATATGCATCCAAAAGTGAAGGTTCAGAGAATTTCACTTACCTTGGTTCTTTATTTCAAAATGTTTTCTACTACTTAAATCTAGAGCTGGCCAGTGGGCCGGGCTCGGGTCTGGCGGGCCGAGTTTGGCGGGTCGGGGTTGGGGCGGGGTCGGGTTTGGCGGGACTTGCTCCAGTCCCGTCCCGATCCCGTCGGAATCGGGTCGGAGTCGGGATCGGGGCGGGTTCCGGCGGGTTTTCCTTTTTTTTTTAATAACATATGTATAAAAAAAACTCAATAAACAAGACAAGATAGTGTAATAAAAACATCCCAAGACTGTTTTTGTGCCTTTTATATTATTTAATAGACATGTTTGTAATACAAATACAATTGTCTAAATTGAAACTTTGTGGTGTTGTCCAAAAGTTGCAAATTACATAATAAAATTGCAATTAAAAAAATTACATTCTCAAAAAAACCTGTTCTAATTGCTTGATAATTTCCTGTGATTCTTCGGTTGGAATTGGTATTTGTTGGTCAAATTGATCCATGTCGCTTCCACCAACTTCGGATAAGATTTCGTTATAGTTTTCGTCTTCTTCTTCGTTGATCTCCGGTTGACCGCACCTTCTCCGCTCCGCTCGTATCCAATCTCTGAATAATACTGCAATTTCCAAGCTGTCTCCGGCTAATGAGTGTCTGTGGTCTCCTATTTGATATCTGTCGGCAGAAAAAGCGCTTTCAGACGCAGTTGATGATGCTTGAATGTTCAAAACATCTCGGGCCATCATTGAAAGTGTCGGAAAGGTCTTCTCATTCCCCCTCCAGTATTTCAGCAAGTCTTCATGTCCATCTTCATTGATAACTTCTTGGTACGGTACAGAACCCTGCAAAATAAAAATATCCAACTCGCTAATTTGGTTAGTAGTGGTACGGCCGCACATTCTATTTCTGAGGCTTTCAATACTAGCCGCAGAAACAACATGTCTTTTGTGAGGTTGTGTTGAAGATGAAGAAGATGGTATGGAAGCCGGTAAGTTACTAGCATTTTCTTGTTGGTAAAACCTATATATTTTTTTGGATTGGTCTTCTACGCTAGACAACACTTCTTCCTTAGTTTGTTCAATAGGTGGTGGGTGATTTAGATTTTTGGGAGTTGGAGGTGGTAGTACTTCTATACAATCGTAAATAGTTTCAATAGTGATTTAGTACCGTCTATTTTAATAGTCGGATTTAATACGGCACCAATAATATAAATAGTGGGAATAGGAATAAAATATTTTTTTATTTTGATAAATATTTTTTTAATAGCTGCCATATAAGCTGGTTTATCCATATATTCACTAAGTAATAAAAATATTAGAGTTATATAAAACAACATAGTTGAAATAGTAGGATAATATATACCGGAAAATTCTTTTGTTGCTTGAAAAAATTTCTCTAAAAATACAATAAGTTCGGAAATTTTTACCCAATCACTATCTACAATCATATCAGCTGGGTTTTGATTATGAGAGTTAAAAAATAAAGTTATAGGTTTTCTATAGTCATAAGCAACAAGTAGTTGCTCGTATAAAGAATTACACCTAGTGGATACTTCTTCTGGAATTTTTCTATAAGGTAGTAGTCCATAATCGTGACAAGTTTTTTTATATTCTTTTCTTCGTTGTACTCTATTACTTTTAAAAATAAAGTTTATAGCTAATTGTATTTTACTAAGAATGTCTTCAAAAAGTGATAGACCATCCTTTACAATTAAGTTATATATATGGCACGCACATTTTATATGAAAATGATCTGAAAAAGATGTAGTTAAACTATTTTTTTAAATTGTAATAGCGTAATTGTTAGAAGAAGCGTTATCTAATGTAATAGTCATAATTTTATCGGTTATTCCATAATAATGACACACTTGATAAATATTATCTGCAATAAAAGTACCAGTGTGCCTATCATCTATATATCTATACGCTAATATACGTTTTTCCATAGACCATTTATAATCTATCCAATGACAAGTTACCGTTAAATAATCATAGCCATTAGTACTACAACCTATATCAGACGTGATAGATACTTTGCCATTAAAATGATATAATGAATAACGTAAATATTGTTGATATTCATGTGCGAATTTAAATACATCTCTCTTAACAATTGATCTAGGAAAACCGTTAAAAGCAGGATTATATATATCTCTAATGTAATGAATAAAACCGGGAGATGAAGGAAATGAAAAAGGCAAACCCTCCATAACAACTAATTTTGATATTGCTTCCCTATCTCTATGTTTATTGTATTTAGGGCCTATAATTCCCCCCATCATAGGGTTAATTTGACCCTGTACTTGGTCCGGGACAGTATCAGTATGTGAACCTTGTCCCGATGGAGCGGACGTTTGCGCACCCGGTTTTGAAGCCTGGTATTGGGCATACATAGCTGGATGAGCACTTACTACGTGTCTAATTAAACCCCCCGTCCCACCGTGACCTTTTCCAGTTTTAAATTTTAAAATATTTTTACAAATTTTACATCTAGCTACTTGATTCTCTACGTCCCTATCAAAAAATGTCCATGCATCTAATTTTAATGGTCGTTTTGCTGGACCTCGTCTCATACTAGGGGGAATATGAGACATTTCAGTTGAAGGTGCACTAGTGGGTGTGTTGTCATCAACATTAGTGGGTCTATCATCTAGATCATCGTCTAAATTAAAGTCTTCTTGAGTTCCAGAAAATAGCTCCTCGTCTAAATCTAATGGTATTGTAGAAAAATGTTGAGTATCAACAAAATCATCATGTGTTGAAATAAGATGACTAGAAGAAGTACCCTTGCCTTGGTTTCCCCTACTAGAAGAAGCACCCTTACCCTTACCCTTAAACATACCTCTTAATCCTTCCATTTTAATTATGATAATAAATAATTAAAGATAATAAAATTAAGTGCGCTAAATAAAATAAACATACAATAATAATTTAATGAAGGAACGAATGTACCAAACGTCGACGTAACGTCGACGTGTAATCGAGAGGTTGAAAATTGAAACTTTGCTCGATGGAAGATCCTCAAGCTAGTTGCCAACTTCACTCCCAATTCCCAAATGAATAAATAAAATTGAATAATTAGTAAACAATGTAGACTTGTAGAGAGAGATATTGAGAGATTAGAGAGATTGTAGGAAGATTTGTGAGAAAGATAAAGAGAAAATGAGTTATTTATAATTGGAAAATTGGGTTAAAGTGTAAATATAATAACTTATGGGTTAAAAATAAATATTAAGGGGTAGAGGGGGTTGGGGGAGGGGGAGGCCAAAATTGGTCGTTGCCCAACGGCCAAAATTGGTCGTTGCCCAACGGCCAAAATCTAAAATGGTCGTTGGTGCAACGGTTATATTTGCAAAGGGGGGACTAGGGGCGGGATCGGGGCGGGATCGGGCCTGGGGCGGGCTCGGGACGGGTCGGGACGAGACATTGTCCCGTCCCGGTTCGAGTCCCGCTACCGAAAAACCTTTTTTTTTACTAATCGGGTCGGGGCGGGGTCGGGACGGAGTCGGGCCGTCCCGGCCCACTGGCCAGCCTTAAGTTAAATCTCACTTTTTCTTTTTCCATCTTATATTTTTTAGGCAATAGAGCTCATGGTTGTAGATGCCTTGATAAAAGCCAATGATCATCTTCAAATTGCTTCATACATCAATGAACCAGCTCAGTACTGGATGGTAGGACAATCTTTTCATTGATACAACCTAAAATACCATGCCTGTCTGAACTTTAAACCATCGGTTAATTAACAATGTGCAGTTAGATGATACAATAGTCAAAAGAATTGAAACTTCTACCCATCAAGATCTAGAGGAATCCAGAAATCTGATTCGTCGAATTCGAAGGAGGGACATATACCAGGTATCCACTACAAAGCCAGAGAATCCCAGATCGTAATTCTAGTTGAAAATCATCTACATCTTCGAGTTATTTCTTATTATACATAACTTAAGGATCTTATTTCTTACGTAACTGTTCATGTTATCTTTCTATTAACGTCTACGTAACTCCTATGTATTTCTGTTATTCTCGTTCTCTAAAAGTTGAATGATATCAACTATCAAGCTATTTACAGCAAGGACAAAGATGTCTAAAATATTTTTGCCTCAATATTCTGACAGTACTGTAATGAGTTTGCTGTGCCCAAGGAGAAGCTGGAACATATAAAAAATGTGACGTCTTAAGATATAATTTGTTCCCATGTCCTTCAGATAACTCCAATAGCCTCTTTTTTGCTTACCTGATAATGACGAACACTCCCTCATAGATTGACTTTTTATCCAGAATTCTGATGCTCATTTGAATGAGGAAGATGTCATTGTTACTAATGTTAAAATTAATTTGATTAGTGGAAGGAATAATCCATTGGAAAGGTAATTCTGAATCTTGGGGTTAGTGTTGCTCAGGATCTCATGATTGTGTGATGACTAAAGCCTTTTGTTTTCTTCTGTTCATGTGCTCCATTGTCATGCAGGATCAGCTTCTTCCAGGTATTATAATTTTCTTTGTCCTGTATACTTTAAAGAAACTTGCACAAAAATAGATAAACAAATAATTGTTTCAGGCTTAATTATCTTCTTTCCCTGAAGCTACAAAGATGGAAATTTCGGTTAATTGGCTAAACAAGTGTTAATGAATGCTCTTTGACAATGTCCACCTATAGTTAGAAATTAACCTATTAATATAATGGTACTCTTCATGCTAGTTGTAGAATCTCCTTTGTAAACGATCAAATAAATTTGTCTGGATTATCCAGTGATTTTTATTCAACTATACTGAAAGATTGAAAAAAACTGATGTGTATCAGTTATAATGGAAAAGGCTGTATAGCACAGAAATTAAACTACCTTAGTACCTAAGCAGGATAAATCCCATCGACTAACTCTGGTTCTCAAACATCAATTTAATATCTTTCTCCTTGAAATGTTGACCGGAGAAAATGTCAGTCTTATATGGAAGATTTTTTCTTTTGTTGGGGGGGGGGGGGGGGGGGGCATGTTTCAATCTTTCTGACCGCTTCACTAATGTGCAGGATTATGATAGCTTTGAGAAATCCCATATAAAGGTTGATCGCGTCAGTCACTTGTTGCCTGCATGTTACCAGGATATGATTGTTAGAGTTTATACCAGGAAACCTGAACTGGTCAGTGAGATGTAGCCAAACCCCGCTCCCTTTTCTCCTTTTAACTGCCTGCTTTTCTGTCTCAAGCACACTCCAGGTCTCTTAGAATTTTAAAAAGATATGAGCACTGTATATGCTTTTGTAATGTTGTAACATCTTACAGGTAAAAGCTGCTTCAGAAGCATTTGAGAATTTTCAGATGAAGACTTATGGGAAGAAAACGCACGTACATGCAACTCCTGAAAAAAAGAAACGCCTGAGTTACTATGAGCAATAAATGGCTATGCATCTGCTTCTAGCCAGATGTACATTCGGTGTATACACATGAACCGTAGATTCTCACTCTCTTATCGTATAGATGTAAAGTCCATGAATATGGCTAAACTGACATCATTTTGGTTGATCTTGTAAATCTAGATGCATGAAGTTCTAGCTAGTTGATCTTGCAGTGTAGGTTCTTCTATTCCTTTACAATGTTTGATTGAATTACTGAGATCAATACATCTTTAAATTTCATATTCCCAATGGACTTGTAGCTTAAAGGTATCTCGGTGGCAGTCTAACTTCAACTTGGTGTGATCTATTGATTGATGTGTAGACTTGGAGTTTGACAAAAGCAAAATTACAAAAAGTAATTCACCCTGTCCAATTCCTACATCGGCATTGTTGATCTCATTAAAATGACTAACCGATCTTTTGTCTTTCTTTCCTGTAAGTGCCTTAGGAGTTTCGCAGAGCACCTGAATAGAGAGATTGTTAACAGCTAGGAGAAAGTATTAGCGAATATTCTCCATATATTCGTCATATATTATGTAACTATGAATACTGTATATTTATGGTATATTAGGATCCTTACCGAATTAAGATTCCTCTCTTGTACACACTATATATATTTTGTGATAATGAGAACACTCCCCAAGGAAGATTATTACAATCTTACATAGTATCAAAAGCCAAAATCCTAGGGTTTCTCTAGTCTAGCCGTCGCCCCCGCCCCCCAACCTCTCAGTTACGGCGACCACTAAAGAAAAAATAATCTTTTCTCTTCTTCTTCTTCTTCTTTTTATACTACAATGACCAATCCTCAAAACCCAGATGAGGCTTCATCCACAACAGTCGTCAATCCAAACATCCCAAAACCCTTTATTTCTTCATATATTCATCCTGCACTCACCGTCTCAAACATCAAGAAATGTCTCCCAATCATTCTTGATCAAGAAAACGGTCAATACACTCCATGGGTCAGACTTTTCCGCATTCATGCACGTCTCTATAACGTGCTCGACCACATTGATGACTCATTCCTTAGCCCCCTGAAGTTGACGACGCTACTTGGCTCCGGCTTGACGCCGCTGTCAAACAGTGAATATATGGCAGTATTTCACAGGATTTGCTTCTCACTATAATGAAATCCGGCGCCTCAGCCCGTGACTTATGGCTTCGGTTGGAAGAAATATTTCAAGATAACAAGCACACTCGTACTGTGTATTTGGAGGAGCAATTTAATACCACCCGCCTTTAAAATTTCTCCAACATTACTGAGTATTGCAAATAGTTGAAACTTGTGGCGGATCAACTCTCCAACGTTGGCACAAGTGGTTTCTGAAACTAAGATGGTCTTACAACTCATCGCAGGCCTTCCAAAAGGTGAGTATGATACGTTGGCCACCATGATACAACAAGCCGATCCATTACCGAGTTTCAACAAAGTTCGCTCGCAATTATTGCTAGAAGAAACCCGTCGTGCTAAGTAGGATGAGCACAATCAGAAAGTGTTAGCCGTGGAAATGCCTCCATAAAATCATGTTCCAGCCGGCCCACCACCGCCGGAGAATTCTCATCCGCGGTAGAACCACGGCGGCAGGGATGGCCGAGATCGTGGCAGCAGTAGAGGATGAAAAGGTCGTGGCAAGGGCCACGGCCAGCAACCCTAGGCCCAGCAGCAGCAGCACAATCAGTATGCCTAGTGGACAGGCCCTCCAGCGAATTTCCAGCACCCATCGTAGGCCTCAGCTTCACCTCATGGACCGACCTAATATCCCTACTCACAGCAGGGGATGTTAAGCCCGGTACCAGGGTCTCGACCAACAGCGTTTCAGGCACCTCAGGCCCACTACACTCAGGCCCCATATCTGCAGCCTTCCAATGGCATTGCCCTAACTGATTTGGGTCAGGCTTTCAGTAGTTTAAATCTACAGCAGCCCGATGATACTTGATACATGGATTCGGGAGCCACATCTCACCTCACTCGCTCTGCAAGTAACATTCCTACTCTAGTTCGATTAAAGCATCCTCAATACATTACTGTTGGCAATGGTCATCGCATTCCAATACAGGGATACGACACCTCCCACACAAAACCACCACATCCACCCTTAATAATGTTCTGTATGTTCCAAATATCATTAACCTACTTTTTGTTCGTAAATTTACTCGTGATAATTCTGTCTCTGTTGAGTTTGACCCATTTGGTTTTACTGTGAAGGATCTTCGTATGGGGACCCATCTTACGAGATGCAATAATATGGGAGATCTCTATCCATTCCCATCCACCTACCTCCGCTGTCGGATCTTGCTCTCCAGTCTCTCTTGCTGCTATTTCCCCGTCCACGTGGCACAATAGGCTTGGCCATCCAGGCACTCCAATTTTTAATTTTCTTATAGGCAATAATTTTATTAAATGTAATAATGGGAAACTTGCCCAGCACTGTGTTTCTTGTTATTTAGGCAAACATACTCGTCTTCCATTTAAATCATCTACCAGCGTTACTTTTTTCCCTTTTGATATTATTCATGCTGATATGTGGATGTCTCCTCTCTCTAGTTCTCTTGGTCATAAATATTATCATGTCTTGTTAGATGATTTTTCTCATTATATTTGGATCTACCCACTCAAATTTAAATCGGAAGTATTTACCAAATTTCTTGAATTTCGCACCCTTATCAAAACACAGTTTGAAAAATGCATAAAATCTTTTCAGTGCGATAATGGTCGAGAATTCAACAACTCCGCCTTTCACTGGTTTTGTAGTAATAATGGCATGGTTTTTCGTTTCTCCTACCCCCACACTTCGCCTCAAAATGGTAAGGTCGAGCGCATCATTCGCACCATTAACATGGTTCACACTCTACTGTTTCATGCCTCCCTTCCTTCATCTTTCTAGGTCTACGCCGTCAAAATGTCAGAATATATTCTAAATATTCTACCTACTAGTACCCTTCACAATATTACTCCAATCGAAATTCTATACGGCATGAACCCTTTCTACGACCACCTAAGAATATTCGGTTGCCTGTGTTATCCCAATCTTGCCTCCACCGCCCCCCACAAATTAGCACCTCGGACTACTGCATGTATCTTCGTAGGTTTCCAGTCTAATCATAGGGGTTATATTTTCTATACGCGTCAAATTCACGTCTCTAGTCATGTCACATTTGATGAGACCACATTCCCTTTTTTGAACGACGGACTACACCATTCTTGATGAGCCTATCATTTCTCCTACCATTCTCAACCAACTAAATCAATCAACCACCGGTACACCGCCTCTGCCACCTCGTCTACTGTCAGACCCACGGTGGTGGCTCTTCTCTCATCGTCACCTACATCCACGCCGGTTGTCACCACCAACGGCGACCGAACGATCTCTCTTGTCACCCCACCCGCCACTCAGCATCCGTCTCCACCACCACTTGCTCACACACATCCACCTACCGTTATTTCCAATCACCCAGCCCATCACTCCAGTTCCATCGATCAACTAGCCACCGACAACACCTCCACCGCACCGACGAACCAACACCACCTATACAACCCACCACCTTCCCCATACCCGACATTACCCACCCAATCACCATCACCAATACCCATGCCCTCACCATTGTCAGATCTAACAACACCCACCTCCCTTTCATGTTCTGCCTGTTCGACACAAACTAAACCGCCGCAAACCCGAGACCCCACAACCTAAAGTTACCCACCCACGGTCCCTACTCACCAAATAGAAATATGTGCCAAACACGAGATTTTCAAACCCAAAGCCCAGTTTAACCTATTTGTTCAAACAATTTCCCTAATTCCCAAAAATCCTAAATTAGCCAAACTGGACCCTAATTGGAATGTCGCTACGTATGAGGAATTTAATGCTTTAACGAAATAGCACACGTAGGATTTGGTACCTAGACCGGAGGGGGTGAATGTGATCCGTTGCATATGGTTATTCCGTCACAAGTTCAGAGATAGTGGAGACCTAGAGAGGTATAAGGCATGACTTGTGGCTAATGGCACAAATCAGCAGGGGGTATTGATTGTGGTGAGACATTCAGTCCGGTTGTCAAACTGGCTACCATTCTTATAGTTCTGAGTATAGCCATAGGCAAGCACTGGCCGATCCATCAGCTTGATGTAAAAAATGCATTTCTTAATAGGGACGTGAAAGAAATAGTATACATGCACCAGCCACCTGGGTTTGTCCATCCAGCAGCCCCCGGTTATGTTTGTCATCTCCGTAAGTCACTATATGGCCTGAAACAGGCCCCCCGTGCGTGGTATGATCGATTTGCCAGGTATATTATGCAGATTGGGTTTATATGTAGCATGTGTGATAATTCTCTTCATTTTTCATCGAGGTAGTAGCACTGCTTACTTATTACTATATGTGAATGATATTGTTCTCACAGCTTCATCTGAGGGGTTGAAAAATGAGATTATTGCTTTACTTAAAACTGAATTTGTTATGACTGACTTGGGCAAGTTGAGTTACTTCTTGGGTATATCAGTGACCAAATCTGAAAATCATATATTCTTGAGTTAGCGTAAATATGCAGAGGAGATAGTATACATGACTAAGATGGCAAGTTACAAAATCATGCCCACTCTGGTTGATTCAAACTCCAAAATCAGTGCTATGGATGGTGCTCCAGTCTCTGATCCTACTCTATATAGGAGCCTTGCAGGTGCACTTCAGTATCTCACTTTCACCAGGCCGGATATAGCATATGTTGTTCAGCAGGTGTGCCTGTTCATGCATGCCCATATGGAGTCTCATTTCACTGTCTTAAGCGTATCATTCGATACATTAAGGGAATACTTGATTTTGGATTACATATATACCCCTCTGTGCCGACCAGGTTGCTGTCTTACACTGATGCAGATTGGGCAGGATGTCCGGACACGTGACGCTCCACTTCTGGCTATTGTGTATTCTTAGGGGATAATCTAGTTTCATGGTCTGCTAAGAGATAAGTCATCATATCCCATTCGAGTGCTGAAGTAGAATACAGAGGCGTTGCCAATGTTGTAACTGAGATTTATTGATTCCGAAATCTACTTTTGGAGCTCTAGTGTCCTTTTCGTAGGGCGTCAATCATCTACTGTGATAACATATCTGCCATATATCTCTCTCACAATCCGGTTCAACATCATAGAACCAAACACATTGAGATGAATATACATTTTGTTCGTGAGAAAATTTCTCTCGGTCATGTCAAAGTGTTGCATGTGCCTTCGTCATATCAGTATGCGGATATATTCACAAAAGGACTTCCTAGAAATTATTCCTTGACTTCAGATCCAGTCTCAGCGTTCGACCTCCTCCCGCTCCAACTGAGGGGTGTATTAGCGAATATTCTCCATATATTGTGTAATTATGAATACTGTATATTTATGGTATATTAGAATCCTTACCGAATTAGGATTCCTCTCTTGTACACACTATATATATTTTGTGATAATGACAACACTCCCCAAGGGAGATTATTACAATCTTACAGAAAGGGTTGCCTTGTTTCTATGAAAATTGAATGAAAAATAATTATCTGGAGAAAGAGAGAGACTTACATAGCTGAATATCAATAGTAGAAAGCAGCAGAGCTAATTACCAAGTATTATGAACAATAAGTTTTCAATTCCATAGTGACAATATAATGTATGCGTTCACTCAGTGCAGACACCTGATAAATACAAAATAGGGGCATAAATTTCATGAGAACGATTATACAATTAAAACTATTTGACATATAAATTATGAAGTTTAATAAAGACAAAGGCCTCTCTCGCCATAATTTGGCCGTCAATAGCCAAACTCGGAAAACGGTTGCACTCATAATGCAATGCATGTTAACATACGATATCGAAGCTAAAATGAGGAAAATGTGCAAGTCGGTGTAAAGGAGAAGAAAGAGAAAAGCGGAACTTCTCATTTCAATGAAAAAAATATGTACAATGACCAACTTAACCCAAATAGTACTAGGCCCTACTATTTATATCTACCCGGATTCTAACTTAACCCAAAACACTATATTGGTACAACAATATAACTACAAGCAACAAATACAGCCCAAACCGACTCAGCCTACACCACTAATAACATTATCAACTCTAACACCCCCTTAAGTTGAAGGGTGAGAAAACCTCCAACTTGCCAAGATTAAAATAGTGAGTAGCACCATGTAAGCTCTTTATAAAAACATCAGCAAGTTGAGAGACTGTCGGAGTATGATGAGAAGTGATCAAACCATTAATGAGCTTTCCTCGAACGAAATCACAAAGCAAACGAGTCAGCCATGTTGCCTTAGCTAGTTCCTTACTTAAAGGCATGTACTCAGCTTTAGTTGAAGAAAGGGATACCATGGGTTGTGTCTTGGACTTCCAACAGATCAGACTACCACCAAAGAGAGCATAAAACCCAGTGACTGACCTTCAGCTATCAGGACAAGCAACCCAATCATTGTTACAGAAAATTTAGAGAGACAAAATAGAAGAATTGTTGAGAAATAGACCATAGTCAGAAGTGCCCTTGAGATACCTCAGTAGATGTAAAGTTGCCTTCATATATGGATCACAAGGAAATTGCATGAAATGACTTACGTGTTGGATAGCAAAATTCGAATCTAGCCTAGTGTGAGTAAGAAAATTCAACTTTTCTATGAGACTCCTGATCTCGCCCAAATTACATCATATTAAGGCATAACACGACCGCTGTCAAATATAGTAACACAACTAGGTTGGGGTCGAATCCCACAAGGAATACGATGTGAAACTAAATCCTACTTGTCTTGTATTAATTCTTTTCTAATTCTTTATCTCTAAGGTAATCAAATTTGTTTGTTTAGAAGATTGTTGTAACTACTAATTCAAGTTTTATCTAATGATTATTTACCAAATTGATTAGAGGTTAGAGTTGTGACTTGACAAATGAAAGTAGTGTTGGATCTTTACTTAGTCTAGGTGTATTCAATATGGTAGGGGCAATGAGAACTATTATCTAAATAGAAATTTCTCAATTAACCCACTTAATTTCACAATTAGGCTTTTTAAGCCTAAAGTGTGGAATATAAGATTACCCATTCTTGACCCTTAGTTTATTCCCTTTTAATTGAAGTTGGGAATCATTAAATAGGGTTTAAAGCCCCAAGTCCTAATTAACTACCCATTTCCTAGATTCTAGTCTCTTTTATCAATTATAACTATGTATTGGGTGAGAACGCCTCGGGGTGGATTGGCGTATCTGGAAATCCAAACGGCTCCAAATGTTCACACAACTGTCTCCCACTCCCAACAACTCTCATCACATCAACCTCCCTAGATCAGAGTGTCGCAGCGCATGTGGGTGCGATGACATTAGCATGCTCACGTTGTCATAACTTTAAAAGGGAAAAATAGTCCAGTTTTGTCTTATATATGTAAGACTTAGAAGGGAAGGAACCACACATTGTATCCTCTTGCTCACACTGGTAATATAAACTCTATTCTCTCTCAAAGTAATATAACTAAAGGAGCACTTGTCCATTATTTTTCCATCACTTGTTCTGAATCTAAGCTTGCTTGTTCTACCATTTATTTACTTACTTATTTGTGTATTAATTTATCCTTCACATAGCATATAACATTGGACTCATTGAGGGGTTCTCCGGATTGGATACAACTCACTTGTCTTTAAACCCTAAGTTATAAATCTCTAGCTGGGTTTCTGGTTAGAACTGATTTCGCCGGAAAATAGTTTGGCTCCTTATCTGGGGATAAACAGTTGTGATATTGTCTCGATATGTAGCTGACCTCCTTGAAAAAAACAAATGGAACCACTATACTTGAAAAAGACATGTCAGAATAGAGCATTAGTTCCCGCGGATCACATGAACTTAAAGAGGAACAGGTACCCGTCGATGATCGGGACCTGATAGGTCCTTCAGTAACACTAAGAATGGAGCCATAAGAAGAGCTCGAGCGAGAGAAGCAGAGCAGCAAAAAAAGACACCCACTGAAGCAGTCTGGCAAAAAGTGAGGTAAAGGTATCCCGAATAACAAAGAGGCAAAAAGAGTTCAGAAGCAGACACCCGAAATATGAAGCTCGGCCAAATCTCAAACCGACAAACCCGAACCGGCTGACAAAGGATGATATTTGACGAAGGATACGATCGCAGCCATCCTCGAGGCACAGAACAAAATGATGTTGCGCATGGAGAGAGTAGTGGCGGCTATAGCTACTCACTCCAGGGCCTGGACTCCAGCATCAAACTAGAATGCAACGAAGACCTCACCATCACCTGAAACTAGAAAGAATAGGACTTATGGCACAAAGGACCGGATGGACGCGTTCACAAAAGTACTACGCCGGGTGAAAAGGGAGATGAACGAGCGGATGGACCAAATACATGGAGCTCTGCCCGTCATTAAAGGCGCAAGAGCTAGAAGATATGGGTATTGTCGTATCTGAAAAGCGCGACCCCCATCCCTATCCCAAAAAGTTCAAGATGCTTGAAATAACAAAATATGATGGCACCACCGATCCAGATGAGCATATCATGACCTTTGAAGCAACTATTACCGGTCACGACCTCAAACAACACAAAATCAAATCTGTTATGCTAAAGAAATTTAGCCAAACACTCATAAAGGGAGCACTCTCTTAGTATACTTATTTACCTGAAAATTCTATTGATTTTTTGTCTACTCTTGCAGATACTTTTGTCAAGACCCACATAAGGGCCCGAAAGGTGGAAACACATAAATAGGATGTGTTCACGATAAAACAGTGGAGAGATGAGCTTCTGCGGGGATTCGTAGACATGTTCCAGAGGGAAAGAATGTTGTTGCCGGCCATCCTGGAAGACTAGGCTGCGACTGCATTTGCAGATGGATTAAACCCGAACAGTTCGAATGCTTTCAAAAAATTGAAGAAAAGTCTGAGAGAGTTCCCAGTGAAAACATGGAGTGAGATAAACCTCATATTTATAGCTTAAATGCAAATTGAGGAAGACCAGCAGATGGCAGCATAGACATACATGTGCAGTCGCCCCTCGAGAAGGCCGGGTCAAGGGTTCAGATCCAGTACCACAAATGGGAGACGGTTTGAGTCGTATGATGCCAGAAGATTCCCTAGTATATAAACAACTTGGGTAACTTCATGAATCAGCAGGTGGTCATTGAGCGGGGCCCTCCACGATCTGAAGTGTTCATGTCGAGGGGGACTGTCCCCCCAAAGCTATATGATCACAACTTCAGCACAAATGCAGTGAAACTAGTGGCAATGATGAAAACAATAAAGGAAGCAAAATTCCCAGACGATGTATGCACAAATCTGGAGAAAAGGAATACAGGGTTATGGTGTTATTTTCATACCACGAATAGGCACACCACAGAGGATTGTGCAAATTTAAGAATCAAAGTGGCGTAGCTGTTGCCTGCGGGACACTTAAGAGAATACATTAATGACCAGGCAATGCTTAATTTAAGTAGGAATGTTGGACAGAAACCAAACCAAACTCATCCACCCACTCACACTACCAACATGATTTTCGAAGCGGATGTGGTAAACAGGGTTATATACACATCACTAAGGAAATTCAAGATCTCCGTCACGACCACGAGTGACATTCGGGAACCTATGGAAAGCTGAGATATCACATTCTCCGATGATGACTACGCGTACATTGCCTCCCCTCACAATGAAGCCCGGGTAATATCTATGTAAATCAATAAATCTTTTACTAGCCGTGTTTTGGTTAATCCAAATAGTTCAACAAACATCATCAAGCTGCGTGTCGTGAAAGAAATGTGGGTGGATGAATTCATCGTCCCAATAACAAAGGTGATGGCAGACTTCAACATGTAAAGTGAGCTGAGAATGGGAGAAGTTGAATTAAGGGTTTACGTCGATGGCGTGGAACGGGATATGACCTTTGACGTCGTGTCTGGAGACATGTTGTACAATCCAATATTGGGGCGGCCATGGCTACATATAATGCATGTGATCCCTTCAACTTACACTAGAAAGCAAGTTTCCCATGCCCTGGGGGGTCAGAGAAATCAGAAGAAGAAGTAATACTTCTCGTTTAGACGGCGCATTGATGGTGGCAGAACCACAAGGACATGAGATGGGTAAATAGCAATTACAAACACAGGACCCAAGCACGGTGTCCGCAGGGAAGAAAGAGCAGCATGCGGGGGAAGGACACTTGGATCAGGCCATCCCGAAAGGCTTCATCATGCCATCAGACAAGGACCTCACAGACTCCACCATAGAAGAATTAGAGAGCGCAATTCTTTTCAAAGAGAATCCCGAAAAGAAGGTATACTTGGGCTCAGAGCTCTCGCCCAAGCTCAAGAGTGCACTTTTACATTATTTAAAATATAATTCCAATTTTTTTACTTGGTCTCATCTTGACATAACAAGGATCCCTCCCGAAATAGCTATTCACTGGCTAAGCGCTAATCCCAATCACACTCCGGTGAGACAGAAGAAGCGACCAATATTCACAGACATGGACCAATTCATGAAAGAAGAGGTGGCACGCCTACTTAACATAAGGTCAGTATAGAGAGTCGAAGACCCCGCATGGCTGGCCAACCTAGTGGTGGTCCCCAAATTCAGGATGTGTGTAGACTTCAACGAAGCATATCCTAAGGATTCTTTCCCATTTCCGCACATCAATGAAACGATTGATGCCACGGTATGGCATGAGCTGCTCAGCTTCTTGGATGCATATTCCGGCTACAACCAGATCAGCCTACATCCGGAGGATCAGGAAAAAATTTCTTTCATGACCAATCACGATAATTTTTGTTATAACATAATGTCTTTTGGTCTTAAAAATGCAGGAGCGACTTATCAAAGATTAGTAAACAAAATGTTTGAAAAAGAAAACATTCATGCCATGGAAGTGTACATTGACGATATACTGGTCAAATCCCGGGAATCGAAAACTCACCTAGCTTCCTTAGCAGAGATTTTCGACGTCTTAGGTCGCCACGAAATGAAGCTAAATCTGGAGAAGTGTACTTTGGAGTTACGTCTGGAAAGTTTCTGGGCTTTCTTGTCTCTGGTCGTGGCATCGAAATGAACCCTAATAAAGTTAGGGCTATCCAAGAAATACCGAACACGTTGAACAACATTAAAATGGTACAAAAATTAACGGGAAAGGTTGTCGTCTTGGAAAGATTCATGTCTCGATCAACGAACTGATGCCATGAATTTTTCAAGCTTATAAAAAGGATCATAGTGATCTCGGCTCAGTGAGTCCTTTCTTCCGTGATGAACTGTTGGCACCAGTCCTACATTTTATCTCTGTGGACCGAGGAAAAAATGGGCTCCTTATTTCTGATGAATGTCAGAGTGTTATCGAAGCCTGCAAGACCTCAAAATGTATTTGGCCAGCCCTCACGGAATGGCCAAACCCAAAAAAGGAGAAAGATTTTGCGCATATACGACAATCTCGGCAATATCAATTAGTGTCGCCTTAATACGGGAAGAAAGAGAAGCATAACTCCCTATTTATTATGGGAGGAAAATGTTAATTGGGATGGAATCTCGATATCCAGATATAGAGAAATTGGCCTTGACCCTCATCACGACTATGCAAAAGTTGCGATCATATTTTCAGTGTTATCCGATAACGAACATTACAAGCGCTCAATTACAAACTCTGTTGCATGGAGAGAATCTCACAAGTCGGTTGAAAAAATAAGTGAGTATGACCTAGCATACCAGCCTCGCTCGGTAATACATACGCAAAGTTTGTCAAAATTCTCAGACGATTACGCACCCATAATACGACCTTAAAGGCCACAGGTATGAATCCGTCCTCTTTTTTTTCCATTTTTCTAACCTTTTGATCGCAGGGCTGGGACTGTGCGAATGAATCATACACCTCAGGAGTGGCAAGCGAAGACCAGAAAATACGTGTTGCTCTCTTTTCCTTGACCGACTTTTTTCCCGAAAAGGTTTTTACTGGCAGGGTTTTTAATGAGGCAACAACTGTAAAACGTATTACTCAGAAGGACTCTCCCCGGAATTTTAAATTCAAAAGAAAGATACTCACTCTTGTTTTCAAGAGCGGACGACCTTTGTTTTTTGTACTTTCTTATTTCTTGTCAAAATCACGCATTTACTTGGATTTACACACCGAATTCCATGAATGAAAATAGGGTTTCAGCTTCGCGTCTTATACTCTAAAGTTATTGGTATGAACGCATCCTCTCGGACTCTATAATATCCACCATGAACACACGACACAGCCTATAGGCCTCAGAGCGTGAAGGAAACATAACCTTATGCCAATATAAGATGAGGTAAAAATGTCTTCCTCATCAGCACCGAACAAAGGGGGTCCCTCATTTTATTATAAAATGGATGATTTTAATTCCCAATCATAAAATATGCAGCCGGAAATAATATTCTCGTATTGCGGAAAACGATTGCTCAAAATACCGCACGTATTAAGAAGAATCAAAAGCAATCGTCAAGCTTAAACACAAGCATTCGAAATCACCATAGAGCATAGTACCGATGAGAGGGTCCTCGGGTGGAAGGATCTCTATGGTTAAACTACTCCACTTCCAAAGACTGGGTAATCTTCACACCCGGACACAAATCATACCAACATAATCAGAGTAACAAGCAATAATATGAGCCCCATAAGTGACACCTTAACAAGTTAACAAAAAACTTTTGGCCCAGGGCATGAACATTACAAAGACACATGAAAATTATCATCAAAATAAAGGCCCAAAACGAGGGCAATACCGGTAGCAAAGTAACACAAATGTTCTCCAAAAACAAGGAGACATAATAATACATCCAAGAAATTAAAACTCCACGCAGGGAGTGCCAAGATCAAGAGATAGTTGCTAGAGTCATGAATGCTTCGGTGGAGACATGGATATCCGGAGCAGGAATGGCCGATTGATCTTTTGGAAGAGTCTCTTCTGTGTCACCTTTCCCGCTTTCACTCCCAGCTGAAACTCAAAAGGGTACCTGGGAAGGGTCTCCTCTGCATCACCTTTCCCGCTCTCACTCCTAGCAACTGAACCTCAGAAGGATGCCTGGGAAGGGTTTCCTCAGCATCACATTTCCCGCTTTCGCTCTCGGCCATCAGAACCTCAGAGGGATGCTTCCCGTGTTCAGCCGGGACTTTCTCTTTGCCTTCGTGGGATCCAGCTCTCACTATCAGAAGTCTGTGCCAAGTCCTCGAGCGGAGGATGAACGGGCAGAGAATTATGGGCCATGTCCTCCACCCTCAATGCGGCGTCCAATGCGGAATCAACATCAATCAACCCCTTTCGAACTTCCTGAATGGCAATCATACGGGCCTGGAACACGGCATGAGTTTTTTGAAGGGTGAAATCCATCTTCAACTTCTGAACGATGGCATCCGTATTAGACAGATGAACTTTCTGCATGGCTTCGCGAAGGGAGGTGTTACTCTCAGTAAGGTCTTTTTTTGTTGAAGTTGGTTCTGGTACCGGATCTACAAATTCTCACATATCCCTTCTAAGACGTTTAAAGACTTCTCAGTAGTAGACTTGTCTCTCCAACAAGCGTCAAGCTCAATTTCCATAACCCAAACTCGCTCCACCAGACTTGATTCGCTTTGAACTACAGTAGCTAAGTGATCCGGGTGTTTGGCGCACTTCTTTTGAAGCTTTAAAAGTTATTTGTGGAACCTGACCGCCTCTTCACGGTGGATTTTCTTGTCCTACTCCGACTGGCCAACCTGGCCTCTAGATCCTTGACAGAAATCAACTGGCTTTCTAAATCCAAGAGGCGCTCTTGCAATTTTTGATACTCTAGCATCCTCTCCATCTCCTCACTAAGCTTCCGCTAGAAAACCTATATGGTCAGAAGGCTCTCCTAAAATAAAAATGGTCGGGAAAACCAAGGGTCATGGAAAAATAAAGGAAATAATATAGAAATAAACTGATCGTATACCTAGGCGACCGCGTGGGCACCGACATTGAGCATACAATCACCAGAAATGCCCCTCGTCTTCTCTTTATCTCTCTCACTAGCCAGGGGCCTCAAGTATCTCGCAACTCCTATTGGCTGAGAAAAAAAGTTGCATTCTTGAGGAACGGTGAATGTAACCTGCCGACGAGATGAAGGATAGCGGAATGGTGCCGGAAAAGTGTCCCCCAACCACGATCGACCGGAGCTTTGAAATCCCTCAGGACATGCCCTGGTGTTAAGATCCCGAGAACCTTCAGATCGAGCCCCATGCGTCGAGCCTTGAGGCACTGGCGTGGGAACAGTCCGGGATGAGGAAGGAATGCAAGGAACGGATACAAGACTCGGGGTAACACCTCTAGCTTTGACAGGGGCAAGGGATAAGGGGGTGCAATAATTCATCTTGTCTGATAGCTCTATTTCTCTGAAAATACCGATAGTGATAGCCTCTGACCTGACGGCCGTCTGAGGGGAAAAACTTAGGGTAGAATCATCATCATGTTTGTTAGCGTCAGACGCCAAGTTGATTTCCACTGGAGGAGAGATGAGAGCTATCGAGGTCGGCCCTTGATTACCCTACTCTCAAGCATTCAGTCTATTTCTCTTGACCGGGAGGGAGGAAAGAGATAAGGATCTTTTTTACCCGGACGAAAGAGCCGCCTCCAAATTCCGTCCCGGCTGGGATGCAATTGACATAACTTGTTGTAGAGCAGCTTCCAGATCTTGGGGAACTTCCGTTAAAGCCCGGATCGATGCTCTTTTAAGAAGAATATGATTCTTCCCCTTCCAGATATTCCTTAACGTGATCTCCTTCCATGTATGAAGGGTAGGAGAAGCGTAGTCTAGAATTTTTCGGACTCACTAGGACAGGCCCAACACCAAATTAGGTATCCAAGATATATCTGAAAGATGAAGGAAAGCAAAATTCATAAGTGGCATTCAAAATCGGAAAAGCGGAGCACATGGGGGAAACATGAATGAAAAACTTACGGTTAAAATTCCATTGTTCTTGGATGGTGGCTTCCAACGGCTTAACTAAATCTGTCATCGCAATATGAAGTATCTCTCCATCTATCCCCGGTCGGAATCATCATCAATACTGCCAATCAAGGCATTCTGGCCACAGCATGATAATTGAATAACCCCCTCCCTAAAATTCTTGGGGGAATAGAGACTAATCAAATGAGCAAAGGTGAAGTCCTTCCCCACCTGAGAAGAAAGATACTAGAGACATGCAATCATTCTCCACACGGCCAGACCAAACTGGACCAGGCAAATGTTGTACTTTCGGCAAAACTCCAAGATCACGGGATCGATAGATTTGCTCACCCTCAATGAAAAATGGTAGATATACAAAAAAGAATATCCCTGCCAGTAGGAAATGATATTTTATCCTTCCCTTGGAAGAAGTACCTCGATGTTGCTACAGCCGTAATCCACATTCACCCGATTCAGGTAACGCTTGTGTATGGAGGATTTGTACTTATTAGCCGGCCAGTACCACTCACATGTGGGGTCCGGGAAAATCTTGCGCTTCCTAAGGTCATTCAAGTTAGACCAATTGTTGGGGATATAGGAGTTGGCTTGTAGATTAGTGGAGGAGGTTGATAGTTTCTTCTTCTTCGAAGTTCTGTTGGTTGATGGTCGGCTAACTCTGATGGGGACCTGATAAAGGGGGACGTCAAAATTGCTACGAGCGAGATTTTAAGCCCGAGTGGTAAAGCCATCGGTGATAGAAAAATCTAAAGACATGGGGGGAAAGATTCAAAGAATAGAGGTAAAAGATGATTTCTTCTCCAAACAACAGGGGAAAAGGTACGAAAAGTTGGGAGAAAGTGAATGGGAATCCTTGTACAAGAAGTTTTATATAGAAGGTAAATGAAGGGGCAGCGTCTCGCCTAAAAGGAATGGAATCAAGTCATCATTACATCATCAATTATTGAGGGAAGGACGTGGATGAACACGTAATATGTGTATCCAAACGGCTTCAAGTCTTCACACTGCTGTCTCACACTCCCAACAACCCCCATCACATCAGCCTTACTAGATCAGAGTGTCGCGGCACGCATGGGTATGGTGGCATCAGCACACTCACGTCGTCATACCTTTAAGAGGACATAATAGTCTAGTTTTGTTATATATATATAAAACTTAGAAGAGAAGGAACCACACATTGTATCCTCTTGCTCACACTTGTAATCTAAGCTCTATTCTCTCTCAAAGCAATATACCTAAAGGAGCACTTGTCCATTATTTTTCCATCACTTGTTCCGAATCTAAGCTTGATTGTTCATACCATTTATTTACTTACCTATTTGTCTATTAATTTATCTGTCACGTAGTATATAACACCAGACTCATTGAGGGATTCTCCGGATCGGATACAACTCACTTGTCTTTAAACTCTAAGTTACAAATCTCTAACTGATTTCTGGTTAGAATTAATTTTGATGAAAAATATACTAGAAACAATAGACTTTAGAGGGGTGTTTGCAACCAACCCTCATTTAATTCAAATGAGAGGTATTTAACTACTATATTTAATACAACTTTTTCATATTTAAGACCTAACCCAACAACCACATTCTAATTTATTAGTCACAACCCCAACTTAGACTTCTAGCCACTCATTGAGTAATAAATGTAACACAACATAATAAATGAAAGCATAAAAAGAATCATAGAATGCTTACAAAGCTTTTTGGATTAAACAATGGAAAGATTCTTCACTTGTCTCTTAAAATGGAACATAAAATAATGTAGTTTTTTACTTGACATTGCAAGAGAATATTGTCCCAAGTGGAGATAAATAGTAAAGTAATTGATTAATTATTTGAATGATTGGTATATATCACAAAACCCTAGGCAAAATATATATATGGACCCAAAATTCGTATTTCTCGTAATTAAAAAAATACCATGCCGACCACTTTTCGACTGCAGAATGGGACCGCAGAATTGATCTGCGGTCCGTAGAAATGACTTAGGGTTCACAAAGTATCTTCAATCTTGGACTGTCTCAAATTGTAACTGGAAGTGCGGTCCACAGAACTGAACTGAGGTCCGCAGAAGTGCTGCGAGACTTCGCAATCTGAGCTGAGACTGTAGAGGAGTAGTAGTTTGCAGACCGAACTGCGGTCCTTAAAGCATATGTGCAGACCACAGAGTGGGTAGCACTTCGGGGCCCCTTAGTCCTCTAAGCACTGTTTGTTTCTGCAGTTCAACTTACCATTATGCGGTCCGCAAAATAGTCTTCTCTGCACTTCTTCCTTTTTTAATACTTTTGCCCATGTTTATGTACTTTTCCTCATTTTTTGGTGTCCGAGGCAAAATCCTACAAAAACTAAAATAACATAAGAAATACACACTATGAATGTATTAAGGACATCAATCATTCATGCAATTGGTATCAAATGTGTCATAGTTTCTCGGCACATCAACTCTTATAGACATCATGCGTGGGCAAGTGGTCACTTACACCAGCCTTAAGCTTCACATGCAATTCCAGAGGACAAAGAACATGAGAAGAAACATCACAATTGAACTCCTTCAACATGTCAGTAATAAACTTCCTCTGATGCAACAAGACACCAGAAGGGGTATATAATACCTCAATGCCAAGAAAATAATTGAGGAGCCCTATGTCCTTGATTTTGAAAAAGTCGTAAAAAAATTATTTGAGAGCAATAATCTCCTTAGAATCAATCCCAATAAGAACAATATCATCTATATAGACAGCCAAGATAACCATAGAAGCCCCGGACCCTTTAGTGAAGAGAGAATAATCATTGAAAGAGTGAGAATAGCCTCTAGAGTTTAAAGGTTGGGAAAGTTTAGCATACCACTGTCTGGAGGCTTGTCTTAAACTAGAAAGGGAATTCTGTAATTTAAAGACCAAAGGAACAGGAGTGGAGGAAGAGAAAACTGACAAACCAGGAGGGAGTTTCATAAAAACTTCCTCATCCAAGTCACCATGTAGAAAACATTATTCACATCAAGTTGATAAAGGGGCCAGTATTGCTTAACAGCAACAACAATGAGAGTTTTAATAGTGGACATCTTGACAACAGGAGAAAAAGTTTTATGAAAATCAATTCACTCAACTTGAGTGTCCCCCTAACCACCAACCTAGACTTATACCTTTCAATAATCCTATCAGATCTATATTTAACTTTAAAGACCCATTTACCGCCAATAGGCTTCTTGTGAGGGGGCAAGAGAACAATATCCCAAGTCTCATCAGCCTCCAAGGCCTCAAACTCTTTCCTCATAGCATTTTGCCACTCAGGGACAGATGCAGCCTAAAAGTAAGTATAAAGTTCTAAGACATGTTGCTGACTGAATATAAAAAAAGATGGATCACAACTGACGCTGGAAGAATCGAAAACATAATGCTGAAGATAAACAGGTTTGGTTCTAGGTCTGGTAGAAGTGCTAGTGTGTACAATAGGAGGTAGAATAACAGGAAGAGAAGGAACATGAGGATCAGAAGAGGGTGAATGAGGAGGAAAAGGAACATGAGAGAGTGGAGAGGTTGGAGGAGAAGTAGAAGGAGGTGGAACAAAAGAAGAAAAATGAGAAGAGAAAATAGTGGAGGAATCCTCAAAATAAGCTGAGAAAGAAAAAGGTCATGGATCTTGGAGGGTTTATGACAGTGTTACTATAAGATCTCGTAAGTTTAACAACCTTGAAACCATTAGATATTATTTTGATTTGGTATTTTCTTTTAAGTGAAATACTTTTGTAAAAAGATTTATAAATATAATTTTCTATAGTTATTAATAATATTATTTTTTGATACACTTTAAATTATATAAATAACATGAAAAAGTTTATACATGTGATTTTATTTAATAGAAATTATTTTCTCATAAGTAGAGTTATTTCTTCCATTTTGAGAAGTTATAGTATAAAATTTGTACTTTTGATATTAGGTTGAAACAATTAGAATTTGATAAATTATGTATTGTACAATATTTAAGTAAATTGAAATTGAAAAATTAATTATATATATAATTGATTAAATGTTGAATTTTAGTAGGAGGTTGATAAATTAATTAGTGGACAATATTAGTATGGACACGTGTAGGAGCAACAAATGACTAAGCTAGATATATACCTGTAGGTGGCATCTTCCCACACAAATATATATATATATATATATATATATAGGTGGCCCATTTGTGCTATCATGTATGAAGAGTCATCCAAGAGACTTTGCATTTTTTTGGCAAGTGACATTGCATTTTTTTATTAATATTTGTAAAGGTAGGGTGCTTGTCATTAATATTTTATATATATATATATATGGCCATTTTAAATATGTAAGTGGGACAAAGGAGAGAATACTCCTATATGAATAAGGATCTTTACTTTGGTTAGAGTACTTTTTTCCTTCTTTGAGAGTATAAAAAAAGTTATTGTTTAAATTTGTTTGTGTCTGTAGGATGCTAGCGTAAGTTCTTGTTTTCAAGGCAAAAAGAGAATTTGATTACTAGCTTTGTGGAAGTGTTGTGGGTGTAATTCTTGCTCAATATCAACGGGTTGTGAGGAAATTCACATCTTTGATTGTTTATATATGGATGGTAAAATCACTAGATCCCACAAATTGACATTTCCATGTATATGAACTCATCCACTGATCGAGATAGTCTAATCGTGAGAATTTCTACGTCAAGTTGTTGATCTCTGGAAGTAATTAAGGTTAAGATATTTATCGGAAGGATTGACTCATGGTAGTTATTCGGAGGTCGAATCGAGGTATGTTAAGGCTAATCTTTCCTTATTTTGGCATTATTCGAGTAACGAATCGTAAACGTAATGTTATCCCATAAATGGTTCTACTCTTACTAATTAAGGATGTTAATATTACTCATTCCTATGAAATTTATTTTAAATCATGTCTAAATATATTTCTAAGTCCCTATTGAATCATATGAGAAAGATGTTAATATTCATAACGTAATCGGAGAGTGAACGACTATGGATTACTCCGAAAGATGTTCTAATGATCCTAAAAGGCTTTTTGTGTATTGTATGTACATAGGTAAACGAGTAATGGCATTATATACGCATATAAAATACCTATCAGAGTGTGACTATATATTTTTATTTACCAGCGGGCTACGACCGGTTGGGCAGTTATCATCGGTTGGGCAGTTGTGTATCGTTATTTACCACTAGTTTGGCAGATGCGTATTTACCACTGGGCTACGACCGGTTGGGCAGTTACCACCGGTTGGACAATTGTGTATCATTATTTACCATCGGTTGGGCAGTTACTACTGATCAGTTGGGTAGTTACCACTGATCAGTTGAATAGTCGAGTAGTCAGATTTACGATGTTAACATAGCAGTATAAAGTAAGGTTATAAGATAAGAATGATCATTATATATATTATGGGTCTTGATGGCATTTCAAGAGTTTAGGTTGATTAGTATCTCTCTCTCTTTTATGATTACTTACTAATGTATTTTATTTTCGCCTTACAAATTCAGTACATTATTCGCACCGACGTCCCTTTGCCTGGGGATGTTGTGTTTCATGTCACGTAGGTTCAGGTAGGCGAAGAGAGGTTCTGTCATCGTAGATCGCCTCTAGTTATCAGCTTTTATTGGTGAGCTCAATTTTCTCGTGGAGTATTTCCAAGTCAAGGTCATGTTTATATCTTTTTTATGGTATTGTGGGTATGTCGGGGGCCCTGGCTTGACTTATGTGATATGTCATTGGTTCTTTTTAGAGGCTTTCTAGATATGTCATGTGTTGTATAGTTTGTTCAGTACGGTCTTATAGGCCTGGATATGGTTAGAGATTTTGTTGGCCTTGTTGGCCTTAGTATGTACATATGCATAGGTTGGGTTCTTCTGTTTGCAGGATTTTATGTTGTGTTTCTTTTATAATTATCATTCTGAGGCCTTGTCGGCTCAGACGGTTATATGTTTGTGTGATGATATTTAGGTAGTTCGCTCGGACCGTCCAGGCGTCGGGTGCCGGCCACACCCCCCTAAAGTTGAGGTGTGACAAGGCAGCTAAAATCTTTGAGGTGATTATAATTAGGAACATATCCATAGAGAAGCTCATAAGGACACTTGTGATTAAGCAAATGAGATGGAAGTCTATTGATTAAGTAAGTGGTTGTAAGGATACAATCCCCCGACAATCTAATGGGAAGATAAGACTAAACCAACAAAGCCCTGACAGTGTTCAATAAATGTCTATACTTCCTTTCCACTACACCATTTTGTTGAGGCATGTGAGGACAAGAAGTTTGATGGATTATTCTTATATCAAAAAAATTTAGAACCAGACAAGATGAAACCTAGGTCTAAAGTATTGTCACTACTGATTGTTTGAACTTTGATGTGAAATTGAGTTTCTATCATTGCCATAAAAGCATTAAGCAAAGTGAATGCATTGCCCTTGACACCTAACAGATGAGTCCAAGTGGCCCTGGAGTAATCATCAACAATAGTGAGAAAGAACTTGGAGCCATCATAGGTAGGACTATGATAAGGCTCCCAAGTATCAATGTAAATAAGCTAAAATGGAGCAGTGCTCTTGATAGAACTATCAGGAAAATGCAACCTGGATTGCTTTGCAAGTGGGCAAACAGGACAATCAAAAAACTATTTGGAAGACAAAGTAGAGGCAAGATGATGGATGGTCTTCATTTTAGAGAAATGCATGTGCACAAGTCTAATGTCAAATCACATCAGTTTTATTCATATTTACACCATCAGTTACAGTAGCAGAATCAGCACACACAAAAGCAGGAAAACTAGGAAAAGAGAAAGCATGAAAAGGAATAGAAGAAGAAACAACAGAGTCAGTACAATCAAAAGAAGAATCGGAAGACATAGCAGCTGGATAGTGACATAGCTTGTAGAGTCCACTGTTAGCCCTACCAAGAACCACTGACTTCTTCAGATAAGGGCCCTGTAGAGTACAACAATATTGATGAAACTAACCCTATCATCATCTTTAGAAATAAGTTTGGAAACAGTAATAAGGTTGTGTTGGAAACTAAGAATGTAAAATACATTGTGAAGTACAATATCAAGGAATAAAGTCAAAGAACCAATATTGTTAACTTTGACCTTATACCCATTAGGAAGAGTAACTAGATAAGGAATAGAGAGGGATTGTATATTGAAAAGAAGAGTTTTATCAATGATCATGTGGTCAAAAGCTCCAGAATCTATGATTCATATAATATTTTCTATTCTAGTTAGCAAAGAATTTCTGAGACCTAAATTTTCATCATCAACTTACCAGCAAAGTTGACAGAGGTCATGAGACTGGAAGCATATGAAGAATCAGATATGTGAGTCTGTTGTAGCAATGACATCAATTGAGATTTGAGAGTGTTGATCCTAGGTAAGACCAGGTAGAGTGTAAGACTACACAGACCCAACAGCATTAGAAACACTAGTGCCCCCAAAATTACTAGAAGTGGAAAAATCAGTAGGGAAATAATCAAGTTCAACATGAGCATCTGTCTTTCTTGGAGTGGAACTTTTGGTGAATTTGTAATTAGGAGAAAATCCATAGAGATTGTAACATTTTTCAATACTATGCCCATGACTCTTTCAGTATTTTCATACAAAAGAAGATCTCTGAGCATCAAAATTGACCTTTGAAGGAAAGTGTTGCCTAGAATGACCAGGATAAGAGTTGAGTTGGAAGCTCCAGTATTGTAAGAAGCAGATCCAGATAAGAGCTCTTTACAGGGAACTCTGCCTAGAAATACTAGGATAAGAAGAGGAATTGAAAGCCCTAGCATTGAAAGTGACATATTCAGATGAAAACTGAGAGGTACATGATATGTTTCCTTGTTTTTCATCAGCCAAAAGAATGTTGTACACAGTACTGACAGTGGGAAGGGGCTTCATCATCAGAATATATTACTTCTAACCTGAAGGTATGTATCATTTAGTCCTATTAAGAACTGATAAACCTTTTGTTCATCATCACTTTTTTTTGTTTCCCCTACAGTTACAATGACTAAAAGAAATAGAACTGATTTCATCCCAAAGTTGTTTAATCACATTAAAGTATGATATGTCTAAAGCTCCTTGAGAAATGTGAGCTAACTCATTTTTAAGCTCTAAGACCCTAGCATTATCTGTTGTTCCATACCTCTCCTCCAACTCACCTCATATGTCCTGAGCCAGTTTGAATACTCTACACTACGAGCAATATCTTTAGTAAGAGAGTTGATCAGCTAAGATACTACCAAATCATTGCAACATTGCCACTGCCTGGCCAAGGGTGAAGTAGTAGGAGGTCTAGTAAAAATTATTTTGATAAAATTCAATTTTTGACATATAGATAAGGCCACTAAGATAGTTCTTCTCCAACCACCACACCAAGATCCATCTAAAGGCATAGAAACTAGTAAAGATCCTAACACATTAGAAGTATGCACATATAAAGGATGACAAGGATGAGTGTAATTGTCAGGGTGAAACACAGTTTGAGAAATAGGCTCAGACAGAGTAGGTATAGAGGAAACCTCGCTGGTAGCAAGAGACTCAGTCTCAGTACCATTCGTCGTTACGACAAGAAGATACTATTGATGTCTACGCAAATACAGAGAACAAAACACAAACAACACCACTAACAGACGAAATATCAATAACAAACAGCTGAGATGAAACAAAATTACCGAATGAGAGCGAAATTTGAGCATGAACAAGCAAATCATAGCTTCGAGAATCACTTCGCAGTCGCTAATTAAATGATGAACTAAAATCGAGCAAACCTTAGCTTCGAGTACCACTTCACAACCACAATAAACTAAAATCGAACAAAAGCTAGCTTCAAATATCACATCTCAGAAAACTTTAAACTAGAACTCGAGGGTAATATCGATTGAGAGCTAATCCTTAAATCTAACAGGATCTACGCTCTGATTCCATGTTAAGATACGAGATCGAAGCAAAAATGAGGAAAGGTTGCAAGTCGATGCAAAGGAGAAGAAAGAGAAAAGTGAAACTTCTCATTTAGATGAAAAGAAAATATATGTACAATGACCAACTTAACCCAAATAGTACTGGGCCCTGCTATTTATATCTACCCGAATTCTAACTAAACCCAAAACACTATGTTGGTACAACAATATAAATACAAGTAATAAATATGGCCCAAACCGACTCAGCCCAAACCAATAATTACATTATCAACTCTAACAATACATCTACCAATATAATTTTACTTTAATTACTAAAATAATTTAATACTATACACTCAAATATAAACCAGTCATCTTCCCATATTAACTAGCCATTTTCCCATATTCTGAAGGAAGAAACTAAAAGAGATTTATCTAGAAGAAGACATTTTTATTACACGAGTATTTTGTTGGAAATTAGCCTTTGGCGGGAGTTGCGACCGACCAACTTTAACGGCTTAAACACTAGTGTTACGTATGTTGGAGAATCCGGTTCTTCACACATGCATGATCTACTAAGTACGTAGATAACCGGCGGGCCAAGAATCGTCAAATTTCATTGAGAAATGAAAGAGATATTGGTTCACGAAGTGAGGTGTTTGAAGCATGGAAAGTGTGGTATTGTGTTCAATTCTCCCTCATCGGTAGAGGAAGAAAGAATTGTTGTGTATATAAGACTCGAAATTGGTTTGGGGTTTAGGACCCCAAGGGGTATCCCATGTGTTTAAAGGAGGGAGGACCTAGATGTGCTTCGGTTCAAGGAAAGACCACACGCGCGCCGCCGCCGCCAGTCCGGTTCCGGTTCCGGGTTCACGGGTTCTCGGGCCACGGGTCACGGGCTGTGGGCCTTCTGATATTATCTTTTTGGGCCAGAGATGGTCCCTGAAGTTTCAAGATGTACAGTTTGGTTCCTCAGAATTTGGACAGTCAAAGCCGCCAAGCACTCAATTCAGCCATTTATTTTGGCTGAATTACTCCTCCTATAATGGCCAATCCGTTGGTCTTTCACCATTTATGTTGGTGACTTTACTACCTCCATAATGGCCATTATTTGGCTGTTATGGAGCGAGTTTTTTCAGTCCCTCCCTCACCTATATAAACACCCCCTTACACCATTGTTGAGCACTAAGAACAGTACACGAAAATACACAAGCAGAAATCTCTTCTTCCTACAACTTCCAAGCATCATTTCGTTACTCCATATTCTTCACGGTAGCACTTGAGTTTCCTTTGCTCAAGTGTTCCATTGCTGCTTTATCTTGGGAGACAAATTGTCCAGGACGTATAAAGGATACATACGGGGCAATATTGTCTTAAGGACAGAGTGCCACACTCGACTCAGCAAAAACAGTTTCCATTTTTTTCTTGTGCAACAATTGTAATTTCAGATTTCTAGTTGAATTATTCAATCTTTGTTTATCCTTTCGAATACTTGTAATAGTTATATACTTCCCGTACTGCTTTATAAAGTAGAATAGAGAGCAGAATCTCCAACAACTTAAGACAATATTGTATTGTATTACTATTAGTGTTCGAAAGATGTCGGTCAAAAATTGTGTGACCAAATCTGGATATGGCAATGGTTTTCTGGTAGAAGAGAGACACGATGATGAACGTGTTCATGGTGTCACCGCTACCAAGACTGGTGGGAACAAGCGCTCTCGAGAGCCTGAGGATGTTAACTGGGACAAGAGGAGAAGACTGAAGATGTTATTCTATCTTGCAGCAGAAGGCCTATATCTGTCCCAGACAAAAGATCCGAATAATGGTAAGAAGGAAATGGACACTCAGTCTGATGAAGTGACTGAAGTGAGCCAAAATCTGAAATTGGGATAAGTAGTTTTTATTACTTGTCAAGAATAAAGATTAAATGATGTCTGATTAAAAATGAATTAAAGTAAGGAGGAATATGAAAATAATTTATATTCCTTACGCTTTAAAAATCAGAAGTTTAATCTCCTCTTCTTTTCCGTTTAAAGATTGGATTTTGTAAACGACTTAAAAATATCCATTCTTTTAAGTGTGATTATTAAAAGTGTGTAAAGTATGTTCGCGCATACGAGTGAGAAAGATCCACTGACTGTGCGAAAACTATTACCACTCTTAAGTAAGCGCCAAGAATTATCTGGGCACCAATCATAACGGAAGAAGTCTAAAAGCTAAAGACGTTGAGCCTGTCATATTATTTGGCAGAAGATCCTTCATAGGATGATATTGGACACTCAGTCATACAAAGCCTCCGGGCGACTGGAGTGGGCCAAAATTTCTTTGATATGATGATATTGGACACTCAGTCATATAAAGCCTCCGAGCGACTGGAGTGGGGCCAGAATTCATTTCATAGGAAAAGTAATGGACACCTAGTAAGGTGGGCCACAGTTTCCAGGTCTTAAATGATCTGAAGGCCTAAAGAAAGGCAGAAAAGAAATTAGACACTCGGTCCGCAAAGCAAGCGGAGTGGGCGGAGTATCGGATCACATATGATCCGGTTACACCCTAACCACGGGCAAGAGGTTGTTCATGTGAAGCAACGCCACCTCTAAAATCAAAGGGGCTGGAGAGGTTGTCCTCAATAGGACTTCAAGGAATGAGATCACTCTAAAAGAGGTGATACATGTTTCTAACTTGGTTAAAGGACGTTGTTGGTCAAGTCTGATTTGAGACTAGTCCAACAGGTCCGTAATAACTAAGACTGGTACAGTATGTCTGTAGCCAAATGAATGATATATTTGTAATCCGTGCATCTATGCCATCATAGATTAAGACACGTTAAATAGCAAGTCATTCAAAAGCTAACGATGTTGAGATTGTTGCCTTCTGTCGACATAAACCCTCAAAATAAATGTGAGGTAGGCGAAGAGGCAAAATCACCTTTCCAAATTCCGTCAAAGGGAACAGCGAAAGAGGCACCGCTCCTCTAGAACTTAGTCACCCCTACTTGGGTGATTTGAAGTTTATACAAAATAGAGGGGGGAGACAAGTACGTTGTGATCTTCATTGATGATGGTACAACGTATGGAATCCTTTGTTTGTTAAAAAGTAAAGATGAAGTTGTTGTTTGAAGCGGATAAGCGCTATAAAGCAGAAGTTGAATATCAACTAAGCCTATGGATTGAGAAATTCGTAGTGATAGAGGGGGAGAATGTGAAGCATCGTTTATTAAACGACTGCTCATTACTCACCTCAGTATAACGGTGTTAGCCAAGCGCAAAGCTGTACGCCCAAATTATGTGGGGCAAGACGATCCTTACTGCTAATGCGATTCTCAACAGAAATACGTATAAGGATAAGGGTACCCCTCCGTGTGAGACATGGAAAGGATCTCACATACAAATGTTGTGATGTGAGGTGGTTTTGTACCTAAGACTGTAGATTGCATATCCACTGGATCTACAAATAACAGTAGTGATTATCGCCTCTTGGCGTCAAAGAATGTTGAATTCTTATAAGATAACTTTCCTTGAAAAGGAAAAATGAGTAATTGCTCAAGGTTAACAAGAACCCGCGAGGGCCTGACTGTCCGGAACTAGACGTTCCGTATCTTCAGGACTCGAAAGTTGTTGGCTATCCGGAACTTAATATTCCAGATCTGCAGAACTCAGGGATTCTAGATGTTGAACCAAGACGGAGCAAAGAGGGGACAAAGACTTGTTCCAGTCCTTCTAGCTTGTATGGTTGAGAACGAACCATGGATAATTAACAAATAATTGTTATCTCCAAAAGCGCTGGTTTGGAAAGAAGCTAAAGAGAGAAATAGATTCCATATATAGAACCATACTTGTGTAATGGTTAATCTTCCTCCGGGAAAAGAACCTTTGGGTTGTAAAATGTGCTCCCCTGTGAGTAGCTTAACATCCAAGGCCATTGTAGTCTTACGTGGCATGGATGTTGAACTAGCCTTCCCAACCGGAGAGTTGGAAGAAGAGAATCAGAGTTGGTTTGCTGGACTGTTGGGCTTCTTCCTGAACTTTCATTTTGGTCCCTGAAATGTTTACATTTTGGTCCTGAAAGTTTCAGATAAAATAGAAACAATGAATCTGACCACAGAAACATTGGCTCTGAAGTTAGAAAGCCAACAGTTGGAAAACCAATGGTCTGAGAGTGAAAATCATATTGAAACAAAGTCTCGATATGAAAGATATGGGTATCACAGATGACTTCTTAGGAATTGGATTTCTAAGACATCTAACGGATCGGTCAATAGTTGACGAGTCTCGTTGAAGCCACCAATGGATATGAATCATAGAGGCGATTGGAATCATGGTGCACCCATAGACAGGAGCGATATGCTCGGGTCACGTGTAGTTCAATGTATTGTACACACTACAACCGACCTGGTATCGTCCTACAAACAGATCAGTTAAACTAAAGTTCACTGATGATCTTAATACATGATCAATAGAAGGCGTTAAGTCGGATATGACGATATCTGAATTATTCGCTTATCTACGGATTATAGTATTCGGATATCCGGCGGTTCGGGAGAACACAGTGATGCAAACTGGACATCAGATCAGAAGAACATCAAAGCCACAAGTAAATGTGTATGGTGGGTCTCGGAAAATCCTCTAAGCAAACTTGCATCGATCGTTTCATGATGGGATCAGAGTTTATCGCTTTATACAAAGCATGAAAGAAGTTGAGTAACTTCACGGCTCCTTAGAGGACGTCCCTTATTGGGAGAAACCCGTGCCTTCAAGCAGTTATACATTGTGGCTAGCCGGTCGGCTCAGAAAGGACACGGATGACGGCGTCTGGACATATCGTCGGGATCCGTCGGAGACATAAGACCGTATGGCGAGTTGATCATCACGGGTGTCACTTCCTTATTTACTAACTAAGGGACTACCCGAAGATCAAGTGTTCTGCCTGTCTAGGGGAATGGGCTTAAAACCCAAAATATACGGAACAATACAGTGGTAACCCAACCTTACTAACTGGAGATCCCAGTAATTTGGTTCAATGGGAAAACTAAGTTGTAAAGGTTCGGTTGATCACTTCGGTGGAAGCATGAGCACTTCGGATAGTGATTTCGAAAAGAAACACCAAATCCAAAGCCGTTCCGCGATAAACTTTAAGTGCTATCTCGAGTGTGGGTAAAGGTTAAGTTTTCAAAACTGTAATGCTCCTCAACAGTTGAGGTTAGGTTTTTGGGAAACTTTTAATGGTTCCTAACACTTGTGAAGTGGGGTATAGCAGGATACCTTGTAGGAGACCACCTATTTAAGTGCGAGGACGGGCCGCCTCAAAATGAACGCACTTAAGAATCCAAGACGTTGTCCATGGCCAAAACGGACAAAACATTACGAAGAAGAGAGTAAGGGAATTTGTTGTGTTGGTGTCATTGACTTGGCTTACACTAAACACTGACGGTTCAAGACATCACGTTCACCGCGCAGTAAGTAAGTCCGATGGTATTCAACTATGGAAGGTTCAAAGCTGAAGCTACCTCTCCTTATGCAACATCGGTCCGCTGAAATATTGCTGGAAATGAAAAGACACCATGTGAGTGCGCCAAAATCTCTTTCAAAAGGGGATTGTTGGAAATTAGCCTTTGGCGGGAGTTGCAACCGACCAACTTTAACGGCTTAAACACTAGTGTTACATATGTTGGAGAATCCGGTTCTTCACACATGCATGATCTACTAAGTACGTAGATAACCGTCGGGCCAAGAATCGTCAAATTTCATTGAGAAATGAAAGAGATATTGGTTCACGAAGTGAGGTGTTTGAAGCATGGAAAGTGTGGTATTGTGTTCAATTCTCCCTCATCGGTAGAGGAAGAAAGAATTGTTGTGTATATAAGACTCGAAATTGGTTTGGGGTTTAGGACCCCAAGGGGTATCCCATGTGTTTAAAGGATGGAGGACCTAGATGTGCTTCGGTTCAAGGAAAGACCACACGCGCCGTCGCTGCCCGCCCGTCCCGTCCGATTCCGATTCCGGGTTCCGGGTTCTCGGGTTCTCGAGTTCACGGGTCACGGGTCACGGGCTGTGGGCTGTGGGCTGTGGGTCTTCTGATATTATCTTTTTGGGCCAGAGATGGTCCCTGAAGTTTCAAGATGTATAGTTTGGTCCCTCAGAATTTGGACAGTCAAAGCAGAAACGCCGCCAAACACTCAATTCAGCCATTTATTTTGGCTGAATTACTCCTCCTATAATGGTCAATCCGTTGGTCTTTCACCATTTATGTTGGTGACTTTACTACCTCCATAATGACCATTATTTGGTTGTTATGGAGGCAGTTTTCAGTCCCTCCCTCACCTATATAAACACCCCCTTACACCATTATTGAGCACTAAGAACAGTACACGAAAATAGACAAGCAGAAATCTCTTCTTCCTACAACTTCCAAGCATCATTTCGTTACTCAATATTCTTCACGGTAGCACTTGAGTTTCCTTTGCTCAAGTGTTCCATTGTTGTTTTATCTTGGGAGACAAATTGTCCAGGACGTATAAAGGATACATACGGGGCAATATTGTCTTAAGGACAGAGTGTCACACTCGACTCAGCAAAAACAGTTTCCATTTTTTTCTTGTGCAACAATTGTAATTTCAGATTTCTAGTTGAATTATTCAATCTTTGTTTATCCTTTCGAATACTTGTAATAGTTATATACTTCCCGTACTGCTTTATAAAGTAGAATTGAGAGCAGAATCTCCAACATATTTTACATGGGAGAAATCTACATTGGAAACAAGATGCTTTCCAACTACTACAAAGGCTCATGTTTATAGAAGATAGAAGATGAAAAGTTAGTATATTTGTTAGGATCGGGCTATTTCTATGTGCTCCAAGAAGATGTTTCTTGGAACATTTTGCGTAAGAAGATAACGTAGCGAGATGTAAATCAACACAAATATTTTCACGTGAAAAAATCCTTGCTCAAGGAAGTGAAAAATCATGACCTATCTTTCCTATGGGATTTATCAAATTTCCACTATCATCCGGAGAAGTTCACAGTGTTTAGAAATTCACCTAAAGGACATGTTTCGTCAATGATTCCGCATAAATGACTTAGTTGTTTCCTAGAGATCCAATAACTAACCAATAAACACCTATTACACAATACTTGCAAAGATAAATAGGTGAGAACCACAAAAGAACCTAACTAATACAATTACATAACTAAATGGATAAATCTTGATAGTCTCAGATTTTTTGTTGTTTGGACAGTTGGCTCTTCTTGAGATGAAGGTTTTGATTGTCTCACTCTTGTCTCTCGTTGGAGTATTTGTGGTTGTGGCTTCCAAGCTTCAAATCTTTTTCGTGTTGTATTTATATAAAAGTAGGTACCGCCTTCAATCCTTGATTCCAAGCAAGTTTTGATTTCATTAATTGCACCCGAAAAATCAAACCTTGTTTGACTTGGATCTTCCTTTTTTTCATGTTTGCGGGTTGGCTTCCTTGTCCTACGTCTATGCTAACTTCCATGTTAATCAACTTATGGTATTTGTAGAATATTACCATAACTTGAAGTCTAACTCTTCATCGAATAAGATTCAGTCAATAATTTTTCTCCAATATCGGCATGGAATAGCTTCCGGTCTCCAGTTACGTAGTATGGATCAATTCCTTCGAGCAGCTCCTCTAAATGGTGTGATTACTTCACTGAGTCCTTTGGAGATCTGCTTGGATATCTAGTTCTTCAAATGAATTCCTCCTTATATCACCCTTTTATTGTCATCGGGTACAATATTTGTCAAATCATCAAAACTTCAATACTAAGCTCATGCGCCAACAGCTACTCAACAACATGTACTACACTTATTTAATTACATAGTACGAGTGGAAATAAAATAACAAGTCAAGTACAACATACATGAATGTCTTACAATTAGAGTCTGGAACTTAAATGGCGTGAAAAAAGACCAAAAGGACCAAAGGAACATATACGAGTACTTGATTATGGCATATTAATTTTTTGGGATTTAAGCCGCCATTACCTTACCATTTAGGAAACAAATTATTAGCTAGGTCAAGCTATATATAAGTCCCTTGGACATAAAAAAAAATACAAATACATATACCATGAACAAAATTTGTGTCACCGTGATTAAAGAAGAATGGGAATTGAATCCTCAAAAGCTCACTATCAAGAATCTAATTGGCTTTGGGGGGTTTTGATCAGTTTACAAAGATGTTTATGATGGAAAATAAGTCGCAGGTTTAATTCTAATCCCAATTATCTAAGTACTTTCCGATCTTTATGTTAGTCTTCGGTTACGCATCAACTCTAAAATATGCATTAATTGACAGTCTACTTAAGTAATACATGTTCTTTCAATGAATTTCAGTTAAAATATTTGATCTGAGAGATGAAAAGCATAATTCAACAGAACAAAAAAAAGGAGTTGATGCAAGTTTCTATTTGGTGCACTCTTGAGCACTCCAATATCGTCAAGGTACATGCGTAGTTATTTTCTATTTTCCTTAATATGGTTTAATTTGCAAAGAAAAGTTTTCATCCATGGGTGCCTCAAGGGTAAGGCCACTAAAGATCTTCTTTAGGTCCCCAAAAGTCAAAGGCCCCAAAAACTTGACTTTTATTATATAACTAATAATTAGTACGCGTTTATAGTTTATAAATTTGTATGCAAAAAGTATGTCTCATATGTCATTTTATATAATGGATAGGTTCTTTCAATTTAATAAAATATTAGTCATTTGTTTCAATATAATACATTAGTTCTTGTTGTCAAACATCTTATTGGTAGATATGAAGATTTAAGTAGTTAAATTCAAAATTCTAAATATTAGACAAAGTTCATGACTATTTAAGGAAATAAGAAATTTTCTAAATATTAATTGTAACTTTGTGAATTGTATAGTAATTTTAGCGGTTACAAGAAAAGTTTTTCTGAAAAATTAAAATTAATAATTGTAACTTAAATATTGAAACAACTTGATACTATGGAAAGAAGATTTAATGCATTTATTTAAAATATTTATAAAATTTTATTAAGTTTTGGCTTTAAGCCACTAATTGTATTAAGCCGCCCATGTTTTCCTCTATAAACATTAGAACATAATTTGGTTGAATAATATTTATTAAGAGTACTTGAAATTACGTTGAAAAGAAAAAGGTTTCTGGAAGTTGGTTGGACATGATCAATTTCAGTTGAAAAAAACGTTGAATTAATCATTATTTTACTAAAATACTCCTCTAACTTGTTTTATTTTTAACATCAAATTCTATTATTTCAATTTTGAAATTAAAATAATAGATAAAATCGTAAAACAAACCTTTATTTGAAATATTCTCCAAATTTTATTGTCTTATTCATTATTCTTTACTACATGCAAAATTAGCTGATCACAAAATTTCTTTATCCCTTTAATTTTGTGCAGTTTATTGGGGCTATAAAGAATATGTCAGAGATAAAAATTAAATGTCAAAAAGGTGCAGTGGCAGTAGATGGATGTTGCATTGTTGTTGAATATGTTCCCAAAGGTACTCTTAGATCCTACCTTTCCAAATACACAATGAAGAAGAAGCTGCCTTTGGATACTGTTATCCAACTCGCATTGGACGCTGCGAAAGGGTATGTTCTATAATCTAATTTCTTACTTGAATAAAATGCTCACTGATGAAAATATTAGGTAGATTTACGCAAATATCACTTTTTGGTAAATTTTATCCGTATTTTAAGGTGTAATGTAAATATGATATTTGAGAAATTACCCTTTCAGATAACTTAGACTCGAGTCCAATATTTATTCATAAATTGCTCAATCTTACGGATAAGACACTAGATTATTATCTAATATTTGCAATAACTTTAAAAAATGCTAGACTTACCTTGAGTTCTGACTATTATATTCTCTAATATTTGTAGGTTGAGTTACCTTCATTCTCAAAAGATTGTTCATAGAGATGTGAAGACTGATAACTTAACTCTTGACAAGAAAGAAAGAGTGACATTAATTGATTTTGGACTCTTTAGTGAGTTCTTTTCTCTTGGCTTGGATTATCCTCCTATGATGGTTGGAACAGCTGGCACTATCGGTTACATGGCTCCCGAGGTACACGTCAATTTTCAAATATTCTTTTTCAACTTCGACTTCAAATTTATTTTCCTAAACTTCAATCAAAACTCCTTAAACATATATTCTCTTGCATGCATGTTCGAATGAATCTCTTGAGCCGATGATCTTTCGGAAATAGTATCCATCCCAATGTAGGAGTAAGATCTGAGTACACTCTATCTTCCCCAGACCCCACATTGTGAGATTACACTGGATATGTTGTTGTTGTTGTTATTGCTGCATATTCGAGTGAATTACTCAAAACAATAATGACCTAATATAAAGACGTACGGTTTAATAAATGGGTGAGTTGAAGTATCACTAGACTTGAAGCTCCTTTTGTATATAACATTGTTTTGATATCTATCTAGTATAGTAAGTAATCTATTGTAATAAGTAAAAATACGTTGATAGCTATCTAGTACTAGTAAAGTTTGTTATATATGACGTTGCTTGTACATTCAAGTACGTAAATCTAATTCTTTTGATGATATATATAATAATTGAGTTGAACAAAACTACATCTGCAAGTGTCCTAATGATTAATATGGAAAACGGTAGTATGCAACAAACCTTAAAAGGCATAGATTAATTAGTAAAACTCTTTTGTTAATTAAGACTAACTAATTAATTCTGCATTTTTTTCTCTTTGTTTTGTATTTCATCAGGTTTTGAGCGATCCAGCATATGATCATAAGTGTGATGTGTTCAGCTTTGGAATTTGTTTGTGGGAAATGTACACTTGTTTAGACCCATACCCTGAACAGATTCCTCGTAGTAAAATCTCACATCAAATTTCCAAGGTACTTACTCTCTTCTCATCCATTATTCCGTTAAAAATATGACTCGTTATATATAAACAGTGTAAAGAACTTTTCCTCTATTTTCCGGGTTACTAAATTAGGCTTGATAAGTATGTTACCTATTGTTGTAGGTCAACTTAAACTGATCCAGATCATAAATTCAATGTACTAACGAGTTGTATGCTTTATGAATTTCAGAATCGAAGGCCTGATATACCAAAATCTTGCCCAACAGCATTGTCAGATATAATGAAGAAACGTTGGGATGTAAAGCCACAAATTAGGCCAGAAATGAAGGAAGTGGTGCACATGTTAGAAGCCATTCAGACAACAAAAGGAAGACATCAACATGAACCTTTGAGTTGCTTTCGATTTGCCTAGAGAAACATGAATCAAAGGAGTTTATATATAGTTGAGCTCAGAACTCCGGAAGTGAAGACCACAAGCGAACTACAAGGATGTTGGTTTCTACTACTACAGTTTTCGTGTAAAGAACTACGTGGGACTTTATCTTCCTATAGGTTTAACTGGGCTGAATAGGAGGGCTGTGACAAGATGATCGGGTGCAATCTCTTTATAGAATGAAACTCTATCATCGCTCCGTGAAGGAGTGGGCGAATAAACATCCAGCAAAGGCACAGCTAGGAGGTGACACCAACTACACTCCTGGCTAGGTGCACTCTCATCGATCCACCACAAAGATTAACGACATATTCGACTGAGTTTGAAATATATTTTTGTAATGTCAATATTAACATGAATGTTATGTAAAGAACTACATGGGGCGGGGCTTGATTTATAGGTTTAATTGGAGGTACGTAGGCAGTCTGTGACAAGATGATCAGGTGCAGTCCCTTTTGTAGCACAAAACCTTATACTTTTGTGACGTTGTTTCCACCATGAACGTATGTAAAGAACTATAGGTTTAATTGGAGGTACGTAGGCAGCCTGTGACAAGATGATCAGGTGCAGCCCCTTTGTAAAACAACAAAACAATTTTGTACTTCTGTATGTTGATTCCAAGATGAAGTTATAATATAAAAAATTATGTTAGGCTTGATCCTCCTTTAAAATTTAGTTAGGAGGTACATTGCAGCCTGTGATAAGATGGTCAAGTACAGCCCCTTTTATTTTAACAACAAAATAAGTACTAATGTATATATGTAAAAATATGCCCATCTTTTTGTGTAGTTAATAAAGCTGGATCCTAACCCACATGGTTTACTAGTTAGGGGGTAGGTAACATCTGACCAAGATGATCATAGTTCAGGTCTTGTATATATGTCAAAAATGACTAATATCTATGTATATATATCTGTTATTCCAATATTGCAACTATGTATTTCTAATTCCCCCCAGAATCAGATGTGTATATTTTGTTATTGCTTTGGAGTACATGGCAAATGTGACAGGCTTGTACCGCAATATTTAATACTCCCTCCGTCTCAATTTATGTGACACCATCTTCTCTTTAGTCTGTTCCAAAAAGAATGTCACGTTTTCTATATTTAAAAACAAATTAATTTTATGAAATGATTTATAGTCACACAAATATCTAAAACTTGTTTTGGATCACAAATTTCAAATCTTTCTTTTTTTCTTAAACTTCGTGCCAAGTCAAATAGTGTCACATAAATTGGGACGGAGGGAGTAACATTTTGTAGCTCATGTGAAGTTTAACACAAGAAAAGATCATGTTGCTAATGCCCCAACATCTTTCTCTTTACAGCACTATCAATTCTAAAGTTCCATGCACATTTCACTCCAAATTGTAAAGAACCAGACTTTGCAATGATTTACTAACAGTTTACAGCAAAGGTTGCATAGAGAAAAGATGAGTTGGATCTGCAAACTATCCAGAATTACACATGCAGACTCTCGTGCTAATACTCCCTCCGTCCCAATTTATGTGGTACTATTTGACTTGGTACGAAGTTTAAGAAAGAAATGAAGACTTGAAATATGTGATCCAAAACAAGTCTTTTATAAATATGTGGTTGTAAACCATCTATTAAATTGATTCTAAATAGTAGAAAGGTGAACATTCTTCTTGGACCAGACCAAAAAGGAAATGGTCACATACATTGGGACAAAGGGAGTAACTTATTATGGAACGACTTTAAACAAAAATCTTGAGCATAGAGCACAGCAGAAAACTATAGCATAACAGCTTCATCAGCTGAATAAATATGAAAACAATAGCATGACTATGAGTCTAGAGGAGTAACCCAATTTCTATTAATCACAATAATCTCAAGGTCTACTAATCCAACTGTAAGTTTCCTAATTGTAAGAAGCTAATAAAGTAATATGCAATTGAAACTCAACAAACTCTAATGAATTTGAAGAGCTTAGACAACTGCATGAGAAATACAAGAGTAGTTGTGCTTGCCTTGGAATACATGAAAAATGCGACAAGCTGCATATCTTTATGACACATATCTGGTTATTTTTATAATGATTTCTAGTTCTATTTAAAATGTAAAATGGTTATAATTTGAGAAACAAAGATTTATAGTAAATAAATAAATAACAGTGAACCAGACTGGACCAAATCATGTTCCGTCCCATCTAAAACTGCTGAAACAGTTCAAATTCTCAGAAATTTCCTCCTGTCAAAAATGTGGGGTGTTTCTCATATGTAAGAGAAAACGACACAAATATGGAAGGCAAAGTAACCTTGAAACTGGAATGAATTAAGAAAATTACAAGATAACCAACTTTGACCTAAACTACCTATCATTTATGCTTGAAAAGAAACAGTTCTACAATGATTTTGACAGAGTAGCAAGACCATTATGAATATACTTTTAAGTTACAGGGAGGAGGAGGAGGAGATAACTGGAGATTAGGATTTGGGCCTCAAAGCCAAACCTGTCTCAACTTTCTTAATTTCAAATATAAGCATCCTCCACATCTTCAGAACAAACATTTCAGCTTCTTCGTCTAATATACTTTGGAGCCTTTCCAGCATCTCAGTTGCCTTGACATGTTCTTGAGTGCTGGACACGATGTAGTCTACCAGTGTCGGTTCCTCCTCACCAAGAAAATCAGTGATCTTCTTACTGATCCACGGTCTCATCCTTTCATGCAGTGCATTCTGTGAAAAGCAAAGCAGATATAAGCTATAAACATTCAGACCTCCAGCAAACCAACATTAGAAGACCCGAAAAGCAAAGATAGAATCTACAAAATGTAACTTGGCAAAAGTTCAGAACATCAAATTCAAGTTATCATAGCCTAGAGAATGACTTTCAAGTGAAATAAGTGTAAATAAGCCTGTTAGGAACTTCAGACTCCATCAGGACCTAAAGTGCTAGATGCCGAGTTTACACAACTAGCAAATATATAAATTTCATAGGGATGTTAACATTCCTAATGGCTGCAAGAAGGATCTATTGTCAAGGACAGCTGGAAGGCATCCAATTTCCTGTCCACTTATAAGCAGTGGTTCTTGCTGCAAACATTTCTTACAAGCCAAAGTACTCTCTTGCCATGAATTATTGCCAGAAAACTCAGGATGCCTATATTCCTTTCTTGATCAGGAACTAAGATGCCTATATTCCTATTTGTCCTCACCACTTTGTTGAGGAGTTCAATATTATTGCAGTCAACTATTCGGTCAAGCTTAATGTTCTTTTCACTCAAGAATTTTGTCAGACTGGGAGCTAACATGCAATAGTGTTAGCCCTCTTGAGGTATGCTTAAGCCCTGAGCCCCTGAAGCTCTTCGAGTCACTTTACCTGCATTCTAGTGTAGGCAACGGGGTAGGTCTCAATATCTATAGGTTTTTCCTTAAAGATGATAGCAGTAATGACAAAGTAACATACTATTCATCAACTTTTTTTTGACAAGTACATACTATTCATCAACTCATGTAGGGGTAGCCGTATATCGGTTTATATCGGTTTTGTATCCGAAAAATATGAACCGAATAAAAATAGGTATTTTTTAAAAAAAAACGAATCCAACTTTAAAAAAAAAAACCAATATGTTCGGTTTATATCGCCGAAGGTATCGGATTATATCGGTTTTTTCTAGCGGAGCGGGTCGGGGAGTTTTTTTTTATCTTTTAAAAAAATTGAATTTTCAAAATTGAAATTGACATTCACACCTACACTATCATGAAATTTCGACATTGAAATCAATTGTGTATTGTGAGATGTTTACTAAAGAAAAAGAAAAAGAAAAATTAGAAATCGATTTGGGGGGAAACACAAATTGATTGGGAAAACGGACGTTTTTCTAAAAATTGGTTGCGCCAAACCGCCTTGCGGCAGTTTGGGCCGCCCCGTCTCGAAAAAATACCCAAAATCAAAAAAAAAATCGGGTAAAACGGACATCCGAGCGCAGAGTTATGACTATTTAAAGTTTTACCAATTTACAACTACTTTCTCTCCCGACATTTTATGGCAATGCTTCCGTGATATGTTAATCAAGTTCATGCCGCATTCGACTTCCATAAAAGCTTCATAGATTGGTTTCAATGGCTACGATTCAAGAGATAGTAGTAGTCTAAAATAAAAAATAAAATTAATTACATATTTAATTCTGTTTTTCGGTTCGGTTCGGTTCGTATCCAAAATTAAAAAACCGAACCGAATCACTAAATCGGTTTTTCGGTTCACCGGATTTTTTGCCCACGAATAAATATTTCTGTGATTCAGAATAGGAAATTGGAACTTAACAATAGAAAACTAGACAAGCTTAGCAACTTGCATCTGAATCTGAATTCAAAAAAAATGAACTTGATAAACATGGATTTTTACTTTTTACTTCATATGGTTTGCTTAACTGTAGTTTTTCAATTCTTTTGATCCACAAAATCGTCATTAGGGTTTGTAGTGATTTTTTCCTTGCATACAGAAGTTCAATCTTAATTGCACTTTAAACTTGGAAGGCCCAACAGGCACTCAACACTTTTCTATGCTTTCCGCCTCAAATTATACTGCTGATGAGGTGATCATATTCAGAAAGTCATAATTTCTAAACAAAATTTGTCTAATTGCTAAATACATGATTCAGCAATAAAGCAACTATATTTGTGCTCAATGGAGAAGAATGATTTTCTAATCTTGTAGGGAGACCACTAAACTTAATGTTAAGGGGCACTCGGGAAGCTCATACAGTGTAGCCAAAACGTCTTTCCAAAAGCCAAGTATAATTCCTATATCACTAGTGGATCCACAGTGTCTTCCACATTCAAAGAGTGGAGAACAAATACAAGTCCACAAGCTAGCCTCCTCCTCATGTGAGTAGATGAGTTAATTCACTTGTATCCATCAGAATATAGGAATTTTTCCCTCCCATTTCACCTCCTTATGCAATTGACAAATTGACTTTCCGTCTCCTTCCTAATCAGATGTTTTGAATGTGGACTTTCAGGCGGACACACAGCGCAGATGCCTTCTATAATATAAAAAATAGAAACCTACTATCGTAACCACCCATGCCTTCACTGCTACTTAACATGAATACATGTACTGCTAGCACTAAGAACACTATACTCAATCTAATAAAAGCCTATCTCCATTTACCACAGAGCCAATGACCTAAGTTTTGGAACTAGCATATATCTTGGGCATATTTCGATGAATACAAAATGCCTTAGGAGTTCTGTGGCATCTACCATAAGGAATACTTCAGAAACTCATTCATCAGTTCCGTTTCTTGTGAAAATAAATTAAAAGGAACCACCATGTTGCTCTTACTATTGTTGTGCTCAAACGTAAAACTAGTGACAAAGGAAACATGTAACTGGAAAGAAAGACAGGCTATTCCGGGTGGAGAACCTAAATCAAACGTTTGCCTGCAATTAGGCTAAATTCCATCAGATAAACGAGATTTTTGTATACACAAGCTCGCTCCACTTAAGGAAACTTTTGATACCTTACCCAAAAAATCAACCACAATAATAATAAAAGCCCTCCAAATCCTAGAAGCTGAGTGGGTATAATATCTCGTCTCTTCTCCGCCCACTCTGCTTTATGTTGATTGCAGGAACACATCAATATGAAAATGCATAGCTGTTCCTATTACCATAATCTCCGTACAGAAGATGAGCCATTGCAAAGTATACCCAAAGGTCCACTAACAGGCAGGTATCATACAAGATAAAAGCATGTCACGAGTCTAGCAATGAATTAACTTGATAATATTAGCTATAATCCGCTGAAACCTTCTCATGTCCTAAAGCAGGAGATTAAAAATGAGGGACCATTTCTCACCTTGTCATAAATCGCCCAGTTTATCTCATAAGAGAACAACTCGTCTTTGGTCTTTGGAATCATGTCAATCAATTGCTTTGCATCTAAAAGCTTCTGATTATCAGGCGTCTTAACCTTATCCGGTATAGGTTCCCGAAGTCTGTCATGATCAAGGTTTCTGCTGTCATCCCTGGTTCGGTTAGTCTCCTCGTCATGCTTGCCCCGATCCCTCTGGCTGGATCTGTCATGATTTCTTCTGTGTCTGTCCTTCTCTCCGTCAGGCCTCTCTTCTTTAGGGTTGACATTTGAAATTCGCTTAGCAACTTCTGCAGCCACAGCCGGTGATCCTTCAGAGATGGAAGGTTGGACCACATGTTGCTCGTCAGCTGAGTAGTCAATTGGAACCAATGGCCTCATTTTCTTTTCTTTTTGAGTATCCTCATCTTCATCTGCATTGAAGAAAGAAGGGACCGCAGCTCTTTTCCCTGACCCTAGGAGGCCAAATTCTAACCTTTTCGCCGGGGCATTGCTATCATGCCTCATATCTGATGCAGCAGTAGCTGCCAACACAGATTCTTCAGCAGTCCCATTTTGATCAACTCCTTCACCTGTCACTTTTTAATATCAAAAGCCAAATAAAAAGATAAGAGCAAAATCCATAGCAATAAATCTTAAGAAGAACAAACTAAAATAGTTACCCTGACTTAAATTATCGTCAGCTGTCTCGATATTCTTATCCGGACCATCAAGATTGTTTTCCTCATATGAAACAGTTTTTTCGCGTTCATTAGCCGGATGACCAGAAAGGATTTTCAATGCCTCCTCCTGCTCTTTTTTCTGCTGTTCCTCCTCTGCTCTTCTCTTAGCCTCAGCAATCTCTTCTTCTTCTTTAAACTTATCGGCCAAGTCATCTTCCTTCTCCCTCTGCCGTCTTTTCCTCTCCTCGTCACTAGTCCTGTGTTTCCTTTTTCTATAACCATCTTCACATTCACGTTCTTGCTCCACTATATCCCATTTGCGCTCCTGAGCCCTCTCTTTCTCCCTTTCTCTCTCTCTTTTCCGCCAATGTTCTCTCTCCCTTTCTCTAGTTTCCCAATCTTTTTCACGGACCTTGTACCTACGTTCATCTTCGCGGGTCTTGTACTCTCTCTCCTTCTCTCTCTTGGCTCGTTCTTGTTCATGTTCTCTCTCATACCTTTCGAGTTCCCTTTCCTTTTCCCTCTTCAAATCCCTCTCCCGATCCCTGCTTCTCCTATCATGTCTACGATGGTCCGGTGAGCTAATCTCAGCCTTGTCGTGCTCACTTGAAGTCTTACTTTCGATGACATCATCATTTTTGTCTTCTGCAGTGTTTCCAAAACCATATTGAAACATGTCAGTAAAGCATTAAGACTAAAGCACCAATATCTTTTGATGACATCTAGGCAATAAATAAAAGAAAATCTGCAAAAGAAAAAAAGGAAAGACAGGCTTTTTATTGGTCCAACAAACTAACCCTTTTTTGCTGTATCTCTAGCTGGTTCCCCATCTTTGAGGTTTTCTGTATATGAGTTATCCGAACCATCTTTAGCTGTTTGTGGAGGTGGAGGTGGAGGTGGTAATGGTTTATTCTTCAGCCTTTCCTCTATCATATCCTTGAGCTTCTCCAAGGCCTCTTTGTCAGCTTGCCTGTCTTCGTCAGTGACCAGACCAAAGCTAGGAGCATCGGGATTTTCTTTGTTCCCTTTATCACCACCATCTTTCTTTGATTCTTCTGTAGTAGACTCTGGAGGTTCGATAGAAGACTTTGCATCTTCATTCTTCTCCCCACCTGATGCACTCTCTTCTTCATTCTCAGCCCCTTCAGTTTCAGACTTTTTGGGTTTCTTTGAACTTTCTGCTTTCTTTTCAACATACCGTTCAAGGTAATCACGAGTTGCTTGATTGACATTTAACTGTAATGATACCAAGTTTGACCAACTTTAGAAATTGAAATTTTACTATCCCTTAGTAAGTTGTGATGTAACATGACTCGAAGGAGAGCCCATCTAAGCCTATAACATGACTTGGTCAAAATATACATGCATAGAGAACAAATGTTCATATTTGCCAAACACTGGGGGAAGATACTGTAAATATTTAGTAGACAGGTGTGGCACACACTATCAGATGGTAAGATAAGGCATCATAATTAATTTCATCACTTGTGAGCTATTCATGCTGCACAATAACCGTCCTAAAATGCGCAGACATAAATGAGAAAACCCTATTTATTTCTTTTGGACAATTTTTTTTTGGGGGGGGGGGGGGGGAGAGAGAGAGAGAGAGAGAGGAAAAGACATAATTATACCATTAGTTCCTGCCCGTCAATGTTTAATTTGTTGAGCAATCTTAATGCACGGAGAACCCCTTCAGCAGACTCAAACTCACAAAAGCCAAAACCTTTCAGAGATCCATTTGTAGGATCTTGAGCACGCTTCCAACTCCTAACAGGCCCGCAGAGCTTTACAAACATTATAGCACAAAGATCAGTCAATTTTAGATGCCATAAACACATTGCAAGGCAGGAAAAGAATTCATTTTGAGCACAACCAAGTGAGAAACGCAAAAAGAACTAAGTTCCACTCTCCAAAAAGTAATTGAAGGAATTGCCGATATGTAAATTCACTCACCTGCAAAAGAGAAAGCATAAACTCATTTTCCGCAATCGACGATATCTTGCCAACATAAACTGTAGTTTGTGGTTTCTCTGTTTGAGTAATGCTTGGGATGGCAGCTGGCCTTGCAGCAGGAGGAATGATTGGAGGACGGATTATAGGGATTGGAGGGCGCATCAAGGGAGGAATCATGCCAACTGCACCTGGTGGGCGTGGAGGAAACATTGGTCGAGCCATTTGTGTGTATGGTGATGCATAACGCGGAATTCCTGCATAAATGGACAAAGGAGTCTAGGAATATTTATTAGGCCAAGCTTAAAAAGCAGAGGACAAGTCTAACACTCAACGCCTACATCTCATTCACGAAAGAAAACTGTAAGGCTGAACAAATGTTATTACCAAACATTACAAGCATTATGAGATGGCACCATAGGCATGACAACACTCACGAGCTGAACAGATAACCTGAAGGATAAAGATAATAACATCCATTCATAAATCACTAACATGTGAATAGGGCTTACCTTATGCATCCACTTGCAAAGAAATCTGATCAAATTGCCCAAATTCCCAAGAATGGTTTGCGAGGTTTGAATACATGAAGATGAGACTTCCAGCGTCTCATCATCAGTAATGCAATTGATAGCATGATAACATATTTTAAGACAATCTTTCCACATGTTAAACATTAACATCATGATGTACAGCAAAATAATAGCCGGAAAGAAAACACAAGCAGGTAAAATGAAAAGATTGTGATACCTTGGCGTATAGGCAACTTGCATTTCAGTTGTTAACAAGGTCTGCTGCCAGCATTTCAAGAATCAAGATCCCAACAAAGGTATCCCTTATTACTAAAAGTAAATCTACTGTAGGACACGCATATCCAGACATTACATAGCATAGAAAAGTTATATGTCCATGGTGAGAAAGCTCCACTTCTGGTACTTTACAGAAAATAGATGTGTTCGAAAGCAAATGGCCTTGCAATGATAAATGAAAATAAAAACAAAACCAAGCAACGTACGCATACCAAAAAAGCAGTTGGAGTACTCAGTAGTCTCTAATGAACTGCAATATGAAGCCTTCCAACCATTCAAGGAACTGTAGGAGAAAACATCCCGTCATCGATACCCCTTATCCGTTTAATATAATTCTACCGGCAAACTCCTCTCATCCATATTATTCCCCTCTCAATATCAACACAATAAAGCAACAGACAGAGTACGCTAACCATAGTTACTCTAATTATAGTCCATCTAACTGTATATTATTAAGTAATGCAAGGTTCAAACGTTAATCAGAGATATGTGTTCAGTAATTCTTCTAGAGCCTTTAACAAGCATACTTATGTATATAGCATTTTGCAGTGGTTCAGTGTCAACAGATTAATTTCTAAATCATGAACTTTGTCAGAGCTATT